>CAJVRN010000154.1:192500-792500 GCA_911728415.1 Lagocephalus sceleratus
CCACCAACCATGGCATATACACCCTCTTGCATGATACTGGCCACATCTAGCTCCTTAGCGACCTCCATTGCCATGCAACGTAAGCCTTTGTCATAGCACCTTGACATAGCTGGGAAACGAGGCCCAAATCTGTAAACAGCAAATCATGAAGTCATCGAATATATTTTCAGAAGATATCTGCTGCTCACAACACCCATGTGATATGAGCGCATAAAAGTGTATAATAACAAAAGAGAAAAGAATTGAAGAAATATACATTTTAGAAATATAATTCTATATTTCTAAAATATTCTATACTACTTGTCCATCTGTGTCTGAATTACTTGTCATCATTGGGTCCAGTCAGAGGGTTGAGACCAACTAATCCAGGAAAATTGACATGGTCTTTGATGATCATGATATCACCAATCTGGAGGCCATCAGCCAAGGAACCAGCAGCATTTGTCACAATCAGAGTCTCTACTCCCAAGAGCTTAAAAACTCTTACAGGAAATGTAGTCTGGCAAGAGGACAGATAGATAGACAGGTTTTAATAAAAAAGCTTCCTGTTAGGTTACATCAGGAGAAATTTGACATGTGGGTTGCAAATGGATACAACTTCTGTATCACTCTATGTGGTTCTGTGTTTTGTGTGTACCTAGGTGTGAGGAGAGGAGAGGAGGGGAGAAACGAAGCGAGGCATGGCGAGGTGAAGAGAGGAGAGGAGAGGAGAGGAGAGGAGAGGAGGAACAATAGTAGCCTTATAATGCTTGGTGAAGGCTACATGTGAAAGCCTTTTACAGCCTAAGCAGTTTTAGATGCACACACACACACACACACACACACACACACACACACACACACACACACACACACACACACACATTTAAACGTTTTAAAAATTGGTCTTAGGACCAGCAGAGATTTCAAGGACAATTCAGTAATGTTTTCAAACATGTAGTACTAAAAAAAATGTTTTGCACAAGTATTGAATGTGTGTGTGTGTGTCTGAGTGAGAAAGAGAGTGAGAGAGAGTGTGTGTCTGTGTGTACCTTGCAGAGTGAGTGTCCCTCATACATGTGGAAGCGACCCTGCATACACACACACGTCTTCCCATTTAGATCCCCAAAAACTAGTCGACCTGCATGTCCCTGTACTGTAACAAAAATACACTTGACACTTACAATTCAATGTGAATGATTTTTCAGAAAAGTTTAAAAAAAAGTCCGAATTTTGGATGATTTTAGGAGTAGTTATCATCTGAAATATTTGTATTTCCAGTACTGTGTAAAATACATTATGGTCACACATTATGTTTTTTTTTTTTTTTACCTGTGCTCTGTGGGAATCCTGGTATGTCAGAATAAGCAAAAGAGTTCTGACACTTCAATGTGTCAGCAAGCATGCCTAATCCAGAGCCACATATTATTGCCACCTGGGGGCGATGTTTGGTTTGAGAGATCAACCAATCAGCTGCCTTCTGGTATTCATCATGACTACAAAATAAAATACATGTGATATATTCTAAAAACATAAATTCTGAAGGTAGCTCAAAACTGTAAAACAAACAATTAAAATAGTCATCTTAATCCAAATAACAGATTGCAGATTATGCTTTTGCAAATTGTTGAAAACATTAAAAAAAAAGATATACAACACTATTCTAAACTGTAATATTCCAATGAAGATAGAAAAAATACCCTAGAAATAATTTTGAAGAAATTGATCATAGTATGGCAAAGATGAGGCATCATAAGAAGGCCACTCTATTTGGTCAATATGAAAAACAGTTTAAAAACAAAAGACAAAAAAACACATAAAAAATTACCTGATATGTTCTTTGCTGTGCATAATGGGTAGGTACGAGATAACCAACGATGAGGAAAATAGAATGATGTAGAGGGGTCTGTTTCTTTGTGTGCTGTCAAACAGTCAGAGTCTGACCAGCTGACACTGAAAGGGTCTAAATCTTTACTGGACACATGATTGTGATTGGTTATAAACTTGTCCATTCATTAGCAGGAGCCAATGAGAATTTGTGTGTGTGTGTGTGTGTGTGTGTGTGTGTGTGTGTGTGTGTGTGTGTATTGAATGTGCGTCGGGGAGTGAGTGTTTGGATTTAATAATTTTATAATATATATGTGTACATATATACTTGTACACAGTTTTTCAGATATACAGGCTGACTGACTTTCTGTAGGTCTCTAAACACTTTTTGAAAATCCTGTTTATTTGTTTGTTTGATTTCTCAGTAACTTTTACATTCATTTAGAATTTATTTGTGGCCCCTTTAAGTGGATAATTGCCAGCCAGTCCCAATGAAATTGGAAATCAGGTCTTATGACCAGTTAAACACCTCACATGTTTCTCTGCTATGCTATGATCAGCTTCTAATGAGATTCATGAGTTTCTAAAAAGACAAAGTCAGGATCTAACTTGAAAAATGACTGTGGCATTGAACCATATATGGGAAACAATAAGTGTGTTGCTGCTTCTCTTCCATTGGATATGTGGTACTTAAAACCATACAGGTATTTTCATGTTAAAACATAATTAAATGTGTTTAATTAAAACATGAGCTGCAAATCAAATATCATAATTATGTTGCATAAGACTTGGATAATCTTTTTTTTTCACGTGCATGTGTGTAATAGTAGGATAACATTAACAGGATCCATGTGGAAGCTGGTTAACTGGTTAATGAGCTGAGTACAGTTCATGTTTAAAGACCAACTTTTGTCACACAGCCCTGAGGACACTAGTATTTGCTCCAATACACAAGTATGTGACAATATTAAATATATGTTTTGAATTTAACATAGCAACAGTCACACTGTGCTTGAAGGAAATGCCATGTCACATTTTGTACTGTGGGAATATAGTTTGGTTATGCTAAACTTGTAAATTTAGTTTGTTTCTCCAGTGTTTGCATTATGTTTTAATGCCAAATCCCTTGTTTTTGTTTATATTTTTGTTATTGTTGTACAATATTTGTTATTGTGTTGTTTCCACATTTATATACTTACCCAATTATATATACCTAATTATATATACCTTATTATTGAAGCCCATTAAAAAAGACAAATACATTAATATTACATTTGCCATATTAATATAAGCAATTATTCCAAGTGAGAAGAATTAACAAAGTTCATTGTGTATCAATTAGTGAAGCTAGTTAAGAAATGAAAACATGTGCTGAGTAACCTGAAACAGCTATTTGAAGAGAATAACTTAATGGGTGGATAACCATACTGGTTGATGAGAATTATTTGCTGTAATTTTGTCACATAGATATTTTTATTTAATGTATTCAACAATAAATATAATTTTATAAAGAAAAGACAAAACTATATGACTATTGAGCTGGGATGTTTGACTACTTGGAAAGGAATTTTTCTACCATCATAATGACTCTTACCCAAAGAGAGAGGTTTTCCCATTAGAATTCTTCACGCTCCTTAATGCCTTTATGCACTTTTAAACATTTATACTGTAGTTTATTTTTCTATTATTTTGGAGTCATGGTTAATAGAGTTTGCTTAAGTTTTAGAGACAATCTCATTACATCAGCTGACTCATTTGAACTGAGTTTGAATGTCTGCACCAACATGCACATGTGATGTAAGGTTTTATATAAATACCCAAGTTTGCTAAAAAACAATCTACAGGAAAATTGAGGGCAGTCCAGGACAATTTTATTACATGGTATGGTATTACAATGATATGGTATTGCACTCAACTGCCTTTCATTTTATGCTGCATTTTCTAATCACCAATGAGCAAAAACAAAACAATTAATAATATATACGGTTAGTTAAATACCCACAACACGAGACATTAATTCAAGTTGGTCCAGGTTTATGAGGGACATGAAATTCATAATCCAGGGTGGACTGCAGTGGTCCTAATGTGCATGTCCAAATACCACCACAATGAATTGACAAAATGAATAGATAATAAAAACTGTTTAAACAAAATATAAAATTGTATTCAGTTATCGGCTGGAAAATATGCCTATACTATTAGCCAGGTTCATCATGTGAGTAAATATGCTTAACTTTTGTTTTTGTTTTTATGTTTTGTTTTTTTTTACTTAGACTGGTTTATATAATTTACCTGAGACTATATTGCATCTCAATTTGACACTTGGCTGGATGACCTACCAATCATGCTAATCTTGGATATAAATCTCCAAATGCAACCTTATCAACTATTCAAAATTTTGATAAATTGCTGTCATTTGACTTTATTTTATTCCTCCCGTCCCTGATGGTGCCTCCATCCTGATGGCCTAATGCTCAGCTCAACGCTCAACATTAGTGCATTCCTTCACCTCAGCCAAAATGTGAAAAATGTGACTGCATCCATTAAAATGTCAGATGTCTTGCGCTGTCAGACATTTGTGATATAAAAGCAGTGTGTTTCATTTATGCTGTCTCAACTGCATATAGTGAAAAGTGAATTGCCTCATTTAATTCATTAATTAATATTGATTTGTCTTGGGTCTGCCTTTTAAATTTTCCATGTAATTAGAAATTATTTCTAATAAAAAATAAAAGCATGATTTACATATGCATCATTCTGAAACATCCCCTGTTGTGCTTGCTTGTATGTTCACATAGCTTTATAATAATTAAATATGGAGAGCTAGCATAGCTGTTGCGAGTTAAGTTGTTAAAGTGATTGGGCACAATACTTTATATTTAATACTAAATCAAGTTTTATGTCAGATAAATCATTAATATTAAAGTTGGTCCGTTTTGTTGCGCTTTTAACCATTGGGCCAATTAAATCATAGTGAGGAACAATAAACTGGAAAGTTCCTTTAGTGGACCCATCCATGAGTCCATGAAGGTTTGCGGACAGGCAAATCAGGCAGTTGCTTGGAGACCTGGCCACTTGGGGGAGGGGGCCTGATGGTTGCCAAAATATACTCCACAGCAATGACGACCATGGGATGGGTAGAATAAACCACAGTAGTAATCCACCCTTGTGCGCCCCATCTGCCTTGAACCTGCATCTGACGCTAAACTGCATGAAAAGTGAACCTTAGTTCCAAGACATTTCTTGCTTGGAACTCTAAGAGGCCCTTACAACACCACTGAGTTGAGTTCTTAATTGTTGCAAATGTCTAAAATTTAACATTGTAATTTAAAAGTTTTCATACTACAAAATGTAATATTAGCATATACACATGTTCAAATTCAATTCTGCTAAAATAAAAGCCTGGAAAGCAAATTACTTTACATTACATTGTATCTCACACAAAAAGTAAAGAATTTATAAATATTGCCCAAAAAAATGATGATGACACACATTTAATTTCATCCCAGAACTGTCCCTCAATTTTGTCTGAATTTAGTCAATACAAAATATAACTAAAATGAAAAACAGATGCAATGCATTATGTACAGTTAAAGTCTGGAATGAGGTGAGGAAATTCTTGGTTGGTCAGTTACTGGGCTAACACCAATTTTCCAATTGCAATCTCCACACAGCCTTTGCCCCAACTGGGATTTGAACCTGAGAGAATTCTTGCTGTGTGTGTGTGTGTGTGTTCTGCTGTCAGGTTCATTATTCACCATTTCTTTGTATACAACAAAGTTGGTTGGACTTCTCTCACACAGAGGCACCTTTATCTTTTTTGTCAATAAAGCCCTGGGAATTTACCATCATATATATCATCTGTGTTGGACTGAATCACAGGAACTTATCAAACCCATTCAGTTCTACTTTTCTACAAGTACAAAAATCTGTTTTTGAAAATGTAATGGAATAGTTGAGTGGAAGTAGAAGATGAACTGTTTTGAGAAACAGTTACACACTACAGCAGACTACTCAACATTAAATGAGTTTTCAAAACTGATATTTACAGGGTTGGGAAGCACTCCCAATAGATTCTCAGGTATATGGACTCAAGAACCCCCTCGGGCCCCGCCCTCGGGCTCTCCTTAACACCCGTGCATTGGTGGAATGTCTTGAGCAGATTGAAGGGATCCTGCAGCAGCATGAGGATGCTGTGGCGACGTCTGCAGAGGAGACAAGACCTGCCGTGAGTCTAATGAGTGTTTGCAATGCTCTGTGAACAGCTCTGCTGATTGTCAGTGCAGTTGAACCTGGCGCGCCTCCCGCTCCACCCAGGCCGACAACAGCCCTTACTACACCGCACAGGGTCCCGAACCAAGTGTCAGCAAACCTGAATGTTACGAAGGCAATCTGGACACCTGCGATGCCTTCATCACCAACTGCTCCCTGCTGTTTTCCCTGCAGCCCCATATGTTTGCTACTGAGGCCGCCAAGGTAGCGTTCACCATCATGCACTTCACCAGACGGGCGCGGCTCTGGGGAACAGGCAAATGGGAGTGCCTGTTTCACAACCAAGCTCTGCAAGGTGTTTGGTCTGGGGAGTTCCTGGTCCTCAGCAGCACGTCGGCTGCTGCCACTCCGCTGAGGACAGAGGCCTCGGTGGCTGATTATTCCATTGGCTTCTGCACGTTAGCCAGCAGCAGCTGGAACTCAGCGGCGCTGAGTACAGATTGGCGGCATACATTAAGGACACGCTGGTCGCCTATGAGATCCCCTCCTCCCTGGATGGTGCCATTGACCTTGCGATCAGGGTAGAGCTGCGGGTGTGGACCCATCAACTCGAGAAGCACCAGGCAGCGCCCAAAATGAGCCCGGTTCTTGGTCTGCATCACCAACAGGAGGAGAAGAACCCATGCAGCTGGGCTGCACCTTGCTCACTGGAGAGGAGCGCAGGCGTCATTGCACGGCCACTTCCTGGCTACCTGCTTGGTAAAAGCCGAACAACGTAGTGAATATCAATATCTCACCACGAATGGAAAAGTTGTTCTAACATGTGTTTACATCTTTCAATCTGCCACAGACTTCATGTTTTGCCAGAATTATGACCTCAACACATGTAAATTTATACTATACTGATTGAAGACTATGAAGGGAAGGATTGAGATGGGTCTATATCTTTACTAACAAGGAATAATTCAGTGTTCTTCTTTTTAAAAGTAGCTTAATGGCATCTACATTCTTGCCTGACTGAAATGAGCTGCTGATCAATTATCTGATCAATTGTTTAAATGAAGTCAGATGGTACTGAGTAAGTAAAACCTCTTGATTCCTCAGGATTTCATTTGTAAGGACAGCCGGGTCAACTCTTGGGCCTCATTTCCTGGGTGCAGCTGGAGCTCTCGGGACAGTTGAATTTTGACGTAGAAAGCAGTACAGGATGGATGTTAGTTCAAACCTTACTACTTACTAACATTTGCTACACTTTTAGGTGGCTGAATAATATCCTATTGATATATGTACACTAAATTGCATTATAAAAGTTGTTTCAACAATCAAAATTATTCTAGTTGGCTCCTAAAACATGATAAATGCATTTATTCAGTTTTGAGTTATTCAATATGCATTTTTTCTGTGGCCAACTCTGGTTGACATGTCTAAAAACAATTCCAGTGTGTAAAATCCTGAAAATGTCATAGCATATTCTGCATTCTCTGACTCAACATGCATGCATTTTCTAGCATTTTTTTGCTAGAAAAACCCCATGAGATTGTTTTGTTTTCCAATAAAGAGACAGGAATTGTATCTCAGTGTTTGTGTGGTGACACAAACACTGTCTTTCTGTCAGCATGACATTTAAGTGAGACAGCTTGAATCGCACACTATAACATTTTGGAAAATACTTAATCAAAATAACATGAATATGGTGTTTATTTAAATTACCATTTAAAATAAAAAAGCAATCAAGTCAAAGCTGGTGTTGCCACCTGTAACTTGATTAATATAATGTATATTTTGGCAACAAGGTAGAATTCTGTACTATAAATAAAATGCTCAAGTGGGACAAAGCATGTAAAATGTCGCCCTCTAGAGGCATAAAGGTACCCAACTTTAGCCATCAGTCCTTCAGTCTTTGAAACATTCTGCTGAGGGAGAATTTAAATTCAAGTAGGCGAGGTGGAAAAAGTCCTGAAATATTCCACTCAGTCCTGAAATATTCTATTATACTCAAGGGCCATTATGTATCCACCCGAGTGACGTGGAGGCCGGGCCTACCCTGCCATCATGGAAGGAAAAAATAAATAAATAAATATTTAAATGATTAAATTAAATGATCGTATTTTCCCAGTGATTTTCTAAACGAATTATCAATTTAACTTCGCCATTTTTTATAAGATATTTTAATTTTCACGTTTACGATTAAAATACTGAGAAGAGACGAGGCAACGGACACGGCGTAATATTGCGCTACACAGCGTAAATATTGCGCAACAAAGCGCTGCCCCGCCTACATCCGGAGGCACAATCAAACCGGGCCTCCGGATGGAGCGGTGCAACGCTGTAAATTGCCCCGCACCTGGATGTAGCGGTGCAGCGATATATTGCGCTGCACCGCTACATCCGGAGGCCCGGTTTGATTGTGCCTCCGGGTGTAGGCAGGGCAATTTAGTCTTCAATTCTTGCAATTTTTATACGCTATTTATTTCGAGATTTTTTTATTTGTGTTTTCTTTGATTGTTTGATTAAAAACAAAAAAACGGACTGGTACTCAATAAATGACCGGCTGTGTGTGTCCACTGAGAAAGTCATTTTCAGTGCTGAAAAGACTTAAAACATACAGTCGGAACAGGACTGACTAGGGACGACTTTCCTCTCTGGCACTGATCTCCATCAGACAGAGAGACTGAAGGCACAAAGGAAGACTTCTACAAGCAGGTCATCGATGCGTTCGTTCAGAAGGAAGGACTTCATTTATTTAACTTTTTTTTTTTTTTTTTTTTAACTTTTTGTGTGCTACTTGTGAACACGCTGCTCTGGAGGGCTTATATGATGTTTGTAAATCTGACTGATGACGTCAGTGCCTCCCCAGCCATCAACCTCACCGCACGTCACTGGTATGAAGGGCGTAGTAACAAATACTGGGCATGGAGTTATGAGTGTCCACAATGAAATGAATGAGACTGTCCCTTAGGCACCCCAATGTAAATTATATGTGAGGCTTGCAACAATAATACTATTGCTAAAACTTCCAAAGGCATCCCCAGCAATAGATGATACAACAGAATGACGATTCTGCATGAACGGGGGTGCAGTCCTCGAGGGCCACAGTCCAGCCAGGTTTTCTGTCCTACCAGGCAGGAAACGCTTTCATCAAGACCAGTGGGATCTCATTTAAAAGTTTTGACTACCTGGTAGGATAGAAATCCCAGCTGGATTGCAACCCTCAAGGACTGCTCCTGTGTACTCCTGTGCATAAATTACTCACCATAATATTTTTTCATTATGTGCAGTACATCCTCATATTTAATCTCCATCTTTAGATTGGATTGTTCACTTGGTTGAAATGACTGACACTGCAAAAACAGTTCTCATTCATATGATTTATAAGCCATCATAGTATTATGAGGTCAAAGCCCCACCTTCAACACACACACATGCATGCACAAACACAAGAATATGCACACACACACGCAAACAAGTCATCACTGTGTAACTCTTCTGCAATCAGAGGCTGACTTCATCTTTCAACCAGTTTGTGTGTGTTTGTGTGTGTGTGTGTGTGTGTTGGTCAGCATTGCATGTTGATTGCACCTCATTACAACAGAAACAAGGCAGGGAGTGTGTGGATGTTTGTTTGTTTATTTTGTTTGTTTCGGCCAGAGATGGGTGGGTGTTGGATATTGCCACAAGTTGCATTTGATGGTTGCACAGGAGAGCGATGAAACCACAAGTCCATACACACATGCACACGTATGCATGCACGCCCCCCCCACACACACACACACACGATGATTAATACTGATATCTCATCCACACTGTTACATACACTTCAGGTTTTTTATATTTTTTGTATTTATTCCTGTAAGACAGCAGACTTTATTATACTATCAAATTTAAAACAGATGATTGATCATTTTATCAATTTTCATGTATGTGATAAATATCAGTGTCATGTAAATTTTTTTTTTTTTGGCTTTTCCCTGTAATGGTTGCCACAGTAAGTTATCCTTTTTAGTCTTCCCATATCCTCTGCATCCTTTTCTGTCATAACTAACTTCATATCCCCTCTAACTACATCCATATACACAGTTTGCCCGTTCTTGACCCTGCCTGTTTCTGACCTGCCTGCCCCATCTGTTCCCTGCTAAACCTGTCTGTTCTTGGTTCTCAAGATCCAGTTGCCGGCCTGCCTGGTTCCAATCCAGCCTGCCCACGACTTCGCGATTATTCACTACTTTGTGAATATTCACGACACAGATCCATGGCTCAACATAGGTAAGGTAACTCCTCAGTACAGGACTCAGTCATCCATCTTCAAATATAAGGGGCACTCAGTTGAAGACAGCAGTGCTTATGTTTATGTTTTGACCAGAGAAGAAAGATAGTGTGAAAAAGGAGTAAAAGACAGCCATCTTTGTTAAAATGGACCATCACTGAACAGAGAAGGAGGCTTACAATGTCAGTTGCTAGCTGCTTACAATGCTGTTATAGATCCCATAATCTCCAGAAAAAATCACAATCATTCCACACCCAACAGCATATGATGACAGGGATCATCCCTACACCTTTTATGCACAACAACAATGACCATCAAACAAGTCTAGCTGACCTATTTCATTTTTTGTTCAGTATTGTAGATTTCTGTTGTTGCATTAAAATTTTGGATAAACCTCACATCATGAGACTGGAAGTCAGAGTACCAGCACAGACACATTGAGAACATGCAAACTCCACACATAAAAGCCCCTCAGAACTTACTGTGAGGACCCACTGCTAGCCAACTTGTCATCCACTGCTTTCTAATAATTAATTTACTCAGATGAGTAAATTAATTATTAGAAATGATAATTCACCTTGCTATAATAAAGCTTACAGTTGTTTTAAAAAAGACTGAAATCGTATTATTTATTGTTGTAAACTTGTATTTAAAAAATATGTGGCCCATACAAATGATGACTACTGTGGCCCACAGACCCTCTGCAGACACTTTTGAAAAGACACCTGGAGCACAGGTATACAGTTCTCGCAATCTGTATTCTGGGACCATGTCTGGTGGCTTTTTCAAAAGCCCTTTATATATAAAAATTATAACAGTAGGTCACCAACAGTACTAGATAATTCTGTATTTGTAATCATCTACAATATGACTGATCTCCAACTTAACATAAACAACAGGAAGAGTTTCTGAGCCATATTATAGGCTGAAGCAATACAAGATCACCACAAGACTATTAAGGAAGCAGCAGCAGCAGCAATATGCAGGTAAAAATCATTTGAGTGAGGCACGCTCTCTGTCTGGGTGCACATGTTTTAACATTGTTCTGAGTACAGTATGCACTCATTTTGTGGTACACTGGTAACACTTGACTTGGCCTGTTATTTCATCATGTTTTCAAAGAGACAGCAAAGTTTCACATGCAACACACACACACACACAAGCATGCACACACATACACACATACACACAGACACACACAGACACACACAGAGTTCCTCCCATTTCTTCAATATTTCATCATGTGGCGTAAAAACACACTGACCACGTGGAGATAACCTGCTGTGCATGGATGTAAGGAGGTCAGTCAAGCAAGCTCTTTACTTGTCATTTGAAATCTGAAATTGGTTGTAAGCTTCAAACACTTGAAAAAAACAAAAAACTGTTTTTTTGGGTTTTTTTTTACAAGTAGTCCTAATCCTATTTTGTGCAATATATAGAATATTTGGTCTGATAATTTAGCAGGAAGCAAAGCCCTGATTATATATTATTGATAGAATAGAATAGAATAGAATAGAATAGAATAGAATTAAACTTTATTGTCATTGCACATGTCACAAGTACAAAGCAACGAAATATAGTTTGCATCCATCCAGACGTGCTTAGCAAATAGAATATATTATATAGAAGATAGAACATATTATCTAGGGTATACTACAAATGTACACAGTATGAAGAAGATATAAACATGGGTATGTTGTGGATATAACATCGTTATGAATATGTAAGTAAGATTAACTGACCTTTACAGGTAGGAATATACCCCAGGTCACACTTCCTTCAAAGGTCACATGAATAGCTCACTTGCTCTCATGCCCATTTAGTCCAAGTGAGATTGATATTTTCACAAAAACAATATTAGGACAAAGGTTTCTCAGGCCTTCTTTAATGCATTTCAGTTGGTCATTATGTTAAATATGTTTTGTTTATTGTTAATTCCAGGGCAGTAGTTTATGTAGTGCTCAAATAAGAAAATATGCCACTAAACTTTACAGATTTATTTAACCAATCTATCTGAAACGGGTGCTGCAAAAAAGCTGCAAACAATAAATAGTAATGACAACCTTTACAAATCATAATTACTTATTAAATTTATTTCGAACTGCAGCCCAACGTTACGTGCACAGTTTTGTTTTTTGCAGATTTTGTTGGATTAAATACATAACAAGAACAAAGTTACGAGTTACAAGTCTAAGAATACACAAAGATCTATTGTTACAAAGGCAGGTCACTCTTTATAGGACATTGTCTTTTCTGTCTGGACTGCGTATGAATTTGTCTCTACTTTAAATTCAGACGTAAATCTGTCTCCATGACATATTCCATTTATAGATAGTTCGAGCCTAATCAAACATAAATAATATATTAATAAAACTGCATCGTCAAAGCGATGTTCTAACAAGTATGCTTTAAACCACATCCGTCTACATATATCTGGAAAATTTTCGTCATATCGAAACTGTAACTATAATCTGACGAATGATCGGCTCAGCGTTGCAACATTATGGCCCCGCCCCCTCCGACATGACGACATCGCTGCGGGAAACAACATAAGCAAACAGATCGCGTCTGTCAGAGTTCTTGGTCCTACCGAAAGTTCTGGAGCAGACTAGCGGAGTAGATCAGTACGCTGAATGGACCCACAACGAGAATATCACGGATGTTTAAGGTTCGGACAGAAAAACAGAAAGATTAGAGATTGTTCGCTTCAGTCCCAGATGTATTAAAAACATCTTTTTACTCCCTTTACTGAAGAGATCCATTCCTGATTTGGACGCATTTCTCACAAGTTGGATTCCAGTTCGGTGGCAAAAAGATCAATTGGAAGCCTAGTGAAAGAGGAAAAAAAAACAACTGATTTACAGCAGGTTGCGCAACCGATACGACAATAAGGACAAAGACGTCACGTCAATCGTCGTCGCACCAGTATCTGTCCTGGATCCAATCGGAATAAGAAATTCAAGGATTTTTCATAACTTCTGCTTCTCAGTCGGGCGAAAAGTGGAAGCTCTATGTTTCCTCTATTTGGAATTTCCACCAAGGCTACTGGTTTCCTGGTTATTTGTTGTCAACTTAAAGCACAAGGTAGGAAATAACACACAAAACAACAGCTTTAAAGGAAACAATCAGTTTCACATTTTCAAAATTTCAATAAACGCAAAAGTCTATTGTATTTCTTGATGGATGGAATAGATACGAATGATAACATGAAGTTCGACACATTATACGATTTGGTACGGAATAAACACAACAATAATAATGTATCAATGTATAACAAGTGTGAATATATGGGCAGAACATTATTTAATAACTAAAAGTTTCTAAAAGTTTTTGAGTGAATGCAATTTCATGGCAGCTATTGGACATAAATTCAAGAAAAATAAACTAAAATATTTACAGCAAAGAGTCAATCGGCAAATAAGAATAAAAGAAAGGAATAAAACAATAAAAATCTAATCTGGACATCTCAGTCATGACAGATAAAACTGCTTAGTCTTTTTATGTACATTTTTATTTTTAATAAATATATGTAATAGTGAAAAGTTGGTTTCTTTATAAAACAAACAAACAGTCTTATATTTTGTTGTGAAACTACAGTTTAAACCGTAGAGAGTAGAAAGCTTAGAGTGGTCATTATTGAATTGAGACTGTGTGTGTCATGGAATGACACAAGTTGTTCTGGTGATGCTGTGACTCAGACTGTTTCACCAGAGTGAAAGCAGAGTTGCCCAATAGCAGGTTCTCCATGGAAACCATGGGCTTCAAAATGTACCCCACACTATGTGGTTGTGTGTGGTAGATGGTGACCGTGTTTCTAGCCTATTTAAAATATAAACTGTTGTGTTCTGATGCAACATTATGAAAACTGAAGTATCTGTCAACTTACAGGAAGTTGCATCATGAACCCTATAGACAGATCTCCATGTGAACAGCAGACACAGAACACAGATGGGATGCTGATACATCTTTTTAACTGCAAGTGGAAATGTTGTCTAATGGTCAAATGAAGGGCCAATCATTGTATCACTAAAAGTGAAGAAATTATATGTGTATGCAAGAAGCCTTTTTTTTTTTAAATAACTCACTAAACAATATATTCTTGGGAAACTGCAATTATAATATATGACTTAAATCTGGAAAAACACATACAGGGATCAGTACAAAACTGACAACAAATTCAATAAATACAGTGACTGATGGTGTATATTAATGTGGAAGAGCTGGACATTTTCTTAAATAATTTGAGCTGAGTAAATGGTAGAAAACTTACAGTGATATAAATGAAAAAGCTCCATCACTATTGTCTACTTACAGTCTCTGGCACTTCAACCTGGATGTTGTGTTTACACTTACATACATAATGATCACTTTATGTATCACATTCACAGAATTTATCATTTTATCATCTTGTCAAAATGAAGGGACAACTTTTCAGAGGTGTCACACTAAGTAAATTCCACTTAAGAGAAAACAAGATCACTTGCAACTAAATAAATGGGAAGCCAAACAATTTATGAAATAACATTGCAATTATCTTATTCCACTGTAATTGTGAATCTTTCAATGTGGTGCAGTTGTGATCAAGCCCACCATCATATGTTGGTCCTAACACTTCCTGCAGCAGTTTCACAGTTGGGCTAACAAACATTGTTGCTTGTCTTGTCCATTCCCAGATGAGCACGGATATGATCACAAGTTCGCAACAATGCCTCAAGAGACTTCTGGATGAGCCTCTGGATAATTTTGCCAAATGTAAACAAGCCCGTCAGGTTCCACACCCTCCCACTACAAGTTTATCACCCTGCCTTGGATCCAGAAAACCCATTCCAAAATTGGATCAAAATCAAACCCCATCCAGAGTTGGACAATACATCTTGTTGGAGCAGTATGAGGGAGAGGAGGCTTACAGGGCTGAACATTCACAAACAAAGAAGCAGTTCACCTGCCAGGTACTTGCCTAAAAATACTCTATATATAAATAATCTGTGGATGTTTGTTTGTATATGTATATATATATATATATATGTATATATGTATATATGTATATATATATATATATGAATGTAATTCATTCTTTAACCATTTTTACAGGTTCTTTCCTTACGTAGTTACCAGGAACGTTTGGTTGCCTATAACAGAATTGGTCACCATGAAAGCATCTGCAAATTACTGGATACAGTGATTTGTCAGGATAGGGTGTATGTCTTCCTGTCTGGTCATTATGGTGACATGCACATGTATGTGCGAAACAGGAAACGATTGAGTGAGGATGAGACAAGGTGTCTTTTCACTCAGGTGCTAAAGGCTGTGTCACACTGTCATCAACATGGAGTCATTTTGCGAGATCTGAAGCTCCGAAAATTTGTCTTCACTGATAAACATAGGTAAGACTGATGAAGACCAGGTGCCACTGAATAAAAGAGTGTTCTTAGTACTAGAGGTACTGTAACATTGGCTCCAGTAAATTTATGTTTGTTTATTCTTCTTGCAGAACATACCTTTCCCTACTCAGTCTCAATGACTGCATCATACTATATGGTAACCAGGATGATGATTCTCTCACAGACAGACATGGCTGTCCCGCCTATGTCAGCCCTGAACTGCTTATCAATGGGAAAGGCTCATACTCAGGCCGTGCTGCAGACATCTGGAGCCTGGGTGTGTCACTATACACCATGCTAGTGGGACGATACCCATTTCAGGACACACAGCCTCGAGCTTTGTTTGCCAAAATACGACACGGATCTTTCACCTTGCCAGAGTGGCTTTCACCGCAAGCCAAATGCCTGATTGGTTGCATGCTGAGGAAATCACCTGCGGAGCGACTGAAGGCATCAGAACTCCTAATGCACCCATGGCTTAGAAGTCCTTCTATATCACATCATAGCATGCACAAAATACAGCGCAGTTCACAACAAACACTTCAGATTAAGCAAGAGGACAACCAGGTGGTGCCAACATGGACAGAGAAAGCACAATAACAATAGTATTCACATATTTGTACTTAGGCGGACTCGTTATGATTTTTAGATCACAAATGATGACAACTTATCTGTAAAGTCCTTAAACAGTTTGAGATGTGTGGATCAGACAAAATGTTCTCATTAACATATACACTAATCTGATCCTGAATTATTTGACCCTGATCCAAATGCCTTGCTCCTGCAGTAACCTGCTCCTTATTAATTCCAAGGTTATCAGAAAAATTCAACAATCTCTTTTTTTTCCCCACTGATAGGGTCACTGTTTTATTTTATAATATAATCCTAAAGAATGATTAAGATGTATCCACTTGGAACCCCACTAAAGTGCAATAGTCATTCCTTGTCTTCCAGTTACATCTTAGTATTAACTGTATGCTGTTATGGTTTTTAAAACATTGACAACACAAAATTTCCTTCTTTGTTCAGTCTAGCTCCTAAAATGACTAATTTGTATTTTCAGTGTTAGAATGTCACCACCAACATTAATGTTAAAATTCAAAATTAAAATGTTAAATTCAAAATTTAAATATGTTTGCTCATGGTAATAGTTAAATGAAAATACAGAACTCTTTTGATTCATTAAATAGTTTGCCACTTTTTAATTACAGATTCTGAACTACTGTTTTGTTGCCTTTTGTCTTTCATAACTTATTTATAGCAGGAGAATAAATGAATATACCGATCTTATTGATTTTGTCCTGATTTATATTTGGCAACGGGTCAAAAGAAATTATTTAAAATGTAACACCTCACAGAAAAAAACATTTCCAAACTGCAACCATTTTAATTCACTGCCCAATAGTGGCAATATGAATCAACAAATTTAAGTTAATGAAACTACAGCTGAATCAATGCATCAAATTTGTACTGTAAAAAAAAATACTACTAAAATAAATAGACCCTGAACTATAGAAATAAAACTGTGAAAGAGTGACATTTACTCATATATAAGAGTAAAAGCTCCAATTGAGTGCCCAATGAGTGCATATTACAAATAAGAATTCTGTCATCAAGTCAGAAAAGATAAAATTATTTTGTAAAGTAAACATGTGAATGTGACAAAACCTGTATTGTCTGGCATTCATAGATGTTTAAATATGTGGTCTTGGTTTAAAGGAATATGAACAAACTGATGGTAAATTTACATGAATCATCATGCTGAAAGTTTTTTCATGTTTTTATGCACATGAAATACACAGTACAAATGAAGATGTGGAATTCCTGGTAGGACACAGTAAATGAAAGCTGGATGTTTATTATATCATTTACATCATATTATATAAAATTAATTTTATTTATATGAGTCAATTTAATTTAAGCTCATTAATTTGCTCATGTACATAGTGATGAAAAAAAAACAACCTAAAATACAAAAAAACAGAAGAGAACATGAAATATGGCAGCAACATTCTACACTGTTATGCCTATCAGATTAGCAAAGTCCATCATGTGATTGCTACACTCAATGTGGTATGTAAAACTTTTCAGGTCACATTGAGTGTGACATGTAATATATTTCAGGTGGCATCACAGGTAAGAGCCAATCAGGAGACAGTATCAATATCTATGTCATCGGCCTCGTCACCATCGGAACGGCAGATCTCCTCCAAAGCCACCTCTGACAGAGGAGACATAGGAAGTGGACATTCAACACGGTTCCATTTAACAGACAACAGAAAAAGACAAAAAGGATGAGGGACTGTTCTGTTTCTAGGACGACATATATTGATATCTATATTTTAACTATTTTAAGTAATTTTGAAGCAGGACTAAAATGCTTTGTAAAATGTGCATTTGATTGTACTTACCCTCGCTTTCATTTCGTTCAGGAATCCTTCTCAGTATATCCTGCACAGCAGGAATCACCTGGTCATACATGTGCAACAGTGGCCTGCAGCTCTCTGAGAAACTACTGTGGTGCAGCAGCAGCCAGTGCAGCAGTAGCAGACATTCCCTCAGCAAACATGAAGCTGGGCTGTGCAACCATGGTGGAGAAGGATCTTGGCCTGTATCAAAACAGAACCTCCTTAAAAACGTGATATTAACCTTGTACAAATTGGAAATTTGACAAACCTGTGGAGTTTGTCGGCTTTTGAGAACCACAAAGATCCAACCACTGTCGATGGAAGACTATTACCATTGTTTGCACCATCTGAATAAGTAACAGACAGAGCCAAGGAAAAAATTGAGTAAGTATAACACAAACCTTTATGTGACGTAGGAAGACAGTTTTACCTCAGAATAACATTGACAGGAGCTGTGCTGCCTGGTGAGCCAGCTCTCTAATCTCTGAATCATCATTCTAATCAGCAAACGCACCACCTGGCATAAGCATAAGAGCTGGTGATTTTTTGCATTAAATATATATTTGAATCAGATGTTTTCTTGTGTGAGAGAACGAACACAACGTTTACCTGCAGATCCAGTTGTACCCAGTCTAGCTGTGTTGCACGGTTGTCTTTTCTGGCTCTGATGAAGTGGAACAACTTTAAGAAAACACAATGATCTGAAGAAAATAAAACAAAATCAGTTAACCATCAGTACCATTCCTTTTACATCTTGGATGCAGCTGAAATTTTAAAATGTCTTACCATGCTGAGAGCAAAGGTGTTGGGCAAGTTCTGGATGATCACACAGAGACATTAGGACATGTACATGCTCTGTTACCATCCTCAATCTGCTTCCTGTGGAAAAACCTGCACCCATTACCTGCAGCACACGTTTCAATCTATCACAAAGAAAAACAGAGACAGACACCAGTTACATTATGAGACAACATTCTAGTTGCATCAAGGTATGCTTTGCAGACCAGGGTCAACAATAGAAAGAGTTGAATTGGGTTTGTTTGTACCTATTATTGTGACTACGGGGTGCCCTCTGAATCAGAACACATAATGTCTTCAAAGCACTGACAATAAGCTTCTCCATCTGTGAGCCAGTGCTACTGCCAGTCCCACATTCACATAGCCGCAACAATGACTGCAATAAGGCATTTTGGGAGCATAGGCCCACAACAGAGTCCTATGGGAGTAGAAGAATAGGTATTATTTGTTAAGGAAATTTACATTTTTACAGTCAAATTCCTGGTGAAGTTGTCCCCAACTAATTTGACCTAACAAATCTAAAAAGACCCAGTTAAAAAATTGTCATGTACCATGTTATGTCTGAACAAGGTTGCTGGGGGACTGGAGCCTGTCCCAGGTGCTTTTAGACAAGAGGTGGGGGAAAAAAAAAAAAAGTCTCATTCATACCTAAGATTAAACTACAGTCACTCATTGGCCCAGTCTAGTTGTATGACCTGCACTTAATTGAACTGTGGGAGGAAGACAGAGAGAACCTACACAAATCTGGGAAGAACATGCAAACTTTACACAGAAAAGCTGTTGTGGTCAAGGAGATTCGAACCCATCTGCCATCTGCAAACGTCACAATATTTGAAGAGGGCTGGTTGAACATGCAGCCCTGTGGTGTAGCTGCGCTTAGGGACAAGAAGTGTTATCCCCAGTTCTGATCACCTGAGGCATGTTGATGAGCAAGTCCCTGATCAATTGACAGTGTTGGAGACAGTCCCCAGGTTGTGTAAAGTACACAAATTACACAGTACACAAATAGGTGTTGGAATTTTGCAGATCTGTATGTTGGGGTGTGTGAAATGCAATGGAGACTGCATCCTCTTTTGATCTCTGTTGTAGTATGATCCTCGTTGTTTTAATTTTAAGGCATAGGCACATTGGTGGAGGTTTTAAGGCCAATATGGATCATAGAAAGTTGCAGAGGCAGGTTGAAAATGTCCACAAAATTCCTGCCAGCCAATGTACCCACAATCTCAGAGTACCATCTGACACCTTATCTAGTCCTGCAGCTTTTCTGATGTTGATTCTCCGCAGGGAACACAGCTTGGTACAGCTGCAGGACGAGAGGCCAATGCTGCTCCTCCAGTTGGGGAAGGTGAACATAGTTTGTCCTGTCAGGTGTGTCTAAGATAGCATAGAATATGTTCAGGCTGTCAGGGAGAATGGAATGATGGCTAATGAGCTAATTGCTGCGCATAGACTGTTATGGTCCTGATGCCTGTCCACATAAAATGTGGATGGTTGTTGTCAAACTCCTCAATGCAACATTTCTACACACAGCTTTCCAACCATGTTGGAATTTGCATTTAATTGCTAAATATTCCAGATCAGGAAAGCACTATGTTCTGATGATCTTCATGGATGTACACAAGGCATTGTGAATGTACAGAGCCAAACCTCTGCCTCTGCATTCCTTCTCCAAGACTGCAGTCTTGCCTGCCTGGAGAAGAGCATGCCCAACTAGCTCCAATGCTGCATATAGGATGTTGTTATCCAGACAGGTCTCAATAAAGATCACCTCATAGCTGTTGATCATTCCAGAGGCAATCCTCAGTTTCATCTTGTCCATTTCGTTTATGAGTGAACTGGCATTTCTGAGGAAGACACTGGGGACCACTAAAAATGCTTGATGGTGTGTATTTTCCCCCAAATCAAGCAGTTTGGCACTGCTGTACAATATTGCTGCTACAAGGATAAACAGAAGTAAGAAGATAGATGAAAAGATCAAACACCAGGAGCCCCAGCAGCTACATGTAAAGATGCTTCCATATTGTATATATGAACCTGTTAATATCAAAATTCCGTTTTAGGTCAACCTGAGGAATAATAATTAGAAAGTTCATCCTATTATATCTATACGTATATTATATCCTCATCATGGGAAATCATCCTGTATGGCAATAAATGTGCATGAACACAATTAATAAATTCATAGTATAATTATTTATTTTAATACCTTCTTCTCTGCATCTGTGCACAGGCTCTCTTTTGACAACACAGCCTCCACAACCTGAAAGCATTACACAGAAAAAATGTATGAAACTTGACTGTTTAAGTGCAGAATCTATTCAATTAATATTACTATTACTGTTCTGAGTTGAACATGCATGCATTTGGACTGAAATATGAAGCTAAATTTTGTTGTTCTGAAAACTGAAGTGATATTTGCTAAGGTTGCATAAATAAATAAATTAAATCACTGTTGGTGAAAATGGTTTGTTTTGTAATCACTAGGTTTGTTTTGTAATCACTAGTTGTATCACTCATTTTTTAGTAGCAATTATTTTATAGTTTATAGTTATTATTTTAAGTTTATATGTTATTACATAACATAAAGATATAAATCAATAATACTTTTAAAATCTTACACGTGTTTAATTATGAATTGTCTTTGCTATGACATTACCTTATCACTGTGGGACACAAGCAGGTAGAGAAGCCTCAGCACAGCCAAACCAATTTCCTCCACACCAAACCCAGTTAAACGAGTTCCCTCCTCCAATCTCCCTGGTTCATTAGTGGTCCCAATATTTGTTACAACAATTGATCTCATAGCTGACCCATCAGCTGTAGAGGAGGAAAGAGACTCCAGATACTCAGATAGTTGAAGCAGGTGATAGTCCAAGAGTGGAAGGAAGAGGACTGCACCAAGGCATGAACTGCAGTGCAAAACAGAGACATACATTTATAGAAAAATGAGTCAACTTCAATATAAAACTACTAGCTTTTCCAGGTCATAATAGGGACATTGCAATACAAAATAGGCCAATATCAGCACAAACTGAGACAGGGGTTGGTAGTTAAAATTTGGTTAAACTGGTCCACAGAGCCTTGGTTACAACAAATGTACAAAGGAGGAATGTTGTCAATTAAATGATTTACATTTAATAGACCTACAGAACAACAAATACAATGTAAATTCTCCCACTTGGATGTTTTCCCCTTGTCTTACTTTCCTACATAAAATAATGGTCAATATAAATAATAAATTGCATTTGTTTGCAATGAAAACAAACTTGTCAAAATGAAAAAAGATTTTTACAAACTAATGTAAATTCATTAAAAAAAACCTCACATATATATTTATATATATATACATGTATATGTGTGTGTGTTTAAAATTGTGTAACATAAGAGTTTGCATGAATATTCACCCATCAACCAGAACATCTGGACAATTTTCCTCCATTCTTCTATACAATACAACATTAAGTTCTATCCTGTTATCCAGGGATTGGGTGTGAACAGCTCTTTTCTCTTACAAGTCCAGCCACAAATTCTCAATTGGATTGAGACCGAGACTTTGACTGGGCAACTTTCAACATTGTCTTTAAAACTTTTGTAACAAAAAATTGTTTTAATTTTGTCATGAAAAATATTTTTAACCACCATTTTACATATAAAAGCAACAAACAATTTTCATAGGCACGGTAAATGGGTAAATGTTCAGGACGTAAGCATCTCAGCAGGTCTGTTTACCTTTTGTTTTTGTTGCCAGGTGAAGCTTGTGTTTGGCTCTGAATTAACATGTTAAGTCCATTTATAGCAAGACTCTGGATGTGACTCAGAGAAGCTTTACTTGTGTTGCCACTGACTGCATCATTAGAATGTTGTAGACAGCCTGTTGAAAGTCCTCTGAAACCACAAGATAAAACACCATGAGCATTAATGTTTGATGAATTAAATTTTCTTACTTCTTACTGAAATCCAGCATCAGATTTTTATATTTATATATGAAAATAAAAAAGTACAGTATGTTTTTATATTTCTATTTCATATTCTGCTTTCAGAAATCAAAATGAAAGAAGTGTTTAACGTTAACTTTAAAATCAACTCACCAATAAAGATGCATTACATTATATGTGATTTGTACATTAACTGTACATGCTCTCATGAACTACACCCTTTATTTACCTGGAGGTCAAAGTCATGGAAAGCAGGTGGGAGAGTCCAAGGCTGCTGGGAGACAAAGGCTGTTGCAGCAATAATCCAAGTAAGATATTGCCTGTAACACAGCATATAAAACACATGTATTTCTTCAAAACGTACTATAACCCTGTGTCTTTATTAGCATGATGTTAGAAGGGCCTTTTATTTATTTAATAAGTTATAACCACAACTAAATCCATGGTGATCTGATTTCTTGGTTTGAAGTAACTATCAGAAGATGTTTATCATAAAGGGGTAGACATGGACAATGGTTAACTGGTAATAAGGGGCCCAATGTGTGAAAATTAAATATATACCACATTAAACAGACACTAGGATTTCATGTTGAGATTTCAATCAATCAATCATATAATACATCAATGCAAATTCAACCAAGCACCATAAATTCAACCAATCTGTGCCACAGCACAGAACCTCCCATGTCCTCACAAAGAAAAAGCGAGAGAATCTGGTAAATTTTTATAATCTAACAATTTTCAAAATAAAACACCGCAATTGACAAATATGATACTATATATTTGTGTGCATTTATACATATTGTTCAGGATCTAAAGAGAAAATAAAGAGATGAACACACATATAATAAAGAGAGACATACAAATATTGTGTATACACCATAGCCTACAACATTCATTCAGGGATACCTATTCATTACTACAAAGTGGATAAACATGAACAGCATGTGGGAGTCCTATGTTTCACATTTGCCGACCAAAACAATGACAAAGATTTAATTTTTGTTTGTTTCACAACAATTTATCGCTACTTTCATTTGCTTCTGCAATGAAATTGCAACAAAACCTAAAAAAACACTGCAAATTTTATCACAATATTTTGAACACATGTTAGGGCACAACAAACTCAAAAAAGGAGTGTGAAATCCTGGAGGGACTGGTTAAACATTCATGCTTATTTTTGTTCGCATCAAATCCGACCATCTGAAAGTTGTGCCAAAATTGACATTTTTTTCCCTACTTCTACTGTGCAATTTTGATGAGACTGTGAGAATTACAGCCAAAATTGCTCATTTCAGTTGACATGAATAGCACAAAGTTAGAACCCATCTGCTACCTACCTCTGGTACCAATAAGGCATTTTCCCTGCCACTTGCCACTGACTATTTCCTCCTCTTATTTTTTCGAACATTTTGTTTAAATCTTAGAGACTGTTGTGTGGAAAAAATCAAGAAGGTTTCTGAAACACAATACTCTGTCCAGGCTGTCTAGCGCCAACAACAGTGTGCACCAATTTTTTGAGTCTTACCACTGCGCTCTTTCGGGGCTTTTTTTTTTTTTCTTTGCTCAACCCTGCTTAAGATTGCAGCCATTCACTCAATATTAGCAACTAAATTCAGCATATTTTTGCAGACATCAGGTAACTAAAATTTTAAATAAAATTAAAATATATTCTGTGTTTTACTCAAACAATGAAATAGAATAATGGACTGAATGACCTTACCTTGAAACTGCAGAGGTGCAGGTATCTTGGGCATGAAGGGATCTGAAGGGCATGTTTCTTGCTTGCTGCTGAGTGACCCTATGTCCCCCAAATCTCCCATTTTCCCTGGTGCTGATTTGGATTGTATGTGGGCATCCAATATCACCTTGGTGATAAAACCATTTGCCACTGGAGAGGAAGTACTACCACTGCCATCATTCAACTGTTTGAGAGTGCTCTGCATTTTGGGACTGGGAGATAATATACAGACATCAGATAAGACATGGAGCAGAAGAATCCAGTCACAATCCAAAATCATAGTTTATCCGATTAACAATATTACTATTAATATTACCACAAATGACCATTGCCTACAGTTGTGGCTTAAGCAGTTCACTGCTTCACAAAGGATCTGTGTACACCTCCAGTATATTCTCCTTGTCCAGGAAGAGGCACAGTCTATTTTTCATTGAAGCAACAATGCAGTGTATGATAAAATAAAACAGGTATTTTAACAACTAACTTGTACAAATGGTGATACAATACAGAAATAAAATATAACTGCCATGAGCGGTTAGAAGATGTATTGGAAGAATTAATAGATAAAACAAAATAGCACTATTACGAGTGTCCACCGCTTGTTCCTCCACAGAGGGTCACAGGGGGGACTGGAGCCTATTCCAGCACATTAGGCGAAGGTGGGGTACACCCTGGACTGGACGGCAGTCAGTCACAGGGATGACACATACAATACCTTGCGAAAGTATTCGGCCCCCTTGAACCTTGCAACCTTTCGCCACATTTCAGGCTTCAAACATAAAGATATAAAATTTACATTGTTTGTCAAGAAACAAGTGGGACACAATCATGAGGTGGAATGAAATTTTTTGAATAATTTAAACTTTTTTAACAAATAAAAAACTGAAAAGTGGAGCGTGCAATATTATTCAGCCCCCTTGCGTTAATACTTTGGAGCGCCACCTTTTGCTCCAATTACAGCTGCAAGTCGCTTGGGGTATGTTTCTATCAGTTTTGCACATCGAGAGACTGAAACTCTTGCCCATTCTTCCTTGCAAAATAGCTCAAGCTCAGTGAGGTTGGATGGAGAGCGTTTGTGAACAGCAGTCCTCAGCTCTTTCCACAGACTCTCGATTGGATTCAGGTCTAGACTTTGACTTGACCATTCTAACACCTGGATACGTTTATTTGTGAACCCTTCCATTGTAGATTTGGCTTTATGTTTTGGATCATTGTCCTGTTGGAAGATAAATCTCCGTCCCAGTCTCAGGTCTTGTGCAGACTCCAACAGGTTTTCTTCCAGAATGGTCCTGTATTTGGCTCCATCCATCTTCCCATCAATTTTAACCATCTTCCCTGTCCCTGCTGAAGAAAAGCAGGCCCAAACCATGATGCTGCCACCACCATGTTTGACAGTGGGGATGGTGTGTTCAGGGTGATGTGCTGTGTTGCTTTTAAGCCAAACATATCGTTTTGCATTGTGGCCAAAATGTTCGACTTTGGTTTCATCTGACCAGATGTGGTCCCAGGTGGCTTGCGGCAAACTTTAAACGAGACTTTTTATGGATATCTTTGAGAAATGGCTTTCTTCTTGCCACTCTTCCATAAAGGCCAGATTTTTGCAGTGTACGACTGATTATTGTCCTATGCACAGACTCTCCCACTTCAGCTGTAGATCTCTGCAGTTCATCCAGAGTGATCATGGGCCTCTTGGCTGCATCTCTGATCAGTTTTCTCCTTGTTCGAGATGAAAGTTTGGAGGGACGTCCGGGTCTTGGTAGATTTGCAGTGGTCTGATACTCCTTCCATTTCAATATGATTGCTTGCACAGTGCTCCTTGAGATGTTTGAAGCTTGGGAAATCTTTTTGTATCCAAATCTGGTTTTAAACTTCTCCACAACAGTATCTCGGACCTGCCTGGTGTGTTCCTTGGTCTTCATGATGCTCTCTGCGCTTTAAACAGAACCCTGAGGCTATCACAGAGCAGGTGCATTTATACAGAGACATGATTACACACAGGTGGATTCTATTTATCATCATCAGTCATTTAGGACAACATTGGATCATTCAGAGATCCTCACTGAACGTCTGAGTTTGCTGCACTGAAAGTAAAGGGGCCAAATAATATTGCACGCCCCACTTTTCAGTTTTTTATTTGTTAAAAAAGTTTAAATTATTCAATAAATTTCATTCCACTTCATGATTGTGTCCCACTTGTTGTTGTTTCTTGTCAAAAAATTTAAATTTTATATCTTTATGTTTGAAGCCTGAAATGTGGCGAAAGGTTGCAAGGTTCAAGGGGGCCGAATACTTTCGCAAGGCACTGTATAGACGTACAACCACTCATGCTCACAACTATGGGCAATTTAGAGTTCCCAATCAACCGAATCCCCAATTGGGCATGTCTTTGGACTGTGACAGGAAGCCGGAGTACCCGGAAAGAATCCACACAGGCACAGGGAAAACATGCAAACTCCACACAGAAAGTCCCCAGCCTCCATCCCAACCAGGATTCGAACCCAAGGCCTTTTTGCTGTGAGACGACAGTGCTAACCACCACATTCTCCTAAGATAGATGCATGAGAGAGTTGCACTCTATTGCTGTAAAACTATTTTTCTGATCACTGGCACTGGCATGTATGGGAAAAGTCTGAGAACAGCATATCATTTTGCAGAAAATGATCTATTCTATTTACTTCGTGACATATGGCATACAACAGGGGCAATATTTATGTTCAAATTTTCCATGCTTTAATAAATTTCACCATACAAAAAATTGACCTGGTTTGTGAAGTGTTAAAATGGGATATTTCATACTTTTATAGATACCTAATGTTTGTCCAGATTACAACTGGAAATGAGAAGGATAACACAATGTAATTCACGTCTTCTTTCAGTCTCACTTTTCATATAGACTTTTCAAAAAATTAGTCTTAGTTTAGTATTACAACACCATTAAATATAATAGTCTCCCACTTAATTTTTATTTGTGAAGATTCAACAACTGTTTCTTGCTTGCAGTCTTGATAACTGACCTGTGCCATGGCAGCAGAGAAGCAGTCTTCTTTTTGTCAGAACTGTGCAGTTTGGATTTCATTTCATTGATCTCTGCTTCTTTAAACTGCAGCTCTGTTTGTAAAGACTGAACCTGAAAACAAATGTGTTATTATTGTCCTCAAAGAACAAAAAGTGTTTTCTGTTTGTGTGTTTTTAGCTCCTCACCTTTTTGTTAAGCTCCTTCTCCTTGTCACTCTGCTCTTTCTGTCTCTGAATTTCCAGCAGCATTTGCATCTGCTTCTGCGTCTCTTTCTCCTGTTGTGCCCCTTTCAGGGAGTCTCTCAGTACACGGATCTCCCCGTTCTTTACCATAATCTCCTCTTCCACTTTTTTCAACTGAAAACAGATTGCCCAGAGCTGTTACCAAGACAGTATTTCCAACTGCATAAACGATTTCCATTTTGAGAATTTTTCCCCAAACATATATCTGTCATCTATTATTTATTATTAGCTGAAGGTACATAGTCATTATCGCAACAAACATAGCCATTATAGCAAGAAAGGCAACCAATAACAGAAAACACTTCTTAGTATGTAGAAGAGGACAGCTCAGGCTCTGGGCATAACAACACCCCAGGGTCATCTTTTCGAAACCAAGTATGGAGAAGCAGTGGAAAGATCCACCAGGAAGGCAGCAAGCTATCCAATTGTTTGAAAACTTTTTAGATCCCTTCGTGTCGACCTTTGCTCATACGCTGCATTAATATTCTCTCATTTTGCTTCTATTTTTTTTTTTTTTGGTCAACAAATGTCAGCAGTTGAGTCCATATAAAGAACTGAATTTGTACCTGAGAGAGGCTTGTCACTATCCACTATTGCTTTTCAAACTTCAGGTGTACATGGAAACAAGTAGTTAAGAAATCAGACCTTGCCTTATTGATAACTGAATGGGGAAAAAAATGTAAATGCTAATAATTTGTTTTTCAAATAATTTTATTGCCTGAAACTTTAGGTTTATGTGATCATGACATAAACAAATTATGTAAATTATGAGATTATGCAAATTCCAAAACATTATCATTCTTATTAATGCTTATACTTATCCCAAGGTGCCAATTGTTTAAACCCAAATAACATTTTTTATGCATAGTGAGAGACAGAGCTATATAAAGAAAAAAACTTTATGCTGCCCCATACTATTGAAATGTGTAGCTGCTGTGCTCATTAGATCCAGACTAGCATATAATAGAATAGTCTGAAGGTTGATATTTTTCTAGAATTCAAATATCTGCAGATAGGCATATTTTCTCTTACTTTTATTGTCAAATAATCTGAATTTGGGTTTGAAAGTATTACAGAGAAAAATAACAGAGAATCTGACCTTTCTTTTCAGCTCAGTGTGCTGAACCTCTAGAATGCTGTAGGTTTCTTTGCGATCTGACACAAACTGCTGTGGCCTGTTGGCTGAAAAATGTAAATAAGATTTAGTAACATAAATGCAACATAGTTTATAGAGGGATATTCGTTTACCAACATAGCATATGAGCATGCAACCCAACTCCAGAAAGAACCGGTTGTCATAGTTGCCAGTGTTGTTAAGTAGCAATCCTGTCAGCATATTAAAGTATTTTACAGTATTATAATATTATAGCATATTATAGTATTTTATCACCTAGTGATAAAATAAAACTATTTATGCTGCCAAATTAATGTTAGTGAATGGGATAACAATTGATATGCTGTAGGTGCAGATGAGTGGATAAATAAAAACAGATAGACTGTGATAGACTGACAGCCTCCTGGCTGCCACTGAGCAGCAACTCCTCTGACCAAACATAGACATATACACATTTAAAATAATATACCTGTTAATCTTAGCTTGCTTTCTGTTACAATGTAACCTCATCTACAGTAACAGTTGTTATCATAATAAACATTTCACAACTCATTTGCTGTACTTATACAGCGACGCCTGCAGGCATATCTAACATAGATGTATCTTGTTTGCCTTAAAACTTGTGCATTTAGTTTTATCATACCAGTTAGTTCAACCAACAACACACCTGCTGACTGATCGCTATCCCTCTATAATTACATCCTATTTTATTATGCCATGGTGTGTGTTTAAATGACACATATGTTGTTTAACAACAATCAAAAGTATATCAATACCTAATGCTAAGTATTAAGATAATGCTAAAGATGTTTTTGACGACTCTTTAATTGCCTGACCTTTTCAGATACCGACACAAAACGAAAACATTAAAGAAAATAAAAATGGAGCAAGTAAAGTGAACCACAATAGAAACCTGTAAAAATGTCAACTCATGAACCAGTGAGGAATATATACTTCAAGTAGTCATTATATAGTTATAATAATGTATCAATTGTGATTAAACAATGTCTTCTATGATACATACCAAATTTCTATGGGACAATATGGGATTACTGTGTTGAATTTACCCATGGGCTCTCATCTTGTAATCCCTCTGTTGCTACTGAAACCATATGTATTCTCTCTGCTGTGACTGGCCATAGTCCTGCTCACAGATTTGTGCTCACCTAAAGACCATGTTGAAATGTGAGTTAAATTTATTCCATAAGAAGTCAGTTTAGAGTCAAGCCCAGATAGCTCACCTTGGGGGAAGGCCTGCGAAGCTATGACGTCAATTTCGTCAAGGTCATCTTGAGTGAAGTCCTCATCATCCCCAAAAGGGTCATCGGAGGCCATAGCTGGTACATCGTCATTCAGCCTTCTCTGGCGTTTGGTGGGGGGACAGTTCATTCTCTGAGAGTGGAAAAACAAATTATTGGTTCAGTGTTGGACATTAATTCTAACAATATTGTTTGATACAGAGTAGCAACATTACACTGTTTTTTTAAATCGAGGAGGTACCATTTATAATAAGGAAACACATATTTAGTGCATAAGTTAATACAACTTATAGGAAACCATTTTTAATGTTTAACATTAATATAAAATATTGTCAAGTTCGTCTTGTTTCCAAATTACATAAATGAAAAATATACAATAACAAATGGAATTGTTTCCTGCTTACGTCTATCCTTTATATATTAGCAAATCATGCCCGAATGTACCCTTATTTTGGTGGTTAGCGTCTCCAATTTGTGGTAATATTGTTACCCTCGTTAATGTTTGCCGTGAGATAAAGAATTTATGCTAGATAACTATACAAGTGTAACTACACAGGTCGGTCTGCTAAGCTAACGTAACTGTATTAGCCAGCTTACATTGTTTGAACAAGTTTCTTTCTTCGTGAAAACGACGTTCTCTGCGAAGAAATGCTTCCTTTCACTGGTATTCCAAACTTAATTAACGTGCAACAAAATTCAAACACATAAAGTCAGAATCTAAAACTAACTAATCTAGCTGCAATCCCACATCCGAACAAACCTCGCTATGCTGTGGCTTAAAATTTTACCCAATCACAAAAGCTTTCAGTCGTACCCGGGCCAATCATAGGTGCCCCTGCTAGTTTCTGTACAGGTCCTCGGTAAGGCCAAAACGCACCAGAAACGCAAAAAAAAAGTCATCTTCTAACTCTATTAGTTACAATTACTACAGAAGTAGACTAAACTACTACTACTACTACTACTACTACTACTAGTACTACTAACAATAATAATAATAGAGAAGGAAAAAAACAATAAAACAATTGAATTGAATTGAATTGAATTGAATTGAATTGAATTGAATTGAATTGAATGCCTTTATTGTCATAACACAGAGTGACATGAGATTCAGAGCTGCCTCATAGAGTGCACACATACACATAGAATAAAAAATAAATTACAAAAACACTACTACAAAACTATTTACACAGTGCAAGATAATGGTGGTATGGGTAAAGTGACAGTAAACAGAGGTAAAGTGACAGTGAACAGTAAACAAAGAGGTGCAGGTAGCACCCAGTGCAAAAATAATTCTCAATGCAGATTAGAGTTGAGAATTGTGACAGCTTTAGGGAAGAAGCTGTCTCTGAGTCTGTTTGTTCTGACTGGTATGGACCTGAAACGCCTGCCAGAGGGTAGCAGGTTGAACAGATGGAAGCCAGGGTGAGTACTGTCCTTTATAATGTTTTTTGCTCTGTTCAGACATCTGGAGTTGTAGATGTCAGTCAATGAAGGCAGGGGGTTGCCCATGATCTTTTGTGCAGTGTTAGTCACCCTCTGCAGCCTCTTCCTGTCTGCCACTGTGCAGCTTGAGTGCCACACTGACACAGCGTAGGTCAGCAGGCTCTCTATGGTGGAGCGGTAGAAGGTTACCAGCAGGCTTGTGCTCAGTTGTTCCTTTTTGAGCACTCTGAGGAAGTGTAGTTGTTGCTGGGCCTTCTTGACCAAGGCTGACGTGTTGGTTGTCCAGGATAAGTCTGCAGAGATATGGACCCCCAGGAATTTGAATGACTGCACTCGCTCGGCACATTCACCGTTGATGTACAGGGGGGCAGGGGTAGCGCTGTTTCTCCGGAAGTCCAGGATGAGTTCCTTTGTCTTGGAGATGTTTAGTGCCAAGTTGTTGTTTGCGCACCACCTCCTCAGGTTCAGGACCTCATCCCTGTAGGCCTCCTCATTCCCCCCTGTTATCATCCCCACCACCATTGTGTCATCAGCAAATTTGACAATGATGTTCTCTGGGTGGGTGGGGGTGCAGTCGTGCGTGTAGAGTGAGTACAGGAGTGGGCTCAGCACACAGCCCTGTGATGAGCCAGTGCTGAGGGTGCGGGCAGATGAAAGGTGGCGGCCCAGTTTCACCTGTTGGGGTCAGTTGATTAAAAAGTTCTTGATCCATGAGCAGGTGGATGATGGGAGCCCCAGACTGAGCAGCATGGGGATCAGGATGTCTGGTATTATAGTGTTGAAAGCTGAGCTGTAGTCGATGAAGAGCACTCTGACATAGCTCCCTTGTCTTTCCAGATGACTCAGTGCAGAGTGAAGAGCTGTGGCTATTGCATTCTCTGTGGATCTGTTGGGCCTGTCTGCAAACTGATGTGGGTCCAGGGTGGGGGGGAGACAGGTTTTGATGTGGCGAAGAACCAGTTTCTCAAAGCACTTTGTTATGACGGGGGTGAGTGCTACGGGGCGGAAGTCGTTGAGGCTGTTTGTGGGTGACTTTTTGGGAACAGGGATGATGGTAGCGGACTTTAAACAGGTCAGGATGATGGCTTGTCCAGTGACCTGTTGAAGATGTCTGTGAAGACCTGTGCTAGTTGGTCAGCACAGGCCTTCAGCACCTTCCCTGGGACTCCATCCGGACCAGTGGCTTTCCTGGGGTTAACGGCCCTGAGTACTCCTCTCACCTCCTCAGGCGTTACCCTCAGAGCAAGCTGAGGAGTGCCAGTGGTAGCTGTTGGTTGAGGTGGGGGTTGGGGAGGTGTGCTGGTGGGTGGTGTGTTCTGTAGTGGAGGTTGGGGGGGTGTTCCGGGGGGTGGTGTGGCTGTGTGCCTCGCATGGGCTTCAAAGCGGGCGAAGAAGCTGTTCAGCTCCTCCGCTAGTGCCGCATTTGAATCTCCGGCTGACACAGCAGAGCCCCTGAAGTTTGTGATAGCCTGGATGTCCTGCCACAGTTGCCTGGGGCTTGTCAGCTGTTCCTCAATCCTCCTCTTGTGGTCTGCTTTGGCAACAGTGATACCTTTCCTCAGGTCGGCCCGAGCCCTGCTGTATCGCACTCGGTCGCCGGCTCTGAAGGCTGCATCTCGGGCACGGAGGAGTTCACGGACCTGGGCTGTCATCCATGGTTTCTCATTCGGGAACACCCGGATGTTTTTAACCATGGTGACTGTGTCAATACAGTGCTTGATGTAGGACAGCACTGCATCTGTGAATGTGGCTAGGTCCTCATGGTGGAAAATGTCCCATTGTGTTTGCTCAAAGCAGTCCTGTAGTCGGGGGAGGGCATCGTCAGGCCAGGTGGTGATTGACTGTCTCTGTGGCTTTGATTGATTTAATTAAGAAGTATTAAAATAATTAGATTGGTACTATCAATAAATACACACACATACACACACACAAATACATACATATATATGTGTGTGTGTGTGTATTTTGATAGTAGGCTTCTTGAAGATGTTTCTCCAGCTCTGACCTGGTTGGAATCAGAGCTTGAAAATATAGCTCTTGTGGAGTGGTCAGCTGAGAGTCTTTCACAGGGTTGTTGACCTAGTTTCACTGTTATTGTCCCCTCTGTCTGCTAAGTTACATGGTGATGACTCATCGGATTATGTGTGAAGGTGAGATCATTTGGATCATTGGCGCAGTGAGTGTAGAACAGAGTACAACTCTGTACACGAGTACAACAGTGAGGGATAGGACATGCCTCAGTCTACTTCTGCTAAAAGATGGTTTTTCCAACTTGACATGGATGGTTTCTCAAACCAGTGCTCTTCTCTGGCTAAAACATGAACTTGGCTTTCTTCGAATGAGTGTTATATGTCCTTTAGATGAAGGTGAATTGCTGAGCCCTGTACTGAGGAGGTGGTTCTTCTATGTTGTGAAGATGTTGTTTAGTTTCTCCAATGTATAAATTCTTGCATTCTTTTTGGCACTGTAATGCATATGCAACATTGCTTTGCTTCTGTCGTGGTGTTTTGCATTTTGGTATACCGGTTTCTTGCTGAATGTGTTGATGGGTTTCCCTATTGGGGTCGCATTTCCTGGAGGCCAGGATGAAGGCCCAGTCTGGTTATCCACATGTTTTGAGCGCTACCCTGACATGTTCCTGTTTCTTCTTCCTTCCTTGTATCCTGGTAGGTATCTTCTTGGCCCTGTGCTGTAGGGTTCTGATGACATCTATATTGTGTTTTAATGGGTGGTGTGAATCCAATAACAGGTACTAATTCATGTGTGTGGATTTCCGGTAGACCTTCATGCTGAGGTTTTTGTCCTCCTTGATCTTCACTGGAATATCTTCACTGATTTCTTCTGGGTCTTCTCTGGTGAACTTGACTTAGGAAGTCATCAGGTAGTCCAGTAAAGATTGAGGAGGGACTATATTTTCAAACTCTGACAGCAGTCAGTTCAGAACTGCAGAAGTCTTTTTGAAGAAAAGGTGAAATGTCTTCAAGAACCTACCAATTCCAGTTGTTCACCAAGAACAACCTAGGAAGTACAACTGCAAACCATAGGTGCCTCATGTCAATAAAGCTAAGTACTATAAACTTTGATTGGATGGCCCTTAGTAAGGGTCCCTAAAACCTGGATTGCCCTCAACAGGGTACCTCTGGATACATGGTTCGATTGCATTTCCAAATCTACAAAACAAAACCTGTAGAGTAGTTAAGGAAACTCCCATGTCCCTTCTAGAACCTTACATAGGTGAAGAGCAGGCCCACAACCAGTTCTACAACCAGAAAGAAAATCACATTGCTTCCTCCTAATACAAGGTGTGACTAACAGTTGCAGCTTCCTTTCCAACACAGAGCCATAGACCTTTCCAGGGGAGGCTGAGAAGTGTAATCCCAAACTGTTGTTCTCTTTCACATATTTTGCTCAATGTGTCCCTATGGGACGCACACCTCCCAGCAGCCCTCAGAAGCATTAATCTCATAACACCAATCCCGATTGGCTAGTGAACGTATCCATCCATGTCAGAGGTAGGTGCCACCTACATTCAGTTGGTATGATTCGGTTGCTGGGTGCTACCTGGCCTTGAATGATTTTATTTACAGCTTTATCCCTTAGTGTTTTCTTTGTCCTCCACACTAACACTAAGCTCGATGCCCCACCACGGTTGGTCGAGAATATGATACATTTGCATACCAGCTAATCTTGTTGGTTCAACATGTTAGCACACCAGCTAACCACCTGGACTCCCTGCCTGCGCACCAGCATGTAGAGGATGGAGGAAAGGACCCCTTACACCAGAGGGAGTGGATACTCCGGGGCTCATTCCTGCCACTGTGGGAACTTTTTCCTGTTTTCCTGATTTCGAGCAGGGATCCACACCAGGTCTGCTCGAGCTGCCTGGGGCTGCAACATGTCTGGCTGGCCATCAACACCCCTGGTTCTAGTCCACACTGCGCTGTGTTCACCATCAAGAGTCTCCGCAGACAGCTGAAGTGCCAAGCTACCCTGTCTAGTTTCAACCCCTGCCCTCCCCAACATTATGGCTGATGGGGGTGATGAGTGGAGGGCTGCTGCAGTGGTGGTCTCAAAGCTAGTGCCAGCTGGGGTTTGCAGCTTGATCGAGCCATAGATCCCTTGCATGAGCAAGATTTCCTGGACCTGGATTATGGGGAAGATGAAGAAGCCACCCCCTGTGTCCTCATTTCAGAGGATGAGGAGGATGACATCTTTGCAACTCCAGCCCAGGCTGCACAGCCTGTAGCTTCTGTCGCCTTTCAGGATGAAGAAGAGGGTAGCATGAGAGCTTCCCCTTCTGCCAGCTCAGACATGTTGACGTGTGCAAATCCGCGCTGGCCATCCCCTGGCCCGCTGTCATAGATGAGACCACCAGATCCTTCCATGAAGGGAAGAAATTGCCCCAGGCCAAGACATGCCAGTGTACGGAAAATGGAAAATACACCAGGAGGTTGTGGAACAGATATGTGCCCATTATTGTTGAAAGACAGTTCATCTGTTTGCATCAAGGGGAAATGTGTGGTGCATGCTGTTTTACTATCTGCACAGCACGTATGCAGCCCCTGAGTGGCTTAATCTGTCTGCTGTGGGACAGATGAAGCCAGAGGACAAATATGACCGTAAGTGGAGAGTGCTTGAGGAATGGTGCCATATTCGGTTCTGTTATTCTTGCAGGACTTGAATGACAAGTGAAGAGCCTTTTCCACAATTAAGGTGGAAAAGGCTTGGTGGCATGTTGGGTTTGAAAAGCAGATGGTAAGCCAGCATTCATTTGTATGCCATTTTATGACGTATCAAGGCTTCTCCCTGCATCCGGACTGCTAGTTTCTCCGTGGGTCTGGGTGTGATTGGGGAGGTACTTAAACATCCTCCTTTTGAGCCACTGGAGAGAGCAAGTTTGAACTTGTGTCTCTCAAAACAGTGTTGTTCCTGGCTTTAGCTTTGGTGAAGCAGGTTAGTGACATGCATGCACTTTCGATGCATCTGTCATGTGCCCAGCCGGGGGATCATTTTGAAGCCCAACCCGAAGGGAAGAGTGATCAGTTGTTTGTCTCCAACCCTCATTAGGGTAAACCTGTTACGAAGCACTGCCTCTCTCACTGGGTGGTAATTGCTTTGCCTTACTCGAATCAGGACATTCAATCAACTGAGGGACTGCTTGCACACTTGAATTGGGGCTCATCCACATCCTGAGTCTTATTTAAGAGTGTGTCCCGTCATGACATTTTTTGCTGCAGTGAGATGGTCCTCGCCTCTCACTTTTGTCCATTTCTATATGCTAGATGTCTCCGCTCCATGTGTGGCACATGCAGTTTTTACAACCTGATTGGGAGTGAAGGGTAATATGATTGAGATGTCTCATCAGACAACCCTTCTTGCTTGTGCGAGTGAGAAGAGGTGCTTATCTTGAATGAGTGGTACCTTCCACATGGACTATTTAAGGTAGGTGGCACTACCTGACACAGATGGATATGTTCACCAGCCAGTTGGCATAATGAGATTAATGTCATAATGCTTCTGAGGGCTGCTGAGAGGCGTGTATCCCATGGAGAAACATCTCACTCAAATTACTCAGAGAACGTGGGTTATGCAAATAAACTAAAGTTAACAGAAATTCAGGTTCAGTTCAGGCACACCATTCCTGTAGATATAAAAATCCAGTAGCTCAATCTGTTAGATACTCAACTGGGATTCTAAGGGTTTCTGGCTTCCGCTACTGGCTTCCACGACTGCTCCATACTACCCAAAGGAAAGGGGGTAGTAACATTTCTGGACATTTCCAGAACACTGGCAAGGTATAAGAATAATGTACTTGTTACGGTTCTGAACGAGGACCCAAACACAGGCACAGGGTAACGAGGGAAGAAAACAAGTTTATTCTCTAAAGTCCAAACACAAAGCACTCCGGTACAGGAGGGTAAACAGGTGCTAAAGTCCAACACAAAATAACCCTAGAACGGGGGAAAAAACAACCAAAAAGACAATATGTCACTGCAACTGGAATGTCTGGGGAATGAACAAGCGGGACGATTGTCCAAACACAAGGGTGCGTCGACGAACGACAAGCGGGGGATCTGGGCATACAGGAGTCAGTTGGGATTACCGGGAGACAGGCTGAGTCGGAGAGTCCAGGGCAGGGGGAGACAGGATCCGAAACGGGAGGTAGAAGAGAGAATGACCCAACAGCTTTTGCTGTTGGCCACGGGCCTTAAGAAGGGCCCGTGATGATGAGATGCAGGGCAGGTGTGCGCGTTCCCACAGCTCCCAGGGTAGGGCGGCGCCCCCTATGGGGAAGGAGGTGCGCCAGACCCTAACAGTATTGTATCCCCAAATACTCAGTGCCTGACATGGACTGCCTCACTCTAACATGTCAATGACTACATGTGCATGTGTTCTTTGTTTTCAAATCAAAGACAGCTGCAAACTACAGGAGTGTTACTGAATACTACTGCCCAAGAAATCAAGATTTTCTTTGGCATATCAGTACACATGGCGTGCCTTGGCTATCCCAGAGTGAAAATGTTTTGGGCTAAAAAGACTAAAGTGCCTGTTATTAGCAGTAAAATGACAAGTGATAGGTTCTACAAGCTGAGAAGCTCACTCAAGATTGTCAATTACCTGGACATAACTGAAGAGACAAAGAAATCTGACATTCTTTGGAGAGTCAGACCACTGCTTGACCGTGTGAGGAAAGGTTGTCTCAGCCTTCCAAGGTGTGACAAGGTGTGCATTGACGAGCAAATAATCCCATTCACGGGCCACTGTCCAGTCAGGCAGTATGTGCCAGGAAAGCCTAACCCAACTGGCCTAAAGGTTTTTGTGCTTGCCTCCCCAAGTGGTCTCATCCTGGATTTTGAAGTCTATCAGGGCAAGAACACATTCGGGGGTCAGAGATTGGGAGTTGGAGCTGCAGCGGTCTTGTGAATGGTCGAGTCAGTTCCTACAGGAACTTGTGTGTTCTTTGATCGATATTTTACAACGATCAATCTCATGGATGCTTTGCTTTCAAAGGGTCTTCCAGCAACTGGAACCATTATGAAGAACAGGGTTCCGAAGCAATGCCAGCTTCCAACAGATAAGCAGCTAAGAAAAGAAGGGAGAGGGGCTTCAGTGACGTTCGTCTGGAGGGTGCCTGAGCTGGCAGTGACAAAGTGGTTTGATAATAAACCGGTTCTGATGGCCTCCACTATCTATGGGAAAAATCCAGAGGACATCTGTAGCAGATGGTCCAACAAAGACAAAGATCATGTCCAGGTGAGAAGGCCAGCTGTAATCAGAGAGTACAATGAAAACATGGGTGGCGTAGACCTCTGTGACAGAATGCTGAGCTTCTACCGGATGTCAACCAGGACCAAGAAGTGGACGACACGTGTGATGACACATTTCTTTGATGTTGCCATCACAAATGCTTGGATCCAGTACAAGTCTGACAGCAAAGCACTGAATCGACCAGCTAAGGACACACAGCAGTACCTGGACTTCAAATTGCACCTGGCTGAGGAACTGCTAGATACTCCTTCATTTGATGACAGCAGTGAAGACAGTGAAGAGGAGTATCAGCCACCAATCAAAACAAGGATCCCACAACCAGAGCCATCTGTATGCAGACTAGGAGCCAGGCACATGCCCGAGATGATGGACATCAAACATGCAGAAAGATGCAGGAACAAGGGCTGCAATGGCAAGACATATATCAGGTGCACCAAATGCAAGATGTTCCTCTGCGTAACCAAGAAGAAAACATGCTTCCAGGATTATCACAGCTAAAATAGCCAGAGGAAGAAGAAAAGCACAATGGCTTATGTTCTGTGTGTTATATTTCAATGTTCAATGTAATGAAAACACTTTGTTCTTACAAGCACCACGTAGCAAAATTCATATAGATATATTATTTATTTTTCTGTTCAAATTGAATGTTTTTGGGTGAGTATAAGATATCAGAATCTAAATTCTAAATTCTATTACATTTTGCACGGATATTGTCCTGTTGTCCTCTACAGTGGACATGCTGTAAAATTCCAATAAAAAATATATTTAAAAAAAATAAAATTGTAAGGTGTTTTTTGGGCCCCAAAAGACAGGAAATCACACAAAATTAAAAATTGGAAGACACTTTTTTTCTTCAGTTCTCAGGAGGATATTCATGTATACTGATACTAATACCCTGTTGCACTCCCTCTAGGACTCTCTGACAGCGTAGTATATAGACAGCATACAACATAGTCCTGTAATGCTGTGTGTACTTCTTCTGTGTATGTACTGCAAAATGCACCCCAAAATTCCAAAATCTACCTCTGTGTGTCTTTGCATGCTATTTACCTTTAAACTATCATTTTGCTGCTGCTTGAATTAAAATAATTTTATATGTAAGATTTTCTATTAACTAGTTTTCCTTATTACAACACCACACCATAAAAACTCCTTTGCTGTCATTATTGTGTTTGGGTACATCATATTATTATGAAAATCTAATGTAAGATATTTTTAGATGGGTGTTCAATTCATCATTCTAACTATACAACAGTTCCTGTCTCCTTTTTCAATCAGTTCGGGCACATTAAAGTAGCTGGGTAGATTAAAAAAAATCAATTAGTACATTGGACTACATTTCCTAAAATACAATATGCATCACGGTATCATTGTCAATAGATTGAAAACAGATAGCTGGACAATGTGTTTACTGCAGGCACTCTGCTGTAAATATGTAAGCTTCACGAGGAAAACCAGGCAGATAGGAGGATGTCCAGAGAGAAAGAGAGACTGTGTCCGATTGGCTGGTGTCACTAAAAATCCCACCAATCAGACACCATCCTATCGCTGTGACTGAATATGTTTCTCTCTACATATTGTGTCAGCCTGTGCATATTTTCTGTTGCAGCACTGCATCCCTGCATCAGTATGTGTATGCATGCATGCAGCAGGCTACACTTGGACGATGTGAAGAAAGGGGGGAGGGGACAAAGATAGAGAGATTGAAAAAATAGACAGAAAGAAGAACAGTGTAGACAAAACAAGGGCTGAGGATAGTAGAGAAAAGACTGAGGAAGGTGATGGTAAAAGACACTTTGAACATACTGTAGTGACAGCAATTGTGAGGAGAAAGAGGCAATCTCTTGGAAAAAGCATCAGCATTGAGGATTTTCTCTTCTCTGTTGCCGTGACGATGGGTTGTTGGATGTCAGGACCATGGACAGGTGAAATGGTAAATATAAAAAGACTTGTGTGTATCTTTGTCTATAAGTAAGTAATGTTAGATGTATTGTATCACATATATTCTGTACACATTTTATTTGTGTGCATACGATGGGGAGAGAGAGAGAGTGAGATTGTGCACACACTTGCTCACATATGCAGGTCCAAGATGGCCTAATTTGACTATTTTTAACTGCTCTGCATTTCTTCTATGTAAATCATTGACAAATGCGTAGTTGTGCTTCTGTTAAAATGTATGTTTATGGGTTTGTGTAGACATTGTTAATTAATGTGTTGTGTATTTATAATGATTTACAACAATGTTGTTTACCGTTATCTTTTCCTGTATTGGGTTCTACATTCTTCCTACAGTTATCCTGTGTCTCTACACACGGGTGCCATTTTGTGCTTCTTAGCTAATTGAGTGTGAATGCATATGTGTGTGTATGCATGGATGTATGTTTGTTTGCACTTGAATGTAGCAGTGGGTGACTCATGGTTGTGATGTGGTGGAGTTAACACTAATGTTCATGCTTCTGATTAGATGGCTGCATATGTGTGTGAAGGCAGGATGAGCTTCACATTGGCTTGCAGGCATTAACCCTTTAGTGACAACATGGACATAATGTCCAAACTGCTCACGTTTGTGGCATTTGCCAAAATTAAAATGATGTTTTTGCCATAATGGAAGTAATTAATCGTCTGTCTGGACATCACCTGTATATTTTGAGGCTAATTGCACAATTCCATAGATTAGTTTTTTACACAAATATCTGGATAAAATATCATCAAAATGGCAGTGTGCCTTTTTAAATGTAGTGTCATTCAAGTTGGTGGCATGCCTTAATTGTTGGATTCCTTCAGTGATACAGTCATTTAAAGTAAGACAATATTATAGCAAAAGAGGTGATGTTGTTAATAATCTGGGATCCTTGTCGATCACTCTGAAACACCACTCATCTGTGCATTTCCTAAAATGCAGCTTGACAACTTCCAAAATTATCTGCTTAGACCGGCTTCATCTGCTGCTTTTTACAAAATAAACAATATTTCTGTTTTGCCACACATTTTTTTGTAATTTGTTGTAATCAAATCATGCTGACATATAGTGGCTATAGAAACCTTTCACCCCTTTAGATGATCTTCTATTTTAATGTCTCAGATGGAGTTAAAAGTGCTCAATAAAATTAACCCAAAACATTACATTGTCTAACAGGTTCAACACTGTATCCAGTTATGTTTAAATCTTCAGGTAGAAATAGATACCATTTTACCTTCAGTAGGTCAACTGAACTTTTCGTGTGTTTCAGTGTCACCTTTACCTCCAAAAGATTTTTTACTAACTAACTGAGTTTTCTGTATTACTATTTCATACCAAATAAATAGTCCAGAAAGGTTTCTGTTTGACCAGATAGTCAAATAAATGCGGCAACTAAAATTTTCAATTAACAATAGTACATTTCTAATTTGATGTCGTATTGTCATGTATTTGGTCTGAATGCTGTTTGCTAACATTGCTCTTTGTCTGATTATCTCAGAGGAATGGGCAGAGTCTTGCAAATTTGAGCCAACGAGATGCTCTGCAAATCCTCGCTGCCACTCAGTGTCCAATCACCATGCAAATCAAAAGTCAGAGGATTGGTGATGTAGATGAGTCATCCTGGGAACAGCTCCCACTTAATCTGCAGCATCTCAACTTGCCGCTTCCAGTGATGGGAGCGGGGCTTAAAGCACCTACCTACCAGGACAGGTAAAGAATTTATTACTCATAGTTGACTTTTTGTAGCTCATTATTATATGTGGGATGATATATTTTGCAGTATATGTTAAAGTCCAACACATCTTTTTTTTCGTTGTTTTGGACATCACTCACAGACATTACTATAACCACTTGCCCCTACCCCAAAATCACTCTGATGGACGGTATGCCTACCTGCCGAGCTCCCCAATGGACACTATGGACATTGCACCCCAGGTGACATAAGTAATAAAATTACATAAATAATTATGAAATAAAAAGACATCCAAATGTAATTTCTTCCTTCTTTTTTTAAATCCAATATCCAACAGGATCCTGAATTAACAAGCCAAAGACAAAAGGGACAGAATTGCCTGATGGGATGTTGCAACACAAATTTGGACGAAACTAATGGGTGTCAGAGCAAGGTAAACAAAACTTGAACTTGAAATTTTACAATGAGTTACTATGACTTAGAATTTGGGCTAACCCATAAATACAAATAATGACATCCAGCATATTTAAAGCAACAAAGCAATTTGTAACTTGCAACTTAGCAACATCTATTAAAAATATATTCATAATCATTGCAAATAATCCAACAGATAAGCCTTTCACATAACCTTTTTGGTTAACTTTGCAGTCATTTCTCAGTTTATAATGAACCCTATAATAACCCTAACCCTGCACACAGAAAATAAATAGAGATTCAGTGATATTCATGTATGTAACTCTTCTTGGGATGTCTGTAGGAGATGGAAAATGATGACTTCATGTTGGAGAAGCCACTTGGCTTCCTTCCATTACACCATGAATTGGACAGTGGTCTGGGTTGGACTGATGGTTCCCTTCACCAGGGAGACCTCTCAGGGCTGGAAACAGAAGAAGGTGGTATTGAGGACTGTAAGTCCCATGGATCCATTTTACCTGGAGTTTGTAGGGGCTTTGGAGGTGGTGGTTCTCCTTCCTCTGAATCCTATATCTCTTCAGAGCTCAGCGATTCAGGCTTTTACAGTGTGAGCACTGGAGAGTTCAGGCACTTCCAGAGACTATTAGAGAAACGAATGCGACTGTACAATGCCAGAATACAACATCAAGGAGAAGCTTGTGAGAGACGGGAGCGGCGTGACAGTTGTCCCAAAAGCCACCGAGAGCTATTGGAGGCCATCCCAGAGGCACTGACAACACAGCCTCGGTACCAGAGCAGGCAGCTCGCAATGGAGGAAGGTGTCCTAGAACCACTGACCCGTGGACTTTTCAGGTACTTGAAAAGCAGGAAAAAAAAAGATTGGCAGCCCAGTCTCATCAAAGTGACAATCTGAATCTGAACATATTTTATGCTGTTTGTTGACTCTATTGTTTATATTTTACAGGGTTTCATCAGTTCAGTTCCATAAAGCTGATCGACCTTGTCTGAATCGACACAGCTCCAGCAGTGGAGCCCTCTTCAACCCCTGCCATGCTGCTGTTGCACGGATGACTGCTCCAGTTCTTTCAACCTGCAGCACCCCTTCAAGCCACCGTAGACCTTTCATACCCATGCAAGTGCACCAAGGATATAATTCAGTGGGTATGCTGAGAAGAAGCCGTACACTACACCATCGCCCTCCTCCACAAGAGTACCGTCGCCGAGCCAGCCATCCAGCATCGCCCTCCTACTGTGCAGCAACCCTGCACCATTGTGGAGGTGTTTCACCATGTAGTGTCCTTGCCAGAGGTCTGCCAGATGAAAATGAATTGATGCTTGGAGGGATGGCTTCAAATCCAGCTGGCCTGGCACACTCAGTCCACCAGCATTCCATTAATGTAGGTCATATCAACCATGAGAGATGCCATGATGACACCCCTAGCAACCAAGAAGCTCACCATGACTGGTGGCACTTACAAGAAAGATGTTTGATAGCTGAACCTATGATGGCAGAAAGGGACCAAGAGATTGACAGGAACCTGGAACAAAGGAAAATGCAAAAGAAGGAAGCGCTAGACAGAGAGGTGGGAATTCAGGAGGAGATCGACAGTGAGGAACAGAAAGAGCTACTAAGGAGTGGAGCCAGAGAACAGCAGCAATTTCAAAATCTGGTACAACCTTTTCAAATGGGTGAGATTAATGACACCTGGCCAAAACCAGCCAGCCGTCAGTCCCAGGGTGGAATTACATGTAAAGGTCCTTATAGCACCTTGGAGAGTCACACAGGGGCTTGCTCTATTGCTGGAACTAATGCAACGAGAGGACATACTGATGCATCTTCAAGCTCTAATCCAGGCTCTAGTTTTTTTGATGCAGCCACCAAGCCTATCTCAAACTCAAGGTTCTCTAGAAGCCAACTTTTAAGAGACAGAGCTTCTCAACTTGCAAATGAACGCAGTGGGATGAGCACAGATGAGGAAACCAATAATGATGTGCTGATGGGTCGATACTGGACTCGAACTGAGAGAAAGGAACAATTCTTATTGGCCCGTGAGCAGAAGCAGCAGCAGCAGCTGCAGGCCAAAGGTGCACCTGCACGAGAAGTCATCAGCAGGGGAGGGGCCCCTGCTGAGGGAGAAGGACCCTTTATTGGAAATGTAGGTTTAGTGGACAATAGAGCACATGGAGCACTAGCAGATGGAAGATGCAACATGGCCTTAAAGCTGAGCCAGAGGAAGCTCAGTCGTCTGAGGAACAGAAAGTTGCTGGATGACTGGATAACAGTTGAAGAGTTGCTGACTCATGGGACCAGACTGGACAACCAGGAAGACATACTGTGTTCAAGCTCCCTATTGACAGTCACAACTGTCTAATTGTGTTGACACCTGTAAGTGTGATTCAAGTGAATGATTGACTGTGTGTGATATTAAGCTAATTAGAAGTTTTCCTATTCTTTTGTGTCAGGTTCTGAGTGTCATCTCTGTGTTTTATATGCAGTGATAGACTGAAGATGCACAATATTATTTGATTGTGTCAGATTGGAATCCATTTATAATTTCACACACCACCAACTACTGTACATTACATTACCATTCTTAATTTATCACAAATCAAACACAATGTGTTGCTTTGGGGGGTTAGTAAAAATGTGTTTATTGACTAAGGATTGGTTGTAGTATAAAATAGGAAAGGTTGTGTGTATAAAATATGGAAAAAAAATAAGTATGTCTGTATTGTCCACACAGTTCTTGCATTATCCTATGAAAGAGAATTGACACTGAATTTTTAATTTGTCTCACCAGTGTTATTTGTCATTTGGCTCTTTGGAAAATTTAAATAGTATTTAATAAATGAGACATTTTGCAGGTGATTTGTCTCTGGCTTTGCAGCCAGTGCCTGTAGCTGAATGCCAAACTCTTAATTAATGGACCATATTCAACTAATTAAGAAGTTGGCATTCAGCTATAGGCACTGGCTGAAAGCCAACTTCTTAATTAGTGGAATAAGGTCCCTGCTACATTTGTGTTTTTGAAATTGTTTCTGAGGTGTTCTTAGACTTTATGTCTGTTTTTTTTTTTTAAGAAGGGGGGGTACACACCTATCAAGCCATTTACAATACTGTATATGTCTAATTATCATTCTTATACCATGTTTGTCATATGCCATGCTGTCTATTTATTTTTGCATAAGAGTTTTTGGAAATATCAATCAGTTCTCTGTCAAAGAGAAGAATATTGCTGAAATCATTATACATCACCTCAACTAATAGCTTTATTTGTGGATGTGTTACCAGTACAGCACTCAGGCAAATATGTGTATGTCAGTGCATGGACATGTGTATTATGGAAAATAGCCCTTATTTCTCACAGAATATTTTATAAAATTACAAAACTGTTCTTTATTCATTTTTTAAATTCCAAGTCCTTTAACAAACCACATAATTCCTGGGAGCAATACTGTTTTGAATTGTATAGCTGGTTGTGTTATTGAATTATGAAATGACTTCACTTTACTTCAGCACCAGACAACACATCACTGATGCAATGCAAAAGTTGATAACTGAAATCTGAGACCAAACCTTGAAGGCTTTATATAGAAACTCTGTTTACAATTGTATCCTGATTTGTGTGATTTATGTGCTTCTTCAGCATGAGTTGAATCACTCTGCTCAGGATCAATGAATTTGGATTTCAACCTATGCTAAACACTTTATATGGCATATTTACACCACATCCTCCAAACCATATGTATGTCCAGCTAACATAAATTTGAGCTAACATGGTTGTTACATGGTAAAGAAAAACACAGTTACTGCTATAAAAGTTTGAATCCATTTTCTTCCCAATGCTCAATAATTAAGGTAAAAATAATATTTCAGAATACCTCTGGCAGTGAACAATTTGCTGAATAGAGAAGTTCTTGCAAAACTATGGGGGTTTCAAAAATCCAGTCTACACCGGAACATTTCAAGATTTTCCAAATTATTTTGAGACCACAATATGATGTTTACTGGTTTTTGCACATTTTCTCCATATTCATTTTCCACATCCCGTAGTATTCAAGTGTCTCTGAGTGTGCAGATTTCTATTTGACTAAATATTTTGTGATGACCCAGAACATACAGATCTTTAAGCTTCCTAGAGGGTGGTAGAAATATGTGATTTATATTCCAACCAGGTGTCGGGAGGCAATCAAATAAAACTGTTATTTTACTAGTATTTTTCATAACATACTATGGATTCTAGATATTGGACTGCCTCTGAAAGTAACAAAGCCAACATGTTTCTTCCATTTGTATATTTTTTCTGGTTTCTTGTGAATGCAGCATGGATGTTTTGGAATCACTGTTTATGGCACCTTGTTGCTAGTGTAACTATTGTCTTTGGAAGGATGTTTACAGATCTACATACCCAGGTTCCATGGCATATTTATTGAAATCTGAAGTGATGTCTTGGCCATTTTAAAGAAACCACATGACAGGTCATTGTTTCTGAGTTAGTCCAGAATTCTGAGACATTTTGTAATTAGAGATGAGACATCTTTGGTAACCAGACAAAACTCCAGTTGGCAATGTTGACATTCCATGACAAACAGGTACAGGTGGAGTAAATCTGAAATCTTCCAGTTTCAGGTTTGCAGTATGGTCAAAGAAAATATGCAATAATACCTCAAGCTTTTGTGATTTTGTGTTCACTGTCAATTTTCTAGTGATTGCAGTAATTCATTTTAAATCAAATAGATACACATAAGTGAGGAGTCAACACAAAGTGTGCAGAAAACAATTTGAATTATTGTAAAACTCATTTTTTGTTTTTTAACATTGTTTTCATCAGTGGGACCTCAAAATAATATTTTGCACATATTTCTTATTATATTATAAAAATATTATAAAAGCTCTAAAAATGTATGTACATGGATCTGAAAAGACTGTAGATAGATCAACAATGTGTTGTTTTATTTATAACCTGTCAGTGATTTCTGGAGGAAACGACTAAGAGGTTATTGTCATTGTGTGGAACATATTTCAATATTTTTGTGATGTTACATATCCCATGTAAATTAATAATCTTTAAATCACCCTAATTACTTATTTAAGACATTGGTTTACCATTTGGTCACAAAAGGTGAATATTGTTCCCTGGAATAATTAATTCCAATTTTGATGCTTTGTTTTGTTTTTATAACCTGTAAATATTGATTTTTGTGAAAAGGAACAGATGAGGATTAAGTTAGTACAATATGTCTTCCAAAAAATATCACCAGTCATTTAAATCTTACAATATTTTAAAATGTTTTCCTTGTTAGTCTAAAAGGACAAGTCTGGTATTATATTGGGTTAACATCTATGTCATCAAGGCTGTAAATATACTGAAATTAAGAGCATAATTTTGATATCAGCCATATTTTGATCACTGCAGACTTACTGTGACATCAATAAAACTATAACATCATCTGTAGCAACAGTTGCATATTAGATGATGTAGTTTCATGAGCACGGTTAACCTGCATCAGCAAAAAAAAAATTATTAGGAACATAAAAAAGAAAAACTTTTGGAACTGCCCGGACAAGTTATAAAATTCTTTTTAACAAAGCTGGCTAGAACAGAATGATGCATATCCACAATAACATTTAGCACATTAATTTCTTATTGTACACACAGTTAGCATGGACTCATTCACTAAACAGAGAATTTGAAAATAAACCATTGATTGATTGAAATTATTTAATTCCCTTGCAGAGAAAAGAGTCAAACAAAACATTGGCTTGAGAATTATAGTGTGATTTCTTTTAATAGCGTTGTATCATTATTTACATGATAATTTCATCCCACTAATGATAAGCTTATTAAGTTCAGTACATGATGGCTTGGACAAACAGGTACAGAGTCAGAGTTGGAGTAAATCAAAGTCCGTTTAATCAGTCCAAAATCTGTTTAGCAGTAAGCAGAGAATCATGAGAGAGACATGGAGGTCAAAAAACAGAAATCCGGTCAAAACACTGTCACTGGGAAGCTCAAGGAGACCTGGACTCCTCATGCTGAAAAACAAGATGATCAGGCACAGAAAGTAAATGAAACACAGCTTTAATATGTGGGGTGGAGGGAGACAACAAGACACAGGTGGGAAACATTAGGGCAGGCAATCCAATCACACAGATGGGATACTGGACAGGAAGATGAGGATGACACCAGATTTCAATATAACACAGGATATGGGGAAGACAAGGACAAAACATGTTTAGGAGCAGACAATTAACTCTAAGTGGTCCAAACAAAGCTATTTGCTTAATCTCACTTAAATGTTCTTTTATATGTCAGTTGTGTATAGGTCTGTGATAGCCTTACAATAATTAGCCGTTGACTATTACACCACATGAGATTTGTTTTTTCCTCTTAAGTATGCTATTGGGGGACATAAAAAAGGGTCAGAGTACTAAACCTCTATAGGTCTCCAACCTCTTCCACAAAGGGCCATGTGGCTGAGGTTTTTGTTCCAACCAGTCAAGCACACCCAGTTCGACCAATCAGCTGTTGAAGACTCAGATGAGTTGATTAAGTGAGTCAAGTCTGGTGTGCTGCTGCTGGGTTGGAACAAAAACCTGCAGCCACACGGCCCTTTGTGGAAGAGGTTGGAGACCCCTGCTCTAGATGGTTGATTAAAATTGTGGATTTGAAAGCTGCTAAACTGATTTACATTCTGTGCTATTGATGTTTGACATGTTTTTCTGCAATTTTGTGGTCACATGTATTTATTTTTTAATTTTTTATTCTACTTTCTCCTTTTGATAGTGTGTTAAGCTATCCACCCATAGAGATCTGAATCATCCATCTTTTAAACTGTGTTTAGAAAATCCAGAAAAATCCAGAAAAATAAGGAACCAGGATATTAATTAAAAAACAAACAAACAAACTTGGAATCAAAAATCTGGAATTATACCACCAGCCTTTTGCCTCCATTTTCTCACTGTCTTGGCTGTGACTCAAACAGTGTGAGTAATGGATGTTAAAAGGAAAAAGTCCCTTCTCCCTGCCTTTACTGTCTTTGCCTACATTACACAAGAAGAGAAAGAGCTGAAAATAGCATTGCTGTCCCCATGTGGTGTGAAATTGAAAGCACACTGGAGCAGACACACTTGTTGCCAGGCAAGTTCACACTTGATTTAGGCCATCTGACAATCTCTCCATCCAGCCTGGAATGTCACATTCATCTCACCACGCGATGGTAATTTTCACAATACACACAAGCTGTTTCGTATACAATGACAATATATATGTGATTTAATAAAGAGCTTTTAATTAGCTATAACAGATTATTGTGTCCTTTCTTTAGTTAGTTCAATAATTATATTCATGTACAAGCAATTCACCCATAAAATACAAAAAAAGATATCAGATTATGAAACACTTCAACCCACATCACAGATGCCAACAAACAGGTGAACGTTAAACTTCAAAGCTTCAGCATCAGAATCTTCAGAATTACAAGATTCTGGAACGACAGTAAATAGAGTAATTTGGCTCATGTACAATGTCATGGTTGAGCAACATATAAAAATCCCTCATGCTAGCAGTCATTAATTCAACCATAACTAAATGAAAAACCTTGAGTTAAACTGGGCCATGCACTCGGGAAATGATGCCAGCTGCATCTAAAAGTCAACTGTTCACCTTTATTGTTTCCTTTTTCCCAATGTTTTGTATGTGTTCTATACGGTCCTCCCTCCTTTATCCGTAATCATCCTGCTGTATCTCACATGCATGTAATTGTCCCCACTCTGCTAAATTAAAAGTTTAAAATCTCTCTCCAGCTTGTCTAGCATTCAGCATTGGAGTCCAGCCTCAGCAGTTATGACACCAGTAGCAGAATGGCTGTAAAAATAAGAATCGTGCAAAGCCTCAGTCAAAATCCAGATCTTATTAAAGAAATGCCCACTCACGTCAACAAAAAACTCAAGAAACGGTAAAATAAATACATTAAATCAAAGCAGCGGCAACAGCAACACAGAAGATTTATAAAGTAACAATATTAATTTCTCTCCTCTGGTCTCCAGACAAGAGGAGAGACAACATTACAGTGACATTTAGAAGCAGTAATGAATTCATACAAAGTGGAATTTACATGGCAGACATACCCAAACAAAGAAAAATATTACTGTCATAAATACAATGAAGTTGCAGGAAGTTGTGTGATTTATGATGATGTGCCAGGTGATATGCAGCACATTGTGTTAAGTTTTAAGTGGTTTATTCAGAAAATGGTACACCCCCTCAACACACACACACACACTGACACACGACACGCTAAAAAAAAAAAAATCAGTAACTCCGGCCTGTGTTGTTCATTTTTGCCGCTAGATGACGGTGTTTGTTATTTTGCTTTTTTTTCCGATCAAGAACGATTGTTTCAAAAATGTAACAATAACTTGTGTTAAACCGCTTTTGAAAGTAACCGAGTCTAGATTAACTGTTCTGAAACATGTTTTTAAGTGTACTAGATTAAGCAGGAGGATTGTAACAAGGGTAACCACTGTAAAACTATTTCACTGGTGAGGATGTCTTTGATACTGTCAGATTCCAAAGCTTCTGTATACTCCAACCATTAGAATGATGGTAACACATGTTACAAACAGGCAAGAAATAAGAAAAGCATTTCAGACTAGTTCTGGATGTGAAGTGCATTAAAAATAATACATCATTATCATCATGAACTATGCCATATAGTAGTAGTGAACTAAGCTAAAAGAGATCCTAAGCTAAAAAGATCCACATTAAATGAAGATTCCCTACACTGAAGTGAACCAGACAAATGGAGCAAACTAAACTACAACAAAAGTAGCATAACTAGATCAAACAATTTAATAAAACGTCAAACTTAATTTCATGTCATTGCTATTGTGAGGAGTGTAATTTGGACCCACAAGCAGCACTCTGGAACACTGGACCGTGGTAATGACTTATTAGCCCACAGGCAAACAGGAAAAGCAGACAAAGAAACACAGGAAATAGTCAGTTCTTCAGGCTCAGGGCCTGCACAACGTCTATGGGTTTCAGGCTAGGGGAGTGGGTCAAGCAGAGCCGGAATGTGGAACAAAGGGGGGGGGGGGGCGCAAATCCTAATAAAAAATTGGGGTGGGGGGTAGGTGGTCCAGGGAACAGGCGAGGCAGGCAGAACGAAGACCGGCAGGGTCGGTACCAGGTAATCCGGCAAGGAAATAACGCTGGAAAGTCTCACATCAAAGCAGAAGAACAATCTGGAAAAGACTGAGAGTGCAGGGAGGGTTATAAGCAGGGCTGATTGGGAATAAACTGCAGCTGTACTTGCAGGTAAATGGAGTTGAGCTGACGAGGTGGGAGTGGCTGGCAGGTAGAGTGGAGCAGAGGTGGGGAGAGTGGAAAATTACTGGGGCAGAGGGACAGGAGGGAACTGCGGAAATGGAGCTCTGACAGAACCCCCCTCTCAAGGGATGGCCCCTGACGTCCCAAAAACAAAGTCCAAGCTGAGCCAGGCGGGTGGAGGGGGGCCTGGAGGAGGGCTAAAATTCTTCTGAGGCCACTGTCTCAGCTTCCTCTTCGTCCTTGTCGCTGGATGCCTCAGACGACCGGGAGGACAGAGTCTCTAAATTGGCACCCCCACCAGCATTGGGGATCTTGGAGGGCTGGTCAGGGTGACAGTGATGAAACTCGTGGGTGAGCTGCGCATCCACGATGTGACAGGCCAGGACCCATGACCTCTCCTCTGGGCCGTATCCCTCCCAGTCTACGAGATACTGAAGACCCCATCCACGGCGGTGGGAGCGCCACAGGCGGCGAACTGAGAAGGCAGGACCCCCATCAATAATCCATGGAGGTGGTGGCAGCTCAGAAGCAGGCATCAATGGACTTTCACGAACCGGTTTGACCCTCGAGACATGGAAGGTTGGGTGGATCCACATGGTCTGGGGCAGCTTAAGTCTGACAGCCGCAGGGTTGGTGACCTTCTAAATAACGAACGGCCCGATGAACTTAGGGGCCAGCTTCTTAGACTCCACCCTCAAGGGAAGGTCTCGGGTTGAGAGCCATACCTACTGGCCCACCTGGTACTTGGGAGCTTGGGAACGACGGCAGTTGGCGGCCAGCGAGTAACGGTCAGCAGCCCGTAGGAGAGCAGCCCTGGCCTGGGTCCAGGTCTGGCTGCAACGGTGGATGAAGGCCTTGAAGGACGGACAGGAAGCTTCCTTCTCCAGGGCCGGGAACAGCAGCGGCTGGAAGCTGTAGGCATACTGAAAGGGGGAAAGTCCCGTGGCAGAGCTGGTTAAAGTGTTGTGGGCGTATTCTACCCACAGTAGCTGCTTGGACCAAGTGGTGGAGTGTCTGGACGCCATGCAGCGAAGCACCGTCTCCATCTCTTTATTCATCCTCTCTGATTGGCCGTTGGATTGGGGATGGAAACCAGAGGACAGGCTTACGGTGGCCTCGATGAGGCTGCAGAAATCCCGCCATAATATGGACGTGAACTGGGGCCCCGATCAGAGATCACATCAGATGGAATACCGTGGAGCCAAAATGTGTGCTGCAGAACTAGTTCGGCTGTCTCCTTGGCCGATGGGAGCTTGGGTAGGGGCACAAAGTGGGCCATCTTGCTGAAATAGTCTACCACTGTCAGGATGGTGGTGAATCCGCCTGACAGTGGCAGACTGGTAACAAAGTCCAGAGAAATATGGGACCAGGGCCAATGTGGCACAGGCAGAGGTTGCAGGTAAACAGCAGGGGCCTGGCGGGAGCACTTGCGCTGACTACAGATCAGGCAAGCATTGACAAACTTTTTCGTGTCCTCCTCTTAAGTGGGCCACCAGAATCGTCGCTGCAGGACCTCTTTAGTACACTGAATGCCTGGGTGACAAGTGAGCTGGGAGCCGTGGGCTCATTGCAGGATGTCTGACCTCAGGCCCTCTGGGACAAACAGGCAGTCAGGAGGACAGGAGCTGGGACCAGGCTGATTCTCCATGGCCGCTTTTACAGCTCCTCTACCTCCCATGTGAGAGAAGCCACCAGGCAGAGAGCAGGGAGAATGGTGTCCGGGTTATGGGCAATGTCTTCTGTTCCCAAGAACTGGCGGGATAGACGGTCAGGCTTGACTTTGCGGGAGCCTGGCCGATAGGAGAGGGAAAAGGTGAATCGGGTAAAAGATAAGGACCACCTGGCCTGACGGGAGTTCAGTCTTTTCGCTGAGCAGATGTACTCCAGGTTCTTATGGTCCGTCCAAACCAGGAAGGGCAATTTAGTCCCCTCCAACCAGTGACACCACTCCTCCAATGCCAGTTTCACAGCCAACAGTTCCCGGTTCCCAATGTCATAATTCCTTTCTGCCGGAGACAGACGTCGGGAGAAGAAGGCACAGGGGTGCATTTTTTGATCATCTGCAGAGCATTGAGAGAGAATGGCTCCAACCCCCATGTCAGAAGCATCCACCTCTACTATGAACTGCCTCTCGGGGTCAGGAACCAGGAGAATGGGAGCTGAGGTGAACCAGGCCTTGACGACCTGGAAAGCCTCCCTGGCAGCCGGGGACCAACAGAAGGGTACCTTGGAGGAGGTGAGAGCAGTGAGTGGAGCAGCCACGATGCTGTATCCCCGGATGAACCTTCGGTAAAAGCTGGCAAATCCCAGGAACCAGGTTGCAGTTGTTTCCGGGACTCGGGTACGAGCCAGGAGGTGACGGCAGAGACCTTGGAGGAGTCCATCTCCAAACTGCCTTGACCGATAATGTATCCCTGAAAAGAGATGGAAAAAGAGATGGAGGTAGCATGGAATTCATACTTCTCTGCTTTCGCAAACAGCTAGTTCTCCAGCAGGCGTTGGAGGATGGCCTGGACATGATGCACGTGTTCCTCCTTGGAACGGGAGAAGATCAGGATGTTGTCCAGGTAGACAAACACACTCTTGTTGAGCATGTCTCTTAAAATATCCCCCTCCTTGTAGATCATTTGACTAAATGATTATGGTTTTTGTCCAAGTGGAGCCACCGTACCTCGGTTGACGGAACTGACATGCACTGTTCATTTCTGTCAGCGTGCTCTATCGGTGACGTACCCGAAGTTCTGGTGTGGACACATGAATAACACGTCCGACGTCTGCTTGTTTTACATGGTGTCAGACTACGGCATGAACTTTTCCCTGCGGGGACCGTTGCCGTTGTTTGTTCCCGCACTGCCCAGCTGTTTGGAGGATGTCGGAGGAGTTTCGCCAACCAGATCCCCTTCTTTTCAATGAAAATGTCACAGAGAACTGGCGGGTTTTTGAGAGGGAATATGATATTTTTATCGCTGCCGTACACTACGACAAGCCGGCCAAGACCAGGGCTTACATCCTCCTCAACATCACGGGACCGGAAGCCATCGAACGGGAGCACTCCTTCATCTACGCGGCTGAGGGGCGCGTGCCAGGAGTCGACGGCGCACCGGGCGTCATGATCACCCCGGCAGAGTCAAGGGAGGACCCGGAATGTTTGAAGACAAAGTTTCGAGAAATCTGCAACGCCCAACACAACAGGACGCTAGAGAGACACAAGTTTCACACAAGGAATCAAAAGCCAGGTAAGGGCATTGAGTCTTTCATCAGTGATCTGAGGATCAAAGCCAAAACATGCAACTTTGGAGAGCTAACCGATGAACTGATCTGTGACCGTATTGTCTGTGGAATTATTAGTGATCCCCTGAGGAAGTCCCTGTTAAGAGACTGTGAGCTAACACTAGCCAAGGCTATTTCAACCTGCCGCATTCACGAAATGACGGAGGAGAGCAGCAAGGCGTTAACCACACGTTACCAGTGTCTATGTGATGAAGGCTGTTTTGAACAGAACACAACAGAAATGCACGCCCGCTCCACAAACTATCACAACCTGCAACGACTGTGGCGGGAACCATGTAGCTGAACATGAGAAATGCCCAACCTTTTGACAGCAGTGTCATTATTGCAGAAAGTTGAATCACTACAAGAGCTGCTGCAGATCTCGACCAGTGGGCCAGAGTAATACAAACAGAAGAGCATCCAGACAATCTGTACATGAAGTGGAGGTTGACCACACCTCTACATGCGAAGATGACACATTTCATGTGGATGGCGTCGATGTTGACAACTACGTGGACTGCATCAGCTCCCACACAAGTGACAATGATGAAGGATTCATCACAATTCACATTAATGGCAAGCCAACTGAGATCAAGGTTGACACAGGAGCAAAATGCAATGTCATGTCATTCGAAACTTTCAAACTAGTGGCCAACGGCGAGCAGCTCGTCAAGCAAAGGACAGCCACTAATCCAGTTGCTTATGGTGGCACAAAAATCGAAACCAGTGGTGTGGTCACACTGCTACTTGCAGGAACAATGTCATTTCTTGCCTTTTTTCATTGTTGACAAGGGGGTGCAGTCACTGATGGGTTTCCGTGCCTGTAAAGACATGGACATTGTCCAGATGAGCCCCGACGTCCATCATGTCAACACAGAGGATGGTTTCAGCTCACATATTCTGTCTAAATACAAAGACCTGTTCAGTGACGAGCTTGGGAAACTCCCACTCACATACTCGATGACAGTCGATTCCAGTGTACAACCTGTGGTTCGACCACCTCACTGCATCCCTGTTGCAATGCAAGAAAGGGTAAAGGCTGAACTTGAGCGCATGCAACACATAGGTGTCATTACACCAGTCTCCCAGCCCACCGATTGGGTCTCCTCCATGGTTGCGGCACACAAAAAAGACAAAGAATCTCAACACAGCATTAAAAAGGCCCCATCACCCCATGCGCAGTGTCGAGGAGGTTGCAGCTAAGATGGCAGGAGCAACTGTTTTCTCTGTGTTAGATGCGAAAAACTCTTTTTGGCAAATACCCTTCGACAAGAAATCCTCAATGTTGACCACATTCAGCACCCCATTTAGGCGCTACAGATTCCTTCAGATGCCTTTTGGCATAAACTCTGCAAGTGAAGTGTTTCAGCGCTCCATAGAGCAACTGTTTGAGGTTACCCATGCTCAGTCATCGTCGATGACATCATAATTGGAGGAGGACACGGCTGAACATGATGCCAACCTGAAAAAGGTGCTCGACCGCGTGAGGGAGGTCAATCTCAAGCTAAATCCAACCAAGTGCAAATTCCGCCTGGACCAAGTTTGCTATGTGGGCCACATCTTCACCAGCAATGGCCTAAAGGCAGACCCCTCCAAAACAGCAGCGATCAACGACATGCCAGTCCCCACGGATGTCACTGCTGTACAATGTTTCCTCAGGGTGGTAAACTACCTCAGTAAGTACATCCCAAATCTGAGCGAGATTGCAGCGCCACTGCGCAAGTTGACCCACAAAGACACTGCTTGGTGCTGGCTCCCGCAACATCAGGCGGCGTTTGACCAACTCAAGTCATGTCTGTCCAGCCCAGCGGTGCTGACATACTACAACGTCAAGGAGCCAGTCACATGCACCTGCGATGCATCCTGCTATGGCCTGGGAGCTGCATGCATGCAAAGTGACAGACCGGTAGCATTCGCATCGCGCACAGTCATAGACACTGAGACAAGATACGCTCAAATAGAGAAGGAGCTCCTTGCTGTCGTGTTTGCCTGCACAAAATTCAGAGACTACATATATATGGGAAGCCTGTTGTCATGGAGACCGATCACCAGCCCCTTGTAACTATACTGAAGAAACCCTGTCCAGAGCTCCGGATCCACACGCTCCCCAGAACCCCAAACACCACACCTCTTTTGACGTCATGTCGGTCAGTTACATCTCCACCGCTGGCCTGGAGGAACTCAGACGACACACTGTGAAAGATGAGGTACTACAGGCCCTCAATGCAATCATCTACCGAGGGTGGCCGGACAGGCAGAGCCAGCTTCAACCCACCATCAGAGTCTTTTTTCCCTACAGAGATGAACTGACTGAAGAGGATGGAATCATCATGAAGGGCCATAAGGCAGTCATCCCCCATTCTCTCCACAAGGAATACATCGACATAGTGCACAAGGGCCACCCAGGTATTGACGCAACCAAGCGCAGAGCTAGAGGAGTTGTGTTTTGGCCGTCAATGTCAAATTACATCACAGAACAACTAGTCTCATGTGCAGTGTGCAACAGCACCAGAGCCCACCAGCAAAAGGAACCCCTTCTGCCCCACCAAGTTCCAGACCTCCCATGGTCCACAGTGGCCACAGATATTTTCGACTGGCACGGCAAACACGACCAGGTACTTGTGGACTCGTACTCTGGGTGGTTCAAAATAGACCTCCTCCCTGACATTATGTCATCGACAGTAATCTCCAAACTGAAGAGGCACTTCTCAGTCCATGGCACGCCCCACATCCTGTTCTCTGACAATGCCAGACAATACAGCAGTCAGCATTTCAAGAATTTTACCAAGCAATGGGATTTCATCCATGCCACCAGCAGCCCTGAATTCCCCCAGTCAAATGGGCTCGCAGAAAGGGCCGTCCAAAGTGCCAAAGGGTTGCTAGAGAAATCCTACAGAGATGGAACAGACGCTTTCCTCAATCTCAGAAACATTCCCCGTGATACCACGCTTGGCTCCCCTGCTGCACGTCTGATGTCATGTCAGACTCGCGCAGCCATTCCAGTGTATCACAAACTGCTGGAACCAGCCCTGAAGGAACCAGACGGGTCAGCACCCGTCTCCTCGACAAGAGACTCACATCAAAGCATCACTACGACAAGTCCAGCAGCCCACTGCTGCCACTAGCAGAGGCACAGGTGGTTCGTATGCAGACTGCCAAGGGATACAACCGTCTCAGGATAGTAAAAGAGGTCTGCGCGGAGCCACGCTCTTACGTCATCCAGTCCAATGGCGGGCTATACAGGAGGAATGGCCGCCACATCCTTCCAGTTGCTGAGCCACCGCCACCACAATGGTGATATCATCGAGACCCCTATAGTCGATGCAGGGCCGCAAGGACCCGTCTGGCCACAGTAGAGGCAGAGGTTCCCCTGGCATCATCACTCTCGCTCCTCAGGAGTCAGGCTGGTGCGTCCCACCTGCATGGGTTTGGCCCCCCCAGATGCAGGCTCTGTGAGCAGGTTGGGAGCGACTGGAGATCCTTGCAGGCGGGCGGACGAACAGTGCTCCGCCCCTCCCTGGCGTAGCTCCCATCTCCTTGCCTGGATGCGCCTGTCCAGCCTAGAAGTCAGCTCCATTGAGGGAGGGTGGAAGATCATAGGAAACCAACGCATCCTTTATGTATGGTGCTAGCCCATTGAGGAAGGTGTCGCACTGGGCTGCTTGGTTCCAGTCACTAAGCCGGGCTCAGGTACGGAAGTCGATAGCGTAGTCAGCAATGGGCCGACTTCCTTGCTTCAAACTCATGAGTCCCCCGGTGGCCTCTGAGCCCAGAGAAACAGGCCCAAAAACCTTATGAAGTTCAGCAGAGAAGGTCTGGAACGAAGATCAGGCTGGCATGCCCTTCTCCCACTCTGCCATTCCCCACAGGCATGCTCTACCAGTCAGGTGATTGATGGTAAAGGCGACCTTCGCCGCCTCTGAGGCGAAGGTGTAGGGCTGCAGAGCAAACAGGATAGAACAGTTTGTGAGAAACGGATTGCAGCCCTCTGGGTCCCAGGAATAACACTCTGGGGCTCCCACCCGGGGCTCTGGAGCAGTGCCTGGTGGTGGAACAGGAACTGGAGGAGGAGGAGCTGGAGCAGGAAAGGAGTGGCTGGTTGGGTCACTGAGACCGCCAGCTGTTAAAGTGGGTGGCTACTGACATTAATGCTCGCTCCAGGGTGGACGCCGTCTGCCGAGCCTCTGGAGCATTGGAGGCTAGCTGGGCCTTGAATTGTTGGAGCCTCCCCTCCAGTTGGTGTGGAACCAAGGGGGGGGGGGACGCAAATCCTAAAAAAAAAAAATAGCGGGCCGGAGTGACTGAAAGGGGCTTACAGGAGATGAGGCTGACAATGTAGCGGAGTAGACTGGGGACAAGAAGCAGCAAAGTCGGGGGCAGGAGGAGAGGTCAAAACCAGGTGAGCAGACAGGAACCAGAAACGCTGAGGCAGAAGTTATAGTCAGGAGCAGAAAGCAGGTAGGTGGTCCAGGGAACAGGCGAGGCAGGCAGAACAAAGACCGGCAGGGTCGGTAACAGGTAATTCGGCAAGGAAATAACGCTGGAAAGTCTCTTATCAAAGCAGAAGAACAATCTGGAAAAGACTGAGAGTGCAGGAGAGGGTTATAAGCAGGGCTGATTGGGAATAAGCTGCAGCTGTGCTTGCAGGTAAGTGGAGTTGGGCTGACAAGGTGGGAGCAGCTGGTAGGTAGAGTGGAGCAGAGGTGGGGAGAGTGGAAAATTACTGGGGCAGAGGGACAGGAGGGAACTGCGGAAATGGGGCTGTGACAACTATCTAATAATCAATGAAACTGGGAGACAAAGAGATCAGTTCAACTGTTTATTAAAATCTTTGCTCTCAACAAATGCATCAAAAAATATTATATATATATAATAATATGTTTATTAGCCCATTTTGGACTATGACCTTTTATAATAATATCAATGTAATGATATAGGAGGTCATATGTCCACCTCCTAATCATTGTTGGCATATGATGTAGGAAGGTCAGGTGCTCACCTCTTCTCTTGCTCCCTGGCACTGAGCCCCACCCACCTCCTGGTTGCAGTCCTCTGCTTTCCATACAGGTAAAGTACATGGTTATAGTGCTGCTGCTCATGTTCTGGCTCTTGCTGGATGGTATTCATCTATTCAATTTGTGTTATTAGCGGGTATTCCTGGCTGTGGTTACTGTCCCCATCTGTGCAGTCTGCACATGTGACCAGAGGAGTAAGCATAAGATCATCCACAGACCTGAGATGCTCCATCTCCCCTAGAGCAGCACATTCCCTCCTCGGTTGATCATTAGGACACCTGCAAAATAGGACCTGCTACTGCCTGGACATATTAAAGATAAGTAGCCTGTGGGATCAGTGCTGCTTCACTTTGGTTAATTTGTGTTTTCTGCTTTGAAACTGATTTACCTTGCATTAAGATATCTTATCACATTAAGATTGGGATAAGTCATAAAACAAGCAATAAAAGTAATAAAATAAAAAGCAGGATCAAAGCTACATTCTGTGTTAAAACATCAAAGGAGAGATTTTAAGATATATTTTTTAAATACTCAATGAAATGACAGGCTGTTCCATAATAGAAGCAGCAATTGAGAAGACTGTCCCCTCTGAGCTTCCACTTTTAATTTTAGGAGCAGCTGATGAGCTGACCTGAGGGACCAAGCAGAGGAGTATGGAAAGAGCAGCATGGTATGGCAAAGCAAGACCATTTAAGCATTCATAAACAAATAAAGAATCTTAAAATCAACCCTATATTGCATGGAGACATGAGATGGATGACTGGCTAACTCCAAATTGAAGTGCATTGTCGTAATTCAGTCAAGATGCAATAAAGGCATAGATTACTTCAATGCAACTGCAATGCAAATGCAATTGCAAGTGGAGACAGGGAGAGGGCTAACTGCTTGCATATTACCTCACTCATGCCATGGTACTTGGATGGAAGGAGGTTCTGACCTCTCTACAGCGGTTTGCAGCAGGAGGAGAGGGATAAGTGTGACAGAACACTTTCCAGCTATCCAATTTTCCAGTCCCCCAATCAATCTGTGATTTGTGGAGTGCCAACCATGGCATCAGCTCAAAGATGATGAGGGAGGGAGTGAGGGCAGTGTTGTACTCCAGGTCACCTTGGCAAGGATTCTCCTGTCTGATCCTAAACCATCTTAGGATCAGGTAGAACCTTGGTAGGGATGCCTGCCTTGTCAACAACCCCCTGGCCAATAAAACAATCATCGGCACCAGAGTCAGCAAGAAATTTCAGGGGAAGTGAGTCCTGGGACCTTAGCCTCCTGGGGAGTCTCATCTCAGTGGAACCCGAGCAAGCAAGAACTCACAGCATTCCTGCATGTGCTGGGGGGCACAGTTGTTTGGCCAATGCTAGGGAAAAAGAAACAAGACAAGGAGCCGTCCAGAGTGACCTCACCTTCTCTCTCTGCCTCTCCTAGAAATGGTTTTCAAGGCAAACCATGAGTGAAGTTAAAGTCTCAAGGTTGGGAGTTTTGGCTCGGACTGCTAGTTCGTCTTTTAACTCCTCACTCAGTACCTGGATGTATGCCCCCAAAGCGCAGTATCCTCCAATGGAATAATAAGCTACAGATGTGGACCCTTGATGAAAACAGTTTTGCAGATGCCTCATTACCCTGAATGGGATGGTCAAAGACCCTTCTAAGCTCTGCCAAGAAAGTCTCATAATGGGCCAAAGCAGGTGTTCATTTAGACAATATGGCGATTAGTCAATGTGCAGCTCTTGCAAACAAAAGGTCTCTATCATAGGGCTATATGCTAGGCTGAAGATTAAAAACCAGGGAACACTAACAAAACATTACTGCACCTTCCTACCTCACCAGAGTAATGACTGGGCATGGGCATGTGAGGTTCACAAAGTGCAGCGGGAACAGACTGGGTAGGAGCTTGGTGTGTGCACTTGGGATGACGTTAGGCTTAACTGGCTGAGAAGACCAGCGACATTGGATGACAAACCCTGGAGAGAGTCCTGCAATTACTTATTGTGTTTTGGGGGGGTCACATAAATAATGGCACCCACTTCAAAGCACATCAGCTCAACAAAGACAAAATAAAAAACTACTTACATTTAACATAATTTTTAAAAATAGTTGTCCTTGCACAATCTTGACCAGAGCTGTGACGTGTGGTTTGGCAGTTTGAGGAGGCCCTCATCCAGGCCAACCGCAGGTACCACAGGGATCCAGGTAGCATTTAGGGTGCATCCAGGCATAATAAAGGGAAAAATTATTGTAGCAGAATGAGGGCAGCGCTCTGCTCCGTTCTCTCGCTCCTTCTCTCTCTCTCTCTCCCGCTGCTGCCTTGATTGGAAGGCGGCACTTGGGAGTATATATGGCGCACATCTGTCCCAGATTCACCTCCTGAAAGCCAAGGGCGTGGCTCAGCTGTGAGAGGCTGCAGCGTGGGATGCGGATCGGTTTTGTTGCTGGAACCTGGTACTCAGAGACTGTTTGAATGGTAGGCACTGACCCCTTTTTGCCCATCCGATCACTGGTGCTCAGTATTTATTAGTGTTGTGTGTCGGCAGCGGGTGCATTGTCTGACTGACAGCAGATGCGAGTGCTTACGCTCTGCGTGGGATCGGCTCGTGGTGGCATTTTTTTTTCTCATCTGCGAGCTCTCCGTGCGGCAGTAGCGCCATCAACCTCCATGTTCAGTTTTCCCACGCCAACTCATCTTTCGGCTCAGAGCCTCGGTGTGCGGGCCTGCTAATGCCGGCCACCACTCCCATTAGAGCTGCTGTTTTGTTTTACTGTGTTTGTGTCCTTTTTTTTAATATGCCATTCTGATCAGGCGTGGTTTATGCCAGCAAAACCACGTGGTGGCGTGGCCTGTTAGGCTGCCGATTCCAGCCTGCTGGTTGTTGTGTGCAGTAGGCCTGAAAGTTTTAGTCATAACCTGTTTTACTGTTTGCATATTATTCAATGTTGTCAGTATAATCTTTTTAGTGTTTATTTTGTATTTCAACTAGGTTTATTTAATTCAGTATTTTTTTGTTTGAATATTTGTTGAATATTTGATTTGATTAAATTTTGTTAATAGTTCTATTGCTGGGGTTGTAATGGTTTTGTGTTTCTTTTTTTTGTGTTGAACAGGAGCTGTGGGCCCCCAGTGCGTGGCAGCCAGGTCCCTTGGTGGTGGTATTTATTTTTGCAGAGAAGTGCACTCTGGGTGTCCCTGATTTTTCACGTGGTGTTACATAGAGCTTTCCCCTGCTGGCTGCCGTGGTAAGCCCAAGCCCCATTCCATAAAGTTGTGTCTAGTTTAGTTATGCTTTCTTTTGATTTAGCCCAGCAACAGTAAAGCACTGACTGTGTGAATTTGTTTGTTTAAGTAGCAATAAGGACCAAAATAAAATCTGTTACACTTTGGAAAGCACGTCTCAGCTAATTATAGTGTATCTTCGAACCTGTGTGACTTTTTACGAGGTGTGAACTGCACCACACCCATCAAAACTAGTTCCTGGGGCGAAATACCCCAGGTGGCGTTGTCCGCACCTTTCCCAAAACTTACTGCCCCACCACATAATCCTCATTTTTTCCTGGAAAATGTAGAAGAGCATTCCGTCACCTTCACCAGCTTACTGCTGTGTTTTCCATGGTGACCGAAACCCTTCACTGGGAAAGCCCCTAATAAAGATAAGTTGACATTCCTGATAGTTGTGGGGGCAAGGTTTTTTGACTGCCACAATTAATTTAGGGTATATGTCTGATGCTGTGGTTGAGAATGTCAGGATTTAGTAACAGCAAAACAACAAGGAGGCCATCAGATGGCGTGCCACACACACTGGTACCATATTTCTCAGGATATTCAGTACAATCATCCAGGTAAATTGGCCAAAACAATGTTACAAGGCAGCAGTCAACATGGTTGCTTGATTCCTCCAATATTACTCGTTTTTCTGAGATGGGGCTTCTGCCTTTAATGGATCCTTCAAGAGATTGACCCTATCATTTGCTATGACATTTATTTTTCTTTCTAATGTCAACATACCAATTCTCCCAGTGTTTGTTGCTCTTTGCCCAAGTTTGACAGTTTTCAAAATTTGTCTATGACTATAGACAGAAGGAATGTCAAATGTAGTTCTGTCCTGACAATGTGCGTCCAGTTGTCGCCAGGTGCCGACAAAGTAGCTTCCAGTTGTGTTCAAGGTTTACCCATATAAATTTTTCAAGATATCTCCAAAACCTTGTAAAAATATAAATAAAAGATGTCCATCGAATCATGGATGCACACTTCCCTGCTACCAAGAGTAAGTGTAAAAGGTGATTTTGTCTGTATTTGCATTTCTGGTTGAGTCCAGGTGGGGGTAAAGTCAGGGATGGAAGGCAGCATGTTCTATCAGGGTTTAGGCAGGGTGTCATTGTCAGGAACGGAAGGAAGTTGAGTTTACCAGGAGTCAGGAAGGATTGGAAAGTCGTGGGCAGGCTGAGTCAGAACCAGGCAGGCAGACAGACAACACAATCTCGGGAATGAAGAACAGACAGGTTATTCAGGGAACAGACAAAGTAGTGGAAGTCAGGAATAGGCAGGGTCAAGAACGAGCAGGCAGAAAACACTGGTAAGTCTTGCATCGTAGCTAAATAGAGCCCATTTAATTGCCCTAATTGGCCACTGGTGTGCAGGTGTGAAGGAGAGACTGAAGGAAGGGCTGTTCTCTCCACAGCTGTGGAGAACACCTGAGATCCTGTTCCCTGCCTACCCAGGACTCACCGACCCTGCTCACCTCCCGGTAAACCCGACTGCCTTCAGCTTCTAATGCCCACGCCTCTGGGGCTTTCCGACCACTCCAGTCACCCAGACCACCTGTACTGTGTTCTATAATAAAGCTGTGTTCAGTTCACCATTTGTGCTGTTCTTGGGTCCTTGTTTGGGGCATGACGGTACTGTGAGAGTCAGGTTACTTTGTCTTTAAGGCTTACAGTAGGATTTTATTGCAAGGGCATAAAACTTTATATATGTAAGAGTTCAGTAATGCAATTTAAAATGATATATGGTGTGTATTCTGATTACTACACAAACGTAATATTTGGTGAAAGAAGATGTCTGAACTCGTCATACATCCAATGCTACCTTTCCTATGTGTTCCTGGACATCCAGCTGTGTCCAGGGTTTGATGGCTGATGTTTGATGTTCTTCAGACAGCTGATGGGTCAAACTGTGTGTGCTTGTCTGGTTGGAACAAAAACCTGCAGCCACACGGCCCTTTGTGGAACCGGTTTGACATCCCTGAAGTAGAAGCAAGGAAGTGTGTGGTCCTGTGCTTTTGTCACAGGCTGGGGGGGGGCAGCCACAGCTGCTTTAATGGCTCATTTAAGTGGCTGGCCCCTTCCCACCCTTGGAGAACTGTACCGATCACGATGCCTCCAGAAGACAGTGAAGAGACTGAAGGACACATCACTTCCTCGTCACACTATATTTGAACTGCTGCCATTATGGCAGATGATACAGGGCTATTAATTCAAAGAGCAATAGACTGAAGAACAAATTTTTATCCTACTGCTGTGATCCAGTTAAATTCTGCCATCTTCCACTTCCACCATTCACCAGTGCAATATTGAAATGTGACACTGCCCAGTGTTCTCTTTTCTGCAATACAATTACATTACAGAATCTGTGCAATAATGGAGATCTGCAATATTTCCATTATGTGGAGTGTGTATGTCTGAAGGAGTGTATGTATATGTGTATAGGTGATTGTATTTTCTTGCTTTTATTACTGTTTTATTACTTATTTTTAGTGTCAAACATAATCTCATGATCATTCAAAGTGGCTTGAGGTTTGTCAACTGAGCTCCATCACTGCTTACTACACACTCATTATTGTCAACCTAGACACCCTGTTTCGGCACTGAGTCCTCCCAGTGTCAGCACATCAGGACAGCAGTGTGTCACCCAGGGAGCTTGTGCCAACCTAGTGTGTTCCAGAAAGTTGAGAAAGTCAAAGTTCACCTGGAAAGGTTGCAGGCTTGGATCAAGGGATCAAACAACTGAAATTATCTGCAGTCAATTTGCTCCTGCCCCTACCACACCAGCGTCACTTCTGACACCAGCAGCAGTTCTAGGTTAGGGGCCCAGAAAATGGGCTACATAAGTGGGGAGTAACCCACCAGTACTGCCTGACCCAACTTCACAGCACACCCTCAGAGAATGAGGAACTCGCCTTTCTGGCATAGGGATTACATTACAGGGTGATTGTAACATGGGGTGTCTGTGGGCTGAATGTTATATTTGTTTGACTATATGTTTAGTTAAAGCATGTTTATTCACTGAGTTCTCATGTCACGTCAACTACATTTTATGAGTCTCCAAAAGGAAGAATTAGTGATTAGTGATAGACTCACAGTTCCCTCAGGTGATAATTAAATAATGCATAATGCAGTGTAACTACTGTATACATATCATTACAATGCCATTTGCTTGCAGTCAGCCGTGTCTCCACGAAGTGTCACCAAAGACCGGTCCATAATACCCACTGACTTCTCTAAGATATCTAGCACATATCATGATTTCAGACAGTTTTTCAGCAAAGATAAAGCCCTGTCCATGCTTCCACCCTGCCATTATAATTGTATGATCAATTTGCTTCCCAGGGTGCCCATTTAGATGTTTGTACAATATTTTCAAGCTGGGGAAGGAAGCAATGGAGAGATACAGCAGAGCTTTCCTTCAGATTGTTTTTGTAAAAAAGGAAAAAGTCTGTCATTCATTTATTGACTTTAAGGTCTACATAATATCACCATAAAGAAAAAAATCTATTTTCTCCAAGAACATGTGGCTCATGGCAAGTGCTTTCATGACTCCTGGTGAACATACACCCTGGAAAATGACACTCAGAAATTTGTGGCCAACATGCAGCATCTGTGGCAATAGCAAGGCTTCACACCAGGAACCTGCTGCTGCCTACTCCAACTGCTCCCCATCCCTGCAAGGCCATGGTCAGACATTGCCCTGGACTTTGTCACTGACCTCCCTTCATCCAGATGTAATGCCATTATCCTGCCTATCTGTGGATAGATTATCCAAAACTGCCTTGGCCAAGCTACCCACTGTCCTTGAAGCTGAGTTTCTAACTGTCAATGTTGTTTGCCTGTATAGGATCCCTACGAATATCATCTCAGATGGAGCCCAACCACCTGTGATGTCCACCTTCCCTGGAGTATACATACAATTTTCTTACCTGTTCAACTACTCAAATCAAATCAAATTTTATTCGTATAGCACCTTACAACAGCCAGCTGGAGCTTTTGGAGGAGATACTGGTCCAGTGTAAAGGGCAGTGCAATAATCAATCCTAATGCTGATGAAGCCATGAATGGCCTTTTTGAGGTCAGCACAGGACAAGAATGGCTCGACTTTCACCAGGAGCCTTGAGTGGAAAAAAACTCGCCTTTACCAGTGCACTTATTGGAATTAAGTTCAATGTCAAAAGTGACACCCAAGTTCCTCACAGAGAGATGGTGAAAATAATGGGATGAGTCTACGCACATAGAATGTACTTGATTTTTCCTTCATTTAAGTGAAGGAAATTCTGGGAAAGCCATTGTTTGATATTGTGAAGACAGTTATTGAAAGATTCCAGTGCAAAAACAATTACTCGGAATCACAGGTAAGATGAGATCTAAAGTCTGGAGGTCATCTGCATAAAAGTGGAAATAGATGTTGTAACTGGTGATGACTTGTCCAAGTGGCACCATATACAATTCAAACACAGTACGACCAAGAATTGAACCTTGAGGCACACCAGTTCAAAGAGCGCTAACTGAGGATGGAAAGTCATTTAGCATCACTGAGAAAGACCTGCCGCCAAGTTGCAATGGGAACCATCTGGGCACTACACCCTCCAGGCCAACAGTATGATGGTCACGAGATTAGGATGACATGATCCACAGTGTCAAATGCAGTGGTCAGGTCCAGTGCTTTGTCTGAAACCTGACTGAAATTTCTCAGCAATGGCATACAGTTGGAGACTGAAGCTGGGAATGAACAAGCTTCTCCATCAGCCTGGCTAGAAAAGGGAAGAAGTGTGATAGAATGATGGATCAAGGTTAGATTTTTTGAGTAGTGGTCTGGTATGTTTGAGAGCAGCTGACACAGTACACAAACCCAGGCAGCTGTTTATGAAGAAGACAAAAGCCTAAGGAAGGAGGCCACTGACACCTTAGGCCCCCTAAGGTGTCAGTGGCCTCCTTCATAATGCTAGCATGGCCAGTGTCTAGAGCAGTGGTCCAACCTTTTTATCACCGCGGAACAGTCAATGCTTGACAATTTCCCCGCAGACCGGAGGGGTACACGTAGATTATTTATATTGTGAATAATAATAAACATGAATACATACAATCCATCTATTGGCATACAACTTTATCAACAGCTTCCCCATAACAGTGCACCAACAACATTAGTATAACATCAAAGTCCCTGTTGACATCCTCTCTGACCCCTAAATAAATTATAAAAACATACTTTTTCTAAGCCTCTTCTGTCCTTTGTGTTCCCATTTTTTTAACCAAGAGAATCTGGTCATTTTTCAGAATAAAAGATTGTTCAGACTCAGATAATAAATACAGCAGAAATAATTAATTATTTATTGGGTGGGGTACCAACTGATCCACAGACCTGTACTGGTCCATGGCCCACGGGTTGGGGACCACTGGTCTAGAGGGAAGTTGGGGGTATTATGCTCCAAGACCAATTTCTTAAGGTCAATAAGAGCAACAAAACTCTCATAAATAAACTGGCTCCTGGTAGGGTCTCACAAGGCAGATTGATCCAAAGCAAAGGGTCAGAAAAAGAATGGTTCACAATACCCAGCATAAAAGAAGAACAAAGGAAGCCATATACCCAGCCCAGAGGGCTACTGGGGCCCCACCTGGAGCCAGGCCCAGGACTTGACTGCGAGCATCTGGCCACCAGGCGCTCGCACCAAGCCCAAACCAGCTATGTGGGCAACACCCTATGGACCACCACGCATACATGTACATGTTGTATATACATGTTGACTATAGTGATGTAGTGAATTTTGGATTCCCATACTCTCTCTTTCCAGCATCCAAAAATTTTTTTCTTGCATTTGATCAAAGTTAGTCAGCAAAAATGCAGGCTTAATAAAGCTAATCAGACTTTCATCACAATAAGGGTTCCATCATAACAATAAATCACCTAAAACTAAGCTTAGAATTTTGTAATTTTGTTTCATTTTGTTTCATTTTGCTTGTTAAATCTGATATCAGATATGACAAATATGACATAAAATCATTGAATACAACTATTTATGTAATATTCCTGAATTACTGCAATCCAAAAAATGTCATAATTAAAATTTGGAAGACAAAGTTATAATATGCTAACAAAGGTGAAGCTTACTAAGCTTTAATACTTATTAGCAATGAAATCAGATTTACTTAATGCAACACGCATGACAGAATGTTCTTTAAAACTCTGTTGCTGATGTTATTTCATCATCTTGCTCAAAAGAGAAGCTCATATCAATTATGTCCTTCTGGTTAATAATCATTGACCAATGTGGCCATGTGATGGTCATAGGAACACCAGTTTGTTGGGTTCACCATGGCCTCCAGAGGCCAGTGATGACTTGGCTTTTTCCTTTTCTGCTGTTGCTCAGGAATGTGGAGCTCAGACAGAAAGTTTTTTATGTTATTTCTGCTGACTACTTCCCTCTTATTTATAGTCCCACATCTCCATATGAATATGTGGGTCCTGGTCCAAATGGAGTTTCTCACACTTTCAGCCAATCACAGAGGATGGTGGAAAGATAAAGGGAAGCACAAGCTGACTTCTCTTATTGCCTGACCGACAATGGTTAGATCTCAGGGGAACAGGTGAACAACTAGGATAGATGGAGGGAGACTTAAAGACCTCTGTGCAAATCTGGGAAAGTTGCAACCCTGGAGAGAGAACATGTCTACTACCTGAGTGCACACTCATCTGAACATCACAGATGTGCAATTGTCACTTAAAAACAACTTGGGAAATAAAATAATTTTAAAAAGTAGCACTTGGGTGGATATGTTGAGAAACAGCAGAGGCATTGCCATGTGTTCTGCAGTCAGAGTGAGGGACTAGTAGATCTAATTTCCCACAAATGATCCCCTCATATGAAGTCTGGGCATTTCTGAGGTGCAGCTGTTTCCAGTGTACCAAGTCCTTTGGAGAATAATTTGGTGTTGGTGGGAGGCATGTCTTTACAACGAAACTTGTCTTTCAGAGCTTTCCCACGCTTTTTTCATTAACAGAAAGTTCTATTGTAACATACCCCACTAAAAATCACACTGAACAAAAATAAATCTTCTGTTTCAAAAATATTTTTTATATTTATATATGGGTAAGAAATATTACTTTATTTTCATTTATATTACTAATATTACTTGTTAAGTGAAATTCTGGCAATTAAATCCATTTGGATAAGTCAATGAGATTTGAGTGCATGTGTGAGATTGTGAAAAACTTTAAAGTGTTTCAAACATGCTTTCACAGATTATTACAACTAAATTTGTATCTGATACACTAATTGAAAATCCTGTTTTAAAATGTTGATTATTCAAAAGATTTCTATTGTGGGAATATTAATTGTATTGATCTAGCTTGCATGGCACCAAAAAATAATTTTTTTTTGTATTACATGTGTCCAACCCAATAAACAAACTATGTTGAAACCAGAAATGACCTCCCCTGTACCATTATCAGCGAGTACACCACTTGAGAGAGGCAGAACATCAAATATGCTATGCAGTCATTCCATAGCAGCATGTGCATCCCCATGTCAGAATTAATACAATTACAAAAATACGGTGAACAGAAATGGAGGGATAATAGTAAATCCTCTCAGGGCCATCTCTAGCATAGAATAATTTAATACAAGATCAACTTTTGTTAGAGATCCGGCGAGAACCCACGAGCGACACCAGAGTTTGGTTTTCCACTGCTTTATTAACAGAGTGACACAGGCAGGCTGAGCTGGACCCGCTGGGAAGCGGGAAGCGGGAACCGGGCGAGTCCGTTAGTGGGCGAAGTCGGGGACAGAAGGCAGTCAGGTTTACCAGGGAGCAAGCAGGGTCGGATCGTCGGGGACAGGCAGGATCGGGGACAGGCAGGCAGGTGGCAGAATCTCCAAAATAAAGCACAGACAGAGTTACCGGGGAACAGAAGCAAATGGTAGGTCAGGGACAGGCAGGGTCGACAACAGGCAGGCAGGCAGGCAGGCGATCGCAGGAAAGTCATGCATAATGCAGTGGACAATCTGGCAGGGGCGAAACGTTCGGCCACCATATAAATAGGCCACCTAATTGGCCTGATTGGTCACAGGTGCGCAGTGCCGGGGCGGATCCGAGGGCGGGACTGCTCGCAACTGTGACAACTTTGGGATGCCAGTATTGGCAGAACAGGAGTGACTGCAACTACAATGCCAGAATAAACTGGGAGAACATCTACCATTCTTCTATCAAGATAATGGTACAACCATAGTGATGAAGTAGTGAAAATACTTTATTATGAAATATTCTGTATAAATACATTTCTTTAAATTAAAACAAAAAAACTTTAAATCATCAGAAACAACCGATGAGTGCCTTCCCTCCAGATGGCTGGTGATGTCAGACTTAGTGTCAATGGCAACAGAAGGCCAGCATTTTTCACTTTAGTTCCTGTGCATTTGATAAAGTGGGGAATATTAGCTCTACTGGTCCCTCACACTCAATGCACGTCACCTTATAAAAGCTTCTGCTGCAATTGCAATTGTATTAAGCATATTTTAAAAATTAGTGGTACTTATGCTTATTGACAAAACCCAGACATATCTTCAACCAGATCAGGTAGTAGGTATGTTCTCTCTTCAGGGTCACCACTTTCCCAGATTCACACAGAGGTCTTTGAGTCTCCTAGTTGTCCACCTATTCCCATCCATCCATTTCCCACCGCTTGTTCCTCCACTGGGGGTCGTGGGGGGACTGGAGCCTATCCCAGAGCGACGGGCGGAGGCAGGGTACACCCTGGACTGGTCGCCAGCCAATTGCAGGGCTAACACAGACACAAACAACCATTCACTCTCACACCTATGGGCAATTTAGAGTATTCAATCACCCTAACTCCAATCATGCATGTCTTTGGACTGTGGGAGGAAGCCGGAGTACCTGGAGAGAGCCCATGCAGGCACAGGGAGAACATGCAAACTCCACACAGAAAGTCCCCAGCCTCAATCCCAACCAGGATTCGAACCTGAGGCCTTCTTGCTGTGAAGCGACAGTGCTAACCACCACACCACCGTGCCGCCCTCCACCTATTCCCCTGAGATCTAATCATTGTCCTTCAGGCAATAAGAGAAGTCAGCTTGTGCTTCCCTTTATCTTTCCACCAACCTTGGTGATTGGCTGAGAGTGTGAGAAACTCCATTTGAACCAGGACCCACACATTCATATGGAGATGTGGGACTATAAATAGGAGGGAAGTAGTCAGCAGAAATAAGACTGACTCTTCAGAGACCACTGCAGCATAGGACCCAACCATGGCAACTATAATCACTGCATCACAGGAGCTTCTGACTCTGACCCACAAGGTAAACTAAAATTTAAACAAAATGGAGATATAACTAAAGAGAGATTTTCTTTGTTCTTGTTGACTTCTGATTCATTTTATTAATTACATTGTTTTTCTTCTGACAGCTCTGAAAGCCTCTGTTGTAAAAGTTGAATGCAGAAATCAATTAAACATCATCATTAAGAAGATCAAGTTTCTTATGGGCCCAGAGTTCACAGCAACCAGACTCCATGAAGGATAAAGCTACAACTTGGAGATGACCTGTTGGGTTGTGAGATGACTACAGCAGAGAAGACAGGGGAATAACTACAGTGAGGTGCAGTCTTCTGATGGAAACCTGACAAAGATGAACATTTTCTGTCAGCGCCACATTGCTGATCAACAGCAGCAAAGGGAAGCGCAAAGTCATCATTGATCTGTGGACGTCATGGTGAACCCCAACAGATTGGTGTTCCTATGACCGTATTACACCTGTATTGTATAGTGGTCAACTATTATTGACCTGAATTCATGGGAATTTGATAGACTTGCTCTTCTGATTATGCAGAAGAATATAAGTGATATGAGCTTCTCTTTTGTGCAAGATGACCTTTCCTGATGAAATAACATCAGCAACATCTTGAGTTTTGAAGGAGAACATTATGTCATGCATGTTGCATGAAGTGAATCTGATTGCATTGCAATAAGTATTAAAGCTCAGCGAACTTCACCTTTGTCAGTATATTGTAGTTTTGTTTTTAATTTCGATTATGATGTAATATTTTTGGATTGTAGCAATTCACGAATATTACATAAATGGTTGTATTCATCGACTTTATGTCCTATTTGAGTTAAAAAGATCTGATATCAGATTTAGTTTTTAATACCTTTTGTTTACTAAAAGGTTTGAGTGACATCACAATTTTCTTTGATAATGACATTTCAACAAGTTTCATTGTTATTAAAAAAAGAATGTGATCTTGAATAAGATCAGTTTTAGTAAATTTTCCTCATATCCAGTGTTAATGTACTTGGTAAACCACTAAAATACAATTAACACTATGTCCTGAAACACTAGAAATGAAAGGTCTTTTATAAAGTTCCTTTAGTGTCTCTGAGTATGTTATGTATTGTAGATATCAGTTATTCTTATGATGCATCATCACCTTTAAATGGTTTGACTTATTGTGTTTTGGAAAATAAACATTACAAGTTGAACCTGTCTTTATGATTTATTTTTGTGGTTACACCTGTATTGTATAGTGGCTGATAAGTGCAAAATAAAATAATCATGAATTTAAAAATTTTGAATACAATTTTTAAATTTTTTTTAACCAAAATGAAAAAAGGAAAATGAATTTTAAATCTACTCTTACAAATGATTAAATTAATCTACAAGCAGGGTTTTGCCACATCTCAAACAAGTTGACCAGCATCAGGAGGGCCAAGGAACTGCCTTCCTGATATCATAGTGTGTGGTGCTGTTAGTGGAGCGAGGTGCTCTCAGGGTTAATGAAAAAGACAAGCTGTCTACTTTCTGGTCTCTGAGCACATTCTTGATGATCTGATTAAACTTGCCCATGCCATCAGTGGCCTGAGGGTGGTATAATGCCATGATGATATGCTTCATTTCCATCCCCATAATGGAAGCAGTGAAGTTGTTCAAGATGAACTGGGACCTCTTATCTGTGCTGAGAGTATTGGGTGAACAAGGAGTCGTTGACTACCTCGGTGGTGATGGACCTTGCAGGGAGCACCTCAGGTCATTTGGAATGGTAGTCATAGGCCATGAGGAGAAAGTGCTGGTGCTGAGAGATGCTATGGAGTTATCCCCAAATGTCCTGTATGTGGGTCCATAGCACTGAAGACCACAGCAGAGGCTGCAAAGATGATGGTGGACCTATCTTACCACTGGTAAGGAAATTACACAGCATTACACGCATGTTGTGTAATTTCTCAACATTGTCTCCACATCCCTGATGACATCCAGGCACCAGGTCAGGCCCCTGCTTGATCTTAACCATGCCCAAGTGTCCTTTGTGACCATGGCCATGGAATAATCCTCTCCAGATCTTCCAGGACATGTTCGGCCATTCACCAAAACTTTTCAGGCTAGGCCAGGGGTGTCAAACCGGTTCCACAAAGGGCTGCAGATTTTTGTTCCAACCAGTCAAGCACACACAGTTTGGCCAATCAGCTGTCTGAAGAGTCAGACGAGCTGATTAAATGAGTCAATTCTGGTGTGCTGTTGCTGGGTTGGAATAAAAACCTGTGGCCAAACAGCCCTTTTTGGCCAGGGGTTTGACACCCCTGGGCTAGACTAATAGTAAACAAGCTAGCAGCACTCTTTTTCATCTGCAAAGCTTTCCGACTACATTTTTAGCCACAACCTACCTAATGTGGAAAAAACTCATCTCAAAATCTCTGAATTCTTCATTTTCAGGCCTACACCCCCGCCATCTGTCTGTGGGTCTGTCTGTTATTTTGTTTGGAGGGGTCTGGTGGCCCCCATTTACTCTTCCTGATAAGCCTCCACAAGTTTGAAAGTGCCGCAATTGCAAGCCCCCCTCTCCCTCTCAATAGCTGGAAACCATGGCTATACACAACATCCCACACTTTGCATGCCCCCACTCAAAACAATGGAAGCGTGTCCGTTTCCACAAAGCCTCGGGACAGTTCCCAGGCTTAAATCCTCTTCACACACTTGCCATCTGTTTTGGTTGTTAACCTGTACTAAGGCATATAAAAAATCTCTGTTTAAAGCATCACATGTACTGGTAGTCAGAATTGGATAGGTTTTGATAATTTATGTTGCAAGACACACACACCCACACCCCTTTGTCCAGTGCTCCGCCCATCCTGATTGGTTCGTCAACACAGAGATGTTGTAGAGTGAGCTACATAAATACAAGGCCAAGATACAGATGATAATAGAGACTTCCTAAGAGCCTCCAAGAAGCTGAAGACATTGAATTTTTATTACAATTTAAATGGATCTCTACACAGATATTGATCTTCAAGACAGCATGAAGGGACAGCTTTTCAGGTATTATGTTATTTTTATATTATTTTATATGAAATGTTTACTTCTGTGTAGGTGTAAGCTGCACATGTTGGAGAAGAAATACTGCTGTTAGGTTCTGAACGAGGACCCAAACGCAGACACAGGGTAGCGAGTGAAGAAAGCAAGTTTATTCTTAAGGGTGTCCTAACAAAAACGCTCCAGTAACGGAAGAAACAAAAAACGAGCGAAAGGTTCTAACGAACAAAAAGCGCTCCAGTAAAAGGAGAAAAAAAATGAGCAACTGTCCAAACACAAAACGCTCCGGGAAGGGAGGGAAAACCGGGCTCTCGGGCCAACACATAACCACCCTAACAACGGGGGGAAAAACCGACAAAAAAAACAATACTCTAACGCGAACCAGAATGTCCGAGAAGGGACAAGCGGGGCGATTGTCCACACACGAAAGAGTCCTTGAGAATCGGAAACCAGTCGGGGTTACCAGGAGGCGGACAGCCGGGAAACGGGATCTCCAACGGGTACAGGAAAAACTACCCGACAACTTCCGCTATCAGTGACGGGCCTTAGGAAGGCTGGGCAATCGCGGGATGCAGGGCAGGTGCGTGAACTCACGCTGCTCCCAGGACGGGTTGGCGCCCCCTATAGGGAAGGAGGTGCGCCAGACCCTGACAGCTACACTGGAATGAAGAAGCTATAATGGGATGTCACCTGTAGAATGGGATCCCCATTTCTGATGACCTTGACAAAACCAAGTTCACCTTCACCTTGAGAAAACCACTGCTGTTCAGTGGCTATTCCAAATACTCAAGAGAGATTTTACACTTATTTGCTGATGCTGAGGAAGATTTGGCTCCATTGTGCCTTTATTGATGAACAGGAAAAGAGCTCTGCAAGCATCAACTTTAAAAAGCATTATTGACATTGATTTATGAAATGTATAGAACATGAGTCCATCTGAGTTTTTAAAAAGCATGATGTGCTGCTATCATGAGACTGTCAATTGTCACTCCACACCACAGAGCATAAAATGAGACTCTATAGAGAACAGTGTTAATATTTACATACTAATTAATTGTAATAACTGCTGTCAAAATGTCCTGACTGCTTATAGCCAAACTACTTGATTTGACTACTTGTTCTTTTTGTGAAACAGTCTGATGATTTTGTTTACAGTTTGAATACAGTGTCTTACTGCCTTGTTTCAAGGTAAAATATATATCATATTCTTAAACAGCTGCCTTTCTTCTGAAAAGGGATTTGACTCTGTGTATGCCATGTATGCATAATCAGATTTGGTTTTATGTTTTTATTCATCCAAAATGGATTCAACATTTGTGTATTTTTTTATTATTTCATTTTCAATAAAATAAATATGTACAGAAAGAAATAAATGTGTATATTAACAAACTTTTCAGTATATTCTGATGATATGTTATTTTACATTTGTAAATATATGGGACATTTCTAAATATATTTAGTATTGCTATTATTTTTTAACTGTAATCCAAATTCTAAGTGCAGGGTCATTGTTACTTGTTATTTGAAATGAATACATATTCACAGTCAATTAGAACAAGTAAATGATCTTTCTTTAATTGTCTCTTGTCTACCTTTAGCACTTTAATTTGATTTTGTGTTAAGTTTAAATTTGCCAATAATAACTCATACTTCTTTTGTTTTACATGTAATACATGCCCTATAGACTGAAAAAAGAGAAAACTTTGAGTACATAGTATATAGAGTCATAATTATTAATTATTGGTGTTTAAAAAAAGATTCTCTATTTTAAAAGGTCTGTCAGTACAATATCCTGTCAGTTTGAGAAACTCACAATCATGTTATTTTTGTTTTATTTATTTATTTTGATTGATTATTCTACCAAAAAATGTGCAAGCTTTTTAATTTTTTGTATTAATTTAGCTCACTATGCTTTTTAAAACCTATAGTCAAACACATAAGGATGAAAGAAATAAAATAATGAATACAAAGGAAATAAGTGCAAGCTCAAGCAACATAATTGGCTTAATACTCTACATAAGAAAAACTAATCAATGGCCACATCAACCCAGTTTGAAACCTACCAGAGAATTGTGTCCACTTGATTCTCCATTCATTTACAGAAAAAGATGATTAAAAACAGGACAATTTAGGTTTGTTTTTTCCTGATTGTTTTAATGCACATCACTTGGCTTGAAGAGATACATTCATTATCATTCATTATTATTTATTATTTTCCCTTCATTGAAGGAATGGGTGCTGTTACTCGCAGTTACAAAACTACACAGCGTCACATAGTGTCTCAAAATATTTTTCATTGCAAAAAAGAATCTTGCCTGTGTTATCAGATCTTCGGATAACACAGGCAAATGAGATAAAGAAACATAAATGAAAATTGTGAATATCACATATGCATCCAAAACACATTCAACATGAATAACTTATTCTCACTGAGAAAGTTTTGTACATAGGCATTCTCACTGTGCACAATAATCTCCATTTGATGAAGCAAGAAACAAACAAAAAAAAAAAATATTTAGCATAAATAATTGTAAGACAAATATGTAGTCAATTGTACAATTGTACACAACTCTGCAAATGACAGAGACTAGGAAGATTTTCAAGCAACATCTAAGATATTTTTCACAGTTTTCTTTTTCAAGTTTGAGAACAACAGTGCCAACTTTCCTGAGACTTGGATATCTATCATTGTCTCCAGTGGCTGTCTTGTCTTTGGTGAGACTGGTCTGTGTCATGAAACTCACAGGGGAGAAGTTTGTCTCTGTCAGGCTCACATGCTTTGAACACTGCAGGTTATTTAAGTGCTCTATCAGTCTTGTTTGAGTCTGCACCTGCTGCCTGGACAGGAATTGGCCTACCTCTTGGACACACCTGGAGTAGCCATTTCCTACAGCTGTAGACTTCACAGCCTGACTCTGCTGCTGCAACTGTCTGAGGATGAAGTCTGTAATCTCCAGGACATTTGCTTTTTCATCTTGGAGTCTGGATGCTGCCTGAGAAACTCTGGACCCAAAAGAGACTTGAGCTGTGCAATGCCTCTGTTGATTCTCTCTCTGCAAAAATTTTCCATGAGAGGCTTTCTGAGCTGCAGAAATAAGAAAAAAATATAGTTAAACTGATTCTGGAATCCACGTAAATAAATTAAACACCTAACAGACTTCCTGGAGCTTCGGTTTACCTTGTATGTCAGAGTCAGTTGCTCCTGTGAACTCATCATTGCTGCATTGACAGTAGGTGCCATGGCTGAACTCAGTGCTGCAGAGGTCCCTGTTGTCAGTATCTGATCTCTGCTGGCTACATCCCTCCTATTTATAGTCCCACATCTCCATATGAATGTATTGGTCTTTAGCTGAATGGAATTTCTCACACTCCTAGACAATCATGAAGCCCAGGAACACAATAATGGATCTCAGGGGACAATAGATAGTTCTTATAGGAACAGGTGGAGGACTGATGGGGAGAAACTCGCAGAGCACTGTGTGAATCTAACCCTTTAGAAAAAGCACACCCACTGTATGATGGAGGGTGCATGTGCTTCAGCACATCCCACTGTTTGCCATCTATCTCCTTAATTCACCTCATATAAAGTAGTTCACAACACTCCAACACTACATTCCCTAATAGCAAAATAAGTCTGAGAAGTCAAAACTGGATGCTAATTAACCTTCCTTCTGACCCAATTTTTCTCAACATAGCATGATTTTAAAGTGAAAACAGTTCTGAATGATAATAATCCTGGCCATTCCTTTAGCTCTGAAATATGTCAAATAAAAGCTTGGTGATGATGAGTCTTGCAGACAGGAATGTTCATTCATAGAATGGACATTCCTGAATGAAACAACCTCCCAGTAATCTGACTCCATAATTAATGTGATACTCACCCAGACACACTTCTTTTGTTCTTGAGTAAATGGAGTGTGGGAAAGCAGAGAACTCTCACTCACAGAGCTAAAATGGAACAATAACACAAAGATGTCTGGGGGTGAGGGGACTGTGTCAAAAAGATTCTATACCACTGAATTTATACTGATGGTTTAACCATGGTTTACCTCCATAAAATTTATGTAATGTAACATAAATATATGCATAATTTTAAGGTCACATTCCATAATGTTCAAACAGGCACATATGATTTTACCATTATTAGAATTTCCCCAAAAAAAGCCAACAAAAACCAAAGAACCTTTTAAATATGTATGCATTTGAAATACAAATATAGCCATTCTGTCTATAAATATAGGTTTTTAACATAAACATTTTTATTTCCCAATTCTAATTACAATTATTTACAACATGTGCACTAAATACTCATACATCGTCTCAAAATACACTTAAAATAATAAACAAACAACAATAACAACAACAGCAATAATAATGAAATTAAGTCACCTGACTCCATCCATAATGAAAATGTTGTTTAATTACTACCTCTCATCTCCTAATTGAGGAGAGTTGCATTAAATTGGCCCCTCAGCGAGGTCACAGGCTGCTTGTGTAGGGGTGAATTAGCATTTAAGAAGGTGCACTGAGCCAGAAACTCAATGGCCCGAGTGTGGGAACACTGTGAGAGGCCAAGTCACAGTTCAGTGCGATTAAAATCCTTGCCCCCCCCAGTGACTCCCAACTGTCCCCTGGCGGGATTAAGCACACTTCACATGGTTTTAGCATTATATAGTATTAGTTTTAATATTATATGTTTTATTATTATGTTGTCTTTTCTTTTTCTTTATTTATTTTGCCAAACTCCTTTCCTATCATGTTTCATTGGGTCAACAAGTTTGAGCCTTTTTACTTAACATTAATTTAATACGGCTACTAGATTCCCAGAATCCTATACCTTTCCCTTTATGTCCTCCCCCATTATTTTCCGTGTTCTCCTGAAATCTAACCATTGTCCCTCAGGCATTAAGAGCATTACTTGTGTGGTATTGGTTATTGTCCTCCTTTGCTCTGTGATTGGCTGAGAGTGTGAGAAGCTCCAGTCAAACAGAGACCCACACATTCATATGGAGATGTGGGCATATAAATAGGAGGGATGTAGCAGCACAGAACAGATCCTCACAATAGAGACCTCTGCAGCACACAGATCAGCCATGGCACCTACAATCACTGCAGCTTTGACCAAATCGCAGGAGCATCTGACTCTGACTCACAAGGTAAACTTAAGTTTCAAGATGATTTGAAGTCTTACTTGCAGAGATTGTCTTTATTTTTCCATTTCCTAAATGAGTTTATTCATAATTCTGTTCTTCTTTCTGCAGCTCAGAAAGCCCCTAGTGGAGAAGCTACGTAGAGAGCGAATCAACAGAAGCATTGAGCAGCTCAAGTCTCTCTTGGGTCCAGGCCTCAAACAGCAGCCAGACTCCAAGATAGAGAAAGCAGACATCCTAGAGATGACAGTTTGTGTCCTGAGACAATTGCAGAAGCAACGTTGGGCTTCGGTTTTTGAAGCTGTGGATCATAGTTATCATGTCGAGGAGACAGAACACTTCCTCTCCAATAAGGACACGCAGATGCATAAACAAAGAAGACTGACAAGGTGGAGTTTGTCATGTGACAACAAGCTAACAGAGATAGACTTCTCTCCTCTGAGCTCCACAGCCCAGACCAGCACTACAAAAGACAACTGTGCAGACAACAGCGTCCTGTGGAGGCCATGGTAGACGTTTACACCCATGTGTGGCTGTAATGACTGTGTTGGGTAAAAGTTGTCTTGAAGCTGTGGATCATAGTTATCATGTCGAGGAGACAGAACACTTCCTCTCCAATAAGGACACGCAGATGCATAAACAAAGAAGACTGACAAGGTGGAGTTTGTCATGTGACAACAAGCTAACAGAGATAGACTTCTCTCCTCTGAGCTCCACAGCCCAGACCAGCACTACAAAAGACAACTGGGCAGACAACAGCGTCCTGTGGAGGCCATGGTAGACGTTTACACCCATGTGTGGCTGTAATGACTGTGTTGGGTAAAAGTTGTCTGAAACGCTCTGTACTTTTCTGATTACGTCTGCACAGGGTGGTTTCCTTCATATTGTACGGATATTCCCATTTAATTTGTAAAAAAAAAGTTATTCTCTTAACATAAAGAACTGTATTCTAAGAATACATAGATTTTTTTTATTATTGGTGTAACAACATGATCAGTTCTGCCAATTCTGGCTATTATTTCATCTGCATTAAGACATGGCTATTATTCAGACTTTTATAGCTACTTTCCTGTAGCACCTTTTTTTTAAAGGCTAAAACTCATGTTGGGTCATTCAACATATTTTCTTACAGTTATGATAGTAGTCTGCCAATGTAACAGTTTGTGTAATTTGGTTTGGGTGTACCAAACGATATCTTTTCTTTTGTAAAGATCCTTAAGTTGGTCACTTGACTTTATTGGAGAGAGACTATCCTGTACTACAAGTATTTCTTGTGATGTATCATCACCATGCTGACAATGTCACAATGTATTTTTTTTTATAATAATAAACATTATATCTTGATATATGGTGTTTACTATATATGTATTGTATAGGTGAACAAAAACAATGGATTTTTTATGGTTTTATTAAATTATTGAAAAATACATTAAAAGACTGGGATGTACTTAACAGTGTGGTGACTATAAAATGTGCATTATTGTGGAATGTTTACATTCATGGATACTGCTGTTATCTGTACACTGTCATATGAGTGATTTATATATGTGACATATACATGTAATGTACAACCTAAAACTAGAAAAGCACTTGGAGATTGCAGACCTCTGCCAAGCAGTTCATTTCCCCACATTCCCCCCAAAGAACCTTGTGTTTAAGAGCAAGTATTCCAGCATCCTTTCTTCCTTTAATGGAGTTGACTGAGATTAAAATTAACTGAAAAAGTTAACCAGTACCAGTAGTATAGAATATATATAATCAGTATTAATACAAGGTTATTTAACATAGTAGCCCCTAGGCATTGATCTTTGGATGATCAAAGGTGAAAGTCCTTCTGGAATCCAGAAAACCACCAAAATGTAATCTTCTGTGGTACATTATTAACATTTCATGTTTGAAATCTAACTTATAAAGCAAAGTGCAAAATGTGATATATATATATATATATATATATATGTGTGTGTGTGTGTTTGTGTGTGTGTATACATAACCTCTGTCAGAAGACACATAACATATGTAATATGATGTAAAGCAGTAGATGATTGAAAGAGGTGTGTTTTATATATATATGTGTGTGTGTGTTATATATATATACATATGTTTTATATATATATATATATATAAACGCAGAGGTATGTTATATATATATATATATATATATATATATATATATATATATATATATATATATATATATAACATACCTCTGTCAATCATGCTTTATCATATAACATACGTTATGTGTCTCTCATCCACCCATCAACCCCCTTAAAGGGGTTGAGCATCTTTATCATTTATCATGAGTATCGCGTGTCATATATTCTACTATGCTGCACTAAGCCTAAATTGTAAAATTCCCAAAAACCTGAAAGATATTTTTTCTATTCTGTAACTTGAAATGTATGACATTATTATCCATGAGTTGAAGGACAGAAAACGAGTCAAAGGAAACAGTGGAATCACACACTCTCCTCGAGTGTTTGCAGAAAGAAGCGCATTCTGTAGCCGCGTTCTGATTGGACGAGCGGGGACACGTGTTTCCCCCTCTACGCACGCTGCGTCCAACAATATCGACTATGGCGGAAGGCGTCCGACTTGACAGGAGCACAAGTAGTCACACCATGGATAAAAGCATTACTCTTCCACCGGATGAAATATTCCGCAATTTGGAAAACGCTAAGCGGTTTGCTATAGACATAGGTACTAATATAAAAATATGTCTTTAACTCTGCGGCCACTTTTTGTTGTACGTAGCTAATTTTATAGAACAACTATGAGGCATCAGTAACAGCGGAAACACATCACTTTTAAGTCTAAGTAAAGCTGCTTAAATTCATATCTAAATACGATTCTTTGACAGCATCCCGTTTATCCGAGAGATTCACATCTGATGGGGTTTTCATATTCTAACATGGTGAAGATAGAGTGGACTAAAGAAACATGCACAACTTTCCTAAGTAACATTAAGTGCAGTGCGATTTGGCTACTTGCTAGCAAGTTTCCCTTCACGTTTTATCTTCGATTTTCAATTAGTTTTACCTGTATCGTCTGCATTGTTAACCTACCCCCGACTTGTAGCAATTATACGATCTTGTTATCGGAGACCCTCAATATTATTTTGCTTTAACAGGTGGATCTCTCACAAAACTTGCCTATTATTCAACTGTACAGCATAAAGTGGCCAAAGTCCGATCTTTCGACCACACAACCAAGGTAAGTTCTTTTTTTTTAAAAAAAAAAACACCTCTACACCGGGAACTTGCTTTTTTGTGCGAATATATCGACATTTTACTCATCTGACATGTGTTCGCCACAGCTAGACGGATCATTATTTCATGGTTAAGGAAATGATGACTCCAAAAGAGCAACAGTAAAGCAGACTATTCCTTCTGGTAACATAACAGAGTCATGTACCATCAGAATGAAAAAAACACGGGGAATATTGAAGCGTAAACGTATAACAAAACGGTTTAAAGACAAGTATATCATGGTAAAATGACCATTGCAATGCCCTTACATCAGCTCAAAATCACATATGTTGTAAAGACGGCCTACAAACCTGAATCTGTAGACCCAGTTCTGCCTGGTAGAAGAGATAAAAACATCCAACACATTTGCAAGTTTGAAAAACAGACTGACAAGTTAAAAAAAACAAAAAAAACAATACTATTTAGCAAAATAAGTAAATCTTTAACAAATGTATCTGTCAGTGTCTATCTATCTATCTATCTATCTATCTATCTATCTATCTATCTATCTATCTATCTATCTATCTACCATCCATCTATCTAATTGTTTTTTGTCTGTATCCTAGGAGGCAACAAGTGACAAGCTGTATGAAATATCTGTGCAGGAAGAGGTCACTCCACGTTTACACTTTATCAAATTTGAAAATGTGTATATTGAAACATGCTTGGACTTCATCAAGGATCATTTGGTCAACACAGAAACCAAAGATATCAAAGCTACAGGTGGAGGAGCACACAAGTTTAAGGAGCTTATTGAGAGGAAACTTGGACTTAAGTGAGTATCAGCTTTAAGTCTCTTCTGTGCTGCAGATGTTTACTGTAAAACTGAAAGGGGAGAGCATTTCTGGCAAATTTCAGATATGTCTATTATCTATCTATAGTATAGTATAATATCTATCTATTTTCTTTAGTATTTCCTTTAAATAGTTTCACACAGAAACACCATGTGTTTATTACAGAATTACAGTACAGACTGTGCTGGTTGTTAAATCAACAGACAGAGTGTTTACATGATACTAACTACACCATGTTGCCAGCCAACGTGACTGCCTTTATGTCACTACTTTGCAAATGTGGTAATATATATATATTTTTTTCATTCTAATTTCATACATATACATTGACCAATGACACAGTTTTAATTTTGCCATGAATATCTAACTGAAGGATAATAATAAATGAATGGTTCTCACAAACACACTGACATTGTCTTTTTAATCTAATCTTCAGGACAATTTACTCACAGGAAGATTTATGGTTTGGGTTTTCATGGTGTGGACAGTTTCAATGTTAACTGCAAGACGCAAGTTTTACGTTGGTGTGTGGGGTTGTTGGACTTCAACAATATTACATAATATTAAAAGAGAAAGAAGAAGAAAACTCTTAAAATGTAAAATTATGAAAGAAACCATTAAATTAAACTGGATTGCTTTAGTTCAAGTCTAATGTGGCCATCCAATAAAGGACACAGACTTTCCTGTAATGCTTCATCTGATCAGTTCTACAGGTCACCTGTCCTGGCTACAAGTGTTTGAAATGTGAAACACTTTTTATATTATGGCAGAGTGGATAAAGAAGATGAGATGACCTGCCTCATCAAGGGCTGTAACTTTGTGCTGAAGAACATACCTCATGAGGCTTTTGTGTATGCCAAGCACTCTGATTCAGAGTTCCGTTTTCAGACAACTCAGCCAGACATATTCCCTTACCTTCTGGTGAACATCGGTTCTGGGGTCTCAATCGTCAAGGTAATAGCATCCATGCCTAAAGGTTTCTTTGTCTTTTCCTGTTGACCAGTCTGTGTTTATATTTGGAAATATGCGGTACATATATCTACCTCCTGATTGATAAAAGTATATAGCTTAGGCTGGGGAGACAAAAGAGGATTTCCAACTTTTAACTGATTTTATAATTATAGACAAGACATAATTCCACCAGTTTGTCCTCTTTCCAAATAGTCTATGTTGTGTTTCTTTTTGTGACATTATGGAAACAACATCATGTATTTTTTGAGGCAGGGGCAGCATCCAATATCTTCCCCCTCTACTTGCTTTCATTGGCTGTATCTGGCGATATGAGGAGCAATAAAAAAAATCTGGGTCAAATTCCCATCACTCTGACCCGCTCTGGAGCAGCAAAATAATTGTATTGACACCACAAATTACTGCTAGAAAACCTCTAGCATGTCCCCAGTCTTATTAAATATTTGGCTCTTTTCTCATATAAAATAAATGGTCTGAGAGACCCCAGGGGCTAGGGGGCTAGATAAAGGATTTGAGTTTTGACTAACCTTTCTTTGTTCCTTCCTCTGTTTTTAATAGAAACTGCTTAGTAACCAAAGTTAGGCAGATAATAGAGAAAAGACACAAATGTGGAAGTCACACTTAAAGTTTATCAAGTTTAATGCAGAAAAAAAATGACACAGGATATGAAACTGTTACTGTACATTCTTATGAAAAGGACAGTGCTTATTTGATTTTAGTTTGACAAAAGCAGGGTTCTCTGTTCTCATTCTCAACAGGTTGAATCAGAGGACAACTTTGAGCGAATAGGTGGAAGCTCTATTGGTGGAGGAACATTTTGGGGTCTGGGAGCCTTGCTCACTAAAACAAAGGTGCATGAAATACATTTGCTTTAGATTATAATAGTGTATTGTATATTATTTTGCACTCCTCATTTTAAAAGAATTTGGACACATGCAGAGCATTTGGACTGCAGAACCATATGAAAACTACATTTTCTGTTGTATTGTCTACATCTTGTATTTGAATGAATGTATATGAGGTAAAATCACTCTTGTTCATTTTTAATTTGTAGTTTTTGTCTGCCTTGTAAATGCAACTGTTTGCTGTTTTGTAGCGATTTGACGAGTTGCTTCAACTGGCATCAAAGGGGCAGCACACAAATGTCGATATGCTGGTCAAAGATATTTACGGAGGATCATATGCATCTCTGGGCTTGACGGGAGATCTCATTGCTAGCAGTTTTGGAAAGTCTGCTACTGCTGACAAAGGTGATGCATACATTTATTTTGCGTGTTTCATATTTCTGTTTGATTAAATTATCACTAACATTTTTTTTCCTTTACTTATGTTTATGTTACTTTAATTATATTTTGAAAAGAAAACTTAGGAGACATTTTAGGCCAGCTGTGAAAAACTCTGATATTTGTTGTTTTGATTCACTGCTATATTTTTTGGTTTTGTGGTCAGGAATTGCTATGCACTGTTGAACAGAATGTATTTAAAACTGTTTTAAATTTTAGAATTTTCCAAAGAAGACATGAGCAAGAGTTTACTCCACATGATCAGCAATGACATCGGGCAGCTGGCATGTCTTTATGCCAAGCTTCACAACCTGTCTCGAGTTTATTTCGGAGGCTTCTTCATTCGAGGACACCCTGTCACCATGCATACAATTACTTACAGCATCAACTTCTTCACTAAGGCGAGGTTCATTCATCCAATGACAGTGTTTTACTCAGCACTGTTATTAGTGAATTTGTTTTATTTTCTATTCAGTGCTTTTACCAGATTTTTGCATTTATATTTTTTGTGGGTGTTATAGGGTGAAGTTCAGGCCTTGTTCCTGAGACATGAAGGTTACCTGGGAGCCATTGGAGCATTTCTTAAAGGGGCAGAAAAGGACAGTAAGTGTGTGTGTGTGGGGGGAGGTTACATGGATATGGTAGCAAAGAAGGACCTGAGGTTTTTCTTTCTTTTTTCTATAATGAATGGGTTAAACATAATTTGATGTTTGGATGTCCCTGTAGACATAGACCCTTTCTATGATACCAAGGGATTTTGATAATTTACAACCTTTTTTTCACTTTCAATATAACACAAAAATCCCCAAGATATTTTCTTTTGGACACAATTCCTGTTAGGTGGTAGAGACAATATTAAGGTAAAAGGCAAGATAATACAACAAATGTAGATAAATTGAGGCAGGAAATTCTGTTCAGTCTGCAACAGGTCTGCAACATGGCAGAGGGTTTATCTCCTTCCCAAGTCAATAACAGGAAGCATATAGAGGAAAAGTATATTTTTAATAATAAGATTTTTCAAGAAATCATTCTTATCATACCTCTTATCCTATCGGCATCTTCCACTTCCAGATCCAAACCAGTACAGCTGGGGTGAGAACTATGCAGGAAGCTCTGGCCTGTTGAGCGTTTCACCAGACATGAACCCAATGCAGCGTGCACGCAGTGGAACGGTGAGTCTACCAAGGAGTTACAGACTAGTTTCATCTGAATTCTGGAGCCATGTCATGCTATCTTTGTTTACTCTTCCCACCTTCTTTCACATTTTTATACTTCACAGTTTACATCGCTTTTACACATGTGCCTCTCATAGGGCTGGGTGATATATCGAGATTGTAATATATATTGCTATATTTTTGAACGAGATATGGCCTGAGGATATAGATTATATCAATATAATTTATTTTGCATTAAAATTACTATATATTTCTTCCCATGAGCTGCCGGTTCGCAACTAGTTCTCTATCCCTATGTCTCACACAAATTTACTGAGCCCCCCTCGCCCTGTGAGCCTCCCCTTGCCCTGTGATTACCCCCCCTGTTAGCACCCCACTTCCCCCTCTCGTTCTCCGAGACCCCCAGCCCCACTCACTCTGCTCAGTGCAGCAACATCATGGAGTCCGAGTATGCTCAATAATTTGAAGATGATTCAGATTTAAAGTTTCAGATGACCAGCAGCAAAATGTGTTCTAGATCAAATGTCAAAAACCAGCTGCAACCAAAATTTTAGCACAAATAATCTCTTCCACCATCTACAACAGTGCTATAAAGTACAATATGAAGAATGTGTTAGACTGTGTTCGGCCACCCAGACCACAAAGCCTCCCCAGCCTCCTGCCCGAAATAAACCATACTGCAATCTAGTCCAGCATTTTGTTTTTGTTTAATTTGTTTTATACACTGATATTGTGCAGATAAAATAATAAAGATGTGGTGTGACATTTGGCAGGCTACTTTGACCGAGACCTGACTGTTTCTTTAAAGCAGGGGTGTCAAACTCAGTTTGAGTCTGGGGCCGGATCCAGACTTTCTTTTCTCAGGTGGGCTGGAGCAGTAAATGAATGTCAACTCCAAATATTTAGATTTGTTTTTCAGTACTATGCTTTATCATTCAGCCTACATTTGTAGCCTACCCTACATATTATAATCATGGATGACAAGGGATCTTTTCTCAGCACAACACATTTATTCACAAACAATCGAAAAAAATGATTTTCATGTTTGGTGGTGAATGTGTTAACAACTGGTTTATTTTAACAGTTGAGTGAATGCAGTTTTACACCTGAACCAACTCACCACACTAAACAATCTCAAGTGGGAGCTATGAAAAAAATATTTTTGCCTTACTTGTTATACTGCTTTGAAATAAATAAAAAAAAAGAAATACAAAATATAAGTTATAGCAGTGCATGGGCAATAAGATTAGACTACATCAGATCAAACTGCAAGGCTGGGCCTACTGAAGCTGAGAATATACTGCACAATATTAATTGTCTTTAATATGAAACCAGATTAATCTTATTTTTAATGATCTGTATTCACGAGTGCAAACAAATTTCATGTCATCACACTTTTTTCCCTCTCTCACTGCACTCCTGCAGTCTACATACTGCTGCTGGCTCCTGAAACTTGGCATCTTTTTGCCTTCACAAGTGCATCAATATTAAGTGTGAAATCCTGAGTAGAAGCACATTGAACAATGTCATGCAAGTGTTTATTTGTGAACCTTGAGCACTGCTTTGTTTTATTATTGTTCATTACGGGGAACACCTGTTCACAAAGATAAGTAGTCCCAAACATGGATAGAACCTTTGCAGCCATGGCTGTTAATTTGGGGTAACCTGGCACGAGATATTGATAAAACGTATCCAATCCCACAGACCCAAATTTATCCTTCATAGCGGAATCACACTGCAAGTCAATAAGCCCGAGTTGAATGTCAGCTGGCGTATCAGAAGGCTTCACTGTAAATGGCGAGCAAAAAAAACCAAATTTGTTCTCAACTTCACTGAATACCTGAAACCTCTACTCAAACTCTTGCAGCAAGTCTGTTATGTTGTCTTTATATTTATCTAAATCATTATTGGGACGGCCCGGTGCCTTCAGATGCATAGCTGTGAGACAAGAGAAATGCGCGGTGTAACCGTTGGATAGCTGCGTCTCCCACATTGACAGTTTCATCCTGAACGCACGTATGCTGTCGTAATATTGAGTGACAACTCGGTTACGGCCCGGCAATGTAGTGTTAAGTGTATTTAAGTTTTGTGTAATGTCAAACATAAATGCAAGATCCTGCACCCATTGCTTGCATTTAAGTTCCTTTACTGGGCTTCCCTTCTTCTCCATGAACTGTCCAATTTCCCCTCGTAGCTCAAAGAAGTGCTTGAGTACTGCACCTCAGCTTAACCACCGCACCTCAGTGTGGTATGGTAGGTCAGCATGAATGTCATTATCACTGAGAAATTTATCAAACTGACAGTGATTTTGACCCCGCTCTCTGATGAAATTTACAGTTTTCGCAACCACACTCATAACATGGTCCATTTGCAGTATTTTGCAATATAACGCCTCCTGATGCAAAATACAGTGAAATGCCCAAAACCCTCGTCCTCCATTTGCAGTCTGTACTTTGTCACGGAATTTTGTTGCAACACCTGCCTTTCTCCCTACCATTTATGGCGCACTGTCAGTAAGCCAGGCTCACGGCGCGCTCAAACGCTGGACAAGGTGGGAATGGAGAGTGCTGGAGAGTGGTGAAAATGTCATCTGCTGTCATTCATGGGCACCAATCCAAGCAGCTCCTCGGTGATGGTCAAAGTTTCATCAACACCTCTAATGAATATGGCCAGTTGAGCAATATCTGTGACATTGGTGCTCTCATCTATTGCAATAGAAAATGTGATAAATGACTTGATTTTCTCTTTCATTTGGCTGCTCAAGTCACTTGAGAGTTCTGTCACCCAATCAGACAGTGTTCCTCGTTAGACTAATATTGGCAAAGGCAGGTCGTTTTTCAGGGAACACGACTTCTGCATCCTTCAGCATGCATGTTCTTACAAACTCCCCATCAGAATGGGTAGGATTCTTGCACCAGCTCGTTGGCAATAATGCAGCTGGCTCTTACAGCCCCATCAGTGATATCGCGGCTGCGCGTAGAAGTAGACTGCTGTTTCGTCATACCAGCGACTAATTTGTTTATCTCGTCTTTCCTTATTTGTCCTTTCAAGTTGTCATACTTGTCTTTATGATGAGTCTCATAGTGCCGCCGAATATTAAACTCTTTGAACACTGCACTTGCTGATTACATACCAAGCACACTGGTTTTGCATTCACTTCTGTGAATAAATAATTCTCAGTCCATTTTTCCTCTGCACTCCGTGTCCACTTTTCTTTTTTTGACAGTGCCATTTTTGGAAGGGTGTGTTGACCGATAACTTCTTTCGTAGTGGTGAATGGTGAAGCAAGATTGCCGGTTTATTTTTACTTGGACACATTACGTTGCGAATGTTTATTTCCTGTGACTAACTCGTGTCAGTGCCGCATGCTGGATGTGAGCTCTTTTGCACATTTACTGCCCTCTAGCGGCCGGAGGGAGCATTTGGTTTGTATTTATTTTAAAAAATCATAACTTTTGATAGAAATGAGCTAGAGACCCGCTTCTTTTTGACATACTCAGAAATTTATGCCGGGCCAGATTAAATCATCCAACAGGCTGGGTCCGCTCCGTGGGCCGTATGTTTGACATCCCTGCTTTAAAGGGTTTGCCTCAGGAAAAAAATGAACAGGTAGCTTTGGGGAAACCCCAATTATGTCACAGAAAAATATTGATATATATAGAGTATCATCACATGACATTTGCTCCATATCACTCAGCCCTCACAAATCCATACACATGTTGGAAGCAGTTCATAACTCTGCGACTAATGTTTCTTTTCATTTCTTCTCCACACACACCTATCTCTCCATCAGTTTCCCGTAAGTACCTCTGTTTGTCTGCTGGTGTGGCCTTTTTGTTTTGTTTTGTTCTGCTGTTGTTTTCACCCTAAATAGAATTGTATTAACCAGATGTGTTTGAAACCTGTGAACTGAAATGATGTGGCAGCACTTTGACAGTTTGGTGTCATTGTTTGACACTTACTGAATCGGAATCAGAAATGGTTTATTGCCATGCACAGTAAGCAGTGTTTACCAACACCTGATTGAATTGAGCCTCTCACCAAAGTGAATGTCCAGAATGAATGAGTCAGCTGCAATCCTAGCTGTACGTCTCCTTGTCCTGGAGACAATGGTGGATGACACGCTGCAGTCTGGCCTTGTTCCTGGCTGTGGCAACAGCTTAACACATAGTTATGGAGGAAGTGAGGATTGATTCAATGATGGCAGTGTCAGTTCATCAGCTGATATTCTGCTCCCACTCGAGCCGGGGGTGCCCAGGAAGGTGAAGAACTCGACAGGGGCCACGGGGTTATTGCAGAGGTGCAAGTTTGGTCCTTTCTGAAGTCTACAATCATCCCCACCCTTTTGAAAGCTTTAAGCTCCAGGTTGTTCATTATGAACAAGGACACTTGTCCCCGCCCCTCGAAGATAAGGCCAAGCAGCAGGTATCTTTGTTTTGATATTCACGGATGGACACATTTTTTTTCTGTCTTTTCCTAGTTTGACATGCTGGAGATGGACCGTTTAGAGAGGCAGCTGGTTAATTTACCACTTCTGCAAGACCCATCATCGTATGTCCCTGACACTGTGGACCTCACAGAGGACGCATTGGCCCGTGAATATTGGCTCTACTGTTTTGAAGAGGCTCTGGATGGGGTAGAATTTTATATTTGTAGCTTTGACAGCAATTCATAAATTCGTTCATTTATATAAGGTTGAAAGTATTGGTCTGTTGTCTACTGATGTTTCTTCTGGATAGGTGGTTAAGAGAGCTGTAGCAAGCCAGCCTGACATGCCGGAGGCAGTAGAGAGAGCTGAGAAGTTCAGCCAGAAGTACAGACACAAGCTTCAGACACTCCGCCATCAGCCTTTGTGAGTTCCTGCCCATTGCTTCGATGAGAAATGCTGTGTCTATCTTTTTCTGGCTAATGTAGAAGGCTTTTCTCCCACCCAGTGCTTATGGATCCCTCACTGTCAGAAGTCTCTTAGACACAAGGGAACACTGTTTAAATGAATTCAACTTTCCTGATCCCTACTCTAAGGTCTGAGTACAATTGATCAACTTTTGTTCTTATTTTCATTCGGTACATGGTTGATCTAGTTCACTGTTAAGATTCGTTGACTAGTTCAGTGTTTCCCAAACCTTTTGCCAAGGCACACCATCAGACGAACAGTTTGTATTTTTGTACAAAGGATTTATGGTGTTGTATAAAATATTTCCACTTTTATTATCAATTTCACCTCATCCATTTTTCCTCATAACCTCAATTGTATTTGAAGTGCAGTCTGGAGCATATCTCCAACGCAGTACCAAAGTACCATGACAATTCTTGGACTCTTCAGAGAAAACTGTGGACAACTATGAGAATGGAGCATATCTGCTGCACAGTACATACACTTCCAGGGAACCAATCATGTGAAATTGGATAATCTTCCACAGCATACCTGATGAATTCTCATGGCACACTTATGTGCCATGGCACAGTGGTTGGGAAACGCTAGACTAGTTTATTTTATAATCTGGTGGTGTTGAAATAATGCTACTTTCTGTTTGTTTGTTATTCAAAAAAAAATTTCCCAGTCTGCTCACTTTTGGTGTTTCTGTGTTGTCTTGTTGAAGATTAAACAGAGGGAGAATGATGTAGCTCTGAAGTACTATCTGAAGGCAGTGAAATCCTTGGAACAGTTGAACTGGGAGGAGAGACAGTTCGCTCTGGTCAGAGGTCTTTTGGCTGGGAATGTGTTTGACTGGGGAGCCAAGGCCGTGTCAGAGTGAGTCACATTAATGGCTTTATGTCATGATAGTAAACGTTGTACTGTTGCTGGTAGCCATAGCTGTGTATTGCAGCAGGTTCCTCTCTGTGGACAGCATCATGGAACCAAATAAGAGACCTTTATCTTTTTTTGCTAAGAGTATATAGTCTTTCATACCTTTCAGCAGTAGAAATCCTGGTAAAGTGGCCAGTTACACCTTTGGGGAACAAAATGCTTTTTGCTTTCTTTCTCTTCATTTACTTTTAATATGAATATTTGGGCCTAAAGTCTGACTGCCTATTCTGTTTTGCATGCAGTGTACTTGAATCTGATCCTGAGTTTGGGTTTGAAGAAGCTAAACAACAGTTGGAAGGTACTTTGGAACCGTGTCTTTATGGCAACTTTTATAACAACCTTTATATGAATGAAATTCATATAATGAAAAAACCTTTATATGAAATCAAATTTCCCACTGTTTAATCCATGTATCACAACATCTAGCATTGGTATCGAGACTATGTAGCTTCTTCTGAACAATTTTGTTTTTTAAATGTATTTAATTTCTATAATTAGTTTCCTGTGGAATATTAAATACATTGAAAGGAAATGATTGATTTATAAGGCTTTCTAATTTTTTTTTTTCCAATAACCAATAATCTTAATGAAAAATTGTAAAGCTATCAAATTCGGTTCACGTTAGTTGTATACATGTTACAGCTCAAAAAAGAAAATATACTTGTTTATGTTTCTCTGTAGCGTGCTATTGACAGTGTTTTACTATTTTTAACTGGTACTGTTTTATGTTTTTAAACTTAAACATTTTCATACTTACAGCATTAAACACAGGTGTTGCTACAGATTATAGAATCCATCTGGGATCATATTAATCCTACAGCTGCCCTGATTCTATATTTTTGATTATTCACAGCTACGTTTTTGCTTTTTCTTCTAGTGCGACCTTGGCTAGTTGATACTTATGAGCAGTGGCTTGAGAGACTTAAGGTTAGTTCTTTTTGTAGCACCCGCTTTTCTTGTTTTTAGTTTAATGGTTATAGTTTACCACAGAAATCCATACTCTAGGTAAGTGTCCTCTCACAAAATGTTTGAGGAAGCATCTTTACATAGCTGATTTTGTTGTTTTCCTTAACACACTGTGTTTTCTCTAACAGGGTCCTCCTCACAAGTGCGCCTTGTTTTTTGTAGATAATAGTGGAGTAGATATCATTCTAGGAGTCATGCCTTTTGTAAGAGAACTTCTCTTAAGAGGAACAGAGGTAAGGCATTGAAAAATATCAGTTATGTTTAATGCTTTCATTAAAGAGTTTTATGTTTGATAAAATGTAAATCCAAATCTTTATCTTATATGCTTTCAGGTTGTGTTGGCTAGCAACTCAGGGCCAGCATTAAATGATGTAACAAATGGTGAACTGCAGATACTGACAGAAAGAATTGCTGCGATGGATCCAGTTATTCAGTGAGTGAGGACAGGATCTAAGTATATTTTCCATGACGGAATTCACACCACATCACAACACCCAGCATATGAAGATCTTAAGTGATTCTGTGTTATGTGTTGTTTAGGACTGGTCTCCGAGATGACAGATTGACATTGGTCCAGAGTGGCTCCAGTTCACCCTGTTTGGATCTCAGGTTTATATTAAAACATCAACATTGGTTTTATTGTTAATATTGCTATTGTTGTTCTCATTAGTATACTGTTGGCATTATATTCTCTCCATGCAGCCGACTAGACAAAGTGCTGGCGATGGTGGTGCGGGAACGTCAGACTGACCTGGTGATTGTGGAGGGAATGGGTCGGGCCATTCATACAAACTACTATGCCATGTTCAGCTGTGAGAGCCTCAAGATGGCAGTAATTAAAAACTCATGGCTAGCTGATCGCTTGGGAGGCAAGCTGTTTAGCATTGTCTTTAAGTATGAGGTACCATCTGAAAAATCTAGCCAGCCTCCCACTCCTTTGACAAGATCATAAGCTTCTGCCAGTTTGACCAGCACACAAAAATCAAGCAATCACAAAGGGTTACCTGTGATTATTCACTATCTTGCCACAGAGAAGGAGACAAATTACAAAATTACTTAGAAAATTGTGCACGTTTTAGAGGTGGCAATTTCCAAGATGTTTTACAATTAATTTTTAAAAGCATTTGATCGATTTTAGTGCCATTGTCACATCTTTCTACAGCAGGTTAGTATGCTAACATCATTGTGTGAGACACTAGCTACACTCATTAAACAAACAAATAATAAAAAAGTATTTATTTGGAAATATGGCTACCAAAACACATCTCTGATCACACATACCAGCAAAGCTTATTCTTCATATGGAGCTTGTTCGGAGTTGGAGCAGTAATAACATTCTCCAGCAGCAAGTGTTTTAAATAAAAATTTAAAAAAAAGTGTCCAAAATGTTTTTGATGCCATACTCTTAAAACAATCCACTCATTACTACTGCTTAAAATAACAATTGGAAATTAATCAGTCACCATTACATGTGGTTCTTTTTTGAAACCAAAGCTGAGTTTGTGGGTTATTTTTTCCCCGCAATATACATAATTATCCACTAGCTAGCAGTGTTGCACTCCGCAAGGTTAAAAGTGCTGGTGCGGTAAGTTTAATACTCTTCAGTCAAAGCAAAATGTTAATTTCTATAGCTGATTATATCACTCCAGCAATTGAATGCATTTAACGACTTTAACTGCAAATTATGTTTGAATTTTCTAGCACCACTGCTTGGAGTCATGACTTGCTTCACATTAAAGTTAAAGTCCTAATGGACTTTAGGAAATCATATTTGAAGTAAATTGTGTTAGTTCATGTGGAATGGAGTCACACTGCAATATGTACATACTTGTGATATAAAGTTATATGTGTATGCCTATTAAAAATATGAAAATATTTTGCATTATTTTAATTAAGTGGGGGAGCAGAAGTTTGTGAAGAATTTTCCAGACATTTATTTTTAATTCTTTGGTGAAAATCTCTGTTTCAAAGCTTTCATGTTTGCAGCCATATAGCAGAATAAAGATGCTTGAAATACCAGCCTACAATAATGCAATATGATATGCTTGACACCCTAGTATGTGATGGTTCAGACCTGCTGTGAAGCTTGGAGCTGATAATGCATTAAGACGCTCATCACTTCCAACATCTTTAAAAGTTCTACTGGACATATTTGTCTGAATTTTTGTCAGAATATGTGAACTTTTTACTTCACGTTCCTTTTTGAGTACATAGGGGATATAAGCAGGGACAGAGTTGGCTATAAAATAGGTTCTACAGCAACATGAAGAGTTTATCACCTATGGACAACTTTATGCCTAAATCCACAGCTCAGTATGTCATTACCATGAGCGCTGAGAAACCAAAACCGCATTACCTGGGAGGATTTGATGATGATGTCAGCTATTATTTGTTAAAAGATTAAAAGAAGAAGAAGAACAAACTACTCTTGGTTAAATTTTATTTATTTACAATTGGTATATGGCATATTTAAGTAATGATAAAGCTAAGTTTGTTTCAAGAGGGGGAAAGGGGATCATTTAGATTTATTTTGCATTAGATTGTTCATTATTATACCAATATCCATTTTCCCACTGACTGATCAAAAACGTTAAAATAGTTCAAATCATCTGAAGAGATTACTTTACCAACTCATATTTGGAAAATGTTGCAGACTCCAGGCCTGTGTATGAGAAGCACTCTGACCGGGTTTGATCCCAGCATGTGTCCCACTGACACTGGCTCCCAGTTCCATCTCTGTGAAACACTGCACTGTCACAGATGGCATGCATAAGCTACAGGAGTGCATTTCAGCATCGTCTTTTACTTCAGAGCCATTCCCTTGCAGAAATCTGAAATAGATTATGAAAATGAAGCAATATGTGGAAATCTCAATGTTTGATGGCTCCTTTTATAAAAAAAAAAGGGAAAAAATAGATATAAAAACTTACCCAAAATCACCCATTTGAATAAAAATGTCATCTTCTGCCCTATTTCTTTGAGGCATTGGTTTCAAGGTGCTGGAAAGATTCAAGTTTTGCTCCATACTGACATGATGGCCTCAGGCAGCTGCTGCAGATCCACCAGCTACACATCCATTATATCTCCTGCTCCACCACATCCCAAAGGTGCTCTGTTGGACTGAGATCTACTGCAGCCTGTCTGATTCAATATTTTGAAGTGTTGTGTGTTCAGAAATGATATTCTTGTTTGTAACAAGAATATCATTTATAACCCTAGTGTCCTAATGTCACCTCTGGCATAAAAAGGCATTTTCAGCAGAACTGCTGCTCACTTGTTTTGTTTTTATTCAAAACAAGTAGGATTTGACCTTTTTCAGTGCATGTCGGCAAGAATTGTGCAAATCCACGTACGACAAGCTTGTTCTAATGACAGCATCAACGGCCTGCCATCTCTCATGGTGATAACCCCCGCCAGGATTCATACCCAGCTCTAACACGGACGCGCACTCGGGCTCGCGCTTGAAGCTTCTGGCGACTGTCCTCCTCCTCCTCCTGAGAAGAAGACGGCAGTCAGAATACCCCGTACATCCTAGGGCGCACATAGAGAGGGGCTAGGTTGCTGCTTCTGCTGCTGCTTCTGCTGTTAGTTGTAGGTCATTTCTGCTGTCAACCCATCAAAAAGGAAACAAGACCAAACAGCAGCCGGTAAGGAACTACATTTATGCGCTTAATGCAGAATTCTGTGTTTTCTTGGGCTGCGTTTTACATATTTTGCCCATCTGATTTTTTTTATTAGACTTTATGAGCTATTTATAACAAATACCATTTTTTAACTTAGTCAGTTTACACAGATTATTCATTTGATCCATTTAATGCTGTTTAATTACAGTGTATCTCATTTTCACAATTCGGGTGCTTGCGTAAACGCATGGTAACGATCAGATAAACTAGTGAAAACATTTCTCATTTCAGTTTATCCGTTAATAGACAAAGACTTTGACTTATAAGAGCATGGGTTGTTTCAAACAGCACATTAGATTTTGTTTGATAGCTACTGAAATTATTAATATTTTTAAATGATGGTGACCAATGCCGAAGCGTTTTACAAATATTCAGAGACGGTTGCAGGATGGATCTCTTCTTGAAAGTAATTGTTGCAGAATGAAACTGTGTGTGTGTGTGTGTGTGTGTGTGTGTGTGTGTGTGTGTGTGTGTGAGAGAGAGAGAGAGAGAGAGAGAGAGAGAGAGAGAGCGTGTGATAAAGGATGGGTGAGAGAATAAAGTTGAGACTCTCACTGTGACATTAATAGCGAAGCATACAATACAAGTGGCGTCATGTTAACGAGCTGTTATTATTGTTTTTGAAAAGAAAATCAATCAGCAGGGAAGCAGGTTTTATCAGGAGTGTGGAGAGAGCCTACCTCCCCAACCATTGTCATTTTATGTTCTCGTTCTCTGATAAATCATCACTGCTTTTATCTTAACTATATTGTTAAACATCCAACTATTCCTGCAGTGATGCAGTTAATAAAATGCAGATAGTACGATAAATATTGGAATATATAATATTGAAAAGGTATATTTATGATACAGATCAATTTACTTTTCCAGTCTACAACCCTACCATAAAATTCAAAAATATCCTTAAAGTTAACTAACAGTGAGTCATTGTAGGACATTAGGAGAATGGCATTGTTTCCTTGGTTACATAATTTGAAGAGTAGAGACTAGGATAGTCCACCAGTTAATAAAGACTATGCAAATCAACACTGTGAGGTTCTTGTATGTTAAAACATCACGAGAAACTACAGCCAAGTTTGTAACAGAACTGCCATCAAGAGGGCCTCACTGCAAGAAGATATAGAGCTACACTGGACCAACTTTTGCCTGTTGTTGCCAGTGTTGTCTGGCATCAGTGAGGAGGTTCTGGTCTTTCTCAGATGTCCTGTAACCGAAACAGCACTTAATGTTAATAATTACAAATGATTTTAAGGGAACCCCCAACCTGTTGGAACAATAGGCCTTATTTGATAAACATCTGATTCAGATTCATTTTTACATGAATGCTTATTATTACTTCTACCTGCCTTAAAATTTTACTCACTATTTTTATGAATAATTCTGTGCCTATTGTGCACTGCAGATACTTAGGGTGCTATTTTTATTATATTTAAAAATTACATTACGAATTCTATTCTGCAGATGAAGTTCTACATCTGGTTTGTTTCAGGTTCCTGAAGTTCTGCTGCCACAGCATGGGCATAGAAGAGAACTATTATCTCCTGTTCGAGCCCATTACTTGTTTGCTCTCTTGAGTGTGTTCTTATAAGAAACATGCTAGTACTGCTGTATCTAAGGGTTCAGCTCACTGATCACCGACTTGAGAGGGGTCTCTGAACTCAGCAGATCTTAATCCAGCATTGGCTACCTTTGTGCAATTTCAAGCAAGAGTAGAGGTCCATCACTTAATACTGATCATTGCTTTTAATACATCTTCCTAACTGTAAATGTTTCTAAAAGCTTCTGAGGTACGATGTATTATTTTGCTGTTGCTTGTTTTATTTTTTTAAATTTAAATACAAAGGTAACCTTCAACACCTAAATGTCTTTCTATGTCTGTTCTTTCTACTGCACTAGAATTGTTGTGCTTTTCAACAAAGCTTATTCATTACTTCTGAATAGTTACTTCTGTCAGTGGCAGATGCTCAGCCTGCTGTGCACTGCCTACTTCCCAAACCCGTTTACCCAAATAAGTGTGAGCGCTGAGAACCTATGAATATTCCTTGATGTTGTGCTTAAAATCGAAATTGCTGAAATCTCCACTCTCAATAATCATATAATCATCATATAATTAATATATGTTATACAGGTGAATGTTTTGTTTTCATAATTAAAATATTATGCAAATTTGATTATCTGTTGTTTGTTCATCTCTTTGCGCACAGGAGGAACTATTCCTCAGTTTTTTAAAATATAAGTCAATGCCTTTTTATTGACATATCTCGGCTGTGACTGTATACAAAAGTCACATAAATACATTTAACATTCAGAAAATGAGAAATTTGTCATTACTATTTTTGAAGTAATATTAAGTGATGATAAACTATTATTTATGAAAAAAATGATAAAGTTAAATTTGGATAAATGTACAATTCTGTATTATTGGAACAAGTTTTGAATAAGGTATGAATATATTTCATTTTTTGTTTCTATTTTATTTGTAACTTCTTTTTGTGCTAGTTTGGTAGTATATATGTGCGTTAGCCCTGCGATGAACCTATAAGCCTGTCTGATAAGATAATCGGTGCAATTCAGTGTAAAGATTTATTTGATCATTTCCATCTTCTCTAGATAATGGCTCACCCCTGGGGTCTTCTGGCATTCTTGTCTGCATTGCTGGTCGCTTCCCACACAACTGAATATGGATCCTCACAAGGCAAGAGGAGACAGGCCTCACTAGTAGATACTCTGCAGCGCCCTCTGCAGGAAGTACAAACTCACACGTACAGCAGAAACCGCAGAGGGCTCAGCAGTACTATGGCTGGAGCTAGGCTTCGCTCTCACAGAACCCTGCAACCACTGGCCAAACCTGAAGAAGACCGGATGGGACTGGAGAGTTTAAGCCATGTCAGACTGGAGATAGGCTCAGACAGGGACAGAAACAGAGATCCATTAGGTATTAGGAGTCTGTCCCAGGCCCGAGAAAATGACCTGATGGGTACACGTAAAGGAAGAAGGCAAGGGCACAGGAACTGGCATGGAAACCAGTTTGAGCATAAAAAGCAAGGGCATCAGAATGACAAAAGAAGACATGGAAAAGGTTAGTCCAGTGTATTCATTAATACACATGCACACAGGTAACAATTATAAAATATACATGAATATACATATCTAGCTGCTAAATAGATATAGAGAGAGATTGAAAACTGTCTTAAGCTATAGTGAACAATCAATTTTGTAAAACAAAATAAATGAGGAAATATATCAAGAAAACTAGTAAGAAGAATGTGTATGTTCATTTTTCAGTTGCTATATGTTCAAGATTACACTTTTTACTGTTAATGTGTGACAATTAGACAAAAAATCACGACCTTCCTTTTTTTAACAATTTTTTTTAAACAATATTAAGATATATTAAGTAATATTATTAAGGGTTACAACTTACTAGAAAATGTAAAATAATTACAAATACACATTTATCCCCACTCAAAATAGCTAAATTCAACCATTCCACGACCCCCCCCCACCACACACAAAAAAGTCAACTGATCAGTCAAAGTCAGACCAGCATGTTCCCCATTAATGTCAAAGTGTACATAAAGGATATATAATCAGAAAGAGACTACATAGGTTTAACTTTCATGGAAAAGATACAAGGAGGGAAATCTTTGCCCTCTGAGAGAAACATGAAGACCAGACAAAAGTAATCCCAATCCTAGGCATGATGTGGCATTTTTGGCATTAAACTAAATACAGTATTCCAAGAAAAAAACCTTATTCAAACTGTGAAGCATGGAGGTGGAAGTGTCATGATATGCTGCCTCAAGATTTGCCCTGCTCGCTATCATAGAAACCACGATGAATTCTTTGGTGTCAGAGGATGCTTGAGGTACACATGAGATTATCTACAAAACAAAAATCAAAGCTAAGGCAGAACTGGTGACCACAGCATGAAAATGACCCAAGACATACCAGTAATCCCACCAAGGACTGGCTGAAAACCTGAGAAGTGGATAGCTGTGGAATGGCCAAGTCAATCCCCAGCCCCAGATATTAATCCCAATGAGATCCTGTGGGGTGACTTGAGCTGTACATTTAAGAAATTGCTCACATGTCCCGCAGCTGATAGAATCCTGCATAGAGATGTGCAGCAAACTTTCATCAGACAAGTCCTTCTTTCAGATGGCCGAAACATCTTACTAAGGTTATTTTGGCCAAAATTGTAGGCAAAAGGTTTACCACTAGTTACTTGTGGTAAGGGTGTCCTAATGTCATCCTCAGAATACACATTTTTGTTGATGTCTTTTGTTTTGTGAGTAAAACAGAGTAAAATTTTGTTTCCTGGTACATCATTTAAAATTGCTCTTTTTTTCAAAGATAAATAAAATAAAAAAAAACAAGTAATTTGTCTCATACTGGGAGATCCAATATCAGCAACTCTGAAAATCCAACACCCATGTTTGATGAAATATACTCTTGTTCCAACTGTCTAGGTTTCTTTCCTGAGCATGGACTGAGCTTTGAGGACCTTCCCCCATCTTCTGCCTCCCTTCCTTTTATAATGACCCCATCCGGTGAAGCCCCCTCCCCCAGCACTACAATCTTTGGTTCCAGCTCCGCCATGGTTACCATAGTGATGAACAAGCATCCCCCAACACTGCCACCGGCATCCACCAAACCCCAGGTAACCCCAGCGAAACTCAAGTGCTTATTAAAGACCGGGTTTGTTGTGTCTCAGCATGATCTCAGTGTGTGAGATGAAAATGCAAAAATGGCCCCCAGTAAATTGTGCAGCTACAAACCTCACTGTTCACTGAGATGTGCTGCTATCCTTCAACAAGCCAAACCTGGTCATAGTGTGTTTGATACAATTGGTTTTATCAGCTATATTAAAGTATACATCTGGGATCATAAGAGTCTAGCATTTTCTCTTTATTAAAAGCCATTGCAGGACAAAACACAACAATTATGGAGAGTTATTTGTGGCTGAGGCCACATGCAATGAAAAATCTTCTGGAGTGCTTGAGGCACTTGTCACCATCTGTCACCCAGTGTGATGTTTCAAGTATCTATAAACAGTATTTATACAAAAGGGGTCCGTAAATCCCAGCCTCTTGGAACCATTGCAAATGACACTGTAAGACAAAATGACATGTGACAGTGAGTGAGAATCCACTTTTTTCAGTTGCATGAAAGAAATTCTTGACAAATGTTTGGTATAGATGCCCTCAAACATTGTTTTTCCTTTTACTTTTGGGAGGAAATGGGAAAAAATCCAGAAAATGCCCATACGAAGCTATTTTTTAATTCTATGCAAACAATATTTACATTATCAAAGAACATAAGAACATATTTAAATAAGAATAAACACAGTAATAACAATAAGCCCTCAATATTACTTGTGTTGAAAATGTCAAAATTTTAATTTGAACCATAAAATAATCAAACAATGTAAATAATGGATGTCTGACTCCCCTTTGAATGAGCTTGAGCTGAACTGGTTCTCATGTGAGATATGTTCATGTGGAGTTTGTACAACCTCTTATAACCCCTCAGATAAGCATATCCTAATGAATGAACTATGAATGGCCTTACTAGCAAATAAGAGTATCAACCCCAGAACAAAGCAAAAGAACTTTAGAAGCTTTTCATTATTCACAGTTAACCAGTCTTTCCAGCATGGGCTCAAAGACCATCTATCAAGGAAGGAGTCATTGCTCCACTGAACACTGGTGCACTTCACATAATAGATGGCATCACAAGGAAAGGTGATTATGTGGAAATATTAAAGAAACATCTCAGCATATCAGTGAGGAAGACAAAACATGGGTTCTCCTGGACAATCACATACTTCTAAATTTGTTACAAAGTGGCTTAAGGATAAAAAAAAAGTGTCAGTGTTTTGGAGTGGTCAGCAATCCCATAGAAGACTGGTGGCTAGAGCTGAAAATTGCATGCTTGAGCAAGTCTGCAAGTTCTGTCACTTGGAATAGGCCAATATTCCAATAAACTATTGCAAGAATCTTGTACCTTGTGGAAGAATGTCTTTATTTTATAGTTTAGTCAAAAAAACAATTCCAGTCATTCTAACTGACCCAAATAAGAAATATTAATTCACTATAAGACAGTCAGGAAGGCACACAGATTTTTTTTTTTGCTTTGTTTGATTTTTTTCTTGCTTATTTTTTAGAGGGCAGGAAGAAGCCATGGTGAAGGAGAGGTCATGCCAACTCTGGATATGACACTCTTTGATTGGACAGACTACGAGGACATGAAACCTGTGGACACATGGCCAACTTCTAGGAAGAAAGGTTAATGACTACAATGTCAACTCTAAATATATTTGATATAAAATTAGATTCCTTTTCATTTTAAATTTGCCATCATGTCTTGTTAAGGAGAGCAATTGTACTGATTATACTGGAATTGTATAAAACACCCAACAAAATTTGATCCAAAGTTATAGATAATGTGTTTTCCCTGACTGGGGTTTAAAAGAAAAATAAAGATTAGATAATGACATATTATTTACGAGTCATTGTCCAATATTATTGGCCTGCTGATTATCAGCCAATATCAGCATTGAAATGTAATTCCAGAAATATTCAGTATTGGGTTTTGATTGGGTTATTATTGAGACAACCTTTAAACAACATGCACATATTAAATTAAAAAAGGTACTTCTCCTGTTACTCCAAATATCAAAATATCAGAGATGTGATGTTAGTTGCCCCGAATTATTTACTATTTATGAGGAGAAAACACCACATATATTGGTATCAGGTGATATTGACATAGGAAATTAAGAGTTGGACAATATCTGAAAATCAGATGTCGTTAAAAATGCCAGTATTGAAAATCTCTGTCATTAACACAGTGTAATGATCTGCTTAGTCCCAGCCACAGATAAACGGAGGAGTAAGAACCTGAGTAATGGAAATATGACTGTGGACGCTGAGGCTACTGAACCCTGTCATCACCATTTGGACTGTCTCCCAGGTTATCCAACCTATCTAAATCTATTTTTAATATTGTAACCACAATACAACTCATTTTTAGATGTAGTGCTCAATGTTTGGTTAATAATCTGAACTATTTTAACTGCTTAATATCTTTCTATGTCTTGGATTTCTGAACCAAAATATATAATATCTACAAGATATTTGATTTGGGGCGGATCTGTGTTGTCTCTTCAAGGTTCTTGCTGTGACCCGAGACACCACGAGTGTAAATCTCATAATCGTGGCCTCAACAACAAATGCTACGATGACTGCATGTGCGAAGAAGGTGAGTGAGAAGAACATAGTCATACTACACCATGGTGCTGTGTATCACACTGACCAACTTTAAACAACTTGAGCATTTTAACCATTCCCCAAAAAATGTTTGGGGCTTGTTCTTGGCTTCAGCGGCAATTCCAAAACAAAATAAAAGTTAGGGTCAAGTCAAGGCTTGACTTTTGTTGTGCTACATTTTCTTGGTAGTTGCATTGGTATGTGTTTCAGGAAGTCTTGGACTGTGGACCTAGGCTGCTTTCATTTTAGTCTGCAACATAAAATGTGATACCAGTTTATGCTTTTTCAGGGTTTCGTTGTTACGCTAAATTCCATCGGAAGCGGCGTGTGACCAGGAGGAGGGGTCGTTGCGTGGTCCCAGGTTCAGTCAGCAGTGACCAAGGAGGTTTCATCACTGTCTGATGAATACGAGGAGGTGGAGGAGTTATGGTCAGCATCCAGATGGTGATTAATAAAAGAACATGTGATACAAACTGAAAAATACATGACTCCAGTTTTGTTTTGTTTTTAATGATCCAGATAGGTCCAGTGTTAAAGTTAAAATGAAAAATTCATTGGGACTCTTGTTTAATTTATTGTACCAAAGTCGACATCATAAAAAGTTTAGTTTTTATTTATTTGTTTGTTTGTTTGTTTGTTTAACAAAATCATTTAAAAGAATAACTGCTGACAATACAAGTCCAAACCTTTTTTTGTGTGTGGACACCACTTCTCTTTAAATGTACTAAATGGTAGAAGGAGAATTAATTCTGTTTATTTGAACTTTCTCTGTTGTAAAGTTCCTAATCTCTCTTATTTGCATTGTAATTCAATTGGTGAACTGCTGTTGATAAAATTATGTCTATCTTTTGTTTTATTTGTTTCATTTGGTTAGTAAACAGTTCAAATTCAGAAGTTACATTAAGGCTTTTAAAGTTAATTTAATTAGCAGTCTATTCAAATCTATCTTTACAGAAGAAATTTCAAAATATATTTTATAGCTTTTTCATTAAAGTAAAGTATATAATGAGTATTTACTTTATTTTAATGTAAAGTATTTATTCATTGCCATTTCCTTGACATTCAACAAAAAATGTTCATCTGATGTTAAATGTTTAATGTTTTTTCATACGTAAAAAAAATCAAAACCAGGAGCATTTTTAAATTAGTAAATAGCTTTACAAGATGTACAATACAACTTCTAATCTGAAAGAATACAGATTAGAATAAAGAAAAACTAATGATTCAAAGTGTTTATTGTCATATTCACTTGGGAAAAATGTTTCTAGATACAATTTACTTCTGGCTTTCCACAATAAATCCCAGAGATGAGGAACAGATAATTAGTAAAATAGGAATAGGAATAATTATCCTGTACTACTGCATTAGTGTGTGAAAACTGAAAGTCTAAAATTGTAAAATCTTGTTTACAAACCAGATGCTAGAGCCAAAAGATGAAAAATAGATTAAAATTAAATTTTTAGGTAGGTAACAAAAGGACTATGTAAAAATACAGTATTAGTAGTGAAAACTGTGTAAAGGGGGAGCAGTGCATGCAACATTAAGTGTATGTACCATTTAGAAATGTAACCAGGCTGTAAAAAAATAGTGAACAAGAGATATAAAATAGATATACTTACAGTTTCTGTCAGCAGTGTGGGAGCCTGATAGCCGTGGGAAAGAAAGAATTCTTACTGTGGTACCCTCAGATCCTCTTGTTTAAAATCAGCATTTGGTGACATTTGTATTGGGAGCAGACCCAAGTTTTTTCTGTAGCAGACAATAGCTGATAAGTAGGACACAAGAAACAGGCAAGTAAAACAATGGTGGTCAGTGCTGCATCTGTATAGTTTTTGTTGTTTTGTCCTTTTACACTTTGGACCTGTGAATTTCAATTGCTAATTTGAAAAAAATAAACAGTGGGACACGCTGAATCCATGAGATGTAACATTTTCTGCTCAGTTGCCAGATGATTTATCTCTCTAGTGCAATGAACATAAAGTTCACACCACACTTTTTTCAAAATAACTTTTGTCTCTGCCACTCCAAAACTTGATGTGTGGTTTTGCTTCTGGTTATTCTAAAAGAAACCAAAATTCATGTTCCATTAATCAAAGCAAGTCATCCAGGTCCTGAAGCATCAGAGTGGCCTGAGACCATCACACTACTCCCACATCATGTTTTACTATTGCTACAATATTATTTTTGATATATATTAACTGTTGTTTTTTTTAACAACAGATGTAACAGGACACAAACCTTTCAAAAACAACTTTTGTTTACCCATCATCAGTAATCAATGTGCTACAAGAAAGGCACTGCTAAGTATTTTACCTGTTACCCATTTAAATGAAGGCACCTGTCTTGTCATGCGAGTTGTTACCCTGCCAATGAAGGATTTACCATTTGCTGATGAATCTGGGGCTGACCAACTGCGGTAACTCTGACTGAGACCGTTATGGGAAGCAAAGCAGAGAGACAAAATACTAGGTACTCCACAACTGAGAAATTTACACGAAGCAGACATGTGACAAGATGTGATGACATAGCAATGAGTATGACAGAATCTAGATTTTATCAGACAAATTTAGCAAGCTCAACCAAACCTACTTATTTATTTTTGGCAGCAGTAATTTTTGCTGTGGAACTCCCATGGATGTATTTTTTTGTCAAAATTAAAAAATAAATAAATAAAAGAACATTTCAGGATTAAAATCTAACCAGGGTTATATTTTTTAAATTAAGTATTTTAGATACTGGTCATATACATTGAAATAGCAGTAATAATATAATTAGAAAAAAAATCCATTCTGCTAATGGTCAAAACTGTTTTCACTCATCTTTAAAATATGAAAAAAGCAACTTTTTTGTTATCAGTTTAAGAAAGAATTGCTCAAAAACTAGTTAAGTTCTGTTAATCTTAATAATACTTTAACATTGTTATCACAACTCCTTGTATTCTCCTATTGATGCTTCATTGTTTTAGAGCAATGGCTAACCATGCACAAAAAAAAAATTAAGAGTGACAAACATGAGCAGCAGCTTCTTTGACCACAGTTATTTACAGAGAGATAAAATGTAGAGTTGTCAGCACATGTCTTCTCCTACTGTTTCTGCTGTGCCTGGGGTTTGTTCCCCCAAGACTTCTGCCTGTGCAACAGCTCAGAATGAAATGCACTATCAGACTCAGTATTTGTAATAATAACAAAATATGAATGAATAAATTAATGCGTTGTATTGCCCCATTACTGCCAAAATGTGATAAAGCAGTGTAACATGTTACTTTTGCAACATGGTAAGACTAATGAACACTGACCTTACCTGAGGCAAGTGCGGCAGAATTACTGTTTTTGTGACTTACTATTATAGAACACCAATGCCCGTAGATCACACGCCTCCTTAAACCATCACTATGGAAACTTTGGACCACTGAGCCACAGCACAGTCCTTTTTTATCCTTGGCCCAGGCAAGATGCCTCTGATATTGTCTCTGGTATCCTATGTCCTGGATACTACTGTGCAGGCCTGTCTAAGGCCCTTCGTTTTTCCTTTCTATCTTCTTTCCTTCCTATGCTTGGAAAGAACACTCTAAAAACAGCCAGCTTCTTTAGTGTCGACATTTTATTCTTGTATTCATTTTCTATTTAGTGTGACAAGTCAACAGTATTTAAAATGTATTTGGAGTTTTCATAAGCTGTAAGTCATACAATAAAAAAAAATCAAAGAACTAAAAACTTTACAGGGTATAGGTACACTTAAATGATGCACACTTTTTGAATTCAGCACAATTGAATCCCACTGAGGTGATGCTTTAAATTTCTGCACAAAATAAATCCATCCATCCATGTATCATTTTCTTCTGCTTAGTCCTCTACAGAGGGTCCTGGGGGGACTGGAGCTTTTTCTTAGGGTGTACCCTGGAAGGGATGCTAGTCAATCACAGGGATATCAGAAAGAGAGATACAACCACTACCGCAACCTTTACATTCATACCTACAATTTAGAATGATAAATTAACCTACTCCCCCAGTACCTGGAGAAAACCAATGCAGACACAGTGAGAACATGCAAACTCCACACAGAAAGACCCAAGCCTCTATCCCATCCAGGATTCGAACCTAAGGCCTTCTTGCTGTGAGGTGACAATGCCACCATGACACCCGAAAATAAATATTATAATAAAATATTCACATACTGTGAATATATTTTTTGGGTCTATCTATAAAAGTAAATACTGGAAGTTTTTTTTTGTTTGTTTGTTTTTTGTTCCCTCTTCATGAGACCAAAGATCAGAGAATGGGCAGGGTGAAGAGGAAGGGAGTCACATGGTAAGCAGTCAGGCTCCTGTCACATGGTTCTGGTTTGCAGGCGGAGTTTTAAACAGAAGTTTCAGTAAGAAGTGGAAACCTTCTATATTCTTTCACGTGGCCTCTTAATGTTCAAGTGAATTTTGGACTACATACAACATAATGATGGAAATCCCTGCAATAAATCTAAAGGTGAGCGTGGTGTTAGCTTGATGAATCCTGTAGTTCTTCGGAAAATGTTAGCTTTGTTGCTTAGTTTGCACTTCAAAAGCCACTGTGTTTCAACAACTTAACTGTTGAGGCAGGCACAGACACAGACCACGAGCAAACTGCATTTAAGGTGTTAAAAATTATTTTGTTTAAACATGGCTCTTTTTCCTATTGCACAGGCCATAGTAATGGTACACTGGCTGCTAACAATGTGGTAAGTGCAATCACAGGTCTTCTTTCCACAAAGCCGAGGAATTTCTTTCCTCTCCTAGAACACATTTTCACACACATACACCACTTTGGATTCTCGCAGTCTTGTTCTGAACTCTTTCTTGTGTGGTTTTATGTACAGGGGATGTGTAGGACTGCCCAATTCCTATGCCTGGGGGAACTTTGGTGTTTTAGCCCTTGGGGTCTGGGCCATTGCACAGAGGGACTCAGTGGATGCTGTGGTCATGGTGAGTCTGCATCAATTTCCTTGATGTAGCAGCATGCAAACAACATCATGTGACGTGTCTAACTATAGAGAGAATGATGCCTGTCCATGCTGACCTATTTGTTGCTTGAATCTATTACATGATCTGAACATGGATTTTCACAGTAGCTATGCAAATAAATGAAATTGTTCAGGAGAGGTATAAAGATGTATGAAATTAAAATTAACATTTGTCTTTAGTCTTCAAGAAAACACTTTCAACCAAACTCATTTAGTTGTAAAATATGGCTTTAAAGCTGTGACCTGAAGACAAGCAACACAAAAGAAACTAAAAGGTCTTCAGTGATTGAGTTCAGTCAGTTATAATGTACATATTTTTCACAAAATGTTGCAATGTTGGACTTTTATTAATTTTTATTTTTAACTATTGGAATGTACTTTGTGTATGAAATTATTGCACTCAAGCCTAAGAAGTGCTTATCTAGGGCAAATAAAACAAAAACATTGCAAGCATTATTTTAGTTAAGATTAGATTAGATTAGATTAGATTAGATTAGAGCAGTAAACTCTGGATCATATCATTTTAGATTGAAGTGTTGGAGAAAGTAATATTAATACATAGTTTGGTAGAAAATTACTTTTAATATCAGATCATATAGTTTAGTGAAGTCAAAATTCAATTGGTCAAAGAAGAAATTGCAATTAATTAAATGACTGAAAATTAAGTTAATTAGAGCTGTAACAATTAATACAAATTGAAAGAAAAAAAATTGCCAATTAAATTATCTGTTCTTCTGTTTTTTCCTGTAGTTTCTGGTTGGTATGGTTTTAACAATACTGACCGACATCATCCATTTTGGGATCTATTATCCCTCGGTTGATCTGGTAGGAAGGGATATGTTTCGCTTTAGCGCAGGAATGGCCATCCTCAGCCTGCTTTTAAAACCGATTTCCTGCTTTTTTGTCTACCAAATGTACCGTGAACGTGGAGGAGAATATAACGTCAACTTTGGTAAGTGCTCCAACTTTTATTACAAAAATTTTCCTTTTGTACTTTTGAATATATGAAAGTTTCATAATGTTTGTTTGCTTTCTACTCTACGGGGGTGAAAAGCCACTAGACTGAGAAGTCTTCGTACTAAACTTGCAGAACGTTCCTGTCAAGCTGATTAGCTTCAGTCACATGATATTTCAGATATATCCAATTATCTAAGCTACAGTCAGCTGAGAAGTCATTCCCGCTAGTTGCTAGTGATGTTCCCAACCTGCATCTTTAAACTGGGTGATCGTGTGGTGGAGTAAAAAAAGAAAATGTAGGAAGATGGATTTATTTGAAAGAATCCAAGATGGAGTTTCCTCCAGAAGAGTCTGTTTATTCCCCTTAAAACAACTGTTCCATTTGATAGCAAAAAGTATGTTGTCCTTGTAGACTAAAATCATAAATGCACAGACAAACAGTTCTTCCCATGACTGTTCAGGAGAGGTATAAAGATGTATGATTTCATTAATTGTGTGCAACCACACATTTTCTACAAATGGACTCACTTTGCTGAGGGCACTACTAAAATCTGAAAAACGTTTTTTCATGCATGATGTAGTCCAGTTAAGAAATTAAATGAATACCAAAAGGCAAGTATAGGATGCTAAACTAGAAAATCTTTTGCATGTTTAGCTGTTTTTAATCTTTCTTATTTAATATGTATGTTTGTCTGCTTGTTTTTAAACACCATACACAGTGGGTATATGTTTGGCTGTGCAGTGACTTATGAATAAGGTTCAGTGGTGCATTTTAATTGTTTTTTTACATTTCCAGCAACAACAATATTTTTTTTAACATAATCTGAAACTTTAGGATTTATGTGACATCAGCCAATGAATGGCAAGTTGACATTAAACCTTTGCAACGAATCCAAAGCTCTACATGTTTACACTTTTGATACAGCTGTGCTAGAGTTGTAATAAACAGATTTGGAAAAATAATGTATTGATGATTAACATTTTCTAGTCTATTGTGATCTTGGTTGTCAAAGTCAACGGTTGCTCTAAAGATGAAGCATTAGACTTTAGCAAACCTGGCAACAGCTGAGGATCTTTTATTCTTTAATATTATTCTTGTTGACTTTGCTAAGTATTATCTAGCACCCGTTTAATCGGCTCAAATCCATCATTAGTCAGAATTTAAGAATATATAGTCATACTTTTTCACAATTACTCCAAAAGTATTCCATTACTATTTTTTACAGCCATTTATATACATTATATAATGTTTTATAATGTGTATTTGAGCTACAGTTGTATCATTATAGGCTGAAATTTGTAAGACAAATTAATCTACCAATTTGGTAAAGTTCTTCCCCTGATCTGTGTCCTGTACCATGTCTGGCTTTTTGCCAACTGTTTGTTTACTTGTTTGTTTTTGTATGGTTTCCATGTTGTTCCATGGTTTCCCTTTATGACTTATTTGTTTTGTGTCTCCTCTCCTGCTTCTGCTGCTGACCTGTGACCTGAGATTTTGAAACCTCTGTGGACAGTCACTGCAGCTCGGAAAGTGCTGACAGTGCATTTATTCACTGCCGTTATTGATCCTTGGCCCTTTCCTTTTCACCATTTCCTTCCTCCAATATTTTTCTTCCATACTTCCACACACAAGAAATAAGATTACAAATCAGCCTGGAGGAAACTAAATTGTCTTTGTTTTGGTATGTTTTTTCTACTGAATTTCTTATCTTGTCAGCTTGCTGTCCATTTTTTCTTATTTTTATGTTTGTATATTTCATATGTATTCAATAATTTATTAGATCTGTTCGCACTTCATCAATTGATATTATTTTCGACAATTATTTTGTTTGTATGCTTGTATTAATGCCTGCTGCATTTAATGGCTCAAAATATCATGCAAACATGTAATTTTGTTCTCCAGCTGCCTCTTTTGTGTTTGCATAAGTTACATTAATAGCTATAGGGTGTGTGTACATGCATGTGTGTGTATTCTTGTACTTGAGACATACTGGGAACCAAAATCTGCATTCTACTAGCACAGTGAGGACATTTTTGCTTGTCCTCATAACATCAAGGGACTGTTTCAGGGTAAAGACATGGCTTTAAAGTTGTCAGGATCAGGCACTTAGTTGGGATGGTTAGGTTTCAGAACTGGATAATATATTATGTCTATGAAAGTCCTCAAGATAGATGTGTGTGTGCATGCATGTGTGTGTATGGAATATTGTTATTTATTTAAATTTTGGGTGTGTGTGTGTGTGTGTGTGTGTGTGTGTGTGTGTGTGTCTGCAGGTTTCCCTTCTCTGTCACGGAACAGAGACACCTATCAGTCCATTGACCACCAGGATGAGTCTGCCAACCTGGCAAACCCCTTCAACCAGGCTCAAGACACTAAACCAGGAGCCCGCACATACTGAGAAGCAGCTGTTTTTTAGTGCAATGTTGTCTGATTATTATGGGCTGTGTGCACTTTGATGCTGCATTCTTCTGTAATACAGAAGAAATATTCTCCTCCCATGTCTGCCTTATGTCATTGTTTACTTTTATTGTTGCAGTACTTTCTAATATTAATAATACAGAGGCAATTACTGCACTCTGAGCTGTTTTTACATTTGTCTCTTTATTGTTGCATTACAATATTATTGTGCCACGTTTTCATCATATCTGTTGGTTTGAGAAGGACTGCCAGATCTTGCCTTATATACATGAAAAATATATTTTAAAACATGAAATGTTTGAAAAATAATACAGTTGAATATCTATGATGTAATGTGATGTTTTTGCAATAAAATACTGTGCAGCCTCTTGATGCTTACTGGTGGATGTAAATCACGTGTACAACATATGCCTATATCTTAATCTGAGTCACAAGAGCTTCCCATGAAGTTAAAGTGTGTCTTATTTCCACCATAAAGAACATCTTAACATTACAGTAACATTCCAGTACCAAATTGCCAAGTTATGACAGTAACTTGAGCTAGTGTGATTGCAGTGCAAAGTCAGACCTGACAATGGCTGCTAGCTGCACATTTCATTAATAATAAACAACACAAAAAATACACAAGCATATGTAACCAGGCACTGGTGAAGAAATACAAAAAAAAATAATGTATACTGTAAACATTTGTTTCCTAATAAAGTCCCCTCTATTGAGACTCTTCTTTTTTCTTATTGTTTGGTTAAGTTTGCTGAATTGTGTCGGATTCCATCTAGATTTCATCAAGTGTCTTATGACATATCTGTTCCCTGTTTGTGGAGTACCTTGAGTTTCATCTTTCCGGTTTGCCTCCTGTGGCAATCATAGTAAGTTAACACAGTTGGTCGGCATGGTGGCTGTTGTGCCAGAGCGACAATCTTCATATAAATAGCAGGTTAACCATTTACCCATCTCTTTCTTGCAGCGTGTTGATTAATGTTAATGAAGGAAGTGATGCTTGCGTTAACCCTGGGACCACCATGTGTTTGTACAGAGAGCTATCATTATGCTGAAGTTCACCCTTTTTTTGAAGGTGTAGCAGCCTCACTGCAAATTGCACTTGATGCCCCCTGAAAAATAAAATAGTGAAACAGAGGAGGCATACCCATTGGTATAATTTGCAGATTAGGTCCCTCAACAGAAAGTGCAAGGATTAGAAAGGAAATGGTAAATTATGGTGGTGCAAAATAGGTAAATACCATTTAGCACTGATTGGCAGTTCTGTTCTTAGCCAGATCAATTGCTCTTTAGCAACAGTTTATGTACACCGGTTTTACAAGGTTGCAGTAATCAAACCGTTCCTTAAAAAACATCATGTGATCCAAATGTGTTAGCAACTTCTAGACCTGCATCTGACCTTCCTTTTATTTCTAAAATTCTTCAGAAGGTGGTGATGACTTATTGGGGCACCTGCAGAGGACCAGTCTGTTTAAAATGTTTCAGTCAGGCCTAGAGCTCATCATGCAAGTTACTAATGATCTTCTTATAACTTTGGACAATGGATTATGCTGGTTCTACTGGACCTCAGTGCTTTTGATACAAGTGATCATAGCATTCTTGTCACAGCTGTGGAGAGGACAGCCCCGCCCACACAGTCTCGCCTTTACACCTGCACACCAGTGGTCAATTAGGGCAATCAGAGAGGCACTATCTAGGTTCCAGCCCTACCTCAGTTCATTGCTAGATTGTCCTCTGTTGAGTGCATGACTTTGCAGTGTTTTCTGCCTGCCTGTTTTCAACCTTGCCTGCTTCTGACCTGCCTGCTTCATCTGTTCCCCGATAAACCTATCTGTTCTCTATTCTTGAGATTTCGTTGCTTGCCTGTTCCTGACCCAGCCTGTCCACAATTTCTCGATTCTGCCTGCCTCCCGGTAAACCTGACTGCCTTCCAGTCCTGACCACGACACCCTGCCTGAGCCCCGGTGGATCATGCTGCCTTCTGCCCCTGACTTCACCCTCTCCTGGACTTGCCCCGATCCTGCTTCCCTGTGGGTCTTGGTTCTCCCTTTGCAACCTGGTGAATAATGCAATGTAAACTGCCAATTGTGTTGCTCATAGGTTCTTGTCTGAGTCCTAACACATTCTTATAATAGACTGGAACATGTTATTGGGTTTAGAGGGACAGAGCTAGACTGGTTCATATTTCATATGATCATATTTTTCAGATAGATACCAATTTGCCTGATTCATGACGTTTCCTTTTGTAGCAGGATGAGGGCGGTGCTCTGCCCCACCCTCTCGCTCCTTCTCTCTTTCTCGCTGCTGCCTTGATGGGGAGGCGGAGCTTGGGAGTATATACACGCTGGTGCACACCTGTCCCAGATTCACTTCCTGAGAACCAAGGGCGTGGCCCAGCTGCGAGAGGCTGTAGCGTGGGAGACAGGTCAGTTGGTTGCTGGAACCTGGTACTCAGACCATTCGAATGGTAAGCGCTGACCCTTTTTGCCCATCCGATCTGGTGCTCCTTCATTACTGTTGTGTGTTGACAGTGGGTGCGTTGTCTGACGGACAGCAGAGGAGAGTGCTTACGCTCTGAGTGGGATCAGCTCATTGCGGTGGTTTGGTTCCTCGTCTGCGAGTTCTCCGTGTGGCAGTAGCGCGGCCAGCCTCCACGTCCAGTTGTCCCACGCCGACTCTCTTCTTTCGGCTCGGAGCCTCGCTGTGCGGCCCTGCTAACGCCGGCCGCCACTCCCATTAAAGCTGCTGTTTTGTTTGGTGCTACCCTTTGTTTTATCCTGTTTTGTTACCGTGTTTGGTTTTATTGTGTCTGCGTCCTTTCATTTTAAGTCCTCGTCCTGACCTCTTTTATTGTATATTCACTGTTCATCAATTTGATTATTTAGTGTTTATTTTGTATTTGACCTGGGTGTGTTTCATCCAGTACTTGTCTTTTTGTGTTTGGATAATTTTCTTTGAATATTTGATTTGCTTAAATTTTGTTAATAGTTCTATTGCTGGGCTTGTTACAGTTTTGTGTTTCTTTCATTTGTGTTGAACAGGAGCTGTGGGCCCCCAGTGTGTGGCAGCCAGATCCCTTGGCGGTGGTGTTTGTTTTGCAGTGAAGTGCACTCCGGGTGTCCCTGATTTTCACGTGGTGTTATAGTTTTTCCCCTGCTGGCTGCTGTGGTAAGCCCAAGCCCGATTTTATAAAGTTGTTTAGTTATGTTTTTTTTTCTTTCTTTGATTTTGCCCAGCAATAGTACACTGACCACACGGAATTTATTTGTTTTAAGAGTGGTAAATACCAAAATAAACTCAGTCCCACTTTGGGGATCACGTCTCAGCCAATCTTTGTGCCATCAAACCTGTGTCCTCTTACCGGGTGTGAACTGCACCACACCCGTCAGAACAAGTTCCTGGGGCGAAATACCTCAGGTGGCGTTGTCTGCACCTTGCCCCAAATTTACCGCCTCGCCACATTTTGGTGTTGTCGGCAGGACACTCTGCTGTGGCTGAGACGTGATTTCTTTTTTTTTTGTTATTTTAGCAGCAAATTGTTAAGGATTTTAGTTACAAAACAGCAGCTTCTGTTACGGGACCCTACCCTGACCTCAACGTCAGGATAAAATTGTCTGGTTTTTTTTTTCCGGTTTAGTTTGTTATGGAGGAAGAGTTGCAGCAGTTAAGGGAGCTGGTGTTTCAGCTGAAAGCAGACAACGAGCGGCTGCTTCAGGAGAGGGCGACCCCTCAGGCCGGCCCTAGTAGAGCGGATGCAGCCTTCACTGTTCCAGCTTTCCATGCCCCATCTGCAGGCACCGGCGCTGCTGTGACCGAGCGCTTGGTGGTTATACCCAGGGACCGTAGGTGTCCCATATTCAATGGCAGGACAGGCATAGGGATAGTGGAATGGGTCGAGGAGATTGAGGCATGCATGCGCACCCGCCACCTCTGTTGCTGACCAGGCCTACTTCCTATTTGACCATCTAGAGGGAAAGGCTAAAAATGAAATCCAGTTTCGTAGCAGTGCTGAGCGTGGGGATCCAGCCCGTGTTTTAACCATTTTGAAAGAGCTTTATGGGGCCACTCAGTCATATGTGACCCTCCAGCAAACTTTTTTTTTTCTAGACGGCAGCAGGAGGGAGAGACGCTGCAGGAGTTTTCCTTGGCCCTCATGGCAATAATGGAACAGGTAAAACAACATGCACCTGATGGTGTGCCCAATACTTGTTTTACTCCGTGCCTAGTTCATTGAGCATGTGCTTGACAGCGACCTTCGTAGGGTGTTGAAGCAGTTTGTCCGCAGCCATCCCACTGCTACTTTGTTAGAAGTGCGTGCAGAGGCAATGAGGTGGGAGAGAGAGGGGTTCCCAGCGGGTCCAAGGGAACGGAGTCACTCCCTTCCCTCAGTTTGTGGCCTGCAGTACGGGGTGCAGAGTGGTTCGCGTTTTGTTTCTTCTGTTCCTCCCCAGAGTAGCCCAGGTCTGGGTGAACTGATGGATCTCTTGAGGAGCCAGCAGGAGCAGCTTAACACACTCACCCAGACTGTGGCTTCCTTACAGGCCCCTCGTCTCCAAAGCCAGCCTGGGCGTGGCCAGCCTCTGATTTGTCGGCGGTGTCAACAGCCAGGCCACTTTGCACGAGACTGTGATGGTGAGCGTGTCCCCTCTCGTGCTTGCGTTAATCCTGCTTCTGGTCTGCCTTCTAATTCTTCCCACCAGCAGGGAAACTGAAACCCGCTGAACTGCAGAGCCACAGTTCAGATGGGGAGTCCACAGGCTCACAGGAAGCATCAATAGTTGGGCTGATGTCCACATCTCCCACCCTTGACATCTTGATTGGTGCTGTTTCTGTTTGGTTGACATGGGGTCTATGGTGTCCACAATAACTGAGCGTTCCTTCTTGGAACAGTTTGTACCTTGGGGCCATGACCGCCTACAGTCCTGTCACTGGCTGCAGTTGCGAGCGGCCAATGGGCTAGCAATACCATACATTGGTTACCTGGAGCTGGACGTGGAATTGTGTGGCAAGGTTATCCCCCGTTGTGGAATCCTGGTGGTTAGGGATCCCCCAGCTCCAGTTTCCTCTGCCCCTGGGATCCTAGGGATGAATGTCATCCGCTGTTGCTACAAGGAGCTGTTTGGCGAGTATGGTCCTTCTCTTTTTGAATGTCCTCTTTTGTCACAGGCTCCCGGCCCAGTTCGTGAGGCCCTCCAGCAGTGTCACAAAGTTGCTGGCCAGGCTCCACTAAGCCCTAGTGGTACCGTCAAGGTCTGTGGTAAAGGAGCCGTGCGCATACCTGGTGGGTTTATGAAGCTGGTGGTCAGTACCTGTCAGCAGTTTACTGGTCAGGCTGCCCTTTTTGAGCCCACAGAGTCCGGCCTGCCAGCGGGGTTGTTGGCATCTCCGAGCCTGGTTCAGGTTGTAAGGGGAACAGCCTATATTACGTTAGTTAATGTGGGAACCACAGAAGTCCTTCTCTACCCACGCACCAGTCTTGGTGCCTTGAGTAGTGCACAGGTCGTTAGCTTACCTGTGGGGGTTACAGAGGTGAAGCCCACCACTGCAACTGTCCTCCCAAGGCATGTGCAATCCTGTTGTGGCTAGAGTGGAGACATTAGAGCTGTCCGCATTAACAGAGGGGGAGTAGACTGGGGTGAGAGCATTACTCCAGAAATACAGCTCTGTCTTTTCTGCCCATGACAGTGATTTAGGCTGTACCAACCTCCTTTCTCATGATGTCCCCATCCGGCAGCGATACAGACGTCTTGCACCATCATGATGTGGGCCTTCACTGGTACGAGGCAGTGAAGGCCCACATCAGTCAGCTCCTTGAGTCTCAGGTAAACCGAGAAAGCAGCAGCCCATACGCCTCCCCAATTGTCCAGGTATGCAAGGACGGCACTCTGCGGTTGTGCGTAGACTACCGCCTTCTTAATCAGAAGACCAGGAAGGATGTATTTCCTCCTCCTCGCATTGAAGAGAGTTTGGACGCGCTCTGGGGCCCGCTGGTTTTCCACCTTGGATTTGGCCAGCGGGTACAACCAGGTTCCGGTAACAGAGCAGGACAAGCCCAAGACTGCCTTTTGTACACCCTTTGGCCTGTTCGAGTGGAACAGGATGCCATTTGGGTTGTGCAACGCCCCGAGCACCTTCCAGCATTTAATGCAGAGGATGTTTGGGGACCAGCAATGCCAGTACCTTCTTCTGCATTTGGATGACATTGTTGTGTTCTCCTCTTCTGTCTCACAGCATCTGCAGAGGCTGGATGTAGTTCTTGGTCGCCTCCAGACAGAGGGATTGAAGGTAAGGCTGAAGAAGTGTTCTTTCTTTCGGAAAGAGGTGAAATACTTGGGCCATGTCATCTCCAGCCAGGGAGTCTCCACAGATCCCGACAAGATCAAAGCTGTAGCTAAGTGGCAGCATCCCCAGAATGTGTCAGAGCTACGCTCCTTTCTGGGGTTCACTAGCTACTATAGGCGATTTGTGGAGGGATTTGCCCATCTTGCTGGCCCTCTGCACAAGCTTGTTGCTGAGCTTGTAGGTACCAAGTCCCGGAGGGGCTCGGGGAAGGATCTGGGTGCCATCTGGACCCCTCAGTGTGAGGAGAGCTTTGAGGCCATCAAGGCACGACTAGTCTCTGCCCCAGTGTTGGCGTATGCTGACTTTTCTCGTCCCTTTATTTTAGAGGTGGATGCCAGCTATAGCGGCCTGGGGGCCGTTCTCTCCCAGGACTTGGAGGGTGGTGTGCGGCCGGTTGCATATGCTAGCCGAGGTCTCCGCCCCTCCGAGCGCAACATGGAGTATTACAGCTCCATGAAGCTGGAGTTTCTGGCCCTTAACTGGGCAATGACGGAAAAGTTCCAGGAATATCTGTTGGGGCAAAAGTGTATTGTGTTCACGGATAACAACCCGTTGAGCTACCTCCATACTGCTAAACTTGGGGCCACGGAACATCGATGGGCTGCTCAACTTGCAGTGTTTGATTTTGAGGTGAAGTATCGATCTGGGCGGAGTAATAGGAACGCTGACGTGCTTTCCTGGCAGTACACCTCAGGTATGAGCCTGGTTGAACATGCTATGCCGGGAACTTCAGTCCCTGCGTCCCTCCAGCAACTGCCATGCCCAGACTTGATTGCCAGTGCAACCCAGTCTCTGGTTTTGGTCTTCCCAGGCCATTCTCTTTCTGACCTTTGGTCTTCAAGAGGCTGACCCCCTTTTGGCAGCTGTTTTGATGTTCTGGAGAAGATGGGTTCAGCCCACCCAGGTGGAACGCCAGCAGCTCCCCAGATCAGCTGTTGCACCAGTGGGACCATTTTGTGGAGAAAGAGGGGGTGCTCCACTGTCGGGTTTTCCGGCTAGATGGGGCTGAAGAAGGTCTTCAGCTTCTTTTGCCTGCTGTCCTTAAAGGAAAGATCCTAAGACAGCTTCACCATGAACATGGCCACCAAGGCATTGAGAGGACCATGGAACTAGTGCGCGAGCGCTGCTACTAGCCAGGTATGACCTCAGATATAAAACAGTCGGTCCAGAGGTGCGAGCGTTGCCAAGTCGCAAAAGACTCTGCCCCTGTGCCACATAGTTTTATGAGCCATTGGTCCACATCTAGGCCCAATGAAATTTTGGCCATAGATTTCCTGTAGACTTTCTCCTGGGGCGAGTTCACAATCCAGTTCCAGGGGAGGTCCAAGACTGGGTGGCTGAGCACCAGGCCCGATTAAGGTTGGCCTTTGAGAGCGTTCGTGAGCGCCGGTCGGCGAAAAGAGCAACATGACCAGCGGGTCCGCAATGCTCCTCTGGAGGCAGGGCAATTGGTCTATCTGCGGGATCATGGCGCTAGAGGTCGCCACAAGATCCGAGACATCTGGAGCTCAGTGGTCTTTCAGGTCCTGAGAGCACCTATCGAGGGTGCAGTTTACAGTTGCCCCAGTGGATGATCTCCAGAAGTCGCGCCATGTTCACCAAGACATGATGAAACCCCAGGTTAAGTCTGAGCCCCTTGCAAATCCTTCTCGGGTCCCTTCCCCGCCAGTTCCGGCCCAACCTGATGGGGACTCCAGCGAGGACGACCTATGGCTCCTGGTGCCAGAAACTCCGTCGATACCTATCATAACGGTTCCCAGCTTGGTCCCTTCCCCAGGTCCTTCTCTGGCCATCCCAGTTGAACCTCAAGCCATCCCATGCCCGCCTATCTCCCTGGGGGCTTGGCCCCGGAGGCTGCTTCCCCGTTACCAGAGGCCCAACCTGGGCCCCGTCGCCAGACTGGCCAGTCCAATGCTGGGCAACATCCCAATGTGCACCATCTTCCCTGGTCTGCTGGGCATGTAGACCAGAGCTGGTGACTCTCAGCCTTCAATGTCTAATGCACAGTCTGCGCTCTTTAGGCCGTGGTCATAGTCTCTCCATTTCTGTGTGGCCAATCATCGGGGCGACGATTCAAAAGCCTGGAGTAGAATGTAGCAGGATGAGGGCGGTGCTCTGCCCCACCCTCTCGCTCCTTCTCTTTCTCGCTGCTGCCTTGATGGGGAGGCGGAGCTTGGGAGTATATACACGCTGGTGCACACCTGTCCCAGATTCACTTCCTGAGAACCAAGGGCGTGGCCCAGCTGCGAGAGGCTGTAGCGTGGGAGACAGGTCAGTTGGTTGCTGGAACCTGGTACTCAGACCATTCGAATGGTAAGCGCTGACCCTTTTTGCCCATCTGATCTGGTGCTCCTCCATTAGTTGTGTGTTGACAGTGGGTGCATTGTCTGACGGACAGCAGAGGAGAGTGCTTACACTCTGAGTGGGATCAGCTCATTGCCGTGGTTTGCTTCCTCGTCTGCGAGTTCTCCGTGTGGCAGTAGCGCGGCCAGCCTCCACGTCCAGTTGTCCCACACCGACTTCTTTCGGCTCGGAGCCTCGCTGTGCGGCCCTGCTAATGCCGGCCGCCACTCCCATTAAAGCTGCTGTTGTTTGGTGCTACCCTTTGTTTTATCCTGTTTTGTTACCGTGTTTGGTTTTATTGTGTCTGCGTCCTTTCATTTTAAGTCTTCGTCCTGACCTTTTATTGTTGTATATTCACTATTCGTCAATTAGATTATTTAGTGTTTGTTTTGTATTTGACCTGGGTGTGTTTCATCCAGTACTTTTTGTTTTTTTGTGTTTGGATAATTTTCTTTGAATATTTGATTTGCTTAAATTTTGTTAATAGTTCTATTGCTGGGCTTGTTACAGTTTTGTGTTTCTTTCATTTGTGTTGAACAGGAGCTGTGGGCCCCCAGTGTGTGGCAGCCAGATCCCTTGGCGGTGGTGTTTGTTTTGCAGTGAAGTGCACTCCGGGTGTCCCTGATTTTCACGTGGTGTTATAGTTTTTCCCCTGCTGGCTGCTGTGGTAAGCCCAAGCCCGATTTTATAAAGTTGTTTAGTTATGTTTTTTTTTTCTTTCTTTGATTTTTCCCAGCAATAGTACACTGACCACGGAATTTATTTGTTTTAAGAGTGGTAAATACCAAAATAAACTCAGTCCCACTTTGGGGATCACGTCTCAGCCAATCTTTGTGCCATCAAACCTGTGTCCTCTTACCGGGTGTGAACTGCACCACACCCGTCAGAACAAGTTCCTGGGGCGAAATACCTCAGGTGGCGTTGTCTGCACCTTGCCCCAAATTTACCGCCTCGCCACATTTTGGTGTTGTCGGCAGGACACTCTGCTGTGGCTGAGACGTGATTTCTTTTTTTTTGTTATTTTAGCAGCAAATTGTTAAGGATTTTAGTTACAAAACAGCAGCTTCTGTTACGGGACCCTACCCTGACCTCAACGTCAGGATAAAATTGTCTGGTTTTTTTTTTCCGGTTTAGTTTGTTATGGAGGAAGAGTTGCAGCAGTTAAGGGAGCTGGTGTTTCAGCTGAAAGCAGACAACGAGCGGCTGCTTCAGGAGAGGGCGACCCCTCAGGCCGGCCCTAGTAGAGCGGATGCAGCCTTCACTGTTCCAGCTTTCCATGCCCCGTCTGCAGGCACCGGCGCTGCTGTGACCGAGCGCTTGGTGGTTATACCCAGGGACCGTAGGTGTCCCATATTCAATGGCAGGACAGGCATAGGGATAGTGGAATGGGTCGAGGAGATTGAGGCATGCATGCGCACCCGCCACCTCTGTTGCTGACCAGGCCTACTTCCTATTTGACCATCTAGAGGGAAAGGCTAAAAATGAAATCCAGTTTCGTAGCAGTGCTGAGCATGGGGATCCAGCCTGGGTTTTAGCCATTTTGAAAGAGCTTTATGGGGTCACTCAGTCATATGTGACCCTCCAGCAAACTTTTTTTTCTAGACGGCAGCAGGAGGGAGAGACACTGCAGGAGTTTTCCTTGGCCCCCATGGCAATAATGGAACAGGTAAAACAACATGCACCTGATGGTGTGCCCAATGCTTGTGTTTTACTCCGTGACCAGTTCATTGAGCATGTGCTTGACGGCAAACTTCGTAGGGTGTTGAAGCAGTTTGTCCGCAGCCATCCCACTGCTACTTTGTTAGAAGTGCGTGCAGAGGCAATGAGGTGGGAGAGAGAGGGGTTCCCGGCAAGTCCAGCGGGGACTTTCATATAGTCAGATTAGTCATGGAGTTCCCCAAGATTCTGTACGTTGACTAATCATTTTCTGCTTGTACATGCTTTCTTCAGGTGGCATTATTTGGTAACATGGAGTTTCATTCCTATGCTGATGACAATCGGCTGTATTTATCTAGCAGTTACTGAAGCTCCAGGCTAGTCTTAAAGACAAGTCTTGGATGACCTCCAGTTTCCTTTAGTTTTATTTCATTCTTCTCAATTTGGACAAAACTGAGGTCATTGTGTTGCTCCTAAATCTCTCGAACAGATTAGATCACAGCATTACTCTAGATGGTGATCTAGATCTTTTGAAGCCTCTGATCTCCCTGTGAGTAATCTTGGAGCAACTTTTGACCAAGATCTATCCTTTAATTCACATAGAAATATAGTCTCTAGGAACAAGTTCTTTTTTTTTTCATTTGCTAACCAATAGATTGTGAAAATAATTGACTTGGCACTATGCTAAAAAGCTAGTCCACACGTTTGTTACATCCAGGCTGAACTATTTTAATTCATTATTATGAGGATGTCCAAAATTTAAACTGAGAGGCTGCAGCTAGAGTTCTGACAGTCACTGGCAAGAGATCACATTACTCCTCTTCTTTGGTTGCCCATTAATTCAATTTAACTGAGAGGCCAAGCTCCATCCTATCTGGAGGAGCTAATGCTTTACATGTTGTTCCCAGAACCTCTAAAAAATAGAATGGGTGGCTGAGTATATAGCCATCAACCCCCCCCCCACCACCACCCCCAATCCCACTGTGGAACCAGCTCCCTGTCAGGTACGAGGGGCTGACACCATCTGTACTTTCAAGATTAAATATAAAACCTTCCTCTTTCAGAAATCTTAGTTTTTAGAATTGGATCATCCAATCTTGCCATAGGGTTAGGCTGCCGGACTTACATGAACATGATCCAATGTTTCTGCAAAGTGCCTACAGACAATTTTGATTGTAACACTTCATAAATAAAGATGGATTGAACTGATATCATTGAATATTTGTTATGAGGGGCCCTAAGGAGACAAATATATTTATCATCTTTCTATCACATGAGTACCATTGTGCCTTTTACATGTTATATGTTTCTCTATTTTTATACCAGTGGGGGAAAAACTGTGGAGGACTTAAATGCTGATGGCTTTTTTGCATCATATTCACCTACAGATGTGTCCTGGATTAATGACTGTCCAAATGACATTGTCATTTGACTGATCTCTCATGTTAAGTACAGTGTACCGTGTCAGTTTACATGCTATACTTACTCACTCTGCTTCCATACTATTCATGCTTTTCTTTTTTTTTTTTGAGTACCATCGTGCCTTTTTGTATTTTTCAGTTGCTGGAAAGAGAGCGGTGCTGTTTTTTATCTAACATTATGAATTTGAAATTGAATAGCATCGAATGTGATGGGGACAGTTCCAGTGTTATTTCATATTACAAAGATTTCAAAATGGCTGTGGTGAAGAAACTTTTTTTGGTCTGTTATTTGTTGCTTTGATACACCTGTAGAGTCTGCCAGAGGGCAAAAGATCAAACATTTGGAAACCAAGGTGTGAATTCTCATTTATTACCTTAATGGGGCAGCAGGAGGTGTAAATGCCCATTAGAGAGGAGCGTGGGCAACCAATAGTGTTCTATGCTGCTGAAGCCTTTTTCTTTTTGTCTTGGGGCAGTTCTTGTACTATACTGAGATACAGTCTGTTACTAGTTATGTCTCTGTACATCAAAGGGGAGGGTATGTTTTACTTCAAACTCCAAGCTCCTGACCTTATTTTCCTCATCTGATCAGAGTGGCAGAGATCTTTTCTGGTCTTCCTGAAGTCCAAGATAATCAGTCTTATATTTTTTTGGTGGTCACTGCTAGATTGCTCATTCACTGCAGATATTGCAAAGATGATGGTGATGAACTAGGCACATTTGGGAGCTCACTGTGTTTGTGATATTCTGGTACCAAGTAACAGTATAGGTCATATTGAAGTGTAGTATGATGGTGAAGGATATAGACACAGATGATAGGACAGGGACCAAATAAAAATATCCCTGAAAACCTTAGCCATTGTTGTAAAAGAATGAATGAAAATGGTTAAAAAAAAAAAAAATGGTGAAGGATCATGTCAAGGCTAGAAGCAACCATAGAACTCATCCAATTCATCTGGTTACATATGGTGGCTGGCTATAGGTTGGATAGAGGATGACCTATGTGCAAAGAGACTGGGGAGTGCCTCACATTGATGTAGATGTAGATCTAGCCTCTAACCTATCATATAGCCCACCTGTCTTGCCATGTTGTCTTTGGTGCACCACAATATGGACTGCTTACTGGGGCATGTATTGTGGGTAGTAATGCAGATGAGTGAAAAGTGGGAGGAGCCAAGGAAAGCAAGGGGTCTCAGGACTGTTTATGTTCAATTCCTTTGCCTGATTTTTTTTTTTTTTTTTTTATAGAAACCAGGAATTCTGAAAATACAAATAAATTTATGCACAGAATATTAATTGTTAAAATCATCTAATGTGTAAATTAGTTTTACTAATTAAAAAATAAAGGTGTACTGGCACCTCCCCCTGCTACCAGCACACCTTCCTTTAATGTATACATGAGTAATGTGTTGTATGTTGAAGACTAGGCTTATTTATTTTTAAAAAGTACAATAAAAACTACACTTGTGGATGAAGTATGCAAGGTCATAATCATAAATTGATGTATTTCAATGAAAAACTTCTTTTTACACACTGAAATAACCTTCAAGATATTTTCTCTTTAAGCAGTGAGCAATGGAGTCAAGCTGGGACGATGAGAGAATAATGAACAGTGGACACAAACTATGCAGTCCAATGAATGCAAATGATGAATGACCACAGGGAGGGAGTGCAGTACCAGAGTGCAGGCACAGCCATTTGTTACTCTGCTGTCACAAATGTATTTTTAATGAACCTGCACGTCTGACTCCCCTGCAGAGCACCATAGTTCCTTGAGGTCGACATGACCCCAATTTTTCCTGCAAAGCAGCAGTTTCTGAACAGGCAAAATTTTGCTTTGAATCTGTAATGTAAATAACCTTTTCACTGTGAGCTGATGCCATCAGTCTTACTCCTCATTATCTTGCTTGTGTTTGGAAAAGTGTACAAAACTCTCCGTAGTGGTAAATGTCTTGGGGGGGAAAAGAATTTATAAAAGATTTTAGACTCAGCAATATTTCTGGAGAATATTATCAATTAATTATATTGGTTACAGCTTTCTTACTTTGCAGCAGTATAAATATATGTTCTACTTCTTTTCTGTATTGGAAATGCTGGATTCAACATAATTTAAAAAAAGTTCACCCAATAATGAAAATTAACATTCTACTGTAAAATGGACTGTCAATGAAAGGGTGAATGAATTCCATGGATGAAGATTGTGATGGGTGGAGGAGTCTTCTCCAAACCCTGATACTGCCTGCTGATTAGGATTGTCAGGCTGGATGACTGGAACCTGGCTGCGTGTGGGTGTGGCCACTCTTCCTGTGCCTAAATTCTTCGCTCAGTGCAGGCAGTTTCTCTATGCACTTCATCCTGCTTGGATCTCCAGGACATTGTGGGGAATGTTCAGGTCTTTGTTTTCTTTGTTAATCAAATTATTTATTCTAAGCTCTCTCTCTCTGTGTCTGTCACAGAACCCCCACCCACACAAACAGAATAACACCACTTGCATACATGCATCCATGACCTACACACTGATTGGTGATTTCTTTTTTTTTGAGTTGGTATCTAAGCTTGTGTCACAAACCAGATGAGAACCCAGGTGCAACACAATCGTCAGTTCAAACTTTGCTTTATTAAATGGGTTGCACAGAGAGACAGGACAAGACCCATGGGGAAGCGTGGTCCACCGAGGCTCAGGCAGGAACAGAAGGCAGTCGCATTTACCGGGAGTCAGGTAGAATTGGGAAGTTGTGGGCAGGCTGGGTCGGAACCAGGCAGGCAGGCAACTGGATTCCGAGAACCAAGAACAGACGGGCTTACCAGGGAACAGATGAAGCAGGCAGGTCAGGAGCAGGCAGGGTCGAGAACGGGCAGACAGGCAGGCAGAAAACGTTGAAAAGTCTTGATTATCACAGAGGACAATCTGGCGACAAATGGGTAAGGTCAAGACCTAAAGGGAGACCTTGTAATTGACTTAATTGTTGTGTGGGTGTGGAGGAGAGACTGCAGCGGGGCTGTCCTCTCCTTAACTGTGAGATTTATGTAGCAATTCATGCCATGTGTGGTCCAAATGTTTGATTGTGTCCATGGAACATGGCAAAATGGGGGTCGTTCAAGGCCAAGCTTGTAGTAGCACTTGTTTGTGTACTAGTGCGATTTGGCAGAGTTACAGTAAACTGTAAATATAGGGTTTTACTTTACTGCAGGTCTAAGTTGGAAATTGTTAGTGTTGATGTTAATGTTAGTTAGTGTTAATTGTTAACACATTTTCACCTCTGATAGGCATAGCAGTAGTCACTAACAGAACGGCTGCTGCAGTTTTTTTTCGTTTTTTTCGGGGGCTTTTTCCTTTACTGATTTAGATGGCATCAGTGTGGCTGGTGGAAAAATATTCTAGGTGGATCTGTGAATTCGGCATATGAGGTCAGGTTTAATAACCCAACAAAACAAAATTGACAGGATACCAGTGTTATGTGAATTGTTTGAATAATATTACATATTAATATTGGGTGCATTGTTCACGTCCTCTGCCTCCACAGGCAGGTTGGCCGCAGTTATGGGATTTTCCTTATTGTTCGAATAATCCATCCATCCATCTTCTACCACTTGTTCCTCCACTGAGGGGCGCGTGGGACTGGAGCCTATCCCAGGGCAATGATAGGCAGGGTATACCCTGGACTGGTCGCCAGCCAATCGCAGGGCTGACACAGAGACAAACAACCATTCGCTCTCACATTCACACCTACGGGCAATTTAGAGGTTTTCAATTAGCCTAATCCCCAATTGTGCATGTCTTTGGACTGTGGGAGGAAGCCGCCCTTGTTTGAATAATATTATATATTAATATATTAACCTCTCCTGGGCTACCACCTTATTGTGGTGGAGGGGTTTGCGTGTCCCAGTGATTCTAGGAGCTCAGTTGTCTGGGGCTTTATGCCCCTGGTAGGGCCACCCTTGGCAAACAGGTCCTAGGTGAGGGAACAGACAAAGCGTAGCCCAAAAAGACTCCTTTGATGATTACAGCAAATAGTTTCATGTTTCCCTTGCCCAGACATGGGTCACTGGGGCCCCCTCCTGGAGCCAGGCCTGGGGGTGGGGCACGATGGCAAGCGCCTGGTGACCGGACCTTCACTCATGGGGTCCGGTCGGGCACAGCCTGAAGAGGCAACATGTATTTGAGAATTTTTTTTGATAATTTGATTTTTAGCAGGAGGGGCCAAAGGGTTCGGATGCATTGTGTGTTGGGTGGCAGCCGAAGACGGGGACCTTGGCGGTCTGATCCCCGCGTGCAGAAGCTAGCTCTAGGGACTTGGAATGTCACCTCTCTAAAGGGGAAGGAGCTTGAGCTAGATATAGTCGGCCTCACCTCGACGCATAGCAGGGGCTCTGGAACCAGTCTCCTTGAGAGGGGTTGGACACTCTTCTACTCTGGAGTGGCTAATGGTGAGAGGTGACGGCAGGGGTGGCAATTCTTGTTGCCCCCCCAGCTCAGTGCCTGCATGTTGGAGTTTACCCCGGTGAACGAGAGGGTAGTCTCCCTCCGCCTCCGGGTGGGGGGACGAATGCGGAAGGTTGTTTGTGTCTATGGCCCAAACAGCAGTTCAGCGTATCCACCCTTTTTGCAGTCTTTAGAGAGAGTACTGGAGAGTGCCCCTTCTGGGGCACACGTTGGCAGCGACAGTGAGACCTGGAGGGGCATGATTGGGAGAAATGACCCCCCCGATCTGAACCAGAATGGTGTTCAGTTGTTGGACTTCTGTGCTCGCCACAGATTGTCCATAACGAACACCATGTTCAGGCATAAAGGTGTCCATATGTGCACTTGGCACTAGGACACCTTAGGCCGCAGTTCGATGATCGACTTCGTGGTCGTGTCGTCGAATCTGCGGCCACATGTCCTGGACACTCGGGTGAATAATGGAGCGGAGCTGTCAATCGATCACACCTGGTGATGAGTTGGCTCCGATGGTGGGGGAGGAAGCCGGACAGACCCAGCAGGCCCAAACGTATTGTGAGGGTCTGCTGGGAACGCCTGGCAGAGTCTCCTGTCAGAAAGAGTTTCAACTCCCACCTCTGGGAGAGCTTCGACCATGTCCCGGGGGAGACGGGGGACATTGAGTCTGAGTGGACCATGTTCCGTGCCTCCATTGTTGAGGCGGCTGACCAGTTCTGTGGCCACAAGGTGTCTCCACCGGTCAATTCCGCATGGCTTAAATACATCCAGGTCAAAAGAAAAAGCCTTACAAATAATCCCGCTCACATTTGATTAACTTCCCTTTCATTTTTTCTATTTTAACAATAAAATATATTTAGCCTTTTACAGTCTCTAATCCGGTGTGATCTCTTTTAATTATATGCTGCAGAAAACACGATGGTGAGTTTCTGCGATTTTGTTTTTCAAATAATCGGGGTCCATCAGTTCATTGTTTTAGAGTAGTAGCGTCTACACAGCGGGACGGAAAACCCGGCTGGATTGGGTTGGCCACCCCTGCAATATACTGCCTACAGCAGGGGTGGCCAACCCAATCCTACGAGAGACTTAGTCCAGCCGGGTTTTCCGTCCCACCGGGTAGACAACAGCTGTCACCAAGGGATCAAGAACTAGGATTCCAGGTGAAAGCAGTTCTCTACCCGGTGGGATGGAAAACTGGCTGGATTGAGGCTCTCGTAGGATTGGGTTGGCTACCCCTGGTGTACAGGAATATATGTACCAACCTTGGTACCGAAACTCAGAGGCCAAAGTGGGACACACCTCCAAAGGTTGTGGAGAACGACCAAGCTAAGATTATGTGGGACTTCCAGATAGAGACTGACAAGCAAGTAATGGCAAACCAGCCAGACATTGTGATGGTAGTGTAGTGGACAAGCAGGCTGCATTGATAGACATGGCTGTCCCTGAAGACAGCATCATCAGGAACAAAAGAAACTGGAGAAATACCAGTCTGAGAGAGAGAGCAGTAGGGAATGTAGGGAGTGAAGGCAACATTGGTCCCCCGTGGTCATCAGAGCACTTGAGGATGTGACCCCCTGCTGGAGCAGTGGCTTCAACAGAGTCCCAGAATCAAATCTGAGACCTCTGTCCAGAAGAGTGCAGTGCTAGGAACAGCTAAGGTACTGCGCAGGACCCACAAGCACCCAGGCTTCTGGTAAAGGACCTAAGCTTGAAGGAGGAACAGGCCGCCCATGTGAGGGCAAGCGGATTAGGGGTCCAACAATACACGTATTTGTGTTGAACCAGTCGATGCAATGGTCTTGTTTCATTATGCCCTATGAAACAAACAATACACAATTTTATTTATTTTTTTATCAGCTTCTGTGGGTGTGCTGTGTTGTGAAAGCTCAATGGATCTGCCATCGACTCTGCTGTCTACTCCGCATTTTCAAGGACAGAATCACTGAGATTTGCATTTTGTAATTTATTCATTCCACAACATATCCTTCATGGAATTAAACTAGATTGTATTCATTTCACTGTACAACAGTAACAGAATTAGTGTTATTATACTCATATTAACATATTTATTTGCTTCATACAAAGACATAAGGTGAAGACAATTCTAGGATGAAACAATAATAAATGAGGAGGAAATTGTGTTTTCTATTGTTGATACATCCACAATTGTCTCAACAAAACAGTCAATACTGTTAAGACATGAACAAACAGTAATGTGTAAAAAAGTACTACATTAATAAAAGCAAGTTCTGCATAAAACTTTTCATATGCTGATATTATGAAGTAAACTATTATATAAGTATTTTATAAAAAAAAAATATATATATATATATACCTATTTTATAAGTGTTTGTGTCTTGGGTGAAGTTAACATAATTGGGCTTCAGTTTATGTTTCAGTTAGAAATTAGAGAGAATTTAATTTTATTGTATGCATTTGGGCAACAGAACTGGCTGTTACCTGGGACACTGCAGGAATCCCTTTGGGGGTGGGTATTCTCAAAAAAGTAGCAAAAGATCGTGTTTTGACCAACAACAGTTCCATTCACACACATTCAATCTACTTTCCTTTTTGGTAGTAAAAAAATCAGGGGAGTCTCCACCACAGAAAAGGCAATTCAGGAAAGATCATGTTTTCAATAAAACAGCCCATAGTTCAACCAGTAGTATGGTATATGACTCCAGGACACCCCATTATCCTTGCACATGTTGTCCTTGTGCTCACTCTCTCCATGTTAGTGTGTATATAGGATAATAATGACAATTCTTTCCCTATTTTTGAACAATTGTACTGTGAGATTAAGTCAGATGTCAACCCTCAAGGTCTAGGGGAGAGTCAACTGGACTGTTGGTGGTGTCAAAAGCTAAAGATCGTCTCATCATCCTAAAATATGATCTGTTGGGCCATCTGAATATATTTCAATAGATATTCTTAAAAACTAAATGTAATCGACAGGCTTGACCTGCAATACAGTATGTGAGTGGCTGCATAGACTTAGGTTAAAAGTTACACCTGGCCCTTACTCCTCCTCATTCACCAACCTTATTCCTTTCTTGTTAAGATAGTAGTTATGCAAAATGACTTCCAGTTTCTTTCCACAGTCCAGTTAAATGTCCACTAGACCTTGAAGAATGTCATCCCTCACTTGCTTGATGGTTGAAGGCACACTGCCATGAACAGGCACTGAGGCTTTCTTGAAGGTTTCTCAATGTGGTTTGATGCCCCTGGAGAACCCCTCTGCCTGCTGGGACAACTCAACGTAGCTGTCCCTTGACTCAAGAATCAAGATCAGGTTGGTTTTGTCTTTGCCTCTGTCAGTGATACACTGCCAAGACAAAATAAGTTGCTGAACAACTCTGTATGTTATAATATATTTTTATTAAATAAATAATTTAATTGCTGCTATCTACTCACAGTTTAACCTTAACCATTGCATAATGTTCTCATTTCTGTGACTGTAGCTAACTACCTTTAACTCAGTTACTTGAAGGAATTAATGGGCAGTTTCATATTGCAGAGCATGTTTTAAGCAAACATTCACTCCTTTGCATGCACCAACGATGGGCACAACTTGAAGTGTGATATCTTACAAAGTATGTCTTACGAAAGGTCACTTTGTCATCTAGACCACAGGGGCCCAGCAAAGTGCCCATGACCTTCAGATTACTGGAGCAAGACAACATTACCTAAACCATAGCCATCCAACCATGCAACACCTTACACCTAAGATATTTTCTCTGTCCAGTTCCAACTGGATTCTCCATTCTTTTATCATCTTTGTGAAAACACCTTTGGTATGAGTTTGGACTTTTAGACTACAGACAGAAAAAGAAAACCAGACTGTTGAGAATGAAGCCTCAAAACTCCAGATCATTTTGAGTTTCCACCAGGACATTACTGATTTAACCTGTATAAGCTGAAAATTTAGGAACAGAAAACTCACTTATTTTTGTAAATACAGAGGTATGAATGCAAAAACTGTTGCTTGATATCGATGCTCTATCTAATGTTTATGTTATACATAATACTTGAAATTTTTATAATTTAACCATATTTCTGCATGGATTTACCAACTGATTCTTAAATCATGTGATAACTCCATAAATTTGCAAACACACTTGTAATATTTTATATTACACATAATCTATAAAATAATAATTATATATTTGTCTGCTATTACATGTGCTACATAGAAATTCACCATTTTTCAGAATGAAGATGAGTACCTTTCTTGACTGTCTGTGTCTTTCTTGAGTGGGCTCTCTTCATAGATTTTCAGCATTGTTTCTGTTCGGTCATCATGGCGCTCTTTAAGCTCATGAAACCTGAAAAATGTAAACATTTTTCAAATCCATTGCTACTAAATGAATGAATGGTTCATAGTTTCAATACTACTGGTATTTCATTTCAAACATGTTAAAACATAAAACCATTTGATTCATGCATCATAGAAAAATACTAAAGATGTAGTACAGTTCATCTGCAGTCTAGATGAATATAGCTCTGATAATAATACTGCATTATTGCATTTGCAGTTTTTGATAAAATAATGCTCTATTGCAAGAATATTTTCACAAGCAATTATGACAAAACATAATAGATACTTTATTTTCACATATGTGTTTAAAAAGGATTGAACAAGAACATTCTGATAAAGATCTTCACTTAAACAATAATATGGCAAATGGGAAATGCAATACCTGGGCTCAAGCCTTTCCTTCACTTTGGCAATGGACAGAATGTAGGGGCTGATTTGTCGTGTAATGGTGGTCAGATAAGAATTCTCTTGCTTTAGCTGCATCAAGTCATGAAGTTGGGCTACATTCAGAGAATAAAATTTGGGTAAGCTCAATAAAGCTGGTACAAACACTTAATCCTAGGTTTTAAACTGGTCACCTTCATAGATCTCCTGCTCATTGGTCACTCTCTGAAATGTCTCATCCCAAACCTGAGGAAAGTGTTGAAATATGACATAGATGAAATACAGAATAGATTGCATTTGTTTTAAAAGATAGCCTTGACATTGTTTTCCCATGGTTTTGGTTTCTTACAAATCTATATATGCTTATGACAATGCTTGCAATATACAGATAGAAGAACAGACTGACGACAGGTAAAAAGGTCAGACAATCTGGGTATCTTTTGACACACCTCTTCAAACATGACCCTCATAGTTTCCACTGTGGAGTACTGTGAAGTTATCTGGCTGTCAATGTGCAGTGACCTGTCCAGGATTTCTCCCATTTTATCTGTGTTGATAATGGAGTGATGTTTAGTCAGGTCTCTGTGCAGTTCCTGAACCTGGTCCTTAAGGTTTTGAATTTCTATCTGGAAGGACTATGAACACACACACACACACACACACACACACACACACACACACACACACACACACACACACACACACACACACACACACACACACACACAAAGAGAAAGACAGGAGAATGAGACAGAGATTTGGGTGAAGGTGAAATGAAATTCACTATGAAATGGTACTCTATAGTGTGCAATCACTAAAGGAGAAGCAGTAGAAAGCTATGTCATAGCTAGTCTACCAGATAAAAAGCATGTTTTTTACAGGTATTCCTCAGTCACTTTAGTACATTTCTCAAATCAGAATGAAAATTCTCAAAAATAATTGGTCAATCTTTACATCATTGAACTCATCAAAAAGCATTAGAAGTTCTCATTTCTTTAAGCATATTGCAGATGCTTTGATACATCCATGCAAATGATTATGTACAGGTCTCTTGTGTCCTGCATTCTCAATTGCTTATGTCATGTTAATCAAAATAGTTTATAATGGGTCTATGTTGAATTGTCTCTCCCTCCACAATGTTTAGGCATTAGTTTATCACATAAGGCTTAAAATGCAAAATGGTTGAACACATTATCGTCATAATATCGTCTCGTCTAGGTTCTTTCCAGCTTATCCGAGTCTGGGTTGCGGGGGCAGCAGCTTCAGGAGGAAGGCCCAGACGGACCACTCCCCAGCCATTTTCACCAACTCCTCTGGGGGGACCCCCAGCCGCTCCCAAGCCAGGTGAGAGATATTATCCCTCCACCTCCTGGGCCGGCCACCAGGCCTCCTCCCTAAGACATATCTGGAACAGTTCTAGGTGCTCAGAAGGCATCCTAACCAGATCCCCGAGCCACCACAACTGACTGAAGCAGTGGTTCTACTCGAGGCTCCTCTCAGATGTCTGAACTTTTCACCGTATCTCTAAGGCTGAGCCAGCCACCCTGCAGAGGAAACTCATTTCGGCAGCTTGTATCCATCACCCAGAGTTCATGGCCATAGGTAAGGGTTGGAACCTAGACTGACCAGTAAATCAAGAGCTTCACTGAAACATGACAGATTAGTTAAGCGCACAGAATGAATGCACAGAAAGTCGAGGTAACATCCCCTGTGGTTTTCTCACACACCGTACCTGTGTCTGTGGGGGTTAGCACATGGGCTGAGGGCTGCTACAGTGAAACTTGGCATGACATCAGTGTCATCCATCATACTGTACTTGCATCCCAGAAGCTATACAAAGGTAAGCTAAGAGATATCTTTGAATCCTTGACAAAACTCCATGGCATCTCTCTAAACAACACTACTGACCAGCCCTGACTTGTTCAACTCTGGTGGGAGTTCATTCTCACTTTGAGAAAGAAGCAGTTGCTGTGATTTGCAGCATCAAAAAGATTATCCACCAGTTCTTTATCTGTGCTACACTGCCCATGTCACCTCACTGTTCATCTGCATCCCAATTTCAGGCTAAAAAAGTCCCCACCTGGATTTAACTAAGCAAATAGGTATGGGTTGCTGGAGTTGGTCAGGTCTCGGTTCAGCAAGAGTATGTGCTCAACGAATGAGGACGGCTAACTACCTGAATATACTAAATGACCAGGTTATTCCATCAATAGATTTTTTCTTCCCTGATGACCTGGGCATATTCCAAGATGACAATGCCAGGATTCATCGGGTTCAATTTGTGAAAGAGTGGTTCAGGGAGCATGAGACATCATTTTCATACATAAATCAATCTTTATTTATATAGCGTCTTATAATATCAAAATTGTTTCAAGGCGCTTTACAGAATCCCAGGGCCTAACCTCAGACAAGCAACAGTGGCAAGTAAAAACTCCCCTTTAACAGGAAGAAACCTTGAGCAGGACCAGGCTCATGTAGGGGGACCCTCCTGCTGATGGCCAGCTGGGTATACATGGAATCCTTAACCCTATTGAGAGTCTTTGGGATGTGCTGGAGAAGACTCTGTGCAGCAGTCAGACTCTACCATCATCAATGCAACAATGGAAATAAATCTTTTGACATTGCAGAAGCTTATAAAAAAATGCCACAGTGAATGCATACTGTATTCAAAGGCATTTATATTTGGTGGTGACTTTTTTTTTGGCCAGGCAATGTATGTCAGAAGTCTGCAACTATCTGAGATTCCTCTGGTGAGAAGATAGACAGTTAAAAAGAGAACCAAAGGAGTATAGAATACAGTACACCTCTTTGGTGCTGTTTCTTCCACTGCTTGTACTAACTTCAGCCTTAAGTACCTAGCACAACAAAACAAAGATAACTACCCTTTAGTACCAGCCTTCATGGAGAAGAACATCTTTACAGTAGGATATGGCTCATGCTCCTACCTTAGGTACAAAAATGATAAAAAAATAAATTCATTGTAGCTTCAAGTGTGTGCTCGGTTTGATAAAGGAATGCCTATTCACAAGTAGGCTAATGCCAGCATCAGAGAAATCACTTACTAATTGATCAGAATGAGGTATAAACACTCGGATGCCCACAAAGGCTTTTAGACCCTCTAAAAGATTCTTTCTATATTCATTATGATGAGGATGGAAATGTATGGCCCAACAGACAGGAATGTCAGGAGGTGTAGGAAGATGGCCCTGTAATTCGTAGAGCACTGCCAGTATAATTTTTCCTAAGTAGATTCTCTTGTGTTGACATTTCTACTCTCGTTTTTGTTTTTTTTCTTTATGCTATGCAGTGCTATATTTTCCTTTCTGTATTCAATGTCATTTTTTGTCATCAATCACAGGACAAACATAAACATGGATCTTGTATGCAATCAAAATCCCAAGCACAGCGAGGTGCAAATTACAATTTACAATAATTATCTTCAGAATTTCAGCAATAGTTTACATGAAAATATCCATTGCAGGGGATCCATGGCTTTTTGTTTTTTGTATGAATTGTTTTGACAAATTCACTTCCTATTTTGCAAATGTTGATTCAAGAAATGTACCAAAGCAACTGAGAAAACATGTATCATATTTCCTCATAATATGTTGGGAAATCCTGACTACCAGCATGAGTCATCATTGGCCCCAACCCTTACTCACCCTGTAGGTGTTCTCATAGTTGCGGCAGTGCTCAGTGAAGGGAGTTTCTGTCCCTTCAGCCAGGAGGACCTTGGTGCAGATGTTACGGTGACAGGTGGACCGTCGACCGAGGATAGCACCCAGAGGCATGTCACTGAAAGATGGGGAACAGCAAAACACAGAGAGGGGAATTTGGTGCATGAGTTGATTTTATTTTATTTATTTGTGTTATGTTAGTCTGTTATGTTAGTCTCCATTATTACACAAGAAATACAGAAAGGCATATAGGCTGTATTACTTGAACCTTTAACTATCTCTGTTTGTTAACCTTTCCTGTTTACTTTAATCTCATCAGAGATTAACCAAAAATACACAATCATATGATGAAATACATATCATATATTGAAGATAGCAAATTATTTTAGCATCAATGTCAAGACATGGCAATTATAGTATAAAATTTTAAGTATGGAAAGAGTGACACCACAAAGGAATTGTTCAAAATACTTTAACCAAATAGGTAAACTAATGTCCAAATTACCCAGTCGAATTTGCAGCCATATATAAAACCATTCAAATTGATCTATGGTCAAATCCAGTCCAACATTGCTAAACAACTGACCTCCATCCTCTCTCTGCTGGTTGGGATAACAGAACACCATATCAAGAGCTCCCACTGACGAGATAAAAACCTTCAAATTAGACACCAACCATGGTATCCCAAGATGTCCCCTCACTGTTCATCTGCATCCCAATTTCCAATGCAGTTACCATGGTGAGGACATGACACCCCCTTTAATCATGCAAATTGCCACTAATGTCTTAGTTAGCTTAGAAGTGAGGCTCTTGGAGGAAGGCAGAGGTGATAAATCCTTGAGAAACTAAAAGAAGTCCCTTTGCTAAGCTAAGCATTTGCTGACTTAAGTGTTTCAAACATTTATTGGAATTTGAAACTGGAAGCAGAAGCCTTCACTGAGCATATCAACTCTATAGACAGGAACATCAAATTCACCCGTGAAGATGTCAAGGACTGAAGTCTGGCCTTCTTGGACTGTGCAGTGCACATTGAAGGAGATGGAAGCCTGGACATCAAGATCTACAGGAAACCCACGAACACGAACAGATCAGTACCTCCTCCTGGAACACAAACTAGGTGTCATTAAAACCCTGAATCACCAAGCTTAAAATGTACCCACCAGAACAGAGGGAAAGGTAGAAGAACACAAGCACATCAAGACAACCCTCAAGACATGTTGTTACCCTGGTTGGTCCTTCATCAAATCCTCTAGGATACACAGAGGACAAAGAGAAGAGCCGATCAACAAACGAAACAACATCGTCATCCCATATGTCTCAGGGCTTTCCGAGAAGCTCAGGAGGATTTTTAACAAACACACCATCCCAGCCCACCAACACTCTGAGTCAGAGGCTTGTCCATCCAAAGGACAAAACCCCACATCACAAACAGAGTAGTAGTGTAGTGTATACTGTCCAATGCAGTGAAGAATGCCCAGACCTGTACATTGGGGAGACAAAACAACCACTTCACAAGCGCATGGCACAACACAGATGAGGCAACTCCTCAGGCCAGGACTCAGCAGTACACCTGCATCTGAAGGACAAAGGACACTCGAGGACAACAACGTACAGGTTTTGGCCAGGGAGGACAGATGGTTTGAGAGAGGAGTAAAAGAAGCCATTTATGTCAAACTGGAAAGGCCATCCTTAAACAGAGGTGGGGCTCTGAGACATCACCTCTCACCTGTTTACAACACTGTCTTGAAAAACATCCCAAGGAGGAGAAGAGGCCATTCACACCTGGCTAACAAACCCCATTGTGTCTGGGGTAGTTTCTACGATCCACATAATGAAGGGCAGAGTCACCAACAATCAGGTGACTGAAACTCCAGAAGTGTGAACGACTCTTGGAGAATACAAGTATCTGGAACGCCCAACAGTCAGTTAGAACCGATGAAGCCTCTTGGATGAGAGGCGAAACATCTTCGTGAAACTCAACCAGTCCAGTTGCTATGATTCAACTGGTAACAGAATTACCATGACCTGGATGACTGACAAACTTCACAGACATAATGTCCAGTGGCATTTGAATTTGGAGGGAAGTCACATAAAAGTTTGTTTCTTTCAGAGAACACAAAAAGGGGATCAGGCAATCGACATGTTGTTGGTGGTTCTCACACTAACAACTAATAAAAATGTATATACCATGTGGTGATTCAATGAATTGATGGCTATGATAATTCAGGTAGAACAGGGACCCAATAATGTCAATGTTCACGTCTTAACACATTTGAGTTAGATGAACACATCAGAAAAAAAAGATTCATTAATAAAAAAATTGACATAGAGAGCTTGATTCTCAAAATGAGAAGCAACACAGGAAATATTAATTTAATTTTTTATTATGATTAATCACAAAAAATAACAAGCTTAAAAAGAAATTAGCACATTTAGTTGCAGTTTGCGTTCCACTGCACTGAGTCAGAGCTCTTAGCACAAGCACAAACAAGTGGCATTGGCCACCCTAACTCGATAAAATGACTGGCTTACTAAAAGTACATAAAATGGCACTTTTTTGGCTAGAGATATTTTCTATTTCTTTTCTACTATTTTGAATTCAATTCAATGCATTTTCCAGACATAAAAAAGCTTGAGTTTGAAATATTCATGTCTCTATTATTTGATTCAGTTGTCTACTGAAATCAATTTCAATTTTTCAAAACATGTTTCTTTTATTGGAAAAAATTGTTAAGTTATTAAATTGTGATTAATAAAGATTAATTACAAAGCTTATAATGAATTAGAATTTTCAAAAATCAAGTCCCACCCCTAATCACAATTGTTAGAAATTCATAAATTCATTATTAAAGCTCGTATCCCATAACATGTCTCTCCAAGCTCAGATCAGATCAATCTGATTCTCAGTAAAACATTTTTAAAATCACGTCATTTATAACTGAATATGAATATATGAATTGCTGGTTATTAATGCTGCAATGTAATTCCATATCATTAAAGCTATTTGATAAACATAAATGTAAAGAAATAAATGTAAAAAATAGACATTATCCATAATCGAATCCATAAACCTTGACATTTTATGATATAATGATATATAATATATTTAGTACACATAATCTATTCAGAATACTATGTTCCTTTGGGTTCACAGCTAATATTAGGCAAATGTAATACTATATAAATAAATGTACATTTCCTTACCTGGTGTGACTCTTATCCTGTTGAAACAGTAGAAACCCGTCTAAATCGTATATGACTTTCAGCCTGTTGCTGTTGTCCTATACACATGCAGCTATACTCCTCCCATCACTGGTGCCAATTAAAGAACCTGCCCATGTTTAACCTATGACGTCATCTTGGAACAAAGCACGACTGCTGCATAGCAGCTTTCACATGAAGGAGAGTTCGTTGAAATTCTGATAAAAATAGTGCCAAGTGGGTTGGCAACCAATCCCCGATCACTTTTTGTCATCCACTGGCAGGACACAAAACAAGCTGGTAGAGAGAATTGTCAGTGTATTGGAATGGGTGGGCTTAAAGATGTGAGAACAGTTGGGGGACATGGGGCTGTGGGGGCACATAATTTAAAAAAAAAAAATGCTCTTTGTTCTGAGCAACATCTAACAATTGTCTGACTTTCTATCAATACGGACAATTTTATTTATCTCATCATGTTTTTAGGCCTTCTTTCTTCCTCCATGCAACAACATATTAGTATCTTAGATCTTACCAGATCTTACTGTCAGACAGGGAAGCCGATGTAGGGGAACTCAGTATGGCACCTACTTTTCTCTCACTTCATCCATGACTCTCTACCATCTGTGCTTTGCAAACCAGTTGGTGATTTCAGTTTTGGATGCTTTGGAAGTGTGAATATTTCTGCCCAAATTTCTTGGAAGGATGCCAATGATATGTGACTAAAAAGTGTAAAAGCAAAACTTGAATCTCAGACAGCAAAATTCACCTTGTAGGAACGCAAGTAGACCCAACAGCAGGAGGACAGCGTGGAACCAGCAGCAGTAATGGCTCCAGACACCGTGCAAACTCATTCCTGTAGTCTGTGTTGATCTAATGGAGGACAATATTTATGTCACTGAAGTAAGATAATGAAAATCAACATACACTGCAACTATATAAATGAGAAGCTACATAGACATAATGTTTTATAATTGGGTTGGTTTGATTGTATTAATGTTCTGTATAAAGAACATTAATTTCAACTAGTTTTATATGATTATTATTGTTGTTGTTTTATTATTTTTATTTTTGATGTTCTATCAGAACTAAATTTTTGTTGTTTCTTTGTCATCTGTTTAGTTTTTTTTCTTGTTTAATAATTCAGCGTCAGAATCTATTAATAATGGTGTTAAATTGCATGCTTGCCATAATAAATGAACTAAAAGAAATTATTTTCTCATATGGATCTGGGGCTACATTCCAGAGTAAAGCATCCCTGGAAACATCCAAAGCAGAGGAAAGCATTCACACCAACAGACCCTGGACTCACTTTGCTGCTCTGCACTGGTCGCAGGCGATGAGGGAGCTTTACAATCTTCTTCAGTCTCTCCATCAGTTGCTGTATGAGAAATATTGTATTGAAATTCCAAAGACCTTGTAGACAGCTTATGACAGTGCTGATTGTGTGAATCAATCAATCAATCAATCAATCAATCAATCAATCAATCAATCAATCAATCAATCAAACAAATATTTTTTTGTATAGCACTTTTTGCAATTTAAGTTGGGTAAAAAGATAAAAAAGAAAGAACAATAAGAACAAGAAGGCCACCCCCTCCAACCCAGAGTTACACATTCCCATTCATACACAAGCACAGATAGACACACTCATTAAACCCCACACACTTACTGTCACTTCAGATACATGTGATAAGAGAACCATTTTGACCTTTGTGACCTAATGACAGGGTGGTTTTAAATAATAAATCATCCAAAGTAAAGTCAGTTATTTTATGGTAATTTACTCACATAACCCATATCCAAAAATTCATACTTGTTGGCAGAGCTGAGGAAGGCAGAACAGGTGACAAGGTGAACCTGCAGACATCAAGACTGAAAGTTAAAGCTCAAACAAGCCTTGGAATATAAGGCAATTACCAATTTACCTGAGCAACACAAAAATACAAAGTGAAAACAAAAATAATGAAAATTAAAGCTATAAGAAGATGAATAAAACATAGAACCAATATTCAGACATCAGGTTGGTTACATTTGGGGATTTTCCAGGCTGAATAAGCTCAGCACTATGATTGCTCTCTGATTTAATAGTGTCATACTATTTCACTGTACCTGGAGTGTTGGCAGGAGGACTGTAAGGTGTGAAAGCTGCTCCTTCAGTGCTTTCTCCTTCTCCTCATGTTGACTGCAACACACACACACACACACAAAAGTACAAATTTGAAATTCTTCAAGGACTCAACTCCATATTTTCAGAGGCTAATCTCTGTCTTCTCCAACACAATTTCCAACACAAGACCGAGGGTATACACACACGCACGCACACACGCACACACACACACACACACACACACACACACACACACACACACACACACACACAAACACAATGGCAGCCATAAATAGCCTTTAGCACTCTTCTGGGAACCCAGGAACTGGATAGCTTCCAGGTATTACAGAGAAGGAGAAGGAGAAACTGGAGAACAAATTTCATTTGTCTAGAAATGGTTCTCATTCTGAATTTTTTTATTTTGTTGTTGTTATTTGTTTTTTTATTTGCTTGCTTTACCCAGGGGAAACCTGATGATATGTCTAATTGTTCACTGACAAATATCTAAATTTGATAAGAGCTATTACAACTCATTCCTCTGTAAAATTTTAATTGATATGTAGTACTTGAAAAACAGGAACAAAAGAAGTGCTATTAGTAACCATGTTTGATCACTATGAATTTTAAGAGAATTCTTCTTTGTTGAAATTCTCTTATTTCTAAAAAAATTAAACATGAAATATAAAGCATGTAAATCAATTTGGGTCTGATGACTTCAAGGCTATGGATAATTTCATTTGTAATGGACCATATCTTCAAAGATGATTTTCCTGTAGAACTTGCTGTCAACTAGCATGGACTATTTTAATTGTAACTGTATACAAGAAGATTCTACAGCCACTAGCTTTGTGACTGTATTCCATTTAAAGTGCTTTTACTTCAAATGTCCTCATCCCTCTGAGTACACCCTGGTAACAGCACCACAATAGAATTTTTGTTTGATAAATGAAATGAGCATTGTAGCCAAAAGTAGCATTTTCAGACAAGAAAGCACTCGGAGAGCACAGACCTCTGCCATGTTTATATAAATTGCAATAAAATCCGTCTTCCGGATCAGATCCGGATCAGCCTTTGGAATATGATAGAGGATCCCATTTTCCATCCTTGAGTCACATTTCAAGGGGTTTGGTCAATAATTAACCGAGATATTGAGAAACAAAATTTTTGGCCACATTTACCACAATGTTAACGAAAATTTCAAAGTGATCCAGAATCCAGGATTTCTTCATCACTCCCAAAATGAAATCACTTCTTCCTTTTCACATTTCTAACAAATCCTGAAAATTTCATCAAAATCGGTGCATAACTTTTTGAGTTATGTTGCTAACAGACAAACAGACAAACACCGGCAAAAACATAACCTCCTTGGCGGAGGTAATAAGAAATGCAAATCATTACATGCATTTATTTTACCTCTGAGCTGCTCTAAGTAGAATCTTCTTCCTCTCTGCTAGCTTCTCCTGTGGAAACAAACAAGAAAGAAAATGACAAACTGCATTCTCTCATAGACGGAAACATTTTCTATCCATGGGGTAAACTAATATAAACCAGTGCGTTATCTTCTCTTGCATGTTGTGGATGAAGACCAGTAAACACAGAATTAGGTGAACAGCAACACCCAGTGGATATTCAGAGGGACTTTTTTCAGCACAGTTTGATAACTTGGTGTCAAATTTGGTTCACCTTTCTGAGGTTGATATCAAGATTTTGATGAAGTGCACTACAGGAAATGAAATGATCAGCTACACAAACTACAAAAAAATGCTGTTTCTGCAGGTGTTTTTTTACAAGCTATTTGGAATTATAATAATTCTCATTATGGTTAAAGTCAATCAGTTTCAACGTAGAACAGACACTTTGTCAACCTAAGTGAATGAAGCCACTGTGCTTTTGCCTCCTCCTCACTCGTAGACACAAACATCAAACTTGACTCACTTGCAAACTGTTGAACAAAGAACAGATTGCAGTCTCTTCTTCCTCTACATTGAGGCACACTTCCCCAATCATTACTCTCAGCAGGACGATGGCCTCCCTTGCCGAGGTCTGCAGCTCCTTTACCACCTACACATGAAGGAAGAAGGGCAAGGAGCAGGTTTAATGACAGTCAAAGACTATGTAACAAAACCAGAATAGGTGATATCTGAATAGGCTTTGGCCCAAACTGTCCTAAACATTTTTTTAAATTAAATTCACTTACAGTACTTTGCCATGTGATATAATACATATTGAACTGACAACACTAGTGCTGAGTCTCAGAATTATTCAGAAAAAGAATGCGAATTTGAACAAAATGCTCTCACCAAAACAGCCTGATCCAGCATTTCACACCCCTGCACATAAGCTGTCTCGATGTCAATGCAGTGAGCCCGACTCTCCCTGAGGTCGCAAATGAAAGCTCAGTTATTGCCAGATATAGGACAGAAAAATTTGTTTTACAGGATTTAGATGTACTCACACTTGCATGTCTCGGAAACACTTGATGCAAAGTAGGGACTTGTTCTCAGTTGAGAACAGGATGTAGGGCTCCTCATGTAAGGCTGTGAACAGAGAGGTGTCACACAGACAGACAGACCGACAGACGGACGGACGGACGGACAGACAGACAGACAGACAGACAGACAGACAGACAGACAGACAGACAGACAGACAGACAGACAGACAGACAGACAGACAGATTACATGCAAGTGGCTCTTACGGCACTTCCTGTGTGTGGCTTTGGTACGTTTAGACAAGGACACGATTTCATGGTGGGAGAACATTCTGGCCTTGTGAGTGAGCTCCCTGCAGGAGCTGCACAGTGGTTGGCTGCAAGTGTTGCAGTAGTACATCAATCCAGTGTCCTGTACAAAACAAAATAACTAAGAAACTGAGAATGAAAGCAGAGAGGGTAGTATTGCAAGTTAATAAAGTTGTCAACTATGAGTATTCCATAAAAATCTATTAGGACTGTGTTACATAAAACATACTGTTTTTTAGAACCTATTTGCAACTTAATTAACAGCATTAAGGTTCCTTCCATCATGTTTGTGTTGTTTTAATTTAATGGGAAAAAAGATCACCTTTTTATTACTCTCCTGATCACAATTGGCGCATTGTACTGTCTCTTCAGCATCTGAACTGTTATCCACCAGAAACTTCATCAGGCGGTCCTCTGCTGGAAGGGCACTATTTCCTTTCACTACCGATGTGTAACTGTGGCAAAGACAGACATTTGGGTTTTCTGAACTATGTGGACTGTATAAATTTAACATTAGATAATTCATTGGTTTGGCAAAGGAATGTCTTATATTAGTTCATTCTTACATGTGTGGAAATTGTATGATTTTTGTTTTTGTTCAAATCCCTTTATCAGTATATAGTTTTTTAAAAAATCAAGAAAAAAAACATCAGAAATCACATACGTTTACATACATTTTAATATTCAATAAACACGTCTATATTTATACGTGTATTAATATATTTAAATAATTGTTAATTTAAACAATTTAATTCATTGTTATACTCCTGTGACCTATTGCTTCTGTGATTTCATATTATTCTGTCATTTTATTAATATTCTGTTCAGACATTTAAAATGTAAGTAATTAATAAAAAAACAATGGGCAATTTAGAGTCTTCAGTTAAGCTATTTCCCCAAGTTTCCCCTTTTCTTCATCCTGACCAGGATTTGAAATTAGAAGGCCTTCTTGCTGTGAGGCAACAGTGCTACCCTCTACACCAGGGGTACTCACACCTTCTCAGCATGCAAGCTACTTGTAAAATGACCAAGTCAAAATGATCCACAAAAAGATGAGGCAAACACAATTCAAAAATGTCATTATGAAACACAAGTTCTTCTCCCTGTCCGTATGAAAGTGATACGTTTTGGTCGTCTTACTTGGGCCAGCTTCCGCACTCATTTTTATCTTTCTTATTTTAAGAAAAAACGGTGGTGATGTAGGGCCTCCACCACCTTTTAAAGAGCTTAACCCGTGCAGTATTGGCAGAATCCGATAGAGGGAGTAGCATTATTTTGACAGGTCGACCACCGAAGAAGAGAATACGGAAGAACCTGGCTAAACGTGTTTTGACGAGGACGAGGCTGATCGAGAAAGTTCTGGGATACATACATCGACGACACAACCAAACCAAAATTGAAATCCTGGACAGAAAAGTTTAAAAATGTCTGTTATCTCTGAAGAAAACGTTCGGGGAGAGAGTCTTTTCAAGGATATAAGCGCCGAGGACTGGGAACCGACAGAGATAGAGAGCATGTGTATGAACTGCCACCAAAACGGTATGACGCGTTTACTCTTGACCAAAATACCGTTTTTCAAAGAAATAATTCTAAGCTCGTTCAGCTGCCCACATTGCCAATGGGCAAACACAGAAATCCAGTCTGCTGGCCGTATTCAGGATCAAGGCATTTGCTACACTCTTAAAGTCAGAACGAAGCAAGACTTAAACAGGGAGGTGGTGAGAGGAGACAGTGCCATCACCAGGATCCCCGAGCTTGATTTTGAAATCCCTGCTTTCACCCAGAAAGGCTGTCTTTCTACAATTGAGGGAATTATAGATCGAGCTATTGCTGGATTGGAACAAGACCAACCAGTGAGACGAGTCACAGAGCCCCAGGTTGCTGAGAAAATAGAAGAATTCATCCAGAATTTGAACCGATTGAAAAAAGCTGAACAGGAATTCACGCTGGTTATTGAAGATCCATCTGGGAACAGCTTTGTGGAAAATCCAGTAGCCCCTCAGAAAGATGAAGCTCTCACTGTGTCCAGGTTCAAGAGGACACCTCAACAGGACATGCAGTTGGGCTTAAGAGCAGATGATGAGCCAGAAGAGGATCAGGCTGATGATGACGACATGAGGAACGAAGTTTTGGTTTTTGGAACCAATTGCCCAGAGTGCAATGCTGCATCATCAACTAATATGAAGTTGGTCCAGATTCCTCATTTCAAAGAGGTCATCATCATGGCCACTAACTGCGAGAGCTGTGGTCACCGCACGAACGAAGTAAAATCAGGCGGCGGTACAGAAGAGATGGGAACCAAAATAAGCCTGCACATCACAGATGCTTCAGACATGACCCGAGATGTGCTCAAGTCTGAGACATGCTCGGTCAACATTCCAGAGCTGGAGTTTGAACTGGGGATGGCGATTGTGGGTGGGAAGTTCACCACGCTAGAGGGGCTGCTGAAAGATATCAAAGACATGATTGTCTCCAAAAACCCTTTCATCTGTGGCGACAGTGGAAGTGCAGACCGAGTGCAGAAGCTGAAAGAGTTTGGTGAAAAAATCGATAAGATCATTGCTGGGGAAATGCATGTGCATTTTATCATGGATGACCCTGCAGGAAACAGCTATTTGCAGAATGTGTATGCCCCAGACCCAGATCCTGAGATGACTGTTGAGAAGTACACTCGCACCTATCAACAGAATGAAGATCTTGGCCTGAATGATATGAAGACAGAGGACTACCAAGAGACAAAGTAACTTCCATCAGCAGCTGGAGTTAAATGAAAGTTGATCCCTGACTGTGTCATCACTAACTTAATATAATCACCTTTCATTTTCACAGACTTTTGTTATACAGTTGATGATATTCAGGGGTACCTCTAAGTTCAAAACTAAATACAGATATGCTGCTTTGAGTAAAGATAATTCCTTGTTTATGACAGTCTTGTGGTATCAAAAACTGCTATGGTCCTCTATGTTTTAATAAAGTGGAACTGCTGCAAATGAACATTTTGTTTCTTTAGAATACAACGCACAATCTGTATAAACCACTGAGCTCACTTTAAACTGTAATCGTTCACAGATATGGCTGCAGCTAAATATTCTTTCCCTGAAGCATTTACAGTGTTTGTGGTTGACAAAAGTGTGATTTAATAAATGCTGAATACATGAGGGGGGGGTCATTAGTAAAAGCATTAAGGAGTACAAAACTCACATTGACCCAGTTCCATAAGATGGTTACCATTATTTGCACCATTTTGACTGTATTATCAGGGTCATAGCCAAGAAGACCTGTTGTGTTCTACTGTCAATACATGGTCTGAGAGTGGGTAGCAGCCAATGGGTGACGATGATGGCGGACAGAGCTGCTGGTTACTACGGCTTGAGCCCAGACAACAGTATTGCTGCTTCCTGCTCCCATACGTTTGATTCTTAATGTATATCACCTTATATCAATGAGATTTTAAGTACAAAGTGTGGAAGCTTCCTAAGCTTTTACTTCAAAATGTATTGCACCAACATTGTAAGCATCGAATAAAAGTTAAATATCTGCATGACATTAATTGTGACAGAAGATGTGCTTCCTGATGTCACTCCCTGTGGAGTAGTGGATCTTGTTGAGGGGACACCTAACACTGAAGACCTGAAGGTGACTGAAAACAACACGTCATTTCTTAATAAGGGAGTGAAAGGTATGCTACCATGTGACTGCTTTTTATTACCCTAAGCTGCTGGTACTGGTGCCAAATACCAGTGCACTTTGTTTGCTGTGTGACTGGTCTTAATAGAAGCTGCTACCACAGCTGAGCACTGGGACCAAGGTCTATATCAGAGACTTGGATAACCATGCAGCTGCTTTGGCCAATCAGGACCCTAAGACCATAACAGAGACTTGATGCACTCTGAAACCAATGAGATAAGATTCAAAGTTGAATTTACATTTTTCACATATCTTGCTGTGATTTCTGATCAGCAAGTGAGAGCAATTGTTGAATATTTCAAGGGGTATAAGTGTTCATTTCAGATTAAACATGGTGATTAGTTTGTAACTTGCCCAAGCTTTGTCAAGCATTTTACCAGCTATAGGACACTGCTTTAACTCTTAATTAATGCATCTTCCTTACAGTTAAAAAAAAAGAAAAAAAACAACAAGGCAGTGATGTACTTCGATATGCAGTGGTCCAAACAACAAAAATACAATAAGCGTACTTGCATTTGTGTCTGATTACTTCATTGACACCTTTCCCTCAGTGTGCCGCAGTTTAAAGTCTGCATTTACTCTGATTACAATAGATCTTATTACAGGAACAAAAGAATCAATAAAATCTGGATTTGGAGAAAAAAGTTTGTGTTGTCCAAAAGAACAGACTTTTCCTCTCCAGATGTGTAGATCACAGTGTTCACGTCTTACCCGCAGAGGGGGCAGCTGAGGCGGTTGTCATGGGTCCTGCCTCGTAAACAGTGGGCACAGAAGATGTGGTAGCAGTCCAGCAAACAGGGGGACTGGTACTGCTCGTGGCACAGGGGGCAAACCAGCGGATGGACATTATTGCAGTCTACACTACATAGGTTGTCCATCGTAGTGAAGATCACCCCTGCCATCTGACAACATATGAAAATGCACAAATTGTGAGTTATATTTGATCCCCATTGTCTGTGAGATATGCCTTGGTGTATATGTTTGACTTACTAAAGATAACAAGCTAGGTTTGGTTTCATTAGGCAAAATTAACAGTCATACATTGTGAAATTATACAGTAAATAACTTCTGCCTTACCTTCAGTGACAGCCCGTAATCCAAAAATGGCCAATGAGGTTGGTGTTTGCTGATGGCGCAAACACAACAAACAGTAGTAGGCGAACTTGTAAAAAGCACAGACAGCCACTCTCTCACTGCTGCTATCAGCTGTGCCTGACAGGAATGGCAGCAATGCAGGAACACTTCAATAGCAGCCTGACAGGGTCCTTCCACCAGCAGCTGAGGGAACTCATCACGCCAGCCCCCACGTGTTGCCAAAGCGCAAAGGGGAAATCTAATATTGGTCTCTCTTAAAAACACAGTGGTTCTATTTCCAATCTCAGCCCTGTGTTAGGGTGGTGACAAAATCATTGCAGATTTATACAAATAACCACAAATGAAAGATCAAATATATAAATTACTCAACACCTGCACTGAGAAGGTAATATTTCAAGACTGTGATTAATTTTATTGATAATGGAACAAATCTCCAGACTGAATTTTCTTGTGGCACTTCCTTCGGTTACCTGGCATTATTTAGGCACATAAGTGTAAAATATGTTCTATATTTTTATTCATTGTTTATAAACAGAGCGACTTGCTTTATATCCGTAACCTATTTAAAAAATGCTTTTACTTCAAATGTCATTAACGTTCTACTTTCATGTCCAACAAAATACCTTAGTTGAAAAAGACTATTCCAGACCAACCGTGATGCTATTCATCTATCTGAGCACACTCTGGTAATAGCAATACATTAAACTTAGTTTGATCAATGACATGAGCATCATGACAAAAGGGAAAAGTAAAAGTTTCATACGATAAATACAAATCCTTAAATATATTATTTTACCTCTGAGTATTTTCTGTCACGTGTGCCTGAGGACCAGAAAGCACACGAGAGTTAGATGAACAGCGACATCCAGTGGCCATAAAGGGCAACTGCTTCTCCAGAACAGCTCGATAACTTGTTGCCAAAGTTGGTTCAATTTTCTGACACTGATATTCTGATTTCTAAATATACCACCGGAAATGAAATGGTCAGCTACACAAACAGTAAACAACAACAACAATAATAAAATATGCTGTTTCTGCAGGTACTCTTCCCACAGGTTATTTGAAATGATGATAATTATGATGACTTTTATTATTGTTAATAAGGCTGTCTCACTTCAGAACTTAAGACTACAACGCCTTGTTGCTGTGGGCAGAAAAAATACAGATCTTATACTGCAGAAATTGAGAATACAGTATCCAATTTTACTATTAATGAATGGTGGATTTTTAAATTATTTATAGACAGGTATTTGTCTCTGGCCACTTTTCCTCACATTTTTAAGGTTTCCCAAAGATGGTATTTTGAAGAAACTGTAGACTACCTGTGATAGGAATCTGTTACTGGGATTCATGCTGAATGTAAAATGTCAGTGCCTTATTTCATTTCATCATTTTTAGTCGAGCAACCGTGTATGGGGTTTGTTTTATTACGCAAAATCCAATAAACATATTTTGGAAAAAATATTTTTTGGAGAAAATGCATTTAAATATTAAATAACAAAAATAAACAAAAAACGGATACAAATACCACAGAGAACTCATCATGAAAGGCATTTTAAGAGCGTATCCACACGGGTTTCAGTAACTCCGTTTCGGTGTGGAATATTTAAACAAAATAAAGATCTGTGAGTTCTCATGGGGCAAGTGTCGCGCTTGCGGCGGTGGCGCATGCGCAGAGCCGCTGTTCCGAGCCCGGCGTCTGCCGTAAAGGGTTCTGTTCACGTGAGCGTGGGAGGGGAAAAGGTCAAAGGTTGACACATCCACCACAGAAGAAGAGAATTCGGAAGAGCGCGACGAACGAGTTTGAACGTGGTCAAAGTGACACATTTTTCTAATATCATCATTAATGACGCCAAAGTTTAAAAATGTCTGTTATCTCTGAAGAAAACGTTCGGGGAGAGAGTCTTTTCAAGGATATAAGCGCCGAGGACTGGGAACCGACAGAGATAGAGAGCATGTGTATGAACTGCCACCAAAACGGTATGACGCGTTTACTCTTGACCAAAATACCGTTTTTCAAAGAAATAATTCTAAGCTCGTTCAGCTGCCCACATTGCCAATGGGCAAACACAGAAATCCAGTCTGCTGGCCGTATTCAGGATCAAGGCATTTGCTACACTCTTAAAGTCAGAACGAAGCAAGACTTAAACAGGGAGGTGGTGAGAGGAGACAGTGCCATCACCAGGATCCCCGAGCTTGATTTTGAAATCCCTGCTTTCACCCAGAAAGGCTGTCTTTCTACAATTGAGGGAATTATAGATCGAGCTATTGCTGGATTGGAACAAGACCAACCAGTGAGACGAGTCACAGAGCCCCAGGTTGCTGAGAAAATAGAAGAATTCATCCAGAATTTGAACCAATTGAAAAAAGCTGAACAGGAATTCACGCTGGTTATTGAAGATCCATCTGGGAACAGCTTTGTGGAAAATCCAGTAGCCCCTCAGAAAGATGAAGCTCTCACTGTGTCCAGGTTCAAGAGGACACCTCAACAGGACATGCAGTTGGGCTTAAGAGCAGATGATGAGCCAGAAGAGGATCGGGCTGATGATGACGACATGAGGAACGAAGTTTTGGTTTTTGGAACCAATTGCCCAGAGTGCAATGCTGCATCATCAACTAATATGAAGTTGGTCCAGATTCCTCATTTCAAAGAGGTCATCATCATGGCCACTAACTGCGAGAGCTGTGGTCACCGCACGAACGAAGTAAAATCAGGCGGCGGTACAGAAGAGATGGGAACCAAAATAAGCCTGCACATCACAGATGCTTCAGACATGACCCGAGATGTGCTCAAGTCTGAGACATGCTCGGTCAACATTCCAGAGCTGGAGTTTGAACTGGGGATGGCGATTGTGGGTGGGAAGTTCACCACGCTAGAGGGGCTGCTGAAAGATATCAAAGACATGATTGTCTCCAAAAACCCTTTCATCTGTGGCGACAGTGGAAGTGCAGACCGAGTGCAGAAGCTGAAAGAGTTTGGTGAAAAAATCGATAAGATCATTGCTGGGGAAATGCATGTGCATTTTATCATGGATGACCCTGCAGGAAACAGCTATTTGCAGAATGTGTATGCCCCAGACCCAGATCCTGAGATGACTGTTGAGAAGTACACTCGCACCTATCAACAGAATGAAGATCTTGGCCTGAATGATATGAAGACAGAGGACTACCAAGAGACAAAGTAACTTCCATCAGCAGCTGGAGTTAAATGAAAGTTGATCCCTGACTGTGTCATCATTAACTTAATATAATCACCTTTCATTTTCACAGACTTTTGTTATACAGTTGATGATATTCAGGGGTACCTCTAAGTTCAAAACTAAATACAGATATGCTGCTTTGAGTAAAGATAATTCCTTGTTTATGACTTCACAGCACAACACACAATCTGTATACACCCCTGAGCTCATTTTAAACTGTAATAGTTCTCCAATGTGGCTGCAGCTAATTATTCTTTCCTCAAAGCATTTATTGACAAACTTGTTTAATAAATGTGTAATTTCTGGTTTCAAAATTGCATTTTGAAATGCACAGTATATAATGCCAATGCCAGTATGTAATGTCAATATTAAACATTATTTTCACCATTTTGATTGGCTTCTGTCTGATGTTCCTCTTTTAGCTGTGTGTCATAGCAAAAAGGATCTGTTGCATGCTAGTGATAAACTAGCAGGGAACTGATTGATTACATGCTATCTCAGCTCCCTTTAAGCAGTTAACTCCTAGATAAGTTGCAAACTCACTGCATGGGAAAATACAACAACCACTCCTTGTGTCTTTTAATTGCTTTTTCAAAAATGATAATTTAGCCATATGCATAATAACACATAATACTTTTGCACCTGTTCCTACCATCAGGGCCCTGTTTCTCATACATTTACATAAGCCTCTATATATATATATATATATATATATGTGTGTGTATATATGTGTGTATATATATATATGTATATATATATATGTATATATATATATATATATGTATATATGTATATATATATATATATATATATAAGTTCCCTGGGGTTTATGTATTTGTTTTTATTAATTTTAAACAGGAACACTCAGGAGCTAGTTAACCCATCTATTCAGGTATTCAAGAGTTATATTCACACAAAATGGGAGGAGAGAGGGTAACAGAAAATATAAATAAATTTTAGAGTAAATTGTCTGCAATTAGATGGCAAGTAAGTACAATTTCCAGGATCAAGACAGTGTAGCCCTAATGTGAGTTTTGAATGTTTTTGAGGAACAGTTTCCACAAATTCAGAAAGTTTTTATATGAGCTCTGAATGAAATACTATTATTTTTTTAGTTCTTGGAAACTGCTTTAGCCCTAAATTAATGCATATTCGTTGTATGATTTGAGTTTAATTTCCTCCATTAAACTTAAAGTGGCAGGGAAATAGGAGGAATCTTCTGTATTAAATGGTCCAAACAATATGAATGATTGCAAAATTTGGCTCTAATTGCTTTTCACACCTTTCCATCAGGGTGTCAGGATTTAAATACTGCCTCTACTCTGATTACAATAGATGTTTTCACAAGAACAAAATAATAAATGCAATCTAGAGAAAAGATTTGGATTGTTTGAAGTACAGTCTTTTCATCTACAGAAGTGTTGATCATAGTAGCTCAGCATTCAAGACCACTGTATCCTTCAAGATCATCAGGAACCTCAATGGCATTGGGCTCAACAGCAGACCTGACTGCGTGCAGGAAAAACTTTAGCACCCCACTAACATACTTTTCCAGCTGTTACCCTCTGAAATTACTGCACTGCAGCACAGACTCAGGAAAAGAGCCTAAACTTTGGCCATAAGACTCTTAACATACAAACCCTCTAACATCAACAAAAAAATATTTGTGCATCAGAATTTGCACATGACCATGATTATCCAGTTTATTCATGCATTGCTTGAGCTCACTTCAGTAAGTAATTACATTGTTTCCATTTTGCACTTATTTACTTCTTACTTTTCTGATTTTTATTTTTTTATTATTTATTTATCAATCTATTTATTTATTACAACTTATGCTTTTGTTATATTTATGATGGAGTGATAACAGAGCGATTGATGCTGTAATTATTGTGCATATGACAAAAATCTTGAATCTCGAGGTGGCTCCAGGAATGGTTGATCTCTTTGTAAATTAATCTGCTCTTCTTTGGCATTTTGGTTAAATTCTTGAAGTACAGATGTTGACTGAGATCAAGTTTTGGGTAACCTTGACTAGAATGAATGAGATTGCTCCCCAGGCCTCAGGTTTGAAGCCTGGGACAGAGGCTGAGGTCAGAGGCTGGGGTGGAGTTTGCATGTTATCCGCGGGCTTGCGTTGGTTCACTCCCACAGTCCAAAGACATGTGCACCTGGGGATTAGGTTAATTGAACATTGTAAATTGGCCATAGGTATGAATGTGAGAGTGAATGGTTGTATGTCTTTTTGTAGCCCTGTGGCATTCAGAAAAAGGGCCTAATCTAATCAAAATAGATCAGTCAATCACAGGTGGGGTACCTTCACCCAATGATAACTGGGATAGACTCAAGTCTCTGCAACCCTCTATGGAGGACTAAAGGGAAGAAAATGGATGGATTGATATGTTTTGTTATCTAAATTGCCCAGAATGCATGTTAATATTTTATTTAATGTAGTGTTTTCTTCGATGCATCTACTTTTTCCTATCCAATAAAAAGTTTGGATATAATACGCGTATATGTTATGAGTTATGTTCAATACACATGCTGTTATAATCAATTCCAACAAAATCGATGCGTTCGATTTTGCGGCGGGGTATTATACGTCCTGCGTCACCTCCGCTGCTTCCTTTTTGCTGTGTGTGTCAGCCATGGCTCCGATTGTGCGTATTTAAACGATCAAATAAGCTATAAAACCCGCCGCTTTTTAAACTTGCTTTGTTATTTTAAGATCCTATATTGCTTATATATCAGTCCTCTAAACGAAGGGACATTTTCGAAATCTATTTAGGCTTTTAGTTCCATTGTGTCGAGGGCACCACGTTGAGCTAACGCAAATGCTAGCTCAAGCTAGTTTTAAGTTAGCTGACGAGACACCAGCTAAACCGAATGCATAGTTTACATCCAAATTGTCGTTTTAAAAGATAGTAGTGTTTAAAACATTGTGACCTATAGCTTTTGCGGTAGTTTATTTGAATGCGTCTTGAAGTGGGATGAAAGTTGTGCTTTAATAGTATGCGTTACTCTGACTCTTGCATGCCAGTATTTGAATAATACCGTCTTTTCTTCCAATAGAAAAAGCAGGTAGTCAGGAAGCAGGGTGGAAAGAAGAAGAAGCAGATCTTGAAATTCACTCTTGATTGCACTCATCCAGTTGAAGATGGGATCATGGATGCGGCCAACTTTGTGAGTTGAACAGACTTTGTTCTGTCTTTATTTATTTCACTTTTATTTTACCAGGAAAGATCAGTTCATTACAGCTTCTCATTTACACTGATGACTTGATAAAAGACCCCAAGATAAAAAAAACAAAACATATTAATCCAGGACACAACCAGTATAGTCAAAACCAACATAACTATAAAAATGTATAAGTCAGCTGTGGACTATTGCCATTTCTGCTTAAATTTATGAAGTAATGAAGAGCAGAAAGCTTTTAGGGAGTGTTGGAGTTAGACCGAAGTTTGCAGCAAAGCTAAATGACTTTTGGCAAAAGACATACTTCACAGTTCATCAGAAATATTATCTTGTATGATTACATTTGGAAGTGATATTTTCATGCTATGTCATATGTAAAATAAATAGTCATGGTAATTTTGTATTAGTTGAAAATGTTTCATTCATAGTCACTTTTACCAAACCTTTCTGGTGGTTTTCTGCATTTACAGGAACAATTCCTGCAGGAACGCATCAAAGTGAACGGCAAAGCAGGAAACCTCGGAGGTGGTGTGGTGTCAATTGAAAGGAGCAAGAGTAAAATCACCGTTAACTCTGAAGTTCCCTTCTCAAAGAGGTATGAAACAGTGTAACGCCTATTGAGACTATCAGATGATTGTTTGGTATTGCACATAATATTCTTTGATTAGAATGGATCAATACATCCCACTTAAATACTAGCAAATACAATTTTCCTTTTTGTTGCAATAGAATAGCCAAGACATGTAACCATGTCTGAATAAGTTGCTGAAAAGGTGTTCAGTTAATGCACACTAGGCCTGTACACTACCTAGCCTAACAAATAACAATCTGACATTTCATTAACACTGTCTTGGATAGTACTGCAGCAAGAGATGTAGTTTAGGTGGCCACCTTATTACCTCTGCCAAGGAGGTTATGTTTTTGCTGGCCTTTGTCTGCCTGTTGGCAACATAACTCAAAGTTATTTACCGATTTTGATGAAATGTGAAAAGGAAGAAGTAATTTCATTTTGGGGGTGATCTGCAAGAAATCCTGGATTCTGGATCACTTTGAAATTTTCGTTAACATTGTGGTAAATGGGGCCAATTTTTTTTCTCAATATCTTGGATAATTATTGACCAAACCCCATGAAATTTGACTCGGGGATGGACAATGGGATCCTCTATCATATTCCAAAGGCTGATCCGGATCTGATCCAGAAGACAGATTTTATTGCAATTTATATAAACTTCACACAAAAATGGGAGGAAAAAGAGGTCTCCGCTCTCCGAGTGCTTTCTAGTTCTTAATGTTTTCTTTCATAATGTCAAAGATATTGGTGAAACTTTACTGTTCTTTCACTAATTGGGGTTGCTCTGTTCGAGTTGCTCTATTAGTCCCCCTCCAAGTGTGCTAATGCCATTGCTATTACTGTAATAAAACCTTGATTTTAGTGTTAAGAGGTTTTCCTAAAAGGAATTAAGGATTTCTATATTACATTAGTGAAAAATTTAATAAATATTAAAAGAGGTGATGTGGTCAGCATCCCTCCAGTACAAAACTACAGTATTTACACAATGGTTATGTCGAGCAAATATTAGGTAATAGGTTATAAGACCAGAAATTATAACCTAATTAGGTTTTAATACCAGAATTAAATGTTTACATTAAGTCTGTCGAATGATTCAAAATTGAATGGTCCAATCAATCATAATTTTAAATGTCCCTCATAAAGTCAGGCTTTTATATAGTCACTGTTTTTGAAAAGGATAGATAAATGTGACTAGCATGTGACTAATGCTATATCATGTTTCAAGTAAAGTATAACAACCAGATAACCAACAAATATGTTGGATTCAAAGAGGAAAGCCTTGATTACAGGAGCATGAGGAAAACCACTCAGGGAAGGACCTGTTTGTTCACAGTATACAACTAGTGGTGGAGGATGAGTGCAAGATGCATGCTGATGCTTATTGGCTTGCATTGTTGTGTGGGATTCACTTTTGTTATCGTCACATACTTTATAGACTCTAAAACTGGTTGAAATTGGACTTTCAAACTGGAGAATTTTATGTATTTGATTTGTTATTGTAATGACTACAAATTGCATTATTTGCTGGACATTGTAGAATAGTTTTGAATTGGCCATTACATAATCTGCAAGAACCTAGAAGTGAACTGGCTTTTTTTTTTTTTTTGAGGTAGCAAGAAGTTCATGTTCAAGTTCATTCTGGCCAGAACATTTCACACTTCACGAGGAATGCTGAACTCCTGCAGAATGTTTGGATTGATTTATCACTCAGTTGCATGTCTCTATACAAATATACTTACTTCCTCCACACTTTGGTCCACTTTTCTTTAAATCAATCACTGCTGTTCAATCTCCAGGTTTAAAAGGCATTGTTACTGCTTTTCTGTATTTACCACACCCACCCCAAATTTAAAATCACAAAATACCTTTCAGATAGCAGGTGAGAGAAAAGGTCTGCTTGGATGAAGTGAAAAATCTTAGAGCAAACCTCAGGTGTTGCCAAGTTTGATAGTGTTTCTGTGTTTTCTCAGATACCTGAAGTATCTCACCAAGAAGTACCTGAAGAAGAACAACCTCAGGGATTGGTTGAGGGTTGTGGCCAACACCAAGGAGAGTTATGAATTGCGCTACTTCCAGATCAACCAGGATGAAGAGGAGGAGGAAGAAGATTAAACAAGACACCACTTTTAATAAACCTTCATATGAGAGAATAAACTGTTCCTGTGTTTTCCTTTAAACAACCATTGCATGCTGCAAATGATCATGTATAATATGGTCATTATATAACATGGTCATTGTACTCACACCACCTTTAAAAAATTTGATCGTTCTAACCTGAATGGTTCACATAAAACCACGCATTGTGTTTAACATAAGGGTGAAGTAATTTTTCTTTTTTTCCCCTCTTAGGATTTCTTGTTATTTATTGAATTGGCTTTGTGCCAGTAATTCTCCGCTAGAGCAGTGGTAACCTTGACAACAGGACTGGGTTGACAACCTGAAAATTGATTTGAAACCTGATACGCAATATGATATAACCCGTTTAGTGTAACGATTACCTTTAAGTGATTATATAAGTATAAATTAGAGTCCTGTACCTCTGTCTTCCAGGCTCCCGTTTAGGGTTCCAGGTTTGTGTGTTAATCCTCTGGACCTCTCCATGGAAACGCCAGGGTACAGGAGAGTGGATGGCACATGTTCTCTGCGCGCTCTCATTTTTTGCATACTACTAGTTGAACTGGTAACTAGACGAGCCTCACTAACTAGTTGTGGGTGAAATTATGGGATGCATCGTCATGGCAACAGACCAGACGTCACAACCTGGGCATGTGTGTTCCATTTTTGTCTTATTTTTCAGACTGGAGGACCAGGATATAGATCAGTGGAAAACAATATGAATGTTCTTAGTGCGCTTCATCCTTAAAGAAAGAGTCTCAGATTTATCGAGCTAAAAAAAAAAAATAAAATGTGGGAAAAAAAACCTACGGCATTTCTCTTTGGATGAAGAGAAAGGCAGAGCTCCGGCGTCTGACGGGTTAACTTTCAGTATTCTCGGTGTAAAAGGGCTTTTGAGGCTATGAGATAAAGATGCCGGGGTCGCTGAGTAATGAAGACGAGGGACAAGACGACATGGATTTTGAAGACGATATGCCAGGTGAGGTAAAAAGGGGGAGGCGGGGTGTCCTTCACATTATTTTGCGCCGCTACGCCTTGAATGCGGGCAAAAGGGCTTGTCCTGCGTTTCCGAGACCACAGAGGAGGAGAAAGGAGGGTGGGGTGCAAAAACCAGAGTCATGCGATTATTCTTTATTTATTTTGCTGCACGACAGTATCTTTAAGGTGGGAACCCGATCTTGGATTTGACTGCCCTCACGTAGCCTAATTCCGGGGCATGATAAAAACCCCACTACCCGCTTTATCCATGGCTGGGATTTCTCTACTGCTGTGGTGTAGCCTCACAGGGCTTTTGGATCAAGTGCAAAAAAAATCCAAGTTTTGGTTAGGAGAGTTTTGTTTTAAAAATGGTCTGCTGAGTGGCGACACCAGAGTGGGGTTTTATCTGAAGATGAGCTGCGGATGTTGGGTTGTGATCGGGGTGCTCCAACTTTAAATGTCGTTGAGGTGTGAAAACCACGTGTAGGTCACAGTAAACACTACCTATCCACCGGGTCATGCTGCTTTTGCCTTATTGAATTCCATCTACACCACCACCACTATCATCATCATCATCATCTTCATCGTCATCATCCTTTCAGCTCTGCGGGTCTTTCACTCATTTGAATTCAAAAGCAGTCCAAAATACATACATTTGTTTAATTCTGGAGGTGTAAGATGAGAAATATTTGCAGCTTTGACCCACTGGACCATTTGGTGATTAGTAATGATGTGAGCTCTCACCTATGGATTCCTTCTCTGTTCGTTCAAAACCTTTGAAGGAATGAGGCTTAATAAGTAAATGCCACTTGCCTATAGTATTTCAATTGTGCTAAAAGGCCAGAAATACAGTTGAATAAATCTTTACACAAATCCTGACTTGGTTAATATTGGTATAAAATAATCCTCAGATCACCTTGTAAGATATTTCATGCTGGATTTTTAACAATAGAAGAGATGAAGATGAAGAATAAACATAGTTTAGTAGTCCCCAGAGAGGGGAAATTCTACAATGAACACATTATTAAATGAATAAATAACACATGCACAATAAGGGATGTAATAAGGGTGTCACTGCCCTGAACAGTTGTCTGTACCTTGCTGAAGGGCACCTGTTCTGCTAAAAGACAGCCCACCAGACCAGTTTTTAGGTCTGTAGCAGGGACTTGAACAAGAACTATTCTGGCTCTCAGCTCAGCACCACCCCCTACAGGCTAAGCTACTGCCACTTCAAACGCTTCTGCCAGAAACAGTTGTGATGTAGGATAAATACCCTGAAGCAGTAAATGTGATTTATTCTAGGCATTTTTTTTGTTTAAATGTATTACATTATAAATATTTAAAAAATTCTATTGGTGGATAACATGTACTCCAGTTAGCAGGGTAATCTGGGCCATTTTTATCCATAATATTCATAAACCCTATGAAACAAATAAGAATTGCCTGTTGTTTTCTGTCTCCATCCTGGGAATTAGAAAACTTTTAGCCAGTTAAAAGATCAACAAAATCCTTTTGTTTCTATGGAAACAAGCTTTTATTTATTTATTTATTATGGTCTTTAGAAAACTGTGTGTCTAAATCCTGGCCCATTGTATGCACCATGCTCCTTAATTTTGTGGCATTCTGGCTGAATATGAGCAAAGAGGATAGTTCTAAGTTGTACACGTTGCTTCTGTCACAGTTACATCTTCCATAAACACCACTGAGTCTGCTTTCTTAGCAGCTACAGTTCACATGCTCACGCTACAACTTTCAGGGTTGGGGCTTACACATGAATGCCGATTTGAATCATGAGCTTTTCCTTTCTTTCTCCATTCTTTGGACTTCTGTTATTCTAAAACATGTTTATCTGGGTTTGCTCTTGTCACAAAATCAGACTGCTGTTCTATTCAGGCAAAGTGTAATCTGGCCTTGACAATCTTGATATAATAATTGCTATATTTTGTTTGCTCCTTATTTTCCCCTGTGTCCTCTGTATTTACAACCAAAACCACATCAAGAATCAATTTTTCTAAATAATATTCTGTTTTAACTGTTGCCTTTAGCTAAAGCAGCTAACCAAAAATATTTTGAACAATCTTTTTTATTGATCAGTCAACAAGGTATTTTGTTTGGTTTGGGGCTCGGCCCCTGTGACCAGGGGCTTTTGGTGTTTTCATGTTCTACCTGTGCCTTTGTGGGTTCTCTCCCGGTATGCTTTTCTTTGCACAGCCAATTTAGGAAGTGCATTTAGGAATAGGCAATCACATATGAAAATACATATATTTCACACATGAAAACACATATATGTAACATATGAAAATACATATATGTAAAAATAAAATGCTTCTCGTAATGTGTTGTAGGTATGCAAACTACCCTTTTATTTTGTGTGTTTCCCTCTGATATCTTGATGGTAAGCACAAAAAAAGCTATTTTCCAAACTTTTCAAAATTCATTATCAAGAAGTAAACAAGGTCAGGATTCATTGTCAAGATGTCATACAAGTACAATTATTCTGCCGTTATGTCCTTGGGGCTTCAGAAATCTAGATGCTACTGTATCCAGTCTATATTTATTGTGCAACATGAAGTGTTCTCTTTGTTTATGTCTGTGTACTTACACTCCCACAGATTGATGTTTCACTGTTTTCTCTTTTTAATTGTTTTGCTTATCCATAAAATTGAGCAAAAAGTCAAGAAGGCCTCAGGTTTGAATCCTGGTTAGGACAGAGGCTGGGGTGGGTTCTCTCTAGGTACTCCATTTTCCTTCCACAGTCCAAAGACATGCACAACTGGGGATTAGGTTAATTGATTATTCTAAATTGTCCATAGGTATGAATGTGAGAGTGAATGGTTGTATGTCTCTTTGTGTCAGCCCTGTGATTGACTGCCGTCCAGTTCAGGGTGTACCCTGCCTTCGCCCAATGGCAGCTGGGATAGGCTCCAGTCCCCCTGCGCCCTCTGTGGAGGACTAAGCGGAAGAAAATGGATGGATGGTATAACTTGGTAGGAATCCATTTTTTCATCACTCACTATGAAAGACACCATTTCCCCAAATGAGCATGTACAAAGCCTTTACATGAAATTCTAAAAAAAGCTAAAAAAAATTCCAAGTTGTTTTCAGAGGAGCCATGCAGTTTGTATAAAAACATTTGAAACCTCTTTTCTATGCTCGAACAATAAAGAGAAGAAATATGTGGTTTTCATTTTTTCCTCCTTCGTAGCCTGGCAATTGTTGACAGAGACCACAAATGAAAGCTATAATGTAGTTTGATTAAACTCATAACTTCTTCACTTGGAAGTAACTCATGAATCTCCCTTTGAATGGGTCAGCATCTCTCCCATCCACTTAGATACTGCAGAATGCATATTTGCTATGTGTTATATATGAGTTTTTTAGGCCATATCTTCCAAGGTCTGTCCTTTAACTCACATATAAATGCGATATCTCTGAGCACTTTTTTTCATTTGTGTCATTTGTGAAATATTACAGGAAAACATTGACTCAGCATGATGTTGAAAAGCTAGTTTACGCATTTGTTACTTCCAGGCTCGTCCATTGTAATTCATTATTATCAAGATGTCCATATAATTCTTTGAGAAGCCTCCAGTTAATCCAAAATACTGTAGAGAGAGTTCTGACAGGCACTGAAAAAAGATCACTCCTGTTCTGGCCTCTCTTGAATGGCTGCCAATTAAATCAAGAATAGTTTATAAATATTTATTTTGACCTACAAGGTTCCCAGAAGTATCCAATCAGTATGAGATAATAACACCATTCCATCCCAATGAGAGCTGTTCTCAAACCAGTATACTAGTGGTTTGCAGAATCTCTCAAACTAGAAGGGGAGGCTTAGCCATCAGGCCTTCTGCTGTGGAACCAGCTCCCTGTCCAGGTACGACTCCATATCTACTTTTAAGATTAGACTCAAAACCTTTCTCTTTGAGAAAACTTATTGTCAATAATTCTGGAGCTACAGTCCTTATTTCTAGTTACACTAATTATCTAATTTAGAACAGGGTTGTGAATTTATTTTCTGGCTGCTTACTACTTAGCTATGCTGCCATAGGCTTAGACTGCTGGGGTACAAAAACACAAACCACTGACAGGTGTCTGTCACCTTGGTGGCACCATCATTCATGGATGCATCTCCTCTACTTTCCTCCTTCTCTTGTAGGTCAGTGCCCCCTGCCTCTGTCTGTATCCATCCACAGGTATCACCAAACCCATAGGTTTGCACTGACCTGCTGACCTCTCACCCCACTAATCCACTGAGCTCTAGCCTTGATTCCTCAGTATTGCTCAGTATAATCTATTTGCATGTATGTTCTCCCCCTTTCTGTTGCCCTCTTCTCCTTTTTCTTTAATTAGCTAGCCATCAGTAGATGGCTAATTTCATTTTGCACCGTTTGCAAATGGCCACCCTCCTGTATCTCATGACAAGAACCATGTGGTCCTCACTCAGTCACTCAGAAGAGATCACCCCCCCATCACAGAGCACATGACTGTGGCATTATACAGTTATATATATGTTATCCAGTATATAAAGTTGCACTGTTATACAGTATAGAAAGTTGTATTCCGTATGTTATATGTGTATATAATATTATACAATTTATTTAGAAAGGAGTCTGTATCAGCACTTATGTTCTAAAAGTGATGTTTTAAATGTGAAACATACATGTTCTTTTCACAAAATAGGTGTTTTTGTTGTATATTTTAAATATACACTCTTTGAATTTTTTTTCCCACTGAAGGACAAGGAACCAAATACAGTAACTTTGTTTACTTTGGTTTTCTGCAAGATATTGGAAATTTTTGAGAATGTTGAAAACAGAAATAAACTCTGGTTATGGTCCCAATAACATTCTAAAGTTGATTTTTTGAATTTTATAGTATTTCAATGAGTTCCCTATATAAGGTTAAAAGGGAGTGTTTCCTTGCCAATGTTGCTTGTTGGGAGTCAAGCCCAGGGTTTATATAAAGCACCTAGAAACAGTGGCACTTAGTGGCACTGTACTAGAGACACTGTACTACCGAACATACATTTGCTAATGAGCTCTAAAAATGGGCTTAGTTAAAACTAAAGAGATATCAGAGCATCAACAAACAACAGTGTAAACCAGCCAGATCATGAATAACAGTCCCTGGTGGTACCACCGCACCATATTAGAATGACCACTTAGAACAAAAAATATTTGTATATGCAATTCTGCATCTGACTCAAGTAAAGGGGTTGAGAGAGAGACAGAGATAGAGTGCATGTTCTAATCTTCCCCATTTGCTTTCATCACTTTCCTTGCAGGCAACTTGCATACATTGAAAAAATGAAGAAGCTGTGTTTGTGTATGGATGACTTAAAACCTGTATTAGAAATTGAAAAGGAGTAATTTGGATTGGTGATTGCAATGAAGATACAGATTCCCATTTCAATCAGGATAGCATCCACTATTCTTTTTCTTCTTCTTCTTCTTCTTCTTATTATTGACAGCTCTGATTACACTAATCCAAGTTTGCCAAAGACAGAAAAGGTAGGGCTTTTCATTTATCTGTAAAAAAAAAACACAGTAATGTTGATAGTTATTAAAAGTGTGAAAGTTTGCCTTGCTTCCTGCTAGCTTTGCTAAATAGAGGACAAGTGGTTTGTGAGGTTTGTGTGTTTACTACAAAGGAATCCCTCCTCCCCAGTCTCTCACTTTATCTACCCAAGAGAGTGCTAAACTGCAGAGGGAGTGTAGGCTGATTGACTCTGATACATGTTCTGCATATTTCATACCCCTTCACTCTGTCTGCATGAGCTGCAGAGGGTGAGCAAGATACGGTAGATAGGTTGAAAAACATGGAGGGGTGGTCAAAGTTACAGTTGGAGTGACAGAATGAGCTCATATCATATCTTGGCAGCAGGATTGTCACTCGGTATGAACATTTTGTATCCATGTGTCTCTTGATAGTTTCATATTATTTTAGACTACCTCCTTTCTCTGCTCACTTTATATGACACATCAGGAAGCAGTGTAGTCAGCTATGCTCAGCAATCTGCATCATTGTACCCAGAATAGAATAGAGAGAATGCTTTATTTTGTCATTATATGATTGCACAGTGAAATTTCATGGCCAGAGGGACGATCAATCTGAACTGCTGCAACTTGGAGCACTGCCAATGTTGATTAACCTAACCTGTATGCTTTTGGATGGTGGGGGAAACCAGAGCAACTGGAGGAAACCCAGGCAGGCATGGGGAGAGCATATTACCTCAACACAGAAAGGCCTGCTGTAACCAGGGATTGAACCCATGACCTTCTTGCTGTGAAGCAATACAAACAGGGGTTAATTCTATTCCAGACACACATTAAAGGCAGCAGTTAGTCTTGGTAAACCTCAGAAAGTCTCCTGGGTTTTCATTTAGCAGCAGGGAGTGAACTCCCTCTGTTTGTGCTTTCAACAGTGATCCATACTCAATGACGTGTAGATAATAATTGTGTCTGTTTCCAGATGAGGATGATGAAGGTGAGCACAACAATGTTCCCCTCACTTCCCTCAGCAACTTTTACACTGAAGACTCTCTTAAACAACAAAAGAAGAAGAATAAAAAGATGAAAGATGGCAAACTTTCCAAAGTTAAGAAGAGGAAAAAGGAGGTAAGATGCAAGCTGGCATTTTCTGTATGATATCAGACATGAAAGCTTAGCAACATTTTCGACAAAGAATGTCTTTGATGTGTACATCTTTGATGTATCTTCTTCTTTGTTGTGTCTGTAAGTGGATACAAGGTGAATAGAGGTAAACACCACAATATTATGAAGAAATTTAACTTGTTTATGCTGGAGTGTGATATTAACCTTTCTCAGATGAAGCTGTCTGCATGTACCTCCCATCTGAAGACTGACCAGTAGGGTACAGGAGGTTACAAACCACAAAAGGGAATAGAAGTTGTTAATACAGGCTATCACTAATACCTCTGTTTTAAGTCTTTTCAAAAGAATAATTATATGAACTCATTTCATTAAACAAAAATCAGTCAGCATTTTCTTTTAAGTACGAGCATTTTCTGTTCTGCAGTGGCAACAGAAGTCACAAAAACACCAGCTGTGTTTCTGAATAGGAAAATCTGGACAACACATTATTACTTATAGAATTCCTCTTAAATTAGAAAACACAACCAGCTGAACTAACTTCAAAATGCATATGACATGTAGGATATCTGTTTAAAGGAATATGAATGGTGCATTTAATTAATTGGCCATTGTCATTAGATTTTGGGCCACAACAGACAGGTTGCAGCCATTTTCATTTTGCCACGGAGGCTGAACCATTACTCTGCTACTGCCCACACTTTATTCCTACCAGTTTATCACATTTAATTGTTGCTAGTCTATGTGTTTTGCCTCGTCATCTGTCTCTGTCTGGTGCTCTCTCCCCATGTGCCCTCTTCTTCCTCACTAACTCAATCTTCAGGATTACCTGAGATCCTTCATGTCTGTTTCCTTCATGTATAAACCATCTAAATTGAAAGTTTATTTTCTTGAGTATTTAGTATTTTTAGATTTTTTTTTGCAAATTATTAAAAAAGAAAAGATGACATTCAATCGTTCAGTCCCTTGGTTGAAGCCTGTCATTTTGGTTCATTGGGTTTACACTGAAAATATTTATTTTTATTCCTGCCCAAGCATCAAATGCAACAAATTGTGAAGAGTTCAAGTGTCTGAAAGCATTCCAACTGTGCAGCTGTGTTCCTCCCTTACTTTTTGTTCCAGATGCTCCTTCTCTCATGCTATCCAGCCTTGTGTTTGTTTTCTGTTATTAATTCAGCTCTTAACCTTTTATAGTTAACAATCAATAGAGACAGCATCCTTTATCATTGGTCATTTCAGATCATAAAACATTCTGATGTTTCGGTGGGGTGACAAATAGACAATCTGAGAGAGGTGAGATTATATTCATTACAAATCTTTCATTCATCTTAAATGTTCTAGTTTTCTCAAACCACACTGAGAGACATTAAGATTTCACTTCTCTAAACACTTCAATTTTATTTCCTTAGGCAAAGATCTTCTTAGCATCTGCAACAGCCAGCCATCTGCAATCACGAGGATAGTCTTCTTTGCTAGCACAAGGTGCCAGTAGTACTGTGGGGAGATGGCTACCTTTGGCAGCTTGCAGTAAACACTGAACTCCGGGGTCTCACTGAGCAAATGAGTAGGGAAAACCCTCTGAAAAAGAGCTTTCCTCTCATAACTTTGCCTTAATCATAAAGAAGGGAAACTGGAAGATGTTTTGTCTTTTTTCTGAGGGGCTTCTTCATTTCTGATTAGCTTGGTGGAAGTTGAGAGTCTTTGTGCTACTGCTGGATCAAAGGGCTGAATGGGGTCAATGGGGAGGTTTTTTTTCATTAATAGCTGTTGTTTAGCGTAATCGGTTAGTCAAAAGCCCATCAAAACCACTTGATTCACACTAGTAGTGCCCATCAGGTTCACATGCCCCAGGAACCAGTCGAGTGCTTACATCCAGGTGTTTTAGCAAGGCAATCAGAGCTGAAGCCTCTTGGATGACATGCAAACTGTCTAACACTTTCTTTCAACAGTCCAGTTGACTCTCTGGGTGATCAAAATGAATTACATTGACCAGGATGAATAAGCACTTACATGGAAAACCCTCTGGCTTTGTTTATATCTCTGCACATCAAACCGTCTTTTCCACTGAGGACTATATATTGCTGTAATTCACTTACATGCCTCCCCAAAGGTTAGTATCAGATGAACACCTGAAGCCAATTAGGGTCAGAGCTTCTCGTCAGTGTGCTCATTCTCGGGATCAAGACATTTCCTCAGAGGTAATGAAACAAATTGTGTATGTGATGAGTCAGTCTGCAGTTTCTTAATCAACTCAACAGAGGGATTTATTTTATTTTTCAATTTATTAAATACAATAATACATTTCAGCTAAGCAGTGAGGTTTTGCATCTTTAACTGTCAGGTTAAGGCAATCATCTCACTTGATTTTTTAATTTCAAAATCCTCTTTTTGATTGAGAAATTTTAAGACTGCTGTTTAAGACTGTGACCCATATGTCTGATGGTCTTATCACGTTCTTCCTTTCCCCCCTTGTTATGTTTTATGTTATGAATATTATGTTTTGTTTGAAGTTTCCTTGTGGCAGAGACATTAAGGAGAAGAATCTAATCTAGTGAGCATTTATCAGATTTTTCCCTCTCCCCTTCCATTGTTGCCGCCAGTGTCCTCTCTGATCCCATAATTTGTCTGCAGCATTGAACTCTGGGCCATGGGGAGCTCAGTTCCAAACCTTGTCTTTGCAGTAGCACTCAATAGTGGTTCTGCTCTTTTGTTTTTTTTTCCCTCTCCTCAATCTCCATCCCTATTCCCATCCCCCATGCATAATCTTCAATTTACCATTTCTCTCTCTTTCTCTGTCTCTCTCTCTTTCTCTCTCTCTCTCACTGTCTGTCTCCTTATGCATAATTGAGGTTTGTCTAGACGTGTGCTGTAGCACCAGCTCTGCAACCACAGGCCTCTGCATAACAAGCTCGTTATGCAAACGTATCTGATTGGATGGCACTGTTCCATTGCCACAGTGAGTGTATATGAGTTGGTAGGCTACAAAAAAGGGAGCATTTCAACATAGAGAAAGACAAAAAAAGGGAGGGGGCTGTAAGATGTGAAAGGTAAAGTCATGAGAAAAAAGGAAGATGTAGTGGGGGTAAAAACTAGAGAGACAGACACTGCTGAAATTTGGTTACCATGGTAACACAGGCTACTGGTTGGGTTGGCGGGCACTGCGGCACTGTAAGGCTTTCCACTGTGCTACAGAGCAAAACGCCTGTAAATCTCTCTATGAAGCTACACAGGCCTGCTGTGCAATGGGCAGTGTGCAAAGCACACCATGTCATGGTCCACACAAAAAGACACCTGTGCACTCTGCTAATACACACTCACAAAATGAGAAATTAAGCACACCAATGCTCAACACAGTAGCTGTTATGAGACCAGGGGCTGGATAAAGACTAAAATAAAACAGTGTTCACTGGATTAGAGCACCATGTAGAGCAAAAATACAATTTCTTATTTTGAATTTAGCACGTACAAGGCATTGCACACATATATTCAAACTGCACACAAAAGGTACAGCGTTTGTATGACTGAAAAAGAAACACCTCCATTCTAAAGTATATACACTGGTACATATAGAAAACACAGGTACATATGCACAAAAAATAATTAGGTTAGAGCTCCATATTGACAGACTCTTTCACACACACAAACACACACACACAAACACACACACACATTTGAGCACTCATGAGCACACATGCTGTTGATCACACAAACAACACCTGCTAGCAGTTAAATCTTTGCAGGGGTCTTTGATTAAATGGGCAGGTCTCAGCTGTGTTAAATTACTGTGTCAAAACAGATATCCTATTACTTTAATGCAGAAACATGTTATGTTAACATGCATTCATGCTTCTTTGTAATTTGAAATTCTGATTCAGAGTACAATTACATTTCACAACAAATTTCAATACCAACATTATTCATGTGAAGTCTGAATTAAAAATTTTAGATGAAACTTGCTTTAATATGTCAAAATCTGTTTTATTGTCAATTTTGTAGCATGCAGGACAAGACATGCATGCAGATGAAATTGCATTACTTTCATACTCTCGTGCTTGGTGCAAAAAAAAAACATTGATTAACAGAGCCTTTGTTAAGTAAAAAAAATGCTTGTCCTGTCTGCTAGTCCTGGATCTACATCTCAATATGTAGCAATGGCAGCCTCCTAGAATTGATGGTTATGCAACCTGGTATTGGTGCAGTTTGATGGGAGACTAGTTCTGATGTGCTTTAGTACCTGCCTCTCAAAACACTTTTAGTAGCATGTGCCACAGGCCTATAGTCATTTAAACTGCTATGAGAGGGTTTTGTTGAGTCTGGCATTGTAGTTGATGTCTTCAGACAGGACAGTATGATATTTTGGATTAGGGGTTGCTTAAAGATTTTATAGTTAACGATCAAAGAATGGTGGTTGACACATGCTTTGAATACTTCCCCTAAGACTCTGTTTGATTTGGCAGCCATCCTGAGATTCACTGACCTGAGTACTTACCTTACTTTCTTGGGTGAACATTTGGGTCAGGTGAGGACAGCACATCTATGGCTGATCCTTTAATCTTGAATTGAGCAAAATAATAGTTCAGTTCCTTAGCTAGAGAGTCATCTGTGCTGGTGTGGAGATTCTGCTCCTATATTTTATGATGTGCTTTAAGCCAAACCGGGGCAACCAAATTGGGTTATCGTCTGTGAAATGTTCTTCTATCTGCCTCCTGTTGTCCCCTTTAGCTTCCCCGATGCCCCTTTCCTGGTTCATTCTAGTTAAGCTGTACCAGATACTGTCACTTGAGCTATATGATGCATTTTGGGCCTTTCACTGGAGTTTGTTCATCCAAGCTTTCCATCTTAGAAAAACTCTGACATGCCTTTCCACAGTAGCAGAGTCCACACCAGTTGTACTGTAAAATAGTATTTGGATTTATTAATTGAGATTATGTTAATTGACTCATTCCCAAAGTCCACACAAAGTGTCCTCATTATCTGCCAGATCTCCTCAAAGTGTTTCCTTGTTTCTGATGCTTGGATCTGAGAGTTGGAATTTTTCAGTGTCACAGCTGTGATTCTCTGGAACTCTTTATATATAAAGCCTATAACTTGTCCTCCTCGTATTCGGTTTAACTTGTAAAGCAACTTTGGGTATCTTGATATATATTAAGAGTAATATTATGAATTTTATTATTAAGAGTACATTTTAGCCTGATGCTTAGTAATGAACTCCTTCTTCATATCCAATCTGTTTTTGTGTCTTGGGACCCAGATATTTAAAAAGCATCCCATTTTTGGGATTGTCCAGTACCTTGCCACATTTGATTACAACTTGAACTGACTGAATTGACTGAATTTTCTTTTCTCTGTCATCTGAAAGCTTTGTGTCATATTCTTTTGGCAACCAAGGTTTACCTGTATAGAGCAGAAGAGGCAAGCACAGTTTAATTCTGAGTATAAATAGGTCCATAACGTATACATCTGTACACAGTTTCTTAGAAATATAATAATAATGAAAAAACATTAATACCTAAATAAGACTGGAAAGGAGATGGCTTGGGTAAAATTGAGCCAATATTGTGCATGTATTTATTACATGGACTTGTTTTTTCAGGGACGTAACTTGGCCAGAGCTGACAGTGATCTGGAAGATATGTCTGAGGTAGAGGAAGAACAGGATTTTCCAACAATAGGCTCTGGGAGTGAAAGTAGCACATATGGACTTACCAAGAGAAGAAGAGGAAAAGAAAAGAAGAGGAGACCCAAGGAAAAGAAAGAGAAAAACCCCAGAAAGAAGAGAGACGATGACGATGATGATGACGACGACGAGGATGGGACCATGAAAGTGAGTTTGGGCTTAGCTCTGCAGGACAGTTTCAGTGGTATTTTTATAGTCCCATTTAATTCACTCCCCTGGTACTAATAATTACTAATTGCTAGTAATAAAAGCAGTTATTAATTCTGGTCTGATTTTGAATATTGCACATAGATTTGAGAGATCTACAATTAGCAAAAAATCTAAAAACAAAAAATCATGAAAAAATGTGATTAAGATTTTCTACAAACAAACTAACTAACTAACTAACAAAAACTTTATTGTAAGCTGTAAGTTCATCGAGTGGTCAAGGATGCACTTAAAGACAAAGCGTGACGTTTGTGGGCTGCAAGTGATAATTTACTTGTTTCATGAATATAATAAAATATTGTTCAAGATAAGTAGGACATGTTTATGAACAAATAACTTGGTAAAGAAAAGAGACATATTCTGTCCCACTCAAAATGGTAATAATAACATTCTTTCAAAGTAAAGTACATTTTATTTTAGCTAAGTAATTAATGAGTTCATGTTTTTTAAAAGAGACTGAATTTTGCTTTCTTAGAATAAAAAAATATTTTAAAATATTTTGTTCCCCTATTCTCTTTATAAATTATCACACTTCTGAAATACTTCAGTTGGTACACAATTTGAATGTACTTGAAAATTATCCCCTACCACTTCCAGTCCCTAAATCCAAACACTAATTCTATCTGTATTTCCCCCAGGAGCCCAAATCATCTAGCCAACTGATGCAAGAGTGGGGCCTTGAAGACGTCCAGTATGGCTTTACAGAGGATGACTACAAAACCATCACTAACTACAAGGCTTTTAGCCAGTTCCTCAGGCAACTGTCCAATTTTAATTATGCTCTTTCTGTGCATTGAGACTGGTGTATAAAATATTTTAAAATGTATACTTGAGGAAGAGTAAAATGCCCTATTAATTATTTTACCTTCACTTGTTAATTATGGTATTTAAACATGGTACAAATATGCATCAATCCCCCATTAACTGGTTGCAATGTCCGTTACTTGAGGCTAAAATGTTTGCAAGTGGTTTACATTTTTTTGAGTTGTTACAAGCTACACTGCTGGAAAATATAGGATACATTTAACCAGGCTAAATTAAACTGTTACTTTTTAATTACTTTGACAGTAATCACATTTAATGTCAGCGCACATCTTTGTTTATATTTGAAACCACTGCACAGCTTATTTAACACTTAAATCAGATCATTTAAATCTATCTTCACCGTATTTCGGTGAGATTCACCGTTTATACATATATTGATAGGTCTCTATGTTTTTATTTTATTAAGTTGCTGTCCTCTCTGTTATTTGTTCTGTATTGTCATTAAGAGGAATCATTCAGTTCCTCTATATTTATTTAAAGCTAGTAGATGTTCTTTCTAACTCCATTTGGTATCTTGGCTTATGGGGAAGACAGAAGCTCCAATGCCACCCACTCCCTATAGAAGGTGCTGCTGTCAAAGGAACTGAAATTCTCCCTTTCTTCCCTGCGATAAGCTCACCTAAATTGACTTGATCAGTTGACTGCTGAACTGCCCAAAAATTTAGAGCTGTCAAGACTGTTGTTACTGAGCTGGGTATTAAGGCTCTCCTGTTGACAAGGTAAACTCTTTCCAAGAACGAATAGCTCGACCCTGTTAGTTCTTTCTTCGTCTGGCCTTGGACAGCTATGCATTATGGTGAGCTTTCCTGTCTGGCTAGCACCTGGCGTTGGACTTGCTACTGGGCATGTTGTCTAGCTTTGGACAGGGTAGCAGCTCATTCGTATTAACTTGTCACCATGCAGAATAGCTAATGCATCAAGGTAAGCTAATTTCCATCAGCTTCACAGCTCACCCCTGCCGACTCTGTGCTGCTCACTCCTCCTGTAAGCCTGTCAAGGTGGTTCTACCCAGGAAAACATGACTGGCCAGCGCCGCAGGCTGGTCAGGGTTCTGAGAGTGATCTGTACTAGGATGGTCCTCCCCACCACTCAGACTCCTACGAAAGACTCTTGCCTATCCTTCCATCACTTCCTACCTATGCCTACCACGCCCTGTGGTGGATTTGACCTGTCAAATGAAGGAAGAGGCACAATACTTCAGGGTGTCCTGAGAGTTCCTGGGTGGCAGCTTGTTCTGGTTCTCTGATCCTTAGCCACCTCATATTTCAGGCAACAGTGTTCACAGTTCGAAACTCCTCCAACATAGTTCAGGCCTAGAAGGTGGAGGCATTTTTGCAACATGTCCCCATGTGGCCACCAAGCACATGTGCACCACAGTGCACAAAGCATGTTTTCCTCAGGAGTGAAAACTGAAAACTGTCACTGTCTATCCTCTGCTGAGCAAGGAAGTAATAAGTGTTGTTCCAAGAGAAGAAGTCCAATAGGGTTTTTACTGCTGACTGCTGAAAATTAGAGACTTTCATTAGTGGGTGGCCACATTACATGTGCTCCCAGCACCACTGTTTTGTTACGGTGACAGCATTTTGCCTAGCTGTTCTCAGCCATTGGTGAGATCCAGCTCTTCTCTGTCAGGGAGTGCTCTGTTAGGGAAGTTAACTGAAGGCCAGTCTGTGAATGGAACATGGTCATCATGGCTGCACCTTGCCCACATCAATTAAGTGGAGGTGCTGGCAATGTTTCTAGCTCTGAAACATTTGCTGCCTTTTCTCTGGGGCTCCTACATCCTACTGAGGGGCAACAATTCCATGATGGTGGCCTATATAAACCACCAGGGAGGGACTCATTCCCTGAGACTGTACAAACTGGCTCACAGCCTAATAATGTGGAACAGTGTTCACCTTCTGTCTCGCAGATATAATCCAGCTACTGGTTGCGCACCCCTGGCCACTCTATATATGCAGGGACCTGCTTTCCCATGCCAAGCAACAAGTATTTCCATCCTCATCCAGAATGCATAGCTTTTTGGGCTTGGCCCATGAAATGTAAATTTAATTGGTCTACCACCCAGAGTGATTGAGGGATGCTTTGTCTCTTTCTACAGGTTCACTTTATAATACTAAGTGTTGGAAGACTTCTGAAAAATACTCTGTGTCAGAACTGTTGTGCTTTTTACAAGACACAATTAAGATCTATCTTGCTGCTCCTGCTTGTTGGTCAGTACTCACTGGTGCGCAGCTCTATGAAGCAGGTTGGAGGCTGTTTGTGTCCAAACCTCTCCTCCCTTCCAGGGACCTTTCTCTGGTGCACTGTGTCAGCAGCTGTTTGATAGCTTGATTCAACAGTCTGCTTAGCTGAGGCGAAGAAGCTATTTTTGGTCCTATTTATTCTCCCCAAGCGTCTGTGATACCATGCCCCAAAGCAAGTATCATGTAAAGGGATGAACAGATTGTCATTGGGGTGCAAAGCATCTTTATTTACATTCTGTGAGCACTAATTCTTATAGACTGAGTGGAGGGGTGGGGGGCCTTGATGACCTGTTAACCAATCTTCACCGCCTTCTGCAGAAATTTCTTGTCCTTGGTAGTGGAGTTACTGCATCAGATTGAGATGCAGAAGGTGAGGATGCTCTCAATGTTGCAGTGATAGAAATTCATCAGCACCTGAGTGGAGGGGCGGAGTTTTAACAGCTTCCTTGGAAAGAAGATGCATTTGTGGGCTTTTTTAACAAAAGCTGAGATATTAGTGGTCCAGGTGAGATCTTCAATGATATGGACTGCCAAGAACTTGAAGCTAGTAACATGTTTGACCTCCTGGTCATGGATGAAGACAGAGATGTGCATGCTTTTGATGTTCTTTCTGGAGTCTATAATGACTTCTTTGGTCTCTTTGGTGTTGAGCTCTTGGTTGTTCTTGGTGCCCTACTTTATCAGATGTTGCTGACCACAGTGGTGTTGTCTGCAAACTTGACGACATTGGCATTGAGATTGATATCAAGTCACTGTCACATAAGAACGCTTCCACAGCTGGGTGGGTGATGGCTGGATGAAATGCAAGCTGTTTTGGTTCACCCTCCCTGCTTGCATTACCCCCCAGGTTTTGACAAGGTATCCCTTGCCTCTAACTCACTGTGTCCTTATAGAGCGGATGGTCCTTCATTTTCCACATTTTTCCTACCCTATGGAGCAGTAGATCTGTGCCTGGTGAGCACTCTATGCGTATACATGAAGAGATTAAAACTTTCTCCTTTCAAAAGATCTAAGCAGCTGTTTGTATCCTGGATGTTATTCCATAAGGGAAACCAATTTAACAGCAATGGTTGTGTCACTGGATGCCATCAGATTGCCATATGAGAGTAAACGTTTACAACAGTTTATGCAGAGTAGCCAGCTGGGCTTCCCCTCATACTTTGGCCAGGTTTTATAGAATACAGGTGACAGTACACTTTCTGGATCATTCTGTTCTCCAGGTGGTCTAACTGACTCCCTGTGTTTATCATTGTCTGTCAGGACTGACAGATTGGCCTCTGTGATAATGGTGCAATTCAGGAGTTGTATACATCTCCATAGGCTGAGATACCAAACAGAGTTAGAAAAAAAATGTTAGGTTACTCATTACTAGTTACTAATGGTTCTGGTGCTTGAGCCAGTGATTAATTGGTTTCAACTTGGCCTCCAAAGAACTGGTTTGCAACTACATTGCCAGCATAAAACATGATCACGTGTCTATCTGGAGTGAAACCAACAGTCTCTTCTAATCTATTCATTTTGGAATTCACAACAAAGCGTACATATCTGGATTAGAGGGAGAGGCGTGAACCCTCTAATAACTGGCCATGGTGACAGCAGTGAATCATTGTCATTGGAGCTTCTGTACATCAATTGCTGACAGCCATAGGCTGAGATACCTCACTATGTTGTCAGGGAACCAGGGTTATATTATTAACCTAATGTTTTCTTTTCCTTCATTAACTGTCTATCCATTCCTGACTTTCATTCAGGACTCCTAAAAAAATAAAAAAAATAAAATCAGCTTTTGGAGTACTTATCAGTATCTCACCTATGGTTGTCTGGCTGGTCTGACAAAGTTGAGCACTAGCTCCTGTTGTGACACCCCACGCCCCAACCCTCTGAGCTGCTGATAGGATGCTGTGAGTTGTAACCTGCTACTTTCACAGACCAGCCTGCCAAATCTCAAGCTGTTCCTGACAAACCACAAACATGATGTACACAGAAAAGCTTTAGTCTAAATCTAAAGTCTAAATCTTAAAGAACTCTGGCGTATCAGTAAATCACGAGTCAGTTCCATTTATAGCCACAGGATGTTCACTCCATCAACAGGCGTAAAGTTTAACACATGAAAACTGTTACTGTCTCCTCTCCCCATGCTTTATGTAGGCCCCTCATTGCCAAGAAGAACCCCAAGATTCCAATGTCAAAGATGATGACAGTGTTAGGGGCCAAGTGGCGCGAGTTTAGTGCCAACAACCCGTTCAAAGGCACATCTGCCACAGCTGTGGCAGCCGCTGTAGCTGCTGCTGTGGAAACAGTTACTGTGGCACAGCCAACGACTGTCAGTGGCATTCAGCTAAGCTCTCAGCTGGGGCCAATCAAAAAAGCCAAAACCAAAGAGGGAAAAGGTAAGGGAACTGGAATATAAAAATCAGTGTCCTGTGAAAAAGCTTTCACTTGAAAAAACCCAATGTGATGTCCAAAAATTACTGCCAGTTTGCCCAAAACAATCCTATTTAAGCATGTAATAATAATTGTACTGATATTAAAACAAGTCACAATCTGACCATAAATGTACTTAAGTACATACTTAAGTATGAGCAATGGTCATTTTAAATTACTTAATCAATATGTACATTCTGCATTCTTTTAAAGTTGTCTATTATTATGATCTATTATAATAAGATAGATGTTACTTTTTCTTTTACATGAATAACATTTTCTGCAAATTTGCAGGTTTTATATAGGCAGTAGCAGAAAACATAAACTAGAGTACCCACAGTCCATAAATTAAAGTACCTACAACATGCCTATGTAAGTTCTTATCTAATCCAGGTAGAAGTAACTCAACCCTTTAGCTCTTTAGAAATAGTATTGACATCACATCATTGAATAATGAATGATAAAAATGAGGTCACCTGCTGTTTGTGTCTGCATGTGTCCCAGGACCAGGAGTAAGAAAGAGGAGAAAAAGCGCAAAGGAGGTAAAGAAGAAACCCAAGGCAAAAAAGACTAAATCGAAGTCCGGCCAAAGTGGGAAGAAGAAGAAAGCATCCTCTGTAAGCTGGGTTTAGAGCTGATTCCAAACATCAACAGTGGGTTGGGTTTATTTCTTTGTATTTCTATTTGAATGAGTGTCATTTGTGTGCCTTCCCAGAGTGAAGATGACTTCCTGGAGGAGTCAGACTTTGATGACATCAGCATCCACAGTTCCTCTGTGCTTTCTGATGTCTTGGGGGCAACATCCAAGAAAAAGAGTAAATGTGGACGAAAAAAAAAGAAAAGTATGTTTACTGTGTACACCTACTGATGATTTTGTATTGTTCAAAACCTCATTGACATCTCTCAATGTCAGGTTGTTTACTGAAATATAAATCTGGCCTCTTAAAAAAAAAAGAAGCTTTATGGCTTTCATTAATGTTTTTATGTTTTGAAGCTTTTTTCATCTTTATCCCATGTTTGCATCTTTTCCCCCCCTCCAGGGGAGGATGGTGATGGATATGAGACTGACCATCAGGACTACTGTGAGGTTTGCCAGCAGGGTGGAGAAATCATCCTGTGTGACACTTGTCCGAGAGCATATCACCTCGTCTGTCTAGACCCTGAACTGGAGAAAGCTCCTGAGGGCAAATGGAGCTGTCCACACTGTGTGAGTAGATCTCTCTGATTTATGGAGTTGACATTTTCTTGCATGTGAGTTGAAGGCATTAGTGTTTCAGTCCTGAACATTATCAGCAATATAGCTCCAGACAATCAAACCTAAATTGCTGAAACATTGATCATATAAATTTTCACATCATTACAATCAAAGTAACTGTATGAAGAACCTCCCTTTATTCCGTATAAGCAAATACTACTTTAAACAATTTTGCACAGAACAATCTTTGATTAGTTTCACCACCCCCAGGAGGAGAACGGTACAACTCATATGGCTTGAAAATTAAAATTAAATTGAAGTATCCATCCTGCTTCTTTTTCTACAGTTGCTCTCAAGTAGACGTAACAGGGCTATTAAAAACTTAATAGAATAAAAAAACCCAGTTTTCATCTTAACCTCCTAAGACCCGAGCTCTTTTTGATATACATTCTTAATTTCTATTTGCTCTTTATTGGGACCTGATGAATTATAAAGACTGAGAATCATATTTTAAAAATATTTTGAAATTAGTGTTTTTTGGGGAAAATGATGTCCACATACATGGACAATAAATCTAAATTTGTAATAACATAATGTTTAAGGGTCCTGCATGTTCTCACTGTGCCTGTATAGGTTCCTTCCATAGTCCAATGACATGCACAACTGAGGATTAGTTTAATTGATTATTCTAAATTGTCCTTAGGTATGAATTTAAGAGTGAATGGTTGTATATCTCTTTGTGTCAGCCCTGCCTTCACCCAGTGGCAGCTGTGATAGGCTCCAGTCCACTTGCGATCCTCTGTGGAGGACTCAGTGGAAAAAATGGATGGATGAAATTTTTGCCCGAGATTTATTTATTTTATGCAGGTGTCTGCATATACAATATTTGTAAGGGGCAATGCAGGACAATAATGTCATTCATTCATTTATCTAGAATCCTATTTCTCTGCCTCATCAGCCTAAACAATAGTAATATTGGTACTGACACTAGTACACTACTGCTAACAGGCAAAAAAATACTTCTCTGCCTATAGAAGCCAAACTTAACTACCAAAGCCTGTAACAAAATTGTATAATTTTTTTATTGACAAAATCGAGTAAACTGAACAAGTCATGTTCAGGGTATATGCTTTGTCTACTTGAAACTAATTTAATCCAATCAAGCAAAAACTTTGCAGGACATTATATATCAGTTAGACTTCTCCACTTGCTGTCTGGACATCCTGCCCACAGGTTATGTAAGAAGTCATGGGCTGAGACCTTTTACAGATAGTGAACTCTGTTTTCTTTTGGGGTTTTCCACAGATCCTGAAAAGTGCTGTCATTAAGCTATTGTTAAAGAAAACAATCCAGACAAGTCACTACTCAATAACTTCAGGCCAATTTCAAATTATTTCATTTGTAAGTTAAATTGTTCAAAAAGCTGTTTTTAAATAGGTGAACAATTTCTTAACACTGAATAACTGCTGCAGTGCTTCAGTGTCTTCAGTGTCAAGTATTCAGCTCCACCACAGCACAGCATGACATCAGCCTAAACACAGATGATGGAAACACCTTAGTCTTACTACCAATGGACCTCAGTGCAGTGTTTCAGAGAGTCAATCACTAATCTCAGGATGTTCTTTGATATAAACTCTAACTTACAGATATTATATGATATAAACACTAATTACAGGATATTATTTGATACAAACTTTGATATCTGACCCTAGCCCCTGACATATGCTGAGGAAATGTATGTGATATAAATAAATTGAATAAATACATTTCTGTTCTCAATTAAACTGAGATCAAACTGAAGTTGTTTTTGGACCAAAGGTGCAGATATGAGAAGTAATTAATCATCTTATATTCTTAAAATTAAAAACTCTTACATACAGTTACATTACAAAAGGACCTGTAAAAACACATCTGTGCGTCTGTCTTTAGGAAGCAGGAATACTGCTACAGTATTTTTACAGGTCTAGCTAAAATATTTATTAAACATCTGCAACTGGATCACAAAGTTGCTGCTTCAGTCCTCACCAAGCACAACAAGAAAGTAGATCATATCAGTTCAATTCTGAGGTCTCCACTTTGGCTCCCTGATTGTCACAGGATAGACATTAAAATCCCACTCCCGGACTATATAACTCTAAATGGTTTAGGACCAAAACAAATCAGTGATCTCTTGATCCAATATGAACCATCCAGACCAATCAGGTCATCTGGGACAGGTCTCCTGCCTGTTTCCAGAATCAGAATCAAATATTGAGAGGCGATGTAAGCTTCTATGCTGAACAGACCTGATATTTTTTAATGCTATTTGTTTTCCCCAGGAAAAAGAGGGGATCCAGTGGGAGGCCAAAGGTGAGGAGGAGGAGGAAGAGGAGGTAGCAGGTGAGGAAGAGGATGACCACATGGAGTTTTGCAGAGTATGTAAAGATGGTGGAGAGCTGCTGTGCTGCGACACCTGCCCATCTTCTTATCACATTCACTGTCTCAACCCACCTCTTCCTGAGATACCCAATGGCGAGTGGTTGTGTCCACGATGCATGGTGAGCTCAATAATATTATTATCATGACATCACAGTCCCAAATAAATAACATCTAATGTATGCAGTTACTTGCACTAGTGTAATTAACCCTTATCTCTTTATCTGCTCTAACTTTCATATTTTTTTATATATTAGTGTCCTCCTCTTAAAGGCAAGGTCCAAAAGATTCTGCACTGGACATGGAGAGAACCTCCATTGCCAGCTGAACTGCCTGCAGGCCCTGATGGAAAGCCAAGTGATCCACTGACAAAACCTCCACTGAAGGGTCGACCACAGAGGGAGTTCTTTGTGAAATGGGCTGGCCTTTCCTACTGGCACTGCTCATGGGTCAGTGAGCTACAGGTGAGCTGACAGCATCCAATTAACATTTCTGCACCTGATATGCTTTATCCTTAATAGGTAGAGCAGCATTGCACACTGTAAACCAGAGAAAATTTTTCAAATCTATGTATTGTAATTGTTTATTGTTTTAGATAATTATATTCTGATAATGCCTAATCAAGTTAGAGGCATGATATATTTTCTGAGCTATATTAGTAAAGCTTTCAGGTGAATTAAACCAGTTTAACTATCTGTGGATACACAGTTGGAGCTGTATCACACCGTCATGTATCGGAACTACCAGCGTAAAAATGACATGGATGAACCCCCACCATATGATTATGGTTCTGGTGAGGAGGAACTCAACAGCGAGAAGAGGAAGAGCATAGACCCCCATTATGCCATGATGGAGGAGCGCTTCTACCGCTATGGCATTAAACCAGAGTGGATGGTTATTCACCGTATCCTCAACCACAGGTATGTCCAAATACATGCATGCTCAAATCAGGGTCAGATGTTTAATGTGTAATTCACACACTTGTTATTTTTTCACTTAAGATTCAAGGATTATCTTTCTCAATGCAGAATGTCATCAGTTCATTTAAAATGTGGGTGTTATGTTTCCATTTAAAATTAAACATTTACCCCTGCAGTTGCAGTGAAGGTGATTTAATGTGAGGTTAATGGTAATATGTGTGTTATTTGAGCCACTGTATGAAATATAATTCATTAATACAAAAGATCTCACAGTTTGGAGCTCTTTTTGTGTCTTTTTTCCTCACAGTTTTGACAAGGATGGTGATGTGCATTATTTGATCAAATGGAGAGACATGCCGTATGACCAGTGCACCTGGGAGATGGATGAGTTCGACATTCCGGAATATGAAAGGCATAAATCTTCTTACTGGGATCACAGGTTGGTTTCACATATATTTTTAGACAGAGACTTGGAGTTACTGTAACTTTAACTTAATTTATTTGTCATCTTATAGCAAGTGTAAAAAGAATGAGATTTAATTTGTCCTTGCTGCATGTATACATATATCCCTTAAAAAATAAAATAAATTCCAATAAATATAAAATATGCACAAGCATATAGTATTTATACATATGTGGCTGGAATTCAAATAAGTAGAGCAGCAGTGCACACTGTTTATAAAATAACCAGTAATGGCAAAACCTGAAGAACTGAGAGGGGGTTTGAGTCTTATGGTGTTGAGAAAATAGTTGTTATAGAACCTGGTGGTCCTGCAATGAATACTGCAGAATCTCTTTCCAGGAGCCAGCAGGGAAAAACAGAATATTGTGGGGGTGTGAGGAATCCTTAATAATGTTTGTGGCTCAGGCCTCTCAGCACTTTATAGCAATGTCCTGGGTGGAGAGAAGAGAGACCCTATGATTTCCTCTGCTGTCCTTTCCTCACATGCTTGCAGCCTCCATACCACACAGAGATTCTGTTAGTCAGAATCCTCTCTGTGGTGCTTCTGGAGAATGTAGTAAGAATGATCGGATAGGTGGGATCTCCATGTCTTCCACAGGAAGTGCATGTGTTGCTGTGCCTTATAGACTAGTGATGCAATGGAATAGGGTTCCCGGTATGACTATCAGCTTTTTTGGAATGGTGGCATTAAATGCTCAGCCAAAGTCCAAGAACATTTGCATCCGAACATGAAAGTTTTCCTCTAGGTATGCAAAGCTTTGATAAAGAGAAGAAATGGTGTCCACAGTGGAACTGTTTGGCTGGTATGCAGATTGGCACGGGTCAAATGTGGGAGGAAATGGAGAGATGATACACTTATTAACCATCCATCCATCCATCTTCTACCGCTTGTTCCTCCACTGAGGGTCGCGGGGGGACTGGAGCCTATCCCAGGGCAATGGGCAGAGGCTCTCACAATGGGCAGAGGCTCTCACACTCACACCTACGGGCAATTTAGAGTTTTCAATCAGCCTAACCCCAATCATGCATGTCTTTGGACTGTGGGAGGAAGCCGGAGTACCCGGAGAGAAGCCTCCATCCCAACCGGGATTCGAACCCGAGGCCTTCTTGCTGTGAGGCGACAGTGTTAACCACCACACCACCATGCCACCATGCTGCCCACTTATTAACCAGTTTACCAAAACAAAGCACTTTATCATTAAGTACCTTATTTTCACGACCATAGGGCGCACCGTGTTATAGGGCGCAGCTTCAGTTACGGGTGTCTTTTTGGTATTTAACACATACAAAAGGCGCACCGGGTTATAGGGTGCGGGCGCGGGCACGGTAAAACGTACCGGTAAAACATCTGTGGGGGCTCGGGACTCGGAACATATCAGTGCAAACCAGACATTGTGAAAATTATAAACAGCCAAAAGCATGTTTCACTTTACTGGTCTAGTCCTGGTTCAGACCTGGTTTAGTCCTGGTTTAGACCTGATTTAGTCCTGGTTCAGAGCACACGTGCACTTCCTCATTGCGTGCGCTGACGGCTTGTGCTCTTCTTATGCGCCGTCCGCACGTTCACGCCACGCCCCTTGCCGTTCTCGCCACGCCCCTTGTCTTCTACTACGTTCGCGACTCACAACAACACAATAGGCGCACCACACCATAGGGCGCGGTGTACATTTTTGAGAAAATTTAAGACTTTTAGGTGTGCCTTATGGTCGTGAAAATACGGTAATTGAGGCATAGGCATCTAGTGATGTTTTTGGCACTAGGCAACCTTGAAGCATGATGGGACTGGGACTTTCTAATTAGATGTTCAATTAAATTCCTCTTTATTTATATAGCATCTGTTACACTCAAAACTGTCTCTAAGCACTTTACATAAACTCAGAGCCAGAACCCCAACAAGCAACAGTGGCTCTTTAACAGGAAAAAACCTTGAGCAGGACCAGGCTCAAATGGGGAATCCTTCTGCTGATGGCCAGATGAGTAAAGAAGGAGAAGGAAAGAACAGAAAGAGCAGAGAATAGATACATACATCAAATACAACATGCACATATATTAATTATGCTGAGCAATAAGAGAGTCTGGGAAACACAAGAAAACCAGTGTTCTGAGACCAAAGCAATTTACCTGGATGGCATGGTGTTCACAAATCTAGATAGGATGGAGCTTGGCCTCTTAGGGCCTTGTATGTCAGAAGAAGTATTTTAAAAACATTTCTTGATTTAATGGGCAGCCAATGAAGAGAAGCCAGAACAGGATTAATATATAGTCTCTCTTGTCATTGCCTGTTAAAACACTAGCTGCACATTAACTGTAGATTTATTTGGACATCTTGATAATAATGAATTACAATATTCCAACCTTGAACTAACAAATGCATGAACTAGCTTTTCAGCATTGCACTGAGTCATTATTTTACCTAATCTTTGCAATGTTTCATGAAAGAAAGCATTCCTGGAAGCTGCTTTTATATGTGAGTTAAAGGACAAATCTTGGTCTCCAAGACCACAGAGACTAGAGGCAAAATAAATAACATCTAGAGTAATGATGTGATCTTATCTATCCCTGAAAATTTTAGGAAAGTTTCGGAAAATCCCTTTAAAAGTTTAGGAAATTTGAGGTCATCCAAGACTTTATGTCTTCAAGATAAGCCTGGCGTTTTACTAACTGCTCTAACTCCTCTGGTTTCATGGATGAATTTATTCCATGCTGCCAAATAATGTTTCCTAAGAGAAGCATGTACAAGTTGAAAATAATTGGTCCAAGCACTTGCAAACTGGTATGTATCGGATAAATGTGACGGTCTAGTGCTGTCCCTCTTCCAGTCTATGTGTAAGGATGCTGTGATCAACCGTATAAAAATCAGCACTGAGGTCCAATATAGAAAGCAGTCAATTGACTGAAGCTATGAGAAGATCATTAGTAACTTTAAAAGGTGCTGTTTCTGTACTGTAATGAGCTGTGCAGCAACAACTAGTGAAGAAGATAGTGAAGAAGTTCATAAAATCTTCACTATCAAGTGTGGAAGGAATATGTCGATCCAAAGCACTGTGGCTCTTAATCTGGCTACAGTGCTGAAAAAACTATTATTATTATTATCCATCCATCCATTTTCTACCGCTTGTTCCTCCACTGAGGGTTGCGGGGGGACTGGAGCCTATCCCAGAGCAACGGGCGGAGGCAGGGTACACCCTGGACTGGTCGCCAGCCAATCGCAGGGCTAACACAGAGACAAACAACCATTCTCTCTCACATTCACACCTACGGGCAATTTAGAGTATTCAATCAGCCTAACCCCAATCGTGCATGTCTTTGGACTGTGGGGGGAAGCCGGAGTACCCGGAGAGAACCCACGCAGGCACGGGGAGAACATGCAAACTCCACACAGAAAGTCCCCAGCCTCCATCCCAAACCGGGATTCGAACCCGAGGCCTTAGCCACGGGGAGTGGTTGGTGGTGCCCTGGGGACCTTTGGTATGATCTACATTTCCTGCGAACCTTCACCCAGCCACCCTAGCTGCTCAGTTGCTGCAAGAGGACAGCTAGCTACAGCCATGCTGGACTGCTCTGCAGCGGCTACCTTGTCCTGGCTACTTGATGCAACTGCAGGCAACAAACTGCAAAAGTGTGCCTCAAGCTCACTAAACTACACCTCCAAAGCCATAAATAAACTAATTTTTTTTCATGTATTACTATAGCTAAAGGAGGAAGGAGAATAACTGAATATTTCCAGCACTGAACAGACACAAGTTAAAACACACAATGCTACTGCTCAGTAGAGTCCAGAATAAACGGTGGATCAAAATATCCCAGTGATAAGTGAGGATCATTTATTTGTGCAAATTGAATTTTAGTAGGTCAGTAACTAAAAGTATTAAATTTAGGTGAACACAACACACACCATATACCAACAGTCTCTCCAGACAATGAAACAGGAAGTGATGCAGTACAGGAACCATGTTAAAAATGCATGTTAAAACCCAAGGTGGTCTGCACATTCCCTGAGCACTTTTCCAGGTACATTGTGACGTCCTGGGACATGCCATGTATTGACTTGAGTTTTAAATACATCTATTGTGTCTAGACAATTGGCTATTTCTTCCAGTTTGCTGGGGGCAGATTTGTCTGCAGTGGTGCTGCAGACTTTCCAAAACAGCTAATTAGGAAGTCAGTGTCAGCTTCACATGAGTGGACTTGCAGTTAATGATAGCCTGCATGACTGGCCACAGCACAGTTCAAGTTGGCTCTCACTGTTCTCAGTCCTCAGTGACTTCTTATCTTATCTTCTTATGCTTCTTCTTATCTTAACTTAAAGGCCATTAGCATTTTTAATAGTTCATTAATTACCAAGGATTTGTGGTTGGCCAGGATGGTGATGCTCTTTTTAGCACTGACGTCCTCTTTGTTCTTGATGATGAAGGCTGACACAGACATGGCACACTGTTGGTGCTGATGGTGAACTGATGACGAGGTGGAGTTGCTTTTGAGAGCAATGTTAGACTACAAAACAATGAAACAAAAAAGAAGCACGGAGAACGTTTACTGGGAGTTGGGCCAATCTAAATATGCTGAAATCTACAATGAGTATGTGGAACTTTATCCCTAAAATGGGTCGCTGAATGACAAAGCTTTCCTGCACGGTACTGACTGTGTAATAAACAAGTAACCTGCAGCTGTAGTGCCCATGCCGCAACTCACTGAAAACACTTTCATTGCATGCTTTTTGCTGCATTTAAACAAGGACTTGCACCTCAGCATATCCGGATTGTCCTACACTGATACTTGTATTCGCATTGTTCTTTTCTCCTTCCATTTTTCAGGCATTCTCATGTAAAAGATGAATCTCTTGCATTTTCACCCAAAAATGTTGTCATGTAGACAAGGCAGGGGCAGGGGCATGTATGTGGGAATTAGTATTACAGAAAAGTGGTCAGAAGAGCCATGGTGGGTTCAGAGGGCAGATACTTTGAACACAGCCTTGATGATGGTGTTGTCCTTATCTAATACATTCTGGCCATGGTTGAAAAATCCAATTGTTACCTCTCTGCAATCTGTTATTAATACTAAGCTGTTTGGCCTATAATACTTCTGCAATCATTTGCCAGGGAACAAATCCTTGGGGAGGACCAGCGCCCCCTCGTGGTGCTAGGAGGACAGAAACTCAAAGAGCTCCATCCAAAGAGAGAGGTCCCCCCTGATGCTCCAATCATAGATGTAAGTTGAGATATTTTTGGTCACAGAGGTCCAGTGTTCTTAACATAAGCTTGTCCCAAAGCTATACTAACACAGTAGGCCTGTGTCATTCCACTATAACATACATAACATACTCTTTTGATTGTATTTCCAGCCAACAATCAAATTTGAGCACCAGCCATGGTACATTAATGCCACGGGGGGAACTTTGCACCCATACCAGCTGGAAGGCCTGAACTGGCTGAGGTTCTCATGGGCTCAGGGCACAGATACCATCCTGGCTGATGAAATGGGCCTTGGAAAGACAGTGCAGACAATTGTGTTTCTCTATTCTCTTTATAAAGAGGTATGGCTACAATTTGTCTTTTGTTTCTTAAACCATCAAATAACAGTACCATGGATCTAGAGAAAACAAATGCAATATTTATTACAATTATTGAAATTTTCCATTTCTCCAATTTATATTAAATGAAATTTATATTTAAACAAGAAGCAAATCAATCAGAGGATCAGAGGACTGATAATTTTTGTTTTTTTTCCAATGTCATTCCTAGGGTCATTCTAAGGGGCCTTTCTTGGTAAGTGCTCCTCTCTCCACTATCATCAACTGGGAGAGAGAATTTGAGATGTGGGCGCCAGATTTCTATGTAGTAACGTACACAGGGGACAAAGACAGTCGGGCAATCATCAGGGAGAATGAATTTACCTTTGAAGATAGTGCAGTAAAATCAGGGCGTAAGGTGTTCCGCATGAAGGTAGGGGAGGTTTCCTTGCAATACTTTGTTGTATTTATTGTACATTTGTTTATTGACATTACATAATCTTTTTTTGAATGATGCTCTGCTCCATTCGTGCAGAAAGATACTCCAATTAAGTTCCATATTCTTCTGACATCATATGAACTTATCACAATCGATCAAGCCATTCTGGGCTCTGTCACATGGGCCTGTTTAGTGGTAGATGAAGCCCACAGACTAAAGAACAACCAATCAAAGGTAAAACAGTAATATAATATTTTACATATAAAGTTTGCATTATTTTGGAGGTCTTCATGTCTCTGTAATGTAATGTCTGGAGCAGTTTTTCAGAATTCTGAATGGGTATAAGATCTACTACAAGCTGCTGCTCACTGGAACACCTCTTCAGAACAACCTGGAAGAGCTCTTCCACCTGCTTAACTTTCTCACACCAGAGCGCTTCAAGTAGGTCTTCTCCTGTATCGTTTTTATTATAATATCATCAACATGAGATAATCATTTGCTGTTTACTTCTCTTTTTCTATGACAAATTATGTGGCCAGTAACCTGGAAGGTTTCCTGGAAGAGTTTGCTGACATCTCTAAAGAAGACCAGATCAAAAAGCTCCATGACCTTCTTGGTCCTCACATGCTGAGGAGGCTGAAAGCTGATGTGTTCAAGAACATGCCTGCAAAGACAGAATTGATTGTCAGAGTGGAGCTCAGCCCTATGCAGAAGTGAGTAACTGCCATGAAAATAAAACAGTGTTGTTGTTATGATACAACACCTTTTGCAATGACAAAGCAATAATGTCTTTATAGTTACATACTTAATGCAGTAGTTAATTATATTAACTATTTTTATATTAACTTGCAGAAAATTAACACAATACAGTGGTCCCTCGTTTATTGCGGGGGTTACGTTCTGGAAATTACCCGCGATAGACGAAATCCGCGAAGTAAACAGCTTTATTTTTTACAATTATTTTACAGGTTTTAAGGCCGTAAAACCCCTAACCACACACTTTTATACACTTTTCTCAGAGGATTTAGCATTTTCTTACAATCAAACACTTTCAAAGTTCAAACTTCTTCCTCCGCCTTTTGGTTGTGACCGCAGGTGCCTTTTCCCCTGCAGTTCGCCAATCTGGATTCAGAGCACAATGCACTGGAAAAAAAATCTGCGAAGCCGCGGAAAGTGAACCGCTTTATAGCGAGGGTACACTGTATATGACCATTAACCTTCAAATTGGCAACTCCAAATTTACCTTAGGTGTGAATGTCAATGATTGCAAGTCCCATATCAGCCAATCCATGAACTCACAACTTGTGCAGGATGTACCTACCTCTCTGGGATAGGCTTCAGCACCCACTGGACTTTGTTCATAGTTAAAGCAGTAGAATATAAATGGTTGGATGGATCAATGGATCCATAATTTTCTACCTCTGTCCAACAGGAAATATTACAAATTTATTTTGACACGAAACTTTGAGGCTCTAAACTCCAAAGGAGGGGGGAACCAAGTGTCCCTTCTCAACATTATGATGGACCTGAAGAAGTGCTGCAACCATCCCTACCTGTTCCCTGTGGCTGCTGTGGTAAAGGAAATTTTCAAAATATCCATAATGTTGCTTCCATTCAATTCACTTCACATGGGATTTACCTTTTCAGGAAGCTCCTGTGTTACCTAATGGGTCATACGATGGGAATTTACTAGTGAAGTCATCAGGAAAACTAACATTGCTTCAGAAAATGTTGAAGAAACTTAAAGATGAAGGACACAGAGTTCTCATTTTCTCTCAGGTAACAACCCAAACTTGGAAACACTTAATGTCATAAAAAAGTTATAAAAAGAGTCATAAAAAGACCAAAATTTACTTTCTCAATTGTTCTTAAATGAACTAATATACAGAGAATAATGACAATTTGGGATTTGGTAGAAATATTTTGTTTGAATAATTTATCATGAAAATTACAGTTAATTTCATACTGAAAGTTTTAATTGACTTTTAGACGAATTAATTTTATTCAGTCCAACTCATCAAAATAGGCATTAGATATATGTCATAGTTCTGAGCTGTTTGTCTTGATTTTCTTTTCTAACCTTTTTGAATGGAATCTTTTTCAGATGACAAAGATGCTGGATTTACTTGAGGACTTTCTGGAATTTGAGGGTTATAAATATGAGCGTATTGATGGTGGAATTACGGGAAGTCTTAGGCAGGAGGCCATTGACCGCTTCAATGGTGAGTCCTTAATCCCACATCTTATCTCTTTGATGCTGCTTGCTTTAAATTAATTTACCTGACTCTGCCATCTCAGCACCAGGTGCCCAGCAATTCTGCTTCCTTCTTTCAACGCGAGCTGGAGGTCTTGGCATCAACCTTGCGAGTGCCGACACTGTCATCATATATGATTCAGATTGGAATCCTCACAACGATATTCAAGTAATGATGATTGGAAGAAGGAATTTTTTTTTTTTCTTTTTGGTCCATGGGCTTCATAAACATTTGCATACTTTCAAAATCACATTTAAGCAAACCCAGGGTAGGCATCAGGCCCCTGTAACTGTTAGTGAAGAAAATGAATAATTTTATGGATAACAGATGAATTTAGAGTTAAAAAAGGATGGACACACACACACACACACAAAGTCTCAATAAAGGTACAGTGCATAGGGAAAACATAAACCTTATGGAAAAAGCAGAATTGTATCCTGAACCTTGAGCTCTTAAGAAAAGTTTTGGTTAGACTTAAGAACTACCCACACTTGTGAGTGAATGGTGCTCTCATCTGGTGACTGCTGGGATAGGATCTGGAAATCAGTCACCTCAATTATATGGCAATTAACTTTTGTATTTTTATGCTTTTCTCTTTTTCTCTCCATGTGACTCTCTCAGGCTTTTAGCCGAGCTCATCGTATTGGCCAGAATAAAAAAGTGATGATTTATCGATTTGTGACACGGGGCTCAGTGGAGGAGCGAATCACCCAGGTGGCTAAAAGGAAGATGATGCTGACCCACCTGGTGGTCCGACCTGGACTGGGCTCAAAGACTGGCTCCATGTCCAAACAAGAACTGGACGACATTCTCAAGTTTGGTACCGAGGAACTTTTTAAGGATGAGATGGAAGCAGCACGAACCATGGGTATATGTCAACAGTGGATACCCCCATTTAAAATGTTACAATTTGGAATATGATCATTATTTATGTAATGCTAGAAGATTATTTTTGTCAAAATGAAATATGTCCCATTGCCTTTTTCAGTCTTATTGTGTTCTTTGCTGTCATCAATAGGTGACAACAAAGATGGCGAGGAGGGCAATGTGATCCACTATGATGATGATGCCATCTCCAAGCTGCTGGACCGCAGCCAGGATGCTACTGAAGATACAGAGATTCAGAACATGAATGAGTACCTGAGTTCCTTCAAGGTGGCACAGTATGTGGTGAAAGAGGAGGAGGGAGAGGTAAGAGGAAAAAACTGTCCTTACAGGTGATTTTCACTTTCATAGAAGTTATTTTATGAAATGAAAGGCTTTGATGTTTGTTCAGGAGGAGGTGGAGCGTGAGATCATCAAACAGGAAGAGAACGTCGATCCTGACTACTGGGAAAAACTTCTTCGCCACCACTACGAGCAGCAGCAAGAAGATTTGGCCCGGAATCTCGGCAAGGGGAAACGCATCCGAAAACAGGTCAACTACAACGACGCAACCCAGGAAGACCAAGGTAGGCTGTGTTAACCAAGTCCATTTGCGCTGGCCTGCGCCAAATAGTTGAGAGATGAAATTAGAAATTCCTGCTCATCCTTAAATAACAGTAGTCATTGTTTTCTGTATTAAAATACAGATTACCTGGTAACTTACCTTCTATCTAATTACCATCCATTTTCCATTGCTTTCCCCTTATTTCTGAATTTCTGCTGGCCTTGCTGTATGTCACAGCTCTTAACAATCCTGTTAGACTGCTTCAATAACAAAGCACTAACAATCACCCTGCTGCCTGAGAAACACATGCTTGCTGTCATGAGCAAGTATGGTGACTTTATAGGGATACAAATTAATCACTATGGATTTACGTTTATTCAGGCCCTTGAAGGCGGTTGACCTAAATTAAATCAGCATGTTAACCCAGCCTAACTTGTTTTCACTAACTAATGCAAGCAGTAATCTAATAGTTTTATTTTCTTTTTGGTGCTGGTTTACACTCTGCAATATGAAGTGTGATCTACTCTGGTTTGTCACAGTTCAACAACAGTTAGCTGTAAGTGTGCATAAAGATTTCAAAGCCCCTCAAATTTAGAGTGCACTCACCTACATAAGTGATTTTGTGGCCCCAAAGGCAGAAGTGGTACAGAAGTATGCGCATGCGTGACTCAAGCGGTAGTCATCCGCAGGTCTATGGCGCTCCCCGGTGGTCACAAACATAATGTACTGTAAACGCAATGTACTGTTTCTTGTTTATTTGTGGCTCAGAATGGCAGGATGATCTTTCAGATAATCAGTCAGAGTACTCAGTGGGATCAGAGGATGAAGACGAAGACTTTGAAGAGAGACCTGAAGGTAACAGAGGAAAACAAAACACACCTAAAATGTTAATATTTTCTTTTCAATGGAATTTTTCTTTTGAGTTAATGGAAAGAATGCAAAGTCTGCATCATATATATTTAATTAATTTTGATAAGTAAAAAAAATATGTCTCTATAATTTAAGTTAATTTTGTTTATTCTTGTTGTAGGTGGGCGCAGACATTCTCGTCGTCAGCTGAAGAATGACAAAGACAAACCTCTCCCGCCTTTACTGGCACGCGTAGGAGGCAGTATCGAGGTAAGAGTGGCATTTCACAAAACAACCGAAAGCAGTGGTTTAAAACTCATTACTGCCGCATTCTAATTGATTATTAAATGATATCAGAGTTTTAATATCAGTTGAACTTTTACCCCTTGTTCCAGCCTAAACAACATCTGCTTATGAATAGGTTTTAGGGTTCAATACTCGCCAGAGGAAAGCCTTCCTCAATGCTATCATGCGATGGGGCATGCCACCACAGGACGCCTTCAACACTCATTGGCTTGTGAGAGACCTGAGGGGGAAGAGTGAGCGTGAGTTTAGGTAACCCATAAAAATAACAATCTTTGACTCAGAAATGGTAACTTTATCAGGTTATCAAGCTTCACAGCAGCTTTTGATATTATTTACACACCAGACATTAAGAGGATTTTCCACAGCACCACCCATCAGGCTTGAAATGGTTTAAGGTCTATTTCAAAGTTACTGAAATGTAAATATATTTAAATAGGAAAACAGCAAAAATAAAAATGTGATCTTTCATGTCTTTCATGAGAACAACCTGAAAAATGTCATCATGCTAGTGGAAAAATTGTTGAGTTAGTAAACTTAAAAACATTCACATATTGGCTGGAATCTTGAATTAAGAAATATAGGTGTGGACTGTGGACAGTGGACTTAATCCTTTTGACTTTGTTCCATAAAAGGATAACACACTTATGTGAGGCAATACTTTGAGAGGATCTGGGATCAAGAATTCCTGTTTTACATCAGGCTGGGAACAGTTGCAAGATGTTTGGCAAAATGTTTCATGTTTCATTAAATCACTGTCACAGACAATTTGATCACATTCTGTTTTGTGTTCATGCGCAAATGGTCTTCAGTTTTTAGAGCCCATTGTGATCCGATATTTTTCATTTAACTGTTAAGTAGTGACGTGCGGTGAAGTTGATGGCTGGGGAGGCACTGACGTCATCAGTCAGATTTACAAACATCACATGAGCCCTCCAGAGCAGCGTGTTCACAAGTAACACACAAAAAGCACATTTAATTAAAAAAATGTCATTACGGTCTTACCTTTACTAATAAATTATAAATGAAGTCCATGCGCCGTTCCTTCTGAACGAACGCATCGATGATCTGCTTGTAGAAGTCTTCCTTTTGTGCATTAAGTTTTAAAATTCTCTCTGTCTGATGGAGATCAGTGCCAGAGAGGAAAGTCGTCCCTAGTCAGTCCTGTTCCGACTGTATGTTTTAAGTCTTTTCAGCGCTGAAAATGACTTTCTCAGTGGACACACACAGCCGGTCATTTATTGAGTACCGGTCCGTTTTAAAGGAGTCATTTTTCCAATCAGTGGTGGAAATACAAGGTGTTGAATAAAAAAAAAATTGTGATTTTTTTTTTGTTTTTAATCAATCAATCAATCAAAGAAAACCTATTTAAAAAATATCGAAATAAATAGGGCATAAAAAAATTCAAGAACTGAAGACTAAACTGCCCCGCCTACATCCGGAGGCACAATCAAACCGAGCCTCCGGATGTAGCGGTACAGCGAAATATTGCGGTGCACCGCTACATCCAGGTGCGGGGCAATTTACAGTGCTGCACCGCTACATCCGGAGGCCCGGTTTGATTGTGCCTCCGGATGTAAGCGGTGGAGCCTGTGTTGCGCAATATTGAGCCGTGTTGCGCCGTGTCCGTTGTCTCTTCTCAGTATTGTAATCGTAAACGTGAAAATTCAAAGATAATATAAAAACAGCGACGTTAAATTGATAATTCAATTTTTTAACTTTTTTTTTCTTTTCTGTCCACGACGGCAGGGGAGGCCGGGCCTCCCCTGCGTCCTCTGACTGCACGTCACTGCTGTTAAGTAATGTGTAACGTGTATAAATGCATCAGAGTTTTGGTGAATAGATTTTCTCCACAGGTTAAATGAATTTCCTGTTCTAGCATTTGGTTTATCATTAAGGTATTTTGCTGATTGTGATTAGGTTATTGTTCATAACATGTTATTGTTCATTTTTTCCTAAATTATTTTGCTACTATCACTATTGTTATCATTTAATTTAAATTACTTTTTTACAAATAGCCACAACGATGCAGAAATCAAATCCACAACAAGGGACACGTTCAAAGATCAAAGATGATGAGGTTGGAAGTGTACAGGAACAGTTTTTACAAATAAGCAAAATGAGGCTTAAAAACTAGAAAAAAAAGTATTGTTGCACAACTCTACAACCATGAGTCTACTTTTGAGAGGTCATGAACAGCTAGAACAAGAATGCTGGATTGATGGACATGGCTATCGTAAGAAAACCTTTTTCAAGACAAGAAAACACTTTATAGTTTATACTGTTATTATTCTGTCTTACTAAGGATAATAATACATCGTGTTTGTGTGTAAGTGTTCTGCTAATTGTGCAATTGAAAGTTTGTGTACTTGTGCCATTGACCTCAAATGAAGCCCTCTATTACATGTTCTGTAAAGTGCTTTTTCTTGTCAGGGCCTATGTGTCTCTGTTCATGAGACATTTGTGTGAGCCTGGGGCGGACGGAGCAGAGACCTTTGCTGATGGAGTCCCACGTGAGGGCCTATCTCGACAGCACGTTCTCACCAGGATTGGAGTGATGTCCCTCGTCCGGAAAAAGGTCTGTATTCCAGCAGAAAATGTGATGCTCCCATTGCAATTTAAAAAGGGTTTAGTAATTGTAGTTCACATATGTTTACAAAGTTTTTTCTACATTTTGAATAGGCTTTAGATTCTGCAAGGTTTTCTCTGTTTGTTAAATATCCATAAAAGATATTTTTGGTCATTCTTATATGACACAAAAATTAGTGGTAAGATTTGTGTGAAATATTTGGTGGAAATTAGTTGCAACCCAGATTAAATCCCATTCAAGTTTACAGTGTGATCATATTATATAGGTGCAAGAGTTTGAACATGTCAACGGCAAGTTGAGCTCTCCAGATCTGATTCCCATCGGCATGGAGCTGAAGAAACTGACAGAGAGCTTATCTTCCGATCCTAACACCCCGGTGCTAGCAAGCCCTGTTGCTACACAGCCTGGCACTCCCATTCCACCAGGTCAGAACCAGTCACAAACATGGCCAATATGTTGCACCATCTTGCCATTCTCTAAAAGTGGTGACACATCAGGCCATGTAGTACTGACCAAGAAGCAGAAGCAGGTTACTGACTTGTCATCTGCTCACCCAATCACAAAGCTGAGCTGAGCTATATTTTTATGTTATATCCTGATATTTCTTAGCTGAATGGCAATACTGATATATATATATATATTGATATTTTTCCATTACATTATTAGGGTTTCCCAAAAGCTCCCTGTTAATTTCTTTCCTGAGACAAACCCTTCAAAAAAATTCAGTTTACAGTCAATGCCACATGCTAAATGTCACACAGGCAACTTTATTATTTATCTGGACAATATCAAAGTGTATAAAACAAATGAAACAAAAATAAAATGCCTGCATGAACAAACAAAGTTTGCAGTATGGAGCGGGGTAGGCAGTGCTCAGTAAACTTGTGTGAGACAGAGAGAGGAGAAATAGTTGCGAACTGGCGGCTCATGGGAAGAAATATATAGTAATTTTAATGCAAAATAACATAACATATACAATAAAAATGATATAGTCTCATATAGTGCCATATCCTGTTTGAATATATATCGATATATAATAGAATCTTTATAAATATATCTCCCAGCCCTACTGCAGATTACATTTATCACATTTAACCCAATATGGCATGATCTTGAAAAGGATTATTTTTATGTATTGTTGCATGAATTAAATCAGAAACGATGTTTAATTTGCTGCAAATTGAGAGTCAATTTACGATATTTAAAAATGCCTCTGATTGTAGAGAAGCCCGAGTCTCTTTCCTGTGTCACTGAGGACAAAGAGGTAACTGAGCAAGACTGCAAGATGCTCTCAGAACAGGATGTAAGTCTGTTTTTATTTCAGCTATCCATCACATTCAATCAGTTTTCCTCTATTCTCATGGTTAGTCACACCTTTAGCCACATCATCCTCTGAGGGCCTTTCTATCAAACTTTTAATACCTTTTAACCTCTGGTGCTGACCTCTAACCACTTTCCTGTCTGCTCTTTTTTCCTCAGCAGGCCTCGTGGGCAGATCCAGCATTTGTAGCTGAGAAGGCATCTGACAGTGAAGAGAGCAAGGTCAGCTCAGAAGAGAAAACAGGAGATGAGAGGGGCAGAATGGAGTCACCGTCCACCAAGACCGAGCCATCTGCCAACCCAAAAGACACAGCTTTGAAGCAAACAGAACTGCCATCCAGTCGCAACTCACTGAAAAGTGAGCAATGTTTGCTCTTATTTTAAAATTTATTCTGAGCATATTCTTTAATTAGGTCGAATTTGTTTTTATCGACAGTGGAGCCTTGCAAAGAACCCGGGAAGTCTTCAGGAAAGCGGAATAATGATAACCCTCTTGCAAAAGAAGAAGACAGGGAAAGCAAGACAGGTGAACATGATATAAATGTAAATCAACCCTCCTGTTGATGTAACCATCTTTATTTTGACACATTCTTATTCCCCCTTCAGATGATGCAAAGAGTGATGATGTGTTGGAGGGTCGATTAAATGGCGACAGAGAGACTTTGGATGAAATGGATGAGAGCAAGAAGGAGGATAAGAATGGATTCAAAGCAAAGTTCATGTTTAATATTGCTGATGGGGGGTTTACAGGTAAGAATTACATCAAATTTATTTTTTTTAAATTTGAACTAAAGACAAGATGGCAAACTTAAATTCAACATTATGCACTATAAGCATATATCAACATGAGTGGATTCATTCAGTCAGTTTAATACATGTAACTGACTCTCCTCTACACACCCCACTAAACCGTCAATGAAGCTTTTTTAATTTTGGTCTTTATATTATGTCATTTTATATTCATTTATATATTTATATATAGAGAGTAGAGGTTCAAATATGTTGAACTAGAGGACACTTGATCTTCTGTGCTACTTTTCTGTCTTTTTTTTGGTTTTGGCTGACATGTGTCTCAGCAATAAATTCAAAAGATGTCTTGATTATTGGCGAGGCTTCTGGAGCAGCCAAGACATTCCCAGCTACTCCCCCAATACCACCACTACACTCATATGTGCAAAACCACACACAAAAGGGGAAAATAAACACATGGCAATACTTCATAACAGCTAACAAGCTGACCATGAACGACCCTGACTCAGATAAAACACTAATTATGTACTTGTTGCAAAACAGCTGAGTTGCGTGTCTGTTCCCTCCATCACCAAATTACACCATTGTGTCTTCCATGCGCTGCAATGTGGTTCCTAGTTTTAAAGGAGGGGTAGCGCGAAGAGTGGTGGTTCATAATGAAAGCTGCCTCCAAAACCTCCATCTCAGCCAATAGATCGTACTAGTTGGGTTTCAATCCACAGAGGGCAGTCACATTTTTACAAAAAAATATGTCAAATTTAAATACTTTGACTAAAATGTCATGTTTGAACAAGATCGACAACGCTATATACCATAATGCATTTGTTTTCAGCAGAAAAAAAGTGGTGTTGCTTTAGTTACTCTTTAACGTCTTTTAACTTGTCGAACAGTTTCTCCCAACAGACTTCTTCCATGCCCTACAGTGAAAATGCTTTTAGTTGTCATGTTTTTCTTACATTTTAGATCTGCTGGAAACTATTTGATCCAAACATGTATCTTTGTAAAACGTTCTGTTTGTGCTTTTGTTCCCCAGAGTTGCACACTCTTTGGCAAACAGAAGAGCGAGCAGCCCTATCCTCTGGAAAGATGAATGACATATGGCATCGTCGTCATGACTACTGGCTTTTGGCTGGTATTGTAACGTATCCTTGTGCTAATATTTCAATGTATACAAACATTGATTGCATTGTTTGGATTAGATAGTTCTGTCAAATGCTCGATAGTTATTTTCTTTGACTGAAAATCCTTTGCAGACATGGGTATGCTCGGTGGCAAGATATTCAGAATGACCCACGCTACGCCATTCTCAATGAGCCATTTAAGACTGAAATGCACAAGGGCAACTACCTAGAGATGAAGAACAAATTCTTAGCTCGCCGCTTTAAGGCAATTTGAGTCTCTATAGGTAGAAATATTTATGTGAGTCTGCAATATTTAAAGGACTAAAGTATTTATTATGTCCAAAATTCTCTGTAGTTGTTGGAGCAGGCACTAGTGATAGAGGAGCAGTTGAGGCGGGCGGCTTACTTGAATATGACACAGGACCCCAGTCACCCGGCCATGGCGCTCAACACTCGCTTCACAGAGGTCGAATGTCTGGCAGAGTCCCACCAGCACCTGTCCAAAGAGTCTCTGTCTGGGAACAAGCCTGCCAATGCTGTGCTGCACAAAGGTTTACCCTCCGCTTTCAAAAATAAGCAACAGTGATGAATTTCTGTCTTCTCACCATAACGTTTCCGCTGATACTTCTACTGTACCTCATCAGCCTCACTCTTCCCGTGATATTTTTTTGGTTATTGGTCAAATGACCTGCATATATAACACACATTTACACTGACAGTTTGGCTTTGGTTCTAAACAATCTGAAAAGAAAACGTCCTAAACAATCTGAAAAGAAAATGTTCTTGGAGAAAGAGGCAGGGAGAGAGAGAATCAATATAACCAGCTGGAAATCACAGCTGGGCCTATTTAAGTATTTAACTTATTTAAGTTCAGGTTAGAACATAATCTGCAGCAAATGGAAACATGCTTTCACGCCACTGTTGTGTCCACAGTAACTGTAGGCAGATCCTATTTGACCTAGTTGCTTTGTAGTTTGTTTGACTCACGCCCACTGTGATCATAACATTTGGAAGGAGGCCAGAGGCTGCTAGGAAAATCTAATCTAATATATGAAACAATAAATTTGTTTGATTAAATGTATATTATTATTATTATATATTTAAATTATTTAAAAAAGTGTTTTCTTGAAACCTGGAATCATCAAATAGATTAGCATTTATTCATTTTATATTATTTTCAAATTTCTTTTTATTTCATAACTAGCTTCTTGATTAAATATTGCTGCATATACACAAATTAAAGTTGTTTTGTTTTTGCCATGCTCTGATAGTGCTAAACCAGCTGGAGGAACTTCTGAGTGACATGAAAGCAGACGTGACACGACTGCCCAACATGCTCTCCAGGATTCCACCAGTTTCAGCTCGCCTGCAGATGTCTGAGAGGAGCATCCTTAGCCGTCTCACCAGCCGAGGGAATGAACCTCCATCACAGCAGGTGATGGGTTCAAACTCAAACTGCCTCATCAAACAGCTTTTGTACATTCATCACTTCACTCTGTTTCATCCTCAAAGGAACTAACAAAGGCATCTCTGTTTAATTACACAATCTTTCCAGCTATCCATTGATTCAGCATTGCTCTTTCTCTTTTTTATAATTGTTTTATTTTGAGATCATCTTAAAATGTAATTATGTTTTTAAAGATATGTTATCTTTTAATATCTCTTGGTTGTGTGAGCATTAGAATAATACCTAGAGCAATAATTGTCTCAAAGTAACTTAATCGGCACTGGATAGCAATCTGTTTGTAATTGCAATTGTAATTTGTTTGACTGCAGTACAGTAAAATGTCCACATCTCTTTATAGGTAATGGTTTACTATTTTTTTTTTTTTTTATTCATTTTGAAGTCTGTTGGTCCAAGTAACCTGCCAACTCCACACAGTGTTGCTGCTTATTTCTGCAGTACAATCCCAAAGATTTGGAGCTTAAAATCACAGTGATTACTCTTCCACTTATAATAATAATGCTCATTTCCCAAATACTGTGAATTGAATCCTTTAAACAATAACTCTACATTGCTATCCCGGCATGCAATTTTTACAACCAATATTAACATTTCACCAAGTCCATTCCACAATGCAGCACAGTTTTTGTGAGATACAGAAGGTATTCATGCTGTTCAAAGATAGTGGAAAAATACAGTCTGGCAGAGATTAACACTACCTTTTTTTTTTTTCAAAATTGTAGTGTGCGTATTTTAACATAATGGCTCAAATCAAATCATGAATGCCGTTGACCAGTGAAAAATAAATACCCTGGACCATAATGACTTTTTGAAAAGGACAAAATGCTTGAGAAAAAAATCTGGATTATGTCTGTTATCATCAAAGTTATGTTTTTTTGTTTTTTGTTTCTTCTTAAAGAGAGAGTAGAAGAATAATTGTCCTATTATGTCTTATTCTTGTTCACAGCCATTTAGTCAGGGAGGGTTTGGCTGCTCTCAGATATATAGCAGTGGCTTTGGTGGAGGATTCAGAGGACCAGGTGGACAGCCAATGGTGAACTACAGCCAGATGCCTCTTGGACCTTATGTCAGCGGTAGGTATATGGCTGTTTACATATCAATGCAATAGATTGATAGAAGACTAGAGGTTGCTTGTACAACTTACAATACATTCAATGAAAAAAAAGTCATTTGGAGACAGAAAACTACAAAGTACAATCAAGAGTAGATGTATATTTCTATAGCTTCTGCTTGCATTTGTTTTTAAGAACACAGGTATAATGTTTGCTTTAGTAGACTTTGACTAGATTTACTGAGGGGCCTGTGTTTTGTACAATTTCTGAACTAACGTCCTGTTTAGCAGTTACTTTCACTGGCTGTCACTACGGAATCAACTGCCTGTTTGCACATGTGTAATGATAACTCTACTTGACCAAACTGCCTGAAATGCATGGCCTGAGATGTTCAGAGTCCACTGCTGATTAAGTAGTTGGTTAACTGGTTGGTTAACTGCTTTAAAATTTTAATCAGATTATGTCTCCTCTTGGTATCTACCTCTTATCCGGGTATGGGTTGCGGGGGCAGCAGTTTCAGGAGGGAGGCCCTCACCCCAGGCATGTCCCCATGGGACATGTCCCGAACACCTCTAATAGGAGGCGACCGGAAGGCTTCTGACCAAATGCCTGAGCCACCTCAAGAGATTAATTATGACGGTGGATTAATCTGTGTTAACGTGTTAATTTTGACAGTCCTGGACTGCTTATTTCTTTTTGTAACAATGTTTCTTGGCAATGAAGCCTCTCCTGTTTGGAAGGCTGTTTATTTCCCTTTTAAATTGTGCCATTTTTGAAATTATAATTTCAAATTAGCATCAGAACTGAGTATGTGGGTTGCGCCAGATCTTCTCTGAAGAAGCCAAACAGCTTTTTTCATTCTACCATTCACTCTTGTGTGGGGGGGTTGGATGATTGAAGTCTGAAGAAACAGGGCATATTGGCAATTTAACATGTGTTTAGAAAACAGGAGTCTCAGTAGCATGTGGAGAAAAACATTCACAGCTACAACAGCTTAGCACCTCGTCTTCATGCTGGTCACCAGCCTGGTTGCACACTGTTGTGGGATGGCATCCCATTCTTCCAGTAGCATTTGTTTCATGTCATCCAATATGGTTGGTTTTGGTCACTCTGGCATGAACAGCAAGCCCAAGCTGATTCCACAAGTGTTCAGTGGGGTCTAGCTCAAGACTGCTGGCAGGCAATTCTGTTTCCACTCCAAAAGGTACATAGCATAGCACTCTTCCACTCCTTCACATGTTCAAGTTCTGGTGCAGACAGTTTCCAGCAGAAACAGGCCTGATGATGAAGGGACAGTCAGGACCTATGAGACAGGAGATTGGACACAGACTGTATGCAATGTGTTGCAAATTTCAGAGAGTGGTCTTGCAAACTTTAAATACAAATCGTCAGAAGCTCTGCCAGGGTGAGGAAACAGAAGTCTTCAGGTGTCATTAGGACACCTACTTTGTGTCCCATTTCTGCCATCCCACATTATCACTTTGGAAATGGTAGAAGTGCTCACTTCACATAATCCTGCTACTCAGTTTTGTTTTTTTCACCATCCTGAAGTTGCATTATTGTCTCTAGATCAATCACAGATTGTAGATTATACTGCAGATTGCTTTCATAATAGACTTTATAGCCAACAAGTGAATAAAAAGTATATGGGCTAGATTTGAAGACTGTATTTGACTTCATATTCTATATGTATTTTAATATCAGAATAACTTTAATATCACTGCATAATTTCATTATTTGTAAATACCTCTTCACAGCCTGAACACGACTCTTTTTCCATTTTAGTTTCCACTAATGGCCCTCCACCACCCACAAGCCACCTGGACAAGAAATCACTTGATTCCTTACGAGATGTGACAACGCCTGACCTCAAGACAGGCAAGCCTAGCGATGTAATTTGCATTGAGGACTAGAATGGCTTTGTAACATGGACCAATGGTCAGAAACTCCCAGGGATGGATTTTTTTTTCAACTACCCACCTCTTCTGAGCCCTCCTCTCTCCTACTCCTGCCTGACTTAAAATCAAGTGAAATCAAGCTCTCTGGTGTTGAATGAGGCAATCAGATTTTTGACGCAAATGCATCTATTGTAACAATTGCACTTTTATCTTTCAAGAATTCCATATTGTATTTCATTAAGTCTTTATTTTTGTGCTGGAGAGCAGAGCAATAGAAGCAAAAATCAAGTTTTTTTAAAAAAGGTTTTTGTTTATTCTTCCAGTCAAGCTAAATTAAGACAAAGTTCTAATGACTGAGTCTGGTTTTCTCAGCTCAGATTTATTTTCATCTCAGAACTGTTTGCTTTGTTTGTGTCAGGCTTGCTTCTTCCATTATGCGTGCTCTCTCTATTGATTTTATTCTGCTGCCTATTCACTGTGACTTTGCCCCACTGGAGCATGTTCACTTTGTAGTTGAGGATAACTCCAGTCTTGGTATGATGGAAGGACATTCTCCTCTGGACTGGTAATGTTCTTTCAAACTAAAGTATTTTGTCATTCATGTCATAAGAGTGGATAAATTATTTTCTCAAATTATTATCATGTAGTAGCCGGACACATTCTTACTGTATCAATCTTACCCCTCTGAAGACTGCCGCCTGCTGGTAAAATTGGAGAAAATTAAATTCTGACCAGCCTGCATAAATTCTTGACTGTGGTATTAGTGAGTGCCTGTGATGGTTGGCTTCTTGGACTATGTGTACTCAGAGACTGCTGTTTATTTTACCTCACATCATGTCATCTAATCATAATGAACATATGTAACACATACAGATGAATCAAAATCTTCATACGTCAAGAAAAAAGCTGTGGAAGTGACAACAATCTATATAATTTTTTTAAATGTATGGTACAATATTGTGATTGTGATTCTTATATCTGAATGTTATAGAGCCTTACACTAGGGTCATGACCAAGTGGGTTTGCACTGTAAACTGGGATTCAACACACACAAATCTATATCAACACGCTGGATTGATGTTAAATCCCAAGAGGCTTTTTAGTCTCTCTTGTATTACATATATGTATATGGTGTAAATTTGACCTTATGTCTAGAATTGAGAATTGCTGTTTCTTTCAATTCTCTCATGTTATAAGAACATTACATAAACCTTGTCACTTGGTACCATTACTGAAGATGCTTCTGTATGAATACTGCATTTTGTGACACTGTAAGATAGAGTCTTTTTTAAGACATTTTCTCTGTTGAACCAATGTTGCACATCATTGCAGTTTCTTTGTTTGACTCTTGTTGTTTGCTGCTTCAATTTTACAAGTTAGCATAGTACTGCTACCCATCTATCCATTCCCTTTGACACATTTACCTGTTGAGGTGACTATCCGTTAACAAAAACAAGATTTATAAATTAATTTACAGTGAGTTTTACCCCAGAATGTTTAGCTTTAAATGACATATATTTGACTTTTTTCTTGTTTCCAAAGAGCAGTAGTGTTAGCTGTTTAGATTAATATATTATTGCAATTGATACAGCCCTTATTTGGCTTTGGGATTGGATAAATCTAAAGAGAACAGGTAGTGTTGTACAGTTACTGAGTGTATTTTCTTACTTCCCTTGCCCTGAAGTGCTTTGTCAACTCTGCTTATTACATATTTAGTCCTCTTCACCCTACATTCTTTGACAACACACTAACTTGGAGGTATAATTACAGGTTGTAAAACATCAATTAATATTTAAAGTGCTTTATGAAATTGCACACTCCTCTTTATTGTTTTTCAGTAGTGTTTTGTTAATGTCAGCTTTTGACCATGACATGTATTAGGTTGCTTACAGATAAAAACAAACATGTAAATACTTGAATTTCTATCCAGAAAAAACTCCATTTCAACTGTATCAATCTTAAAAAAGATGAATGTCTGCCAGAAGTTATTGCCATAGAATTGCAGTGTGCATCATCTGTACTCAATCTAAGCATTAAAAAAGAAAAGAAAGCTGTTTTTTCCCAAGTTGGACCACGATCATGACATCAAAAACTCGCAGATGAATTGCAATCAAACTGAAGTCAGTATGAATGTAATGTCTAATAGAAAAAGGCTTCAGTCTAATAATAAAAAATATTGACAATTTATGTACATGCTTATTAACATGGCTTCAAAAGCTTAACAAAAAAGACCCCAACAAATGAGGAAAGGCACCTTTGTTGCAATGGATGCACAGCATGTGAAGCGTTTGAGAAGACGTTCACTTCAAGGAGGCACTGTTCTGTCAAGCATTTATGGACAATGAGCTCCATGCAATGTTATGGTTCTGATGTCTGTGCTGTACAGCAAATTGAATGAAGAAGTGAATTGTCATCTTTTTATTTGTATTATGTGTATTTGTTCAATGTGTTTTAATAAATATGTTCAACAGTAAGGGTGTGTAGCTCTCCTCTTTCATAGTTTAAGTGAAGAAACACGCATGTCAATAATCAAGATGAGAGTATTTAATGGAAACAATTCTGGACTTGACCTTGGCTGTTACTTGCTGTTCTTACAGTGCAGCATGCCACATTCTGCATGTACAAGAAGTAAATATGATTAGAGGCTGAAATGGCAGCCCTTGTGAGACTTACTCAATCAGAATCAGTATAAACCTTTTGCATTTACAGACACTAAAGATTTCAAAGTGAAAAATATACTCAATCACATCAGGTAAAGCACTGCACTTGAATGGTAAAACAAAACCTTTGCCAAAAAATGGCACCTATGTCATCTCTCTTTTCTTGAAAATTTCTATCATTTTGCATTAATGTTACATTCACTCGTAGGATCATAGAGATTTATGATGTGGTTAAAATGCATTGTACAGTGGGATTTGAAAGTATTCAGACTCCCTTAAATTTTTCACTCATTGCCATATTGCAGCTATTTGCTAAAATCAATTAATTATTCTTTTTCCTTGTTTGTTTATATTGTCAGAAAAGCACAGACTTGTAGGACGTTTTGCAGCTGTATTAAAAAATAAACACTGAAATCTCACATGTCCATAATTATTCAGACCCTTTGCTCAGTATAGAGTAGAATCATGAATGTTGATGGACAGCCATCTTCAGGTCTCTCCAGAGATGCTCAATTGGATTTAATCAGGACTCCTTCTCGGCCATTCAAGAACATTCAAAGAGTTGTTCTGAAACCACTACTTTGTTATTTTAGCTGTGTGCTTGGGATAATTGTCTTATTGTAAGGTGAACTTTCGGCCCATTCCGAGGTCATGAACACTCTTGCCACCACCATACTTCACTGTTGGGATGATATTAGGCAGGTGATGAGCAGTGCCAGGTCTTCTCCACACATACCACTTAGAATTAAGAACAAAAAGTTTGATTTTAATTTAATCAGACTAGAGAATTTTATTTCTCAGTCTGGGAGTCCTACAGGTGTTGTTTGGCAAACTTGATGCAGGCTTTCATGTGTTTTGCACTGAGGAGAGGCTTCTGGTGGGCCACTCTGCCATAAAGCCCCAAGTGGTGGAGGGTTGCAGTGATGGTTGTCTTTCTAGTACTTTGTTCCATCTCCCCGCTGCATCTCTGGAGCTCAGCCAGAGTGATCTTTGGGTTCTTCTTTATCTTTCTTGCCAAGGCTCTTCTACCCTGGATGATCAGTTTGGCTGGATGACCAGTTCAGAGAAGAGACGTGATCTTTCCAAACTTCTCTTCATGTTAATAATTGAATCAAGATAATTAAGTGCAGCTGGACTCCAGTGAAGACATAAGCCCATCTCAAGCATAATCAGGAGAACTGGACAGGACCTGAGTGCCTGAACAATGGAAAAAAATTAAATTAATTGATTTTAGCAAACGCTACAATATGACCAAGAATGAAAATTTTAAGGGGTTTGGAATACTTTCCAGACCAACTATACATTATTTCACTCCTCTACCTCATCGTCCTCTTACGATTTACAGAGAGCAATGACAAATGTCGTCAGAGGAAAGGGGGCACTTGTTGTTAGTGAAGCTAAAGGTTTACATGGCAAAAACTGGACAACATCCAAATTTGCTTGGCTCATTTCTTGTCAGGTACAGGAAATGCTGATAGCAGCCACTCTTGACTAATTTTCTAGGTAAATGATAAAAATACAATTCATATCAAGGTACCACAAGGCATTATTGACTCTGGTAATAAGATTCCAAACTTCTGTAAGATTTAAGGTCTTCTGCAGTTTCGGGGTAAGAAAATCAGATAGGTGGCGAAACCAGGATATAATAGACAGACAAATCTCCATGTCATTATTAGTCTAGCCAACTAGTATGGATCTGCACCACAAATAAACAAGAACTTTTCCAAATACCCTGCCCTTTCCAGTGGACCATTTTCTTCCCTGTATGCCTTTGCATTATTACACATTTTGAAGAGCTTTTCTGTGGATTTGGACATTTACTCACAACAATGTTTACATTTATTCAGCAGTGATTTACATGAAAGTGCCTCTATCATGGCCATGCATCCATGTTACAGCTCATAATGTGACATCAGTGAAAACCCTGTATCAACAGTGACATCTAAAACTGGCATTTATGTTGCCAGTGCGTACATACATCTCAGTGCGTACTCAGTGCGTACTGAGATGTATGTATGAATACTCAGTGCGTACATACATCTCCATGCTAGGTACATTCAACTATAATAAAGTGTTTGTTTTCAATGCAGATGAGCTGAAAACCACAGCATTCCAAGATTGGTTTCATTTTTTTTTTTTTTTTTGAGAATTCTCAAATCCCAAGAATTCTACACCAGCATATCCCAGAAAGGCTCCAAGCTCCTAAAGTATATATTTTTTCATATGTAACATTTTTTTTCTATCATTAAAGCCTAAATACAAAAAAGCATCGTGATGCCAAAAATACTAGATGGATTTCAATAAAATTTTACTAGGAAGAGAATAACTTAAATGCTGTTGACAGAATAGTTTTTATTAATTTATTAATACATAATTATTATATTATAAATAAAATTATTATAAATAAATAATAATCCCCCCCGCTTTGTCAAAAACGAGATACAACATGATACTACTTTATTTGGAGTCTTCTGGATTTAATTCCACAGGATAATGCTTGGCTGAGTGGAGCACATCAACAGCCCACACACACACACACACACACACACACACACACACACACACACACAACACATAAAAAACATGTTAACTTAAATATTTAAATCAATTACGTCTTCTGTCCTCATGTATATAAAAATAGTTGAAAAAAAATGCACGTCAAAAATGCAGACTAGTTGTAGATTTCTTATGGTAATATCTATATCTATCAAAATTCCACGTCAAATAAATTCATTTAAATAATATTTAAAATTAAATTCTAAAAAACAAGGATTAAAACATTAAGTGCATTATTTTACTTTATTATAAAAGGCAGCAGAACTTTATTTAAAATCTCAGCCTCATTAATTAGCGCCGACAGACCCGGAAGTATTCGAGACCGCAAACCAAACCCGTAATTCATTTAGTCCGGCCCACTTTTCCACAAAGCTTTATTTTTATTGGTCGAAAAACCGACCCATGCTCTTCTCATTGGCCCCTGCTTGAAATCCTCGAGCTGCCATTCGCTGGCTTTATGTGATACTGGTAAACCCGCTTTCTGTGCCCGAGGTGGCTGCAGTGATCTCCAGAGTGGGAGGGGAGAGATAAAACTAAAAAAAAAAAGACACTGGGGGAACTGACAGGGGTGAAAAAACCTACAAAGGCGACGCCAGAGACAGAGGGATCAACAGCTTCAAGAACTACTTCGTATAGAAGCCGCTAATGCTCGCGGTGTTGCAGATAAGTTGTGGGAAAGTAAACAGCACACAGTCGCAGGCTCTCTTTAAAAAAAAACAACACTCACAAAGGACAATAAACATGAGTGTTCTGGACCCGGCAGACTTGTGAAAAACAGTTAATGGGTGGTTATAGGGGCTAAAGGTTCACCGGCAACCCGGAGATTCTTGTGAGGACACACGACTGAGGAAGAAGAAGGTGAGAGGCGTCGATGCTTTCCAGGGAAAGATGTCTGATCTGCACTTGTCTTCTTTGTCAGCATGTTCACATGTTACAAAGACAGCGTTTTTCTCTCAGTAGTGGTGGTGCAGCCTACACAGAAATGGTGTGTAGAATGCTTTATGCCCTTTTTCCTAAGCTGTAGATGACCATCTGAAAAGATTAGATGATGGCAGATGCGTATATGCCTTTGGCAGATTCCACATCATGATGAATGATTAAACCTGTCAGGCTCCATTGCAAGGCCTTGTTACGATACCAGTGAGTTTGAAGAACTGAAATCATCAGCCATCAGGAAAGAGGAGTGAAAGGCTGGAAGCTTGTACCTGACCAGCATATCTGGGTGGCTGTTTTTCACCAACCCTTGTGTCCTCTCGCACAAGTCCAGGCCAAAAAGAGGTCTCATCTTTAACAATTCCTGTTCAATAGTTACTTCTCAGGATGGATTTCATGCTTCTGAATCTATAGGGAAACTGCAGCCCTCCCCAAATCATTGGCATTTTTCACTATGTCTCTGTTTCTGCTTCGCTTGCTAAATGTTCAAGTGATTCCCTGGTCTAACTCTAACAGATTTTTTCTCCTTAGTCACAGCCCAGCCCTAACTACAGGCATTCACAATCCATGCATGCTCAGGCTGTACCCAAACACAAAGACATCATTATCATTGGAGACCCTCAACTATTGCAGAGAACAAGAAAAAAAATTCAAGACAGTCATGCAAGGCCTTTGTACTCAGATTCATACTATCAGTCAGACATGTACCGTTACTTTACTACTTTATTTCACACCATCCTCTGGGCCCTGCTCACAGTTCTGCTTCATTCTGCTCAATAAAAGTAAAAATCTTTATTACTACCTCACTATTATTTAATTTATTATGACTTCTATAGCTGTAATGTAGCAACTGTTATTCTCTAAAGTTTATCAGAAATTAGAATACTACAAAAACTTATGAGAAACAAAAAGCTATGCTGAGATATGCTTTTGATATTTACAAACAAATAAAATAAATGGGAACATATCATCATGAAATAAGTTGCAAGCAACATTATCCGTGAGTTGGCTTTCCAAAACAGACCATTTGCAGGCTGTATATCAGATATACAGCCTGGCTCCTTGATGGTTTAATTTTTGTAATGGTGGGACTGTTCAAAAGCAGGATCAGCCTTAAACATGATTACTGGAGAAGATAATATCTTGTATTTTTGGTTATGTCTGCAATCACTCCCTATGCCATAAATAGTACACTAATTAGGGAGTTCACAATCTTGTTGTCTATATGTGTCAGCCCTGTGACTGACTGGTGTCCAGTCCAGGGTGTACCCCACCTTTGCCCAATGTGCTGGGATAGGCTCCAGTCTGTCTGTGACTCTCTGTGGAGGAATAAGTCGAAGGAAGTGATGGATTTGTGACTTTTTTTTATTAGTAACACTTTAATAAATCATCACACCGCAATTACAATGCCATAACTAATTTATGCTGTAAAACTCCTGGACAGGCAGACAGTATCCCAGTAGTTTTTTATAGAAAAAAACAAAAATAAAAAAAAAATCCACCCTTTTATCCACCCTGTAATTTGAAACCACACTATATCCTTCCACCTATCCATAAGTGAGCCAGAAAGGTTTTCATCATTGTACTGGTTAGCGCAAAATCAAACCAACAAAGCAACAGTGTAATTGCAAACACTGCTCCATTTGAATCTGTGTTTGGAATCTGACCACTGGTGTGAGTGTTGTAGTTCTGACATGGCTTTACATTCTGACGTCACTTTATGTTAATTTAATAGTTATTTTAATGTTTTTAGTGATAAACATGACACAAATTGCTTGGGTTGTTATATAAATGGTTCATGAACAATTAACAAATGTACTATTTAGTATATTCAATTCTAGTATGTGGATGTGAGCACAACTTGTTCTGTATGTTACTCCAGCCATGTCCTTGACTAATGTCATACCATCAGCACATCACTGCTGTGGCAGATTGACATTACTGGAGCTGTTCCCTGCAGTAAGGAGTATGTGAAGGACAAACCGACGGCTTCCCAAATGTCATATCCCTGAATGTTTGATCAGTAGTGGCTCCACGACAAAACAAGCACAAAACAAAAAAACTACCACAAATATTTCAAGAGGGTCGCTTTTCATGTCAACCCTTCTGGGAAAGCTGGAAATGTTAAGTGTCCTGATGGCAGAATTATCTCTGCATGGTGCTTTTTGTGGTTGACAGTAGTCAATTGCCTTCTCAACAGTTGTAGATGTTATGGATATGGATACAGCAAAGTTGCTGTATCAGTACTGCCATTCAGTTGTCACCAGTAGCCTTTATCTACAATTGTCTATTGATAATGTTGAATTCAAAACTAGTTTGTTGGTCAAACATTCCTGACTGTAAATCAGTGCCTGGAATTAAATTTGCAGGCTAAACTCATCCGTTGATATTTTTAATGCTTTAGTCCTTAATTGGGTTGTGGGGTGGTCTAAACCATGTCATTTAATTTCCTTAAACAGATTGCATACTAGGTCTGTAGAGTGAGATTTAGTTTTGGTAATATGAAAAATACAAAGGTAAAAGCCATTCCAGTTAAACCATTTGCAGCTAAATTAATTTAAAATGATTAGAGTTATCCCAGTATCAGATGTCAGTATGTGCAAGATGCATTTCTGTACTCACATTTGGTCCACATTTGGAGGTTTTTCAGAGTTCTATGTAGGTCAATGGAAGGGTGTGGAGGAGGAGTTGGTTTCATTTCTATTCTGTGATGCATCTTACTTTACACAAAGGAAAAGTTTTCACACAGCACAGCTGTCATGGGTGTTTTTTGTTCTAAGCACGATTTTGTTTGATGGCTCGTCCAGGTTTCTTCTTCACTGACACCTGCTGTCAATAGCTATCACTTTGATTCTTAATATGAACTTTAGAGTTAGAAACTTTCTAACTATCATAATGTTATATCAAAACCATAAAATTCACACAAAATGTAGGCTAACTTCATTATAAAATCCAATTTCACTAATGTATTGTGTTGAAATAAAAAAAGAGACGGTACTGAAGAACGATTTTTTTCTATGAAGTTAAACTTTGCCCTTGCCTTGCTTTTGAGTGACTGAGCCTTTTGTGATGATATGGAAAAGCTGCATCACCGGGTGAAACAGCAGATCTCTGCAGAGTGGGCAGGCATCAATGAAAGCAGAATAGCACTTAGTATTTTGATCTCCAATACCTTGTTTCAGCTGTTTTCAATATTTTCAGATATATCATTCAATTTAAAAAAATGATTAAACCTACGCTCATGGCTGTGCCATATTTGGCTGACTTTGGATATGTTGGTGACCAATTTAAGGGTTGAACTTGTGTCCTTTTACTTTGGTGTATAAAATGTTATAAATGCTTTTACTGTATTTTGTGCACCTTTAGCAAGATATAAACCTGCTTCTACTCTTTTTTAAAGTCAGAGTTATTAGTATTCTAATAAATTAATTCCAATGAAAATATTTAATTCCATACTTCCATATCAGTTTTTTTCATGTTTATCTAGAAGAAGACAACTTCTTCATCATTTATTTCACAAGTTATATTATTCCAGGACAGCATAATCAAGTGACCTATGAGATAAATGGAGTGGCAATGGCAAATACTGAAAAATGCTTCCTTAGGGTCAGCACATGCTTTTCCTCTACAAAGAGTCTTTGTTGGTTTGGCCTAAGAGTGGGTTGACTGGAAACATACTGTACTAGTGGCCTGAAGAAAACAACAAGAGAATTGACATTAGTGTTTTTGATCTATGTGTCAATAGACACATTAGCAAGTTTTGCCGAAATATATTGAAAAGAATAACAGGCATGGCAACATAACTTCCATTCATTTTAAACAGTAAAAGTGAACAATGACTCTTCCTATCCCAGAGTTGTGTTTTGTTTGCTGTTTTTGCATATTCAACAGCCTAGCATTAAAAGCAGTTTGAGTCTGATATAAATGCAAAGCAGATGCTGGATTTCAACATTACAAAGTAATGTGAATAACAACATATTTTTTTTAAATGCTTGCAGCAGTTGAGGGTCTGAAGGGCACTTGTGGATGGTAAATTTCCATTCCCTTTTGAAGACATGATAGCAAGTTTACACCTTTGGATTATTGTTAAAGGGGACATATTTCTCAGTTTTTTCAGTGCTTTCTTTTGGGGTGGCTCCCTGGATTGTGTTTTAACCTTTGTTAAAATTAACCTTCTTTTTTTTTTTTTGTTGTTTTGGGGCAAGGCATGGTACTAAGATTTCACTGAGATGTCAAGGAGCCATGTTAATTTGCAGAAAAGAAGCACAATATTTAATCTTTAAGTGAGAACACTATAGAACACAATTCATGTTTATAACTTGTCTGAATTGGTAATCTTAATTACTATAGTCTACTTTGATGAATCATTTATCAATTTTGTCAGGTTAGTCTCTTAAATAATAAATAAATAAATAATCAATAATGATGTCTGTAATGGAATATGGTGTCTATATCATGATCCGCCCATAGCCTTTAATGTTTATGTAGCCCTTTCTGATTATTCTCCAACAAATAAAAAAAGGCCTGTTGTAACTGGGGATCAAACCCTCAACCTCCTTGCTGGGAGCCAATAGTGCTAACCAATTACTGTGAGGCAGCAGTTCTAATGACATTTATGTTTTGTTTGGAACACTTTGGATTTATAGTGCTGCTTCCATGTTTTGGTTGTGCTTTATTGTGTGGCAATGTTGCCAGAGCAACAAATAACCAATTAGGAAACAACTACATAGAAAAACAGAGATTTTGACATTTATTTACTTCAGAATATAGTATGCTGAATCTGGGGTTGGTCATTTTGCAAATTGGTTGCATTTTGCATTGTTTACATTTATTTTTGCTTTTCCTCTAGGGATAATGTCAACGATCATACCTCAGCAGCCTCCAAAGGATGAAGAAGAGGAAGAAGATGAGGAACAAGGAGAAGAGTTTGAGTTTGATGACAGTACTGATGAGGAGAAAATTCAGAAGAACAATAAAAGGATTGACTCTGTTCAGTTGCCAGAGGAAAAGAGTAGTGAGACGCTAACAGTCACAGAAAACCCAGATCTCCTCATTTCGATACCCCCTGCTGGACAGGAGGTAATTCTCACAACGGTTTCAATGCCCTTTGCAGGTAAAACACATTTTTGACAATATGCTTTATCTTTATCTAGTGCTGAATCAATTCTAGTTGCCTGTTTGTATTGATTTATGTGAATAACTGTTGCCTAGATGAAAACATTTTCAATATGTTGCAATACATTGGATGCCTAAATATAATTTTGGCAAATGACATGTGAACTTTCAGACATTCCCATTTAAAGATGTAAATCTTATGAAAGATTTAATTATGTATCATTATATATTGCTGTACATAATTATGCAGGTGCCTGTCTGAAACAATATTTAACTTCTGTTTTGATGTATGCGTTGTAGGCAGGTAGTGACAAATGGTTTATTGCAGTAAACAGATATTAATGCTTAAAAAAAATTGAAATTGAACAAGTAGTTCATACAGAGTCAACTTGGTGACTGAAAATAGATAACATATATGCGTATTCACATATTTTAAGAATGAGTTGAGTGAAAGCTAATTAAAATTCAGAAGTGTGGATTTATTATTGTTTATTATTAGGCAAGGCCCCATATATGCCTACACCTTGGTATGAGCGAAACAATTACACATAGAGTCACACCGGATTGGAGCAGGGCAGTGGTACTGATGATACGGATGTGCTACTGTGGGAGTAACCCCAGCGAGAGAGGGTACATGCTGAGGATGTGGGAGAAATGGTGCTTTGAAACCACATCCACACTAACTAAGAAGTAGCTCAGTGTTTGAATATCCGCAACAGGAAGTTGCTATCACAGTTAGAGGTAAAAGCACAGAAAGGCATAGGGAACAACGCCAGATGAGAACATGAGAAGCACCAAGGGCTGAAGGAGGAGATAGAGAGAATGTGGGGGGTGAAGGCAACAGTGGTCCCAGTAGTGATAGGAACACTAAGGGCAGTAACACCCAAGCTGAGTAGCTGGCTCCGACAGATACATCACAGATCTCTGTCCAGAAGAGCACAGTCCTAGGAACAGCTAAGATTCTGCGCAGTGACCCCAGTACATACAGTGTTTCCCTGTATATATACATATATATACAGGGAAACACACAGAAAGTCCCCAGCTGCAACTGGGATTCAAACCCAGTGCCTTCTTGCTGTGGGGTGACAGTACTAACCACCTACCCACTCTGCCAGCCATCCATCTTCTACCACTTGTTCTTCCACTGAGGGTCGCGGGGGGACTGGAGCCTATCCCCCAGGGCAAATGGGCAGAGGCAGGGTACACGCTGGACTGGTCGCCAGCCAATCGCAGGGCTAACACAGAGACAAACAACCATTTGCTCTCACATTCACACCTACGGGCAATTAAGAGTTTTTCAATTAGCCTAATCCCCAAACGTGCATGTCTTTGGACTGTGAGAGGAAGCCGGAGTACCTGGAGAGAACCCACACAGGCACAGGGAGAACATGCAAACTCCACACAGAAAGTCCCCAGCCCCAACTGGGATTCGAACCCAGGGCCTTCTTGCTGTGAGGTGACAGTACTAATCACCACACCACTCTACCACCCATAACCTGTAAAATCAATTGAAAAACAAAAAGAAATAATTTAGGGAGATGAAGTAAAAAATAAACAACTGAGATAATGTAGTTGCATAAGTGTGCACACCCTTGTATAACTGGGTATGTGGCTGTGTTCAGATTTAACCAATTCAACCACCTGTTAAACTGAAGTCAGTATACCTGTTGCCACTTAAAGTTTGTCTGATTAACCCCAAATAAAGTTCAGCTGTTCTAGTGGGCTTTTCCTGACATTTTTGTAGCCACATCATTCAGTACAAGCCCCGGTCTGCAGAGAGCTTCCAAAGCATCAGAGGGATCTCATTATTCAAAGTTAACAGTCAAGTGAAAGCTACAAAATCGCAAGAAATTTCCAAGGAATTAAATATAGCATGGAACACAGTGAAGACTGTCATCATCAAGTTGAGAAAATACGGCACAACAGTGACATTATCAAGAACAGGATATCTGTCTGAAATTGATGATAAGAAGAGAGGAAAACTAGTCAGGGAGGCTGCCAAGAGGTCGACCTCAACACTGAAGGAGCTGCAGGAATTTCTTTCAGGTACTGGCTGTGTAGTACATATGGCAACAATCTTCCTTCTGCTTCATATGTTTGGGCTATAGGGTAGTGTGGTAAGATGTATGCCTTATCTTAGGAAGAAAAATATCCAAGCCTGGCTTAATTTTGCAAAAAAGTGGGGAAATGTGTTATGGTCTGATGAAAGGTTGAACTTTTTGGACATAAGGTATATTTGGTGCAAAAACAACACTGCACATCACCTAAATAACACCATACCTACAGTGAAGCATGAAGGTGGCAGCATCATGCTTTGGGGATTTTTTTTTTCAGCTGGAACTAGGGCCTTAGTCAGGGGGGAGAATATTATGAACCATTCCAAATATCAGTCAAAATGTGTTGGCAAAAAAAATGTTCGGCCTTTTGTTAGAAAGATGATGAAGAACTTCATCTTTCAGCACTGCAATGACCCAAAGCACACATCTCAATCAACAGAAGAATGGCTTCACCAGAATAATATTGAGGCTTTGGAATGGCCCAGCCAGAGTCCAGGTCTGAATCCCATCGAACAGCTGTTGGTGATCTGAAGAGCAGTTTTGCAAAGAGTGGGCAAATATTGCCACATCAAGATGTGCCATACTGATAGGGTCGTACCCAAAAAGACTGAGTGCTGCAAGTATTAGTTTAAGGGTGTGTATATTTATGTAACCAGGTTATTTTAAGTTTTTTATTTCATATATTTCACCAATAAAGATTCCAGTTTGTTTTTCAATTACATTGTTTAGGTTATAGGTCACATCACATTAAAGGTGGAAAAAGTTGTGAAATTATTTGTCTTGCTGTAATTTTTTTACATGACGAAAACCTGGCATTTGAACACATTATATTTGTGTTCAAATTTGACATCTGTGCTCAATTATATTTCTGTTCAGTTTTTTTTTTTGCTAGTTGAAAATGATGCTGTTTAGGATTTTTTTTTTGTTTTCAATTAGAATACATATTAAAAATGTTGCAACGTTATTTTGTTGTTCATTTTTCGTCTCATGCTTTTTTTTTTTTCCAACCAGATATTCCAGCCAGTGAATCACCCAACTGGTGAGTTGCCTTCTACTTTGAGATTATTTACCAGATTAATGTGGAAAATTATGTTTACCATCATATCAATATTATATCAATATATTATGAGATAGATATTATGCTCATTCTCCATGCCACTTATTTTTGTTTTTGTGGGCTCAGTGATGATGTATAACTGCAAGTTGCTGATTCATGTGATTATAATGCGAGTAATTTTGTACATACAGTGCAGTGCTGAGATAAATTGAAATCAACCGTCAGTCTTCAGCAGACAGAACATGGTATAAATATTGGTGTGTTTAAGCTCATTAGTGACACAGAAGTATTTTATTTTTTGGAATATTTTATACCACAATATCTTAAAAGAATCAATGCAATGAATGAATGAATGACTCAGTGATATTTTACTGTTTTTAAACATTTAAGTTAAGTTATAACTTACACATTATTTTGTGTCTAATTCTTTTTTTTATATATACATAGATTGGAGGGATTTAAAATGGTACTTGTCACTTATACCAAAAGAACGGTAAAGAAAGAACATAAACAAATAGATGCAAATGATTCCATGCATTAATTTTCTGTAAATGAGTCTGTCCAGTTTAACTTTTGTGAGTCTTCAGCTATTTAAAGTGCAGTTGCCTCAAGAAAATACAGATGAATAAATGAACGGGCAAATAAATACATTTCAGATTAAACCCAGTTACCTTCCCTAGTCTTTATTCACTTAATAATACACTAAATGCTTAAAATCTAATCTTGTTTTTTTTAGTTATGCCACCCTAGACTGTGTTTTCATTGAGTGCAATTGGATGAAATTGTACACAGAATCAATATATTTACATAGAACTCGGATGACAGTCTCTCTTTCTGAGAGGTGATGAATCCAGGCCTGGTTTAGGCTACAATATTTTGTTCGTAATCTCCAAAATATTTAAGTGAGCATAGAAACAGGTAATGGAAAATACAGGCTTCTGAGCTCACGATCGGAAGAGAGCACAGAAGTTACCTTTAGGTGTGAGTTTATGTACTGAACGACCACACATGTACATAGTTATTTTTATACTGGTGAGGTTAATAACATTTCTTTAGCATGTGGATGTGTTTTTTTTTGGTTGAAACAACTGATTTGGATTTTAAAGATGAGTTATCAATAGACTTTTCTGCCATCAACATGTTATTGATGTAGGCATATACAGCAGTTCAGTTGGTGCATTTAAAATAATACCACCCACATTACACTGAAGTAGTCTTTGAGAAATACACATTTCACCTAAAACTATACCAACATGGTATGCTGTTGAAGTATTCAAGTTAAAGACTACAAAACCACTGTTTTTCTCTCAAAAACAAATATATTTGGATATGAATAAGTGCTTTTGATCAATTGTGGTCCAACTCTTGACATTCTATTTAGATTATTTCAATTTGGCATATTTTTTGTAAAAATATGAGTGACTGCCCTCTGTGGGTTAAAATCTGTCTCTAACAATCAAATTTTGCTATTGGCTGAGATGGAGGCTGTTGGATTGCAATAGCTCTAGCCTACTATTTGCTAATCCGCGTGTTCGTTAAATGAAGATCTCGAGAAAATAACTGCCAATTTCAAAATGTATTTGACAATAGAACCAATTCAGGATACAAATATTACAGAGCTCCGGGCCAGTTCATATCCCTAAAACAACAGAGTCATCGTCAGGGCACAAAGTCTGACAACCTAACTATCCCTTGACCCAGTCTTTTATACAACACAGATGTAAATTTAATGTCCTTGTAGTCCAATCCGGTTCTCCTGGTTCGATGATCTCGTCCTCTTCCTCCAATCCTGGTAGATGTTGGTGTCCGTCCTTCCTCCAGCGTCTCCCCCGATGGCCAGTTGAAGAGTTCATCTTCTCCCTGCAGATAGACCTTACCACCCCCGGCAAGATGTCCTGCTTTCTAATGAATATTTTACCACCCTTTGTTTTGCTGGTTCCTGAGCTCCCCACTATCTAAACCATCACACCCTGTCGTAAAACGTCCCTACTCTTTGTTACCATTAATAAATAAGTCCCCCATGCTTGACTTCTAAGAGAAGACCAGAACAAATGATAAACCTTATGATAATGAGATAGTGACACTCTACAAGGCTGATGATTTTGAGGCAGCTTTGTCACAAACCACCTGCCCCTCCTGTTAAAAAAAGCTGCAGATGAAGATGTAGTGCATTTTCGCAGAGGTCAGAGCAGATGCTCAACTTGGCCATTCTGCAACCCGAACGCTTCCAGTGTAATATCGGAGTCAGAGTCTCTTATGGTCAGCTCATTATCGAGCATAAAGTTTTGTTACTTCATTTCTTATTTTTTCCCTGTTGTATTTTCATGCATTTGAGTGGTAAAGTAGTGGTTGGGGTGTGGGAGTGACTGGGCATGTCTTAATTGCTCCAGGAATCACCCATAATCAAGGCAATTTTTGAATTTCCATTCTAGCAGCATGTCCCATTTACTATACAGTCTTTGATGCTGGCATTTACAGTAAGTATTTTTTCCCCTCGTTCAGGCACACACAGCACCCATTATTGTGGGTTAATTTAGTTTTATATTATTTTTTAATACATTTGCAACCATTTGTAAAAGTGCTGTGAAAAAAATGAAATTAATTGATTTTAGCAAATGGCTGCTATATGACAAAGAGTGAAAAATTTAAGGGGATTTGAATACTTTCCAAACCTACTGGACTCCAGACTGGCTTGGAAAGTTGCAGGTCATTTTCATTAAACCTGTCACAGAGAACGATGGCCTAAAAGAAAAAAAAAAAACAGGTCCATGCTTAAGATATCATGGCAACAGTGCATCAATATGTCCCTTTCACATCAATTCTTTATGCTCATGTCAGTTTGATGTGCTATGATATGTTTAGAGGGCAATTTAGCAAAAGCATCAAATGCGAGGCTGCATACTTTAATGTGAGGATCCCTGACAAGTATGCGTTGTGCATTGTAATTAAACAAAGCTGGATAGTTTGGAGTAGGGACATCATGGGAAATGTTTTGATGTGAGGAGGGACTAGCTTGTGGAGGAATTATTACCTGAGGACAAACGGAGCTTCATCAGCTTATTCAGTTACCAAGAAGAGCTCAACAGAGCCCAGATGGCAAACGACGCAGGTCTATAGGGGCTACTACTGCATGGGCACAAAGTGCTGAAGGGATATAAACAGATGGAAGTGTAAGATTGGCATCCAGGCAGTTTCAACTTTGGGATGTGCTCTGCCCCAGGCTATGTCACTTGCCTTGAAAAATGATTTATTTCTCTATGTTGAGCTGTAAGGCTCACCACAGCCATTAGCACAGTCTGGATTGATTCTACAGTGCCCAAATCTCATTCATGACACAGAGGTGTGCAGTTGGGCACAAAAAACAGACAAACTTGAGCCCTGTAACTTCTCAGCAGAAGTTATTTTAATCATAAGCAATGCGTTGACAAATGACACTCTTTTCACATATTTGCTTACTTTCTTTTTACAATAGCTGTTGTTGCATTGAGCAGTACAATTCAATTGACCTTTTTTCTGTTTGGAATAGTAAACTCAGATCTGGCTGGAATTGTAATGGTATATAATTATATAAAATTGCCAAGGAGCTGAAAATGAGAAATTATGTGGTCATTCCACAATGGATTTAGTCAAGGTTACTAATACTACTATCTGCTAATGTTGTGTCTGTTGGTGCTTTTTCCATGCCTGTTTGATCAATTGTCTGTTTTGTTACTTGTTTCATTGAATGACTGGCTCACAGTGTTGCCACACACCATTTTATATTTGTCATTTTTGTGTTTTTCCTCCTCCTATATGTCCCTTGGACATACATCCCGGGAGAGGATATTGTCTTTGTGAATATTTCCATTGCATTGTAAGAGGTGATGTAAGAGGGACAGATTTAATGAGTTTTGATTTGACTCTCCGACATGGTGTGTTCTGTCATATAATCAGTTATTTGGAGGACAATCTCTCAACACAGCAACAACACAAACCATGTGATAGTCACATTTTTGCCTCTAATATCAGAGCAGGTTTTAAATAGCTGTTTCAGGACATGCTTTCTCTTTAAAAGCCAACAGTCATTTTGGTAAGTCTGTAGGCATGGCACATGCTAATTTCACAGCAGAAGAAGTAGCAAGCAGGAGGTTTAATGTGCTATTGACATATTCATAATCCACTATGATTTTGAATATTATAAAGGTTTGCATATATATATATATATATATACTGCATCTGCATAAACGGTTCAAAATTAGGCTGTGCTGTACCAAAGCAGTTTAAATATAATGTTCTTGGTTAAGTCAAACAGTGAAAAACAAACAAAAACTACACAAACAGTTTGATCATGGTTCTGCTATCAGGTTACAGTGACTGTTAAAGAATTCGGGAAGTAACAATACAGACAGCCAAGACATCTGGTAGATAAAAAAAAAAGTAAACAAATGTGAAGTATGCTATAGACACAGTAAGACTGCACCTAAGCCTGCTATCAGCTTACCACTGGCATCTCATTACAATGAGAGGCTGTAGACCTGCATGAACTTAAACCAGTTGTGTGGCATCTCCACATTGTTGATCAGTTCACATTGTTTAATGTTGGCAGCATTCTGATCACAAAGAAGTCTTTGAAAATAGTGAAATATTTTGTTCATTACTTGATAGATGTGCACGACTCACCTCAGAAGATGTTTCTGAACAACTGAGAGTTGTCTGAAGTGAGAGATATAGGTAGTAGGTACCTATATTCTGGAGCGGTATAGTCAAATGCTTACTGAAACCATAATGGGATTGAAGGTAACTATTGGTTTGAGCACTGCTATGGACTGGGCTCTCATGGCAAATAATGCTATGCAAAATGTCCATGGATATTGTACTTATCAATTTGTTTTTGGACAAAATTCCAACCTGCCCTCTGTGCTCACTGATAAACCCCCAACTTTAGAGGACACAACAAAACATGAATGAGTAGCAAAACACATCTCTGGTTTACATGTGTAAAAAGGCTTTCAGAGAAAGAGTGTTCAGAAAGAATATGTAGAGCATATCTTCATATGAGGAAAAAAGCTTGTCATACAGATGAGAAATATGAAGCTGGAGAAAAAGTGTATTGTAAGCGAATAGACTACACTGAGTGGAAAGGGTCAGGAGGTGTCATCAGTCAGGATGGTACTGTGGTCTGTCAGACATAGAGGAATCTTTAATTGGGTATATTGTCTCAGACTGAGACAATTGAAAAGTAAATCCAGCAAATGTGCAGCAACATGTTGCATGGTGCACGATGCTGAAAATGACACAGAAGGACAGGAAATTGCTGATTACAATAACATGAAAAACAGACCCCATGGAAATGACCAAACGAGAGCAGAAAGAAGACACTGACACGGTGCCCGCGGGCACCAGGTCGCCCCCTAGGGCTATTTTAAGAATAGCGCAGCTCACTAGTGAGTTGCATCTAAATTTTAATTTTATTTGTAATTTTATTTTTTAATCACACTTGCATTTATATAGATTTATAAATGACAGTATCTTAAAAGTATGTTTTTATACATGAAGTTTAGACAAGTTTAGGTGAACTCCCAACTACTCTAGTTCAAACCCAGTGCTCGCGTTGGTGGGATCAGTGGAGATGGCCGCTGAATGAACTTTCTTGCCCCAAAAATATGGCAGAAAAAAAGAAAACATCACGTTAAGAATAAATAGGAGTTCTTTTTTACAACTGTGAAAGAAACCTGTGTGTGAAAATGGCACAATGTGGAGAGACACTTGACTACGTGTCACAAAAGCCACCATACTAACTAGCCACCAGGAAGTACAGTACGGGCAGAAAAAGCATGTAAGCTAAAGGCAGCTTTGGGTAAGTAAGTCTTTTATCATTATTTGGTGAAAAATTCGCAAAAAGCAACTGAAGCCTCATTTTGAGCTGCACATTTCCTGGGGCAACATAGTTCATAATTTGTTGAAAGAGTTTGTCAGTGGCTAGTAAAAATACACTTTTTATTATGAAATGTAATAATATAAGTCAGGGGTGTCCATACTGTTCCACAAAGGGCCGTGTGGCTGCAGGTTTTCGTTCCAACCCAGCAGCAGCACACCAGACTTGACTCACTTAATCATGATTGGTCAAACTGGGTGTGCTTGACTGGTTGGAACAAAAACCTGCAGCCACACGGACCTTTGTGGAACAGTTTGGACACTCCTGATATAAGTGATTGTCTGAAAATTTAATTACTGAGATTAATAGAAATAAAGTGCTGAATTTTGATATTTGTTTTTTCACCTTGTCAATGTTGATGATTATTTTGCGAGATATTAACTTGTTCAGTGTCTTCACATAGATGAGTATCAATAATCATTATTAATAATGTATAACTATAGGCAAACTGAGCAAATTTGGTCGTTCAGAAGAGTGTATCAAACTGGTAGCCCTTTGTATAACTCAGTACCCATGAAGTAGCTTTCAGTTTCAAAAAGCTGGGTGACTCTGTTCTAGGTCGTGCAGGAAAAATGACAGTTAAATACAAATACTGGTACAACTTGCCAACTAAGTATATTAAACCAACTGAGAATGCCAATTCAGATGTATGTGAGGACAAAATTTTAATTTAATATATATAGTTTGACTCAACAAAACACAACATTAAAAAAAACCAAAAAAAAGCAAACTGGCACGATAACAATGTGTTTGAGGAAAACAGCTCATTTCCACCAGATGGGTGTGTACCCTCAAAGAGTCACTTACTGGGCCAGTACCCAAAGCATGACTTCACAACTTGACTCAGGGTTTTGAGGAATTAGATGTGTCACAGCTAAAAAAGTACTCTCCCACTTGTGTCACATAGTTTCTTCAGGCTGCTTGTGGCAGTGATCTGTCAGGTAATGGATGCTTAATTCTATCAAGATAAAATCACCAATCATTTATACAGGGAATGAAGCCATCACGTGGACATTATGGAAACTCAACAAATGTGTGTATGGTCTAGCTGATGCCTCCCTCTACTGGTACAACAGAGTAAAAATAAATAGTACAGCAGAAAGAAAAGTCTCAAGTTGATCTGGTTGTCTTCTATAGATGACTATAGATCTTCTATAGATCAGGGCTGTACTGTTACTGGGGTTTTGGCCTGCAATGTGGATTACTTCATGTAAGGAGGCACACACTCAACAATGGTAGCTCAGCACAAAGCTGCATTCCAGATTTGACAAGGAGGATGGGAACTTCTGTTTTGTTGGGATGGACTTTGAGACTGTTAACAAAGGAGTGAGAATACACCACTACAATTACATTCAGCATTTGCAGCTTATTCACATATGATTCATAAGCTGTGGAATAGCACTCATCCCTCGCTGACAAAGAAAAATATCAGCTCAAATCCAACATTGGACAAATTCTTTGTGTTGCAAGACAGAAAAGGCCAGATGTAATGTTTGAGGGTAGCAATCTGGCATCAGGAATACAAAAGGCACATGATAGTGTGTAAACTTAAGTCTATGATAGTAGTTCTGAACTTCCAACATTTGGGTAATGTTAATTCCCCAAGGATGGTTGTTTTCAGTGATGCCTTATTTGGAAATCTCTGACATAGGCACTCAGGGAGGATATCTTATTAACCTAATGTGGGAAAATGGAAAGTTCTCACCTCTTTAATGTCAAAGAAAGTCAAGTGGGTTATTTACAGTCCACTGGCAGGTACAATTTTGGCAGTGTCGGATGCGATTGACAATGCCATCTTTCTGTCCACACTCCTTTATGAACTCACTGTTAAATATATTCAATTGTAACTTATGTCATAGACAACTATACACTGGTAGAGGTACGGCAGTCTACAAATACAGTTACACTGGAAAAAAGACTGCATCTGGAGATAAGCAGCATCAAAGCCATTAATCAAATACCAAAGGTTGACTGAGACTTTAGCATGAAAGAACAGCTTGCGGACTGCCTCACAAAGGCAGGGGCTTCGGCTTTACAGCTAAGTAAGAGACTTAATGATGGACAGTGTGAACTTGGTTAAAAAATAAACATATTCTTAGTTAAAAAAAACGCATATTTTACAAACTTTTTTTGAGTGTTATTTTGTGATTTGTCATTTTTGTTATGATGTGTTTGTTTTAAATCAGGAGGAGTAGTTGTGAAGGAGGAGGTGATTGTGCAAAAATGTTACCTAATAAAGGGGTTCTTGAGCTACAGTACACATTTCTATTCTTATTAACAGTGGTGACATCTGTTTTGTAACCTGAGGAACATGGTATGCATCAAATACAACCATAATCATTGGCACTCATTTCACTTGTCGCATAGTTTTTTTTAATGGCACCTAAGCTAAATTAGGCTATTAAGCTTCATGCGAGCTTTGTATGCACTTTTTCCTTTCCCATGGCCTCCTAGTGTGGTTTATATAGCAGTTTATGTGGTTTATGTTGCAATTTAGAGATAATTCACATCGTTGGACATCGAGCAAGTATTTAAATGTCCACATCCTTCTTTTGTTGAACAAGCATTTTGTGAGAAAAATGACAGCACACAGATTTGTTAAACTGCATTATCATTCTTTTTAGTTCTTTGGCAACGGGGGAGTCCAGGTCCTCATGCCCAACAGGAGAAAAGCCCCAAGTCGCGTCTATGGTACTGTCAACTGTTGAGAAGCCAGTTCATTTAGAAGATCACTTCAGAGAAACCTTACAGGAGAGCAACTCTGGGAACATTTCTGAAGGTACAGAATTGGTTATTTTATGTAGGTAATTTTGCATCTCAGGGTCGCATAAAAAAAAAAAAAACCCAAAAAAACAAACCTTCAATGGAATGGCCATATTGTGCCTCACTGATTTCTGTAGTGAAGAAGCCCCAGTGTAGCTCCATATGTATCTATACAGGTGTGTACATTTGTAGCAATGTGCACATGTAAACAACTGTAAAGACACATATGGATAGGGTACAGACAGCCAGGCAGACACATTCTCTGGTATGATTTCAGTTCCATGTAAATAAGACCTGAATCCAATTAATACAGCATGAGGATCAATGGAGAAACATTTCATGAGAGAAAATTGGTTTGGGATTTCAACTCAGTCAGCATTGTATTTATTATTGGAAGGTGACTCCAAAATATCCTGGTAATAATACATGGCTGTTTTTCATGTTTTAATGTATTGTTGCCGGCCCTATACCATCAGTTTGAACATGTACAGTGCATTTAAAATAAAGATACTTTTTGCAGATTATATTATTTTTTGGTTTAAGCAGATAGCTATGAGATGACATTTTGTTCAAATTATTCTGTGAAACAGCTTCCCTTGAAAAGTTTATGGGACAACATAATGTATTATTACTAGCTGAATAAGAAATTGACAATGTTTTATTTCAAAATACAGATCTTGTAATATTATGAGAGACCATCAGAGACATTAAGAATTACCTCTCACTTGCACCTGTGAAATATTGTCACATACTACTGAAATGCTCATACACACTACTGAAATGCTTTTTAATATAAGGTGTGACAGGATTTCACTTAGTTATATGTGAGCATTTCAGTGTGAAATACTTCCACCTGTTCACAATACACAGTTCAGATCAGTTACATTGTTTCCAATGTTTATGACTTTTTATTTTGGGATATGTTAGTAGTAAGTTTAGTAATTCCTCATAAACCTTATTTATTTGCAAATTCTACTCAACTAATACATTGCACTCGATAACACAGTGCGCCCTCTTTCCGGCCTGGCAGTTAGCGATGTGAGGCTGCTTTGCTGTTCGGAGGGGAAAAGCGATCCTATGTGACTGTTCAGCATGCCCTGGCTCAGAGTAGAGATGGTCGGTTGCTGCCCAACTGTGGTTGGATTTGCTAAGATCTTAAAGGTCTCCACTGACGCCAGTATTTTATGAAATACCAATGCTGCCTTAGTTAGGCCACTAGTGGGCTGTTGGGCACCTGTATTATTGGTAGTATTAGTATGAGAGTTTGTATCAATTGTTCAATTAAAAAAAACCTGCTGTGAACTAGAGGAAGCCCTTCTGGTTTCACTGAAAACCTTTTGTTTTATCTGAAATGCTCTCACACATATAAGTGAAACTCTCTCATACACTCTACTGAAAATGTATTTTACTATACAATTTTGGAAGAATTTAATTAATGTGCATGAGAGTTTCATGATAATAATACTGTCATGCTATTAATTGAAGTAGCACTTGTTGAAATGTGGGGCTTAGTGAAAAGTATTTTGAACAAATCACATTTTAAAACCAAATAAAAAAAACTTGAATAATTTAAGCTGAAACACATTGAGACAAAGCAGTTAATGGCAAATCCTCTTACAGTAAATGTGCAGATTGGTCATTAGCTTAGCAAGTTGGAAAAAAAATGTCAAAATGTCCAACTACAAAAATTAAAATGGAGATGTGAACTTGAAATGCAAGTGATATAACAATAATTTATATATTTATTGCTACTACTAATTCCCATTTCAGAGCAGCCTTTGTTTAGTTTGTCTATGTTTTTTATTTTTCAGCTGTATGCGAGGATGAATGTGGGCCAAATACAGCTGCAGAGGTCATTTATGATGACGTTCCAAATGAGGACCCTCCCTCCCCTGATGATGGTCAGTAGTTATGACAAAAGGATGTTTGTGGAATTCATACATTTTGGAATGGAGCTTCATGTAGGTCATGTGTTTTTTGTCATGCCATTAGATATAATATATGAAGATGTTCAGAAAGACAGTGGACCGCTGGATGCAGACAATGGGTGGAGTTCCAGTGAGTTTGAAAGTTACGAGGAGCAGTCAGACAGTGAAGCCAAACCGCCAACACGCAGCAAGGTAGAACTGGCATATTGGTCCTTGAAAACATATTTCCGGTACATTTCAGGTATTCTACTGGGTGTGTCGTGGAGCTAATGCACCCAGGTATATTTTCTATAGTACTGAGATGATCTTGACAATAATGGGGTTGGTTTAGAAACAAAGTACTGTATCACATAAGATAAATGTATTATCAAAGGAAACCAGTCACCTGAAAATCAAGTCATTTAATACTTTAAGCTATAAAGTAAAATTAGAAAAAAAAAAGCCCAATATCATTGGATGCTTTATGATTGAGCATCCAACTTTGGAATCCAACATGGTTTAATTAGAGCTTGTGTTGTCTCCTGTCCATTAACATCTCATTTAGATGACTGGTTATTTAAGTTATTTGTTAAATATATAAAAAAGGAGAATAACCTGTATCTAGCCTCTTGAATTCACCTGTCATAAGGTATAGAACTTAGAATAAAGATGAAAATGCATGAATGGTGGACTCACATGAAAGCAAAGAAGACGCTCTTCTTTTTTTCTTTTAAATCCTCTACTTGGTATGTTTTGACATAAAGCTCTGTGCTGTGTGGCTCTACAGTATGGGTCTTCCACACGATGGCACTGTGTGCACATTCACATTGTCTTCCATTTACATCCTGGTCCAACAAGCAAGTGTACTGGTAGCGGTGGAAGTTTAGAGGCATGTTCTTAGACTAGTTATATCCTTACAAATGTATGCATTTATAAATTGCTTTATTGTATTCTATATCCCCAAAGAGTATGAGATTTAATTAAGAAGTCATCCAGGAACTCCTTGAGTTAAATCGAAATGTGAAATGAGGTATGAGATAAGCGAAAAATATTTGTGTTGCATATAGAGAAATGAGCTCTGGCAATTAGAGTATAGAGTAATGTGCAGTGGGAATCCCCCCCCACACACACAAACACACAAACCCATCCTCACACCAGCCACGCAAGCACGTACGCACGCACACACACACACACACACACACACACACACATCCCCCCCACACAGTCTTGACTTCTTGTGGAATGCCTGTCCTCAGCTAGTAAGCAAAAGAAAGGTTGCATCCAGACACTGCAAATTAATGAATGGAATTACTTTTTGGGCCTGGCTTTTTTTGTTGCTAGTCCACCGTTCCTCAAAAATACATAGTTTTTAATTAGAGTTGGCTTATCAATTTCTCACCAAGTGCACTTGAAGTATTTTCAGTTGCTGTTCTCTGTTTGATATGAGTCATGACATTTTTTTTAAATATTTGCTTTCCTGCCTGCAGTCGTCCTTCATTTATATAAGCGTTAATTTAAAGCTTTTTCCCTATGACCAAAGCTCTGCTCTGTGCCTTCCCTCACTATGATTTTTTCTAGCTTTTTTTGACCTTGACAACTATGCCTCCATTTCCTATTTCATTTTCATTTTCCTATGTGCTTCATCCTTCATCTCTCCATCTTTTGTGGCTGAATGCGATCCTGCCCCATCCCACACCTACCCTTTGTACCTCCCTGTCCAAAAATTGTAGCTCTCCCCCGAAGTACGTCGGCTGCGGGATCGATGTTTCAAGACCAAACGTGAGCTGGCCATGAAGTTGTCTGGCAAGCACAACTACGACATGAAGGTACACCTCCTGCAGTAAATTTCCCATCACTTCCTCCCAGAGCTACCTTAAACTAGTAGTTTGTTTGCAGTTTTGTTCATTTGCCACAGCTTTTCACTAAATAGGAATTTGAATCAGCAACTGGAGCTATCATATTTTAGAATAATCGCATTAAAATTGCTTTTGAGTGTTGAGGGCCCCTTAATATAATATATCTCAAGTCACTGATTTACATCAACTTTCTCTTGCCCAGACCTATTTATCATCAAATAAAGTTCATGAAGAGAAGACAATAGGCAAAGAAGAGCTTGAACTAGATTTAATAAATTAATTTTGATATTAGTTGGCAGTAAGAAGACAGAAATGTTCCTATTCTTTTCAATAAAGCAACAAAAGTAAAAAAAAAAAAAGTAACACATTTAACATGCATTGCAGATTATATAAAACAGAAGTTAACTTGAGCCCATTCACTTTTGCTGGGAAATTTCCTGCAACAATGATATAAAATCACATGATTAGTATCCAAGAGGTCCTGGTTCACCCATCCATCCACAGAGTCCAGAGATTTTTCTGTTTCTGTCTGTAAACACAATGTTCAACTGAGCTCCTCCTTGCAGTCTCAATGGTGCTTGGCCCCTACCTCTGCCAGCACCTACCTGTACACACCCAGACAGTCAGTCCAGTACTGGTTTGTTGTGTCAATGCAATGTAGCATGTTGCTAAATAAGCAGGCTTTTATATTAATAATTAATATATTATAACTTTAGTTAAGATTTTTGACCAATTGTCAGAAATGTTTGACAACTTTTCATGCACTACAGTTAGATCTGCCAGTTTATCACCTCTTATCCTGTAGAATCGTCGCTTTGAGTTAGATAAAAGTTAAATAAAAGTGTGATCCACCATTCATTTTTAAATTAAAATTTTTGATTGGTTAGGTAAAGGGTTTTCCATGGTATTTGCAGAGTTAATGATAAAAGTTCTCATGGTGAAAAAGGGGCTGTTATGATCATTGTGGAGCTTAAAGTGGATGCAGCCCAATGGGGTCTTCATCAGATAATATAATTTATCTCACACAAAAGGAGTGTTGTTACACCACGGTCACTGAAATCAGATTCAGGCCACTTTTGAATGTGGTACTGAAACTATAACATTGTCTTTGTGACCGCATTCTGAACAGTCAGGTCGCAGTTAATGCACCTCTGATGTAATACTCGACACGTCACAGTTCTGTTCACCGCATCCACGCAATCCTTGGTACTGATGTCTGTATATATATTGCTCCACCTCAAGACATCATTTAAATTTCCATCTTCTGTCTCCTCTTTCTCCTTTTAAACATCACCTGCTCACAAATTTGCTTGCTGCCACCACACAGTTTTAAACAGTAGACCGTAAAGACTAGCTTCAATGGCTGCCAACATGTTCACTTCCATAAACACCATTCTGTGGGTGACGTCATTAATGTTCAAATTAGTACGTGGGTCACTTCAGGACTGTGAGCTGTGCATATCTCAGTCTGCAGTCGGGCCACAGTTAAACATGTAATCTGAAAAGCCGAAACAAAATAATCAGATTTGAGCATCAAGGCCTGCAGCGTGAATGCAGCCATACTGTAACACCTCAAGCAATTTAGTCCCCCTGGGAGTGTCAGTGAAAACTTGCGGCATTTGCTGATTTATCTCGGCAGACTTGCAATTCTATAAAAGCAGCATTTTACACCAGTTACTGGCAGAAAGCTGGGGTAAAGCGACCTTTTTGCTGGTAGCATACATTGTGTGTTTAATCTTTAAAAATGTCTGGTGGTTACTATCATAATAGCAGATCTATATCTGAAGAGATCTGGAAACAACTTGTACCTTGATTATATACATAAGACTTTATAATTTAGACTAACAAACACACACACACAAACACACTCTCTGTATTGGCACACAATTCTGCTAATTTATATCAATGCGTTTGATGATAAATAAATTTATCAGTGATCTCCTTCTCTGGTTGTATGTTTTGCTGATTTCTAGCCCTAACTGACCCTATCGTCCTCCCTCCCAGCTTTTCTTTAGACTTTGCTTTGGAGCCTTTCTTTCAACTTTTTTTAAAATCTGTTTCCCTGCTTGATTAAATACCCAGACACATTTATGAGACACGTAAATTATTAAATACTATTCTGCATATTTACTTCTATCAACACCAGTGTGACTCATCCCCTCCAGTTAATGACCTATTTTCCTGAAGTAGCATCTTTTAAAATTACTACCACACTGGGCGTATTCAAGGTCTGTGGGGTCTGGTGTGGTCAGCTGAGTTCTCCTGCACTACCTGATGCAACAGTGACTCTCTGATGTGGAGCTCACTCTCCCCCATGGTATGCTCAAAGACTGATTGGAGGCAGTACATTGCAGCTGCAGCTGGTGAGATTCATGATGAGCACGCTGAGCACCACTTTTCTCCAGAGGAGCACTACCAGATGTCAAATCTCCGAAGACCTCTACACTTTGTTTTAACAAACTCACTTCTCTCTACCTCGCTTGACCAGGTTCAGCAGCTCATGAAGGCGGCAAGGAGTGGAACAAAGGATGGACTTGAAAAGACTAAAATTGCTGTCATGCGTAAAGTGTCCTTCCTGCAGAGAAAAGATCAAATGGGTAATGCAAAAACACATTTCCTTTTAAATGTGGGTGTATAGAATATATTTAAATCTTTTAAACTGTACTTTGTAAGCTTTTTACCATTGATTTTTATGGGCAATAAGCATGATATAGATATGCTGTGAAATAAATAAATGAAATGAAAGGTTTTCTGCAGTTTCAAGACACTTCCCTCAAGCTCCTTTTTTTCTAACAGAAGAGGAGGATGACGCTGGGTACTTGGATGTGGTCATGTCAGAGGAAAAGCATCCTCCCCCACAGCTTAGCTCAATGCCAGAGGGGCTAACCAGCCAACAGGTGCCCCTTATATTTTCTCTTAATTTTCTTTTTTCTCCATCTCATTCTTCTTTTCAATATTAAGCATTAATTTAATGTGCTGTTGTTACAGCTTTGAGATCATGCTTAATTTTTCTCTACAATTCACTTCAAGGTTTGTATAGTCCAAGTATGAAATTATACTATATACTGATGCAGATTTTTTTTTTAAATGTGAATTGTGTGAACAACTGTTAATTGATATGTCTGGTCTAAAGAAGCACAACTATACTCACAGAGGGGAAATTACTGTTTTAACTCTTGTTGTGTTACTCTCTATAAACACACTGTATATTGCACACAACATACTTGTGCTATACATGATACAACATATTATGAACACTTGCATGGGCAATCATTAAGGGAGAGGTGTGAGATTTATTATGCTGCCCATGACAGGCGCTCTGAGCATTTGGGGGTTTAGCGCAGTTCCCCACAGTATCCCCCTTATCCCGCTGGCCAATAGTCGTATTATCCCTAGCTCAAGTGTACTCACATGGTTACCTCTGGACATAGGTCATCATGGTGCAATGCCTGTTTAAAGGGGCAATAAGGGAAATTCATACTTTTTAAATAGAAAGAATAAATAAACACTTTGTCCTCCCTCCCTATAAAAAACAACTAATGGGGTGTGTTTTTGAAGTGAAATGGTGATGAGCAGAACAAAACATTCACCTGAAGATGACCAGAATCTGAATGTTTTAATTTACTTACTGAGTACTCGACATGTTCCACAAAGTGCTGATGTTATGTTCACACTTTACAGGTCTTTGTTCACAGACAAGGCAAGAGAGTGGGGTTGAGGCAGAGAGCAGATATAGAGGGAGATGTGGGTCATGACACACTTTGTTTTGGTCTACAGACGGTGCACAACAGCGAGCTTGGTGGTGAATCATGCATCATGACAATGCTTCACGCGTTGCGTACATAACCGTGTTTGTGCTCTTATGTGGCCAAATGTACTTTGTTCAAGCTCATCACTTCTAACTATTCCGGCCCCAGGGAAGTGTACCATGTACTGAAGCACAATACACTTACACTCAGACTAGCCAAATAATCCGAACTTTATGTGGACAAATGTCATTGGTTGCGGTAGTGTGAGTGAGCTCTGAGTTAAGAATGAGTTAATAATGCACCACAGTGTTTCATATGCAGTGGGGGTAGTAGTTTACAGTAGCATGTTCTTACTTTTGTTTTTTCCATGTTGCTTATATAAAATACATCTACCACTTTCTGCAGAGCATCTCAAAATTCTGCTTCATGTTTGCTGCCAGAAATACAGATATGAGTGTAATTAATGACTATAAGTTTTGCCAGAACCAGGGAATGGAAACTGCTCAAAGATTGGTTATTTAAAAAAGCAAACTCATGCATAGATTATTGAGTCAGTAAGATTTGAATTGAATATCAAGACTGTGACATTACAGACTCCGGGAGGGACTGTCAGTTTTTAAAATTTTTAACAGGGCAGGAGCAATTTCTTCTACATAATAGTAAGTATTTAACACTTATAATAAGCCATTAATCAAGCAGAACTTCTTGTCTTCCAACCCTTCACCTCTTGTGACAAAGATTATACTACAATCCACTAATCTGGGCTGTTTTGAGCTTTACCCATGCTGCCTTCCTGTCCCGTCCGAGCTACATTTTCTGATTGGCCTTTTGTTTGCCCAGGTTGTCAGACGCCATATCCTGGGTTCCATTATTCAGAGTGAGCGCAGCTATTTGGAGTCTCTCAGGAGAATCTTGCAGGTAAAGCACCCTATTCTCTTCACAACAGCGAGCTTGGTGGTGAATCGTGCACTGCGTAAAGTGTGCTGAAAAATGTTCCATCAAATATCATTTTCTCAACATTAGCCATTATTAGATAATTTTCTCTTCATTATATTCACATTCTTTAATAACTTAACTTGCTGATCAAATGTTGTAATACATCATCTTGAGAATGATCAAAAACAATTAAGCAATTTTATTTTACAAAGGGTGAGAACGAAAGAATAAAAAATAAAGCCAATGAATTTTTGATAGAATTCTTATCCAGATTTGTTAATCAAAATACCGAAAAAAATCAAAAAAACTTTTAAACTAGACAAAACTATACTGTTATGCCAGGCTCATGCGTGGGCACCATTTTTGTGTCTGCATTAAATGTTGGATTTGGCTAACACTAATAATTAATAATTATCAAAAAGAATGATTTATTATTAAATAATTAGATCTAAGTACATTCAATCACCTCAGGGCACCATCCGTCTTAGAAGGGAAAGAGAGCCAATTTGTTAGATCAGTTTCATAAAATATATAGTTGCCAATTTAGCACTGATTAATAATTAACTGAATGACTAAAACCACAACTAGTACATTAACAGCTAGTTAAATTTAAAGGAATTTGGAGTACTTGACAGTGGAGAGGTTGGCAGAATTCACTCGTGTAACAGTGAACAGTCAGCAGGTAGGTTTAAAAGACATTTATTAACAGGAATAAAGGTAAAAACATTCTGGAAGGAGAGGAGATGTGTGTTGCTCTTTAGCTGGTGATCCTGTTGAAGCAGCCAAGCTTAAAAGTTTAAAAGTTAGGGGTGACGGCCTGGTGACACCTGTTGGAGGAAAACTAGTTTGAGGTTCTTTGAGGTGATTTGTTAGCTAGTGCCAACTAGCTGGATGGCTTCTGCTGCTTAGAAGATTAGCCTGCAAATCTGAACTTGTTCTTGATGGTTCCTCTGCAGGCTCTTGCATCGCTACTGTGAGGAAAGTCAGCATAGATGCTCTTGTTAGCAGGCAGCCAGCTGCAGCTTAGCAGCTGGATGTCCTGGGGAGTGGTGGCAAAGTGTGTACGTAGTTTAAAAAAAGGGTAAAAGGTTGTGGGAAGAGAAAAAGCAAGGCTGGGCAGAGTCTTTATATGAACTGATGACCTCAGAGTCTCATGCTGCAGTCAACCAGTTGTAAACTGCTCAATCAGGTTATTTTACAACTAGATGTTTGTGGGACATTTGGAGTTCTGGCCCTGTCCTTTATCTCCAAGACAAAGAAAATCATGTAGTCAGCATGATTATGCATGATGAGCCTCCAGTGCTCCCCCACAGGTCCAGGTCCCAACAATACCTTTAATAAAGTGCTTTGTAATTAATTTCTTTTGTCAGTTTTAGTGTTACATTGATTGATTTAATTGAATAAAACACTTGAGCATACTTTTAACGCTTCTGATAACGGTTAATGATTTCGGGAATAGAGAAGAGGCAGTGTGGGTTCCGCTTCACATCCGAACCCATAAGAAGAGGCCAAAGGAGTTGGGTGCTATTTGATGTCCCTCTATAGCCGGTGTCAATTGTACATTGTTGAGTCTTTTTGGTGAGAGTTGGACGTTGGACTCTGCTAGGGCTGCTCTTTTCGCCAATTCTGTTCATAAGTTTTATGGATAAAATTTTATAGGTGCGTGTGGTGTTGAGGGGTTCTGGTTTGGTGGATTCCTGGTGATTGATTCTCTGCATTTTGCAGATGATGTTCTGTTGACTTCATCAGGCCATGATTGCCATCCCTCATTGAAACACTTTGCTGCTGAGTGTGGAGCAACCGGGACCTCAAAATTCATGGTCCTGACCCAGAAATGATTGGACTACACTCTCCAAGTTGGGGATTAGATCCTTCATGAGATGGAGGAGTTCAGATTTCCTGGGCTCTTGTTCATGACTGAGGGAAAAATATAGCAGGAATTTGACAATTGGATTGATCAAGATTGGCGATCAAGAAACCACATCATGAAAATTGAGAGCTAAGGCTAAAGGCAAAGCTCTTGATTTACCAATTGAGCTATGTTTCTACCCTGCTATTAGTCACAAACTGTGGGTAATAACCAACAGAACAAGTTCATGAGCGTCTGAAATGAGTTTTCTCCGTAGGATGTCTGGGCTCTATCCTTAGAGATGGGGTGAGAAGCTTTGTCATTCAGAGGGATTCACTGTACAAAGATTGTTACTTACCATAAAGAGGAGACGGATGAGGTTTGGAGGGCTCCTGGATGCCCTGCCGCCCAGGGGAAGACCCAGGAAATGCTGGAGGGACTATATTGCTGACCTAGCAAATACCCTGGTAACCTCTGAAAGATCTGGCCAGAGTGGGAAGGAGATGGGGGTTTAGGCTTCTTTGCTTAGACTACTGTTACTGCTACTGCAACCACTAGAATCAAGGCACTACAAACATTCTTAATATAAATTGTTTTAGGTGCTTCATTTCTGTACATTATTAAAAACATTGTATTTTTATACAGAATTGTATCTTCACACTTGTTAAATGCAACTTATTGTTAATAAGAATGTTTCCAAGTAAAACAGTGTATATACAATAGTGTACAGTGGCTACAGGTAAAAATATTCTTGGTGGGGGTATGCCAAATAAACTCATAATAACCATACCAAAAATTCTTATACTAAAAAAAAGCACAAACACATGTTTAGAACTAAACTAAACTAAAAACAACTAAATTAGGTAATTACAGTTTTACATGCAAAGCTCTTTACTACAACAGCACCCCTTGTGGTAATGTTGATGTTTAGTAGATAAATTCATGTTGCTACGTGACTATATGATTTGACTATATTTGACTATATGATTGCTATGCTACTATATGACATATAGTACGGTATATGACCTTTGAAATAAAACATATGATTTACTTAAAGTCACTGATTATATTTTATTTTAAGATAAGCTGCCTGAAATTAAATTATTTTGTGTAAAAAAACATTTTTTAAGGTCACAATTAATGTGTTAATGTGAATTAACCCATCAACATGATTAATCTGATAACAGATTGTAGAATGATTCTGAACATTTCATCAGTTTATCCAAGTAGGGTTACTGTCACACATGGGCAAATAGGCAATTGATTCAGTATTGACAGGAAGCAGAAGCAACCGTTGAAGATGGAAGGTGCTAAACAGCACATTGGCCTTCTCAATGTACAAAAGAAATGGAACAATCAACCAACATGAAGTATTATGCACACTTGGCAGGAACGAGTTTTCTTTTCACCGAAGCACTTCAGTTTAAAAGATCACATAGAGAAGAAAGCATTAGTCTGGCCATCCCTTCTTTTTTGATTCTGTTTGCTCAATGCACAATGAAGCACAATTAATAAAGATTAAAAAGGAATGCTATTTAATTGTGATTAATTGAAATTAATCCACAGCAACCCTGAGATTAATCTGATAATTTTTTTGACAGTTTGTTTTTTTTAAATTAAGGTCTGTCAAAAAGAACAAATCATTTGTTGGTATATAGATCTAAGCTCAATGATTTAAATAACATAATAATGGTTACTGGCTATTTTGGAGAAAGCTGTCAAACTGTCAATTGACTCCTTTGACTATATCACAGTAAAGAATCACACAATTACTTGTGTTACTTTGTTGGAAACCCATGTTGATTTTGCATTTGTAAAGTTCTTTCAATTCATTTAACTTTTTAGTACAATTCATCTTGTATTAATGATTACTGTAGGCCATTGCTAGGCTGTAGCAATGTCGTATGCCGATGTCAAAAACATTTTCCCATGTTTTAACAGGAATACCATAGACCACTGATGGAAGCTGACCCACACATACTAAGTTCCAGGAAGATCCGACCGATATTTTACCGTATCAGGGAGATCACGCAGTGTCACTCCATGTTTCATATTGCACTGGCATCACGTGTTGCTGAATGGGACACCAGTGAGAAAATTGGAGACTTATTTGTTGCCTCGGTTAGTGTGCCTGGTTTTATACATTAATATGTGTGAAAAAGAAATGCCACCTGGAAGCTAATTTGTAGACATATTTGTGTTTGTGAAAACAGGAGAATTTTTAGCATATGGTACATGTTTATGTTTTCATGGTGCTGGGGTTTGTAATAATACTTTTTAATGGAAATAATTGTCAATAAAAATGTGTTTCTTACAGATTTATTTAGATATGTTTTTATTTATTATTTATTATCTTTTTATTATAATACAATATGTTAAGATGTTATATCTAAACAAAGATTGGGTTTTTGGTTTATCTGTCAAGTCTACAATCAAGAATTTACATAATCAGTTTCAATATAAAACAATTGCTGCCCTATTTGTTATGAGCTTAAGGTTATAGACTGCACAATACAGTTTCATGAAGAATGTTTTAAACGGAATCAGAGATCTGAGATATCTTGTGAATGCTTTAAGACAACCTAAACCCTTTGTGTCTGCTAATTATTTGCCTGTTAGAGGGGCTGTTTGACCTTCTCTACTGTCCACAGTGTTGTAATCCTGCCTACTACTATCATACCAATTATGTTAGTATTGTGCCTACCTCACTAGTGCATTTAGTATTGATGATAGGGAATTCAGATTTTTTTGTGTGACAGAAAATTAGACTTTGAAGGTTGATGCAGTACACATATGATAATCATGACTTTTATTTACATTTATGTTATTATAGTTATATTGTTTATTATTATTCCTAACATGCCAAATGTGTTTGTGAGTCAATTCAAAAATAATAGACTAGAGAGAACACCACTTTGAACTTTTGCATTGCTGTTACAAATTCCAGTTTTTTTCCTGTGTTTCCAGTTTTCTAAGTCCATGGTGCTGGATGTTTACAGTGATTATGTGAACAATTTCACAAATGCCATGGCTCTCATCAAAAAGGCGTGCATGTCCAAACCAGTTTTTCTGGAATTCTTAAAGGTGAGTCTTGAATGTTTTTTTATATATATATATTTAGTTATTCCATAAAATGTATTATACTAAAGGTATTGAAACATTTTGCAGTATGTAATATATTTGTCATGATCGAATGAGGTCATCAAACTCCCGTATTATGTCAAGTGTAACTCGATGCTGGGAGTGCTTAAGTAGCTAAGTAGAAGTAAGTAGTTCATTCAAGAAGAAAAACAGCTACAACATTATGGAACATTACCCACCCACTCACGCGACTGATCATTTCAGAAAAAGGAAATGAATAGGACTCTGTTTGATTTTGATGTGTCTTATTGTAACTTCTTTTAATTGTGTAATGCAGTTCATAGTCTAAAAATCACACTTGATTTTTTCATCCGAAAAACTGCTTCTTCAGTTCTAAATAGCTTGTAGGGAGTTGAGAATATTTGTGCTGCTAATGGATCAAAGAAGGGCTGACTGTCACTGGACTGTTTGTTTCATGAGACCTTTCTCATTGGCCAAATGGTTTAAACCCACATATTATCAGCATTTCAGGAAGATGCGAACAGAAAAAAATGGCATTTAGTCCCACATTGTTTGACCTGGAGTTTTATTAGCTTGGATTTTTCTTAGGTTTCTGATTGATGTTTTTCTTTAGAATTGCAATTTTCCTCCATTCTATGATGCAACATTGGCAATTCCAATGTTAGAGAGCTTATAGTTCTCTTGCTGTTGGTTACCAGCATGATGTCAAATGTGACACTCCCCATTGTCTCCTGCAGAAAAATCCTAGATCTATACAAAATTTGAACATTGCCAAATTACAATTTTAAAGAGATGGCTAAATAGCTATTTTTAAGGGCCATGAACTGGTCAGAGGCTTATAGAAACCCATCTATGGGGTCCCTATCAGGTCAGTTGTCTATACTCCATGAGAGAGGAGTGCTTATACCCAGGTACGAATTCCTGTTTACTATTTTTGTGTAGAGTATTCAAAACAGTATTAAAGGTGAAAGATGTAATGGTTGTTCTAGCCTCATAAAGATGCCTTTTCCCCTCAAGCGTCTGTCTTCTTTGGTTAAAACTTTTACCTTGCTGTTTCAGAATGACTGACCTTTGTCTTTGAGTTGTGTGAACAGAGTCAAGTTCACAGGAGTTGGCTCTTCTGTTTTGAATCATGCACATGTAGAGTGGTTGTTTGAATTTTGCAATGTAAGGGTCTGTGTATTCTTGACTGCACAAGACAGCAGGATATTGCTGCCTGGGTGTTCTGTCATTTGGGTGGAACATCCTCATTTAGTGTTGGAAGGAAAAGCAATGTGGTGTAGGAGATGACAATGTTTTGGCATTGTGCCTTCTTTTGCTCGGTTACTTTTGGTTTTTTTCAATGAAAGCCCAGTTTGGATATCCACACAAACATTTTAAGAGTACTGCTGATGTGGTGTTTCTCGTTTTCTTCTTTCACCTTTGTGGGGACATTTTAAGCCCGGTGTTTAAGGGTTCTGATGACACCCAGCATGTGCTTTTGTGGGTGGTGTGAGTTGAGAAGCAGGTATTGGTCCATGTGGAATGGGTTCCTCTACAATTTAGTGTTCTTACATCTCTCTCCCTCGATGTACACTGCACAGTTCAAGAAGGGTAGACAATTGTCCTCACAGGTGAACTTGATGTTGTTTTGAATGGTGTGAATGTGGGCTGTGTATACCTCCAATTCTTGCTTTTTGATTCTTGCCCAGGTGGCCCACATCCTGGATGAAGTACTGACTCAAACTTCAGTCCACTCCATATATTCCTTGATGGGGGTCATTTCACAAACACTTGTGTACCTTTGCATAACACACACAGTTTCCTCCTCGATTTAATATTCCATTAATGTGCTTAGATACAACAATCAGAGAATGGCTAAGTTCCTTAGCAATGACCTTTTTTGTCTTATCCTCCTTGTCCAGGGTGTCAATCAGTATGTTTACGACACAAAATAAAAATTGAATTATTGCCTTATTCTGACTATAACTGAACAACTGAAGTGCATGTAAAATTAATGAGAGTTAAAATAGACAATGCTTGTGTGCAAACTGTCACCCCCCCCTTACTCATGTATCACCCTGGAACAAAAACATCTAGGAAAGCCTTTCGAAGAAGGCAATCATAGGAGAAGATATACTACGTAATGTATACTTTATGCAAGAGATGAATAAATTTGCACAATTGTCTTCCTGTTGTTCGAAATGCCAGTCTGCCTGACGTTAGTTGTTTATTATATGATGTAATTGATCAATCAGAAAGGAGGTCGTATAACCCACTGAAAATATGGGGGAGGTCTGATAAACATGGGGGACTTCTCCAAAAATTTTGAAGTGTGAAATTGTGACTACTATGTGAATGTTTTTAAATACACAGAAATATAGGAATTCACTTACTCACTTTTATACTGTTAGGCAGGGGTCTCCAAACTCTTCCCCAAAGGGCCATGTGGCTGCAGGTTTTCGCTCCAACGCAGCAGCAGCACACCAGACTGGACTCACTTAATCAACTCTGCGACAGAGTTGCAACTCTGCAACATCTGAGTCTTCAGACAGCTGATTGGTCAAACTGGGTGTGCTTGACTGGTTGGAACAAAAACATGCAGCCACACCGGCCCTTTGAGGAAGAGTTTGGAGACCCCTGCTGTAGAGAGATGCAAGCTGCTCAGCTAAAACGGAGGCAAACAGTACTTTTGCCTTTCCATCAAAGCTTGTTAAATGCACAAGCCAACAAACACTCTTGGAAAAGTTCCAGATGGCTTAATTAATTACAAAAAAAACAAATAAATAAAAGTATTTTTTTTCATCCATCACCCCCCCCCCACCATCTTAAATATTCCATGTGCTACAGTAATATCACAGCCATACAGGAGGTTGGTGACTCCGGTTGCAAATATTTGTTGCAGCTTTCATTTTGCCCTGGCGGTGCTCCACAATCAATTACTGAACATGTAGCAGAAACTGTGACGTTGAACTCGCTTATTCAGTTTTCTCTGTTGCATGTAAACTGGGACAAGGACCGGATTCCTATGAGACGCCAAATTCAAACTCTGAACAGAGCTTCATTAAGCGGTGAATGTAAACGCACTGAATGATGTTCTGTCAATTCAGCAGTCTTATTCACGACTGTGCAGCCTACTGAACCATACTGAGAGACTATCTAATGGCTCAGAAAAGTTTCCATTAATTAGCTAATTAGAATGAGGCACCATGTTTTTCCAATATTGAGCTTTTTTTTAATAATATTCAAATTTTCTGAGAAACTGAATTATGGGATTTCATAAGCTGTAAGCCATAATAATTAAAATTCAAACAACATAACACTTGAACCATATCAGTCTGTGTATGTATATTTTGCTAATATTAATTCTATTCTTGTTTTTACCATTTTGTGCACCGTCTGGCTGTTGTAAGGAGCTATATAAATAAACAAGATCCGCGTCAGTGGTCAGGGAATCAGGGCCACCTGATGTCAAATTGGCTACTGGAACAAGGCATTCATGGAGGAGGGCAGAGAACGGGGTACTGATGGAGTGCTACTATGGGAGTAACCCCAGCGAGAGAGGGTACATGCAGAGGATGTGGGAGAAATGGGTGCTTCAAAACCCCACATCCACGCTGACCAAGAAGCAGCTCTTAGCTCAGTGTTTGAATATCCGCAACAAGAAGCTGCTATTACAGGTAGAGATTGACAAGGAACGGCGGTGTGCCTCACCCACGGTACAAATATGCTACGGCAAGGGGGAGCCAGGACGCCAGGTCAGTATGGGGTAATTTCATCATCACCCCACAACATCGATATTGGGTACAAAGCCCCAATGACATAGGGAATTGGGACAAGGGCAGCTGACCCGAGAGAGAGAATCATCAAGTCCTGGGGGAACTCAACTACCTCCCTGCCAAGGCTAACACACAAAGTACCAGACCAATCTCTGCTGGAGGACATGAACATGGTGCTATCAACCATCCCTACCACTACAATCACTGAGACCAATTAGTTGATGTATGCAGCAGCAACGGTAATCCTATAGATGCTTGGCTATAAGATGAAGAGCATGAATAGCCATAAGGAGCAAATGGCTAGAGGCAAAAATAATGGCAACATGGAAAGAAGTCAGCCTCCTAACAGAGCTGAGTAGAGGCGTGAACCCAAGGACAGAGTTGCGCAAGAAGTATAACAAACTGAGGCACTGGAGACGGCTAAGAAAAGGCTCACAGCCCTGGCTACCTGACTAAAGAGGTACATGAGAGAGGTAGAGGAAAGGAGAATAAATAGGGTGTTCTCCACCAACCCGGCCTAGGTCTACTCTCAATGGCAGGGCAACAAGATGACAACAGACCCCCCCAGGGCTGAGTTACAAATACCTGGGGATCCTGCAGGCAAATGGTAACCACGAGGTGGTGGCCAGGAGGTCAGCCACAGCTAAATATCTAGAGGTTAAGGCAGGTCCTGAAAAGTCACCTGAATGGTAAGCATAAGATCCAGGCCATAAACACCCCTAAGCCCTGCCAGCAATCAGATACCCTGCTGACATAATACCCTGGCCACTGGAATAGATACAAGCCCCTGACATCAAGACAAGGAAGCTCACAATGCATGGAGGGTTTCACCCTAAATCCAGTGTCCTGAGGCTGTACACAAAGCGGAAGGAAGGGGGCTGTGGACTAGTAAGTGTCCGAACTACTGTCCAGGAGGAAACAACAAGCCTCCGAGAGTAAATCAAGAAGATGGCCCCCACTGACCCACTGCTGAGTGAATGCCTCAGGCAACAGAGGCCCACCAAGGAGGAGGAACCTGAGGGTCTATCATGGAAGGACAAGCCCCTGCATGGAATGTACCACCGACAAATTGAGGAAGTGGCTGATATCGAGAAGACATACCAGTGGCTGGCAAAGGCTGGACTGAAAGACGGCACAGAGGCACTAATCATGGCTGCACAACAACAGGCCCTAAGCACCAGAGCAATAGAGGCCAGCGTCTACCATACCAGGCAAGACCCTAGGTGTAGGCTGTGTGGAGATGCCCCTGAGATAGTCCAGCACCTCACAGCAGGGTGCAAGACGTTGGCATACATGGAGCGGCATAACCAGGTGGCTGGCATAGTGTACAGGAACATCTGCACTAAGTATGGACTGGAGGTCCCTGGGTCCAGGTAGGAGACCCCCCCGAAAGTTGTGGAGAACAAGCAGGCCAAGAACCTGTGGGAGTTCCAGATCCAAACTGACAAGATGGTGGTGGCCAAACAGCCTGACATTGTGGTGAATAAGCACCAGAAGACAGTGGTGGTGATAGATATAGCAATCCCAAGTAATTGCAACATCAGGAAGAGAGAACACAAGAAGCTGGAGAAGTACCAAGGGCTGAAGGAGGAGATAGAGAGAATGTGGGGGGTGAAGACAACATTGGTCCCCGTAGTGATAGGAACACTATCAATAATACGCTATGATGTAATGGTTTAAAATCATGCAGTACATGGAAGGTTCCCCTTCTGAGGTCATCCCATGTCAAGGCCTTTCTGAAGTTTGCCATGGTCCATTGAATGGTTCAATGACTATCTGGATGAAAGTAGTCATGGGAGAAGTCTTTTTGGTCTTCCGTGATCCATCTGCCATGTTTGGGGAGTGTCATCCCAAGAACACCATACTTACAGTGAAGCATGGGGGTGGAAGCATCATGCTCTGGGGGTGTTTTTCTGCTTAGTGATGGCCCCAAACCTGACAGATCTAGAGATCTGTATGCAGCAGTAGGCCAAAATCCTGCAGTGTGTGTAAACCTGGTCAAGAACTACAGGAAATGTTTGACCTCTTTAATTGTTAACAAAGACTTCTTTACCAAATGTTTGACTCAAGGGATCAAATACTTGAGACAGTATAAACAAATAAATTGTTAAAAAAATCATACAATGTGATTTCTGGAATTTTTTTTAGATTCTGTCTCTCACAGTGGAAATGCACCTACGATGAAAATTTTAGCCCCCCCTATGATTTCTAAGTGGAAGAACTTGCAAAATCATTAGGTGATCAAATACTTATTGATGTGTGGGTTCTCTTGGGGTACTCCGGCTTCCTCCTACAATCCAAAGATATGCACAATTGGGGATTAGGATAATTGAAGACACTAAATTGCCCATAGGAGTGAGAGGGAAGGGTTCTGTGGAGGAATAAGTGGAAGAAAATGATGGATGGGTATGAGTTTTATACAACTTTTATAATTATGTACTGAACGTGATCTGAAATAAATCAATTTGATATTTTTTAATTGATATGCATTAGTATAGAACTAAATATCGTTTAGCCCCAAATGAATGTGAGGAAATCCTCTTCAGCCCACATTAAAATGTCCTATGATGAAAAAGAGGACTAAGAATTTAGACTGCACTCACAGGACCTGCTGACCACCTCTTAGCATACAGAAATCAAGTAGGCTGTGAAGTTTAACTGACAGACTAGTCAACCATTGCAGCCTAATCTTATTAGCTGCAGCCAGACAAAGCACACCCCCTTGGTTTATGTGTGTGCGTGTGTGTGTCTTTGTCTTTCTGTCTGCCTGTCTAAAATAATTATCATAATTCAGTAGCCAAGCACTAGGACTGACCTTCAAATTCCTTTTTGTGCTTCGAAGTTTTTGAGATGTCATCTTTCAATGCTTCAAAGATTCTAACCTTCGACTATGCTGCCGGGGACTGGCCGGCTCAGTCCGTGTGCTGCCTCTATAACCTTTGCAGCTGATTTATTCTGTTATGGACAGTGTGTGGTTTTGAACAGACAAAATATGGCTGTTGTGGGAGATGTATCATGTGATGATGCAGAACTAGAAGCACCCAGCTTCTTGTCCTGCAGCTACAAAATTGGATACTTACCATTACCAAACCATTTCAAGCTATGCTATATCCATGTGTAGAGGGAAATGTATTTGGGGAAATGTATGTTGAGCTGGTCCATGGATATGAAAATCTAATGTGGACATTGGCACATTATTATTGCTGCAGTGTTGGCAAAGTACTTGAGAAGGGTATATATAGCTAAGTGGCAAAATGAATGATCACGTTTCCTTCTGAGGGCTTTGTTAGAAAGCTGAAAAATGTTTCTGTATATGGACTGCAAACCAGCTTTAAGATCAAAGCCTGTTTTGCATTTGACAGGGCTAAAATTATTCTACTGTTTGCCTAATTTCCAAGCTCTTATTAGTGATAATGACAGACAAAATCTGTTTATTAACCATGAAAATTCAGGTCATATTCAAACAGATCACAGTAGTGCCATGATTGTGAAATTGTACTGAAGACCCTTTCACCCACAAAGACCTCACTCAAACATTTTCAGCTAGAAGCCTGAATCCTGTCCTCCAGACCCCCTGTCTCCACTGACATTTTAACCCTACCAAGCACAGTTTTAAAATTACAGGTCCACTCTGACAGTGTTCATGGCAAGCACTCAGGAGTGGTCTTTGGCTGTCTTTGGTTTGAAAAGCAGTATGTCTGTCCAAAGGTTGACCCATGTGTGGATGAAAATGGTTTCCAATCTTTGGTTGTCACACAAACACATAATTATTTGATAATAGAGTGAGACAAATCCCTCAATGAAAGGCAGAACCTCTTTTCTTTTTTGAAATATAACGTGATGATGGTGGTGTAATTGCACCTGTGAGCTGGCATTATTACTGCATTTATGTGAATAGCAAACAATTCTTTATTCATAATGTTTAAGACTTACATCAAGTTATTTTGAGCCTCGAAATATCAGGATCTTTATCTTTTGGTGGTGAGGGTGGTATTTAGAAGTGCAATGCACACACAAATTCAACTCAGTTCAATACTTTAGTGTTTAGGTTTTACTTGTATTTTATTATTTATTTTATTATATATTTATTTTATTGATATTTACTGATATTTGTTTCAACTCAAAAGTAAATGTTTTTAAATTAAATGTATCTGATGCCTCTATACCTGACCCCATTTCTGCTGATAATAAAATAAATGCATCTGTTAAATCAGCCATCTTATGTGGTGCATTTCTGTTTTTGTCCATGATGTGCATGCCATCACCCTCATACCTCAAATTACTTCAACTTTAACCAACTTTCTACATGAAAACTGAAGTAGTTCCACAAATCAGATCTGAAGGATGGTGCAGGAGCTGCAATCTCAGTTGTATTAAAGGCATTAGCCATGTTGCAATAAGCTATCTTCACATGTAAGCAGCTTTTTTGCTCTGAACAAGGGTGGTTCAGCTCAATTAATCTGCACTTAACAATGGAGCCTAGACAGCATAGTTGATTGCAGATCCACTGAGCTTTCAGCACAGAGAAGAAAAAAATTGTGTATTTGTTTCATAGTGTGTACCAAACCGAGATCATTGTAATGAATGGTTCAATAGAAATGTACGTATTGTTATACCCCTATGTATATTATCATTTAACTGTAGTAAAATAATTATTTAGTCCCTGAATGCTTACATTACTAACATTTCAATATTGCAATATTACTAAAGACAATTTTCTCCTGACCTATAGTCACCTCAATAGTTGAACCACAAGAAAGAAATCAAATTAAAACTAAATTACTACTGCTGCTGAATACTTTTTACAATCTCACATAACTACACATCCTCTCCATAGAAATTTGAATGAGAGGATTCTATTATTGTCAGGGAAGGTTTCATATTCATATTTCTGCTGGTGTTTTATGACATTTGTTGTTAATTTTACCTTCTTGTCTCCAGAAAAAGCAGGCATCTAGTGTTGATCGGATCACTCTGTATGGCCTAATGGTTAAGCCCATTCAGCGGTTTCCTCAGTTCATATTACTCCTGCAGGTATGAAACATGGTTTTGCATGCAATTGTAATTTTATTTGCTTTAATCATTCTATTTTTTTTTTTTTTTATTTCCTCTTGCACCCAACTTCTACCAAGACAAAGATAATCATGTGTACAGAGAGAGGGACATAGACAATAAACTAGCTTCATCAGTATGATTTTCACTACTTTTTATTCTCAGCAAAATTTTGATTTCAGATGGATAATTAGCTCAGTTCCTTCCTGACCACAATTTTCCATGAATTCAGAATAAGTTTATAATGGTTTTTCACCCAAAACCTTTGCTTGCCAAAAGAAGGTGTTCAATTACATGAATTGGAAATCATCTGAGAAGCACCTTTTTTGGTTTGGAGTCTTTTCGGTTAGATTCACAGCATTGGCATTGTTTGTGTGTGTGTTTGTGTGTCAGGACATGCTCAAGAATACACCAAAAGGCCATGTGGATCGTCTGCCCCTACAGCTCGCACTGACAGAACTGGAGATGCTTGCAGAAAAGTTGAACGAACAGAAACGTGTGGCCGACCAGATAGCAGAAACTCAACAGCTGGCACGTAGTGTCAGTGATCGCCTGCTCAGTAAGGTGACTGCCTTACCTTAGTCATGCCCCATCACAAACTTACTTTACTCTCTTTTGCATTGTTACCTCCAGCTGCCAAAATGGCACCTGCCTTTCTAATTTTCCTGCACATGAATCTTGGAAGGGAGCAATAATTTAAAACAAACAATGCCCTTTTTCAGTCACAAACAGTACTGAATAGCAAGGCAGAGGCACTGGCTTTCCATTATCCTGATCACTGCACTGCTACTGTAAATTTGAACAAATGCTCCTCTGAATAAGAAGAATTAGGGGGTAAATGAGACATTTAATTGAAAACTATAAGAGAGTGTTCTTGTTCACCCTGTCACTACCCTCCACCCCACTTTACCACAGGCTTTGTCCGTCTCGCACTTCCTCTTTCACTCCACTTCAGACAGTCTTTTCTTTCTGATGTGAATTTGTATCTTTATTATTTTTTCTTAGGCTCCATTTACCAAATAATATTTTTAGGTGAAAAGGGTGAACATCTGGCACCTTTTCATTATCCGTGTATATGGAAAGGGCATTTTCAGTCCCCAAAAATGTCACTTTTTTATAATGATACCAACATTGCTCTCGTGTAAACAAGGTCTCTCTCTCCCGCGTTTACTTGTGCGTACACATGCATGCATGCACTCACGCACACTCGTAATGCTGTGCTGTTTGGGCTTATTGATGCTCCAAAAATAGCTAAAGCATTGTCTCGAGGCACCTCTATTTTGTTGGCACTTCCACTTGGACTAATGACTCATTGTACTGTGTAAATCAGATTGCCTCCTGATTGGACATGTGAACCACTGTCTATGCACTACAGCTCTGGCAGACACAAAATTGATATAGAAGCATTTATTTTTAAGGCGTGCATCTTTGGCTGAAATATTAACATACTTACATCAGACTCTTCACAGAGTTAGTATGCATTCTAGCTCTGAACTGCAGCAAATCCTGAGGATTTCTCCCGTTTACTTTTTTGTTGCCAGGTGGGCAAACATGTTTTCCATCTGAGTAAATCATGACATCATATATATATAGTGTGTGTGTGTGTGTGTGTGTGTGTGTGTGTGTGTGTGTGTGTGTGTGTGTGTGTATGTGTGTATGGATGAAAAATGAAATATATAACGTCAAACTTGTACATGCATGTGTGAGAAAACAGTCTCATACACCCACTAAATGACGGACTTGAATGTATTATTTAATGTCCACCTCTGACTTCATTTCCATGTACTTTTTAGCAACTGAACTTGGAGCAGGGTTCTCTCATCCTTTGTGAGACTCTCATTGAAACTGTCTATGGTGAACGTGGACAAGTCCTGAAGTCAAAGGAGAGAAAAGTCTTCCTTTTTGAAGATGTGCTCATCTGTGCCAACATAAATGTCAAGTAAGTCACACTTGCTGAATTAATCCAGCTAAATGCATTAGGAAATGTCTTGTGTGCAGTGTTGTAAGTGTTCAAACGTTTGTTCCATTACAAGTTAAGGTTTGATGCTGAAACTAAAATAGTAAAAAGTAAATTTAAACACAGCAGTAAATGTTCAGGTGAAAGTTTTTATGCTATTCTGCTTAATTAAGTTATTTACATTTTTAGTTGCATTGTATTTCTGGCTGTGTGTTTGCAGCTGTTATTAGTTGCCAGGAAGCTCAAATCTACTGTTCTTTGCAAGAATATTTTGATAAAAATATGTCTGGGATTTTTAACTACTATCTGTAGTCCAAAGATCTTTATCAGCTTTAAATAAATGGTGGGATTCCCAAGTACAATCAAAAGAGGTTTATAATACTGGAATACAACTTTTTGGGTCTCTTTTCAGTCTGTCATATCATGTGACAGACAGTGATATTAATCAGATTGTCCCATTGCTTTCTTCCCTCCTTTACTCTCAAAAAGTAAAGAAATGTTTGTAACACTCTAGCTGAAGATGTCACTTAAAGCCCTTCAAAGTAATTATCACTCGTCTATGTCTTATTCAACTGAATTGTCCTGAAGCTGACTTCATCTGACATCCAGGATCTTGACAACCTAATAATAGTGTTGATTATCTGCTTGACTACAGGAATACATGAATAACAATGAACTCAACACAGTCAGGGGTAGAGTTTTGGTGCTGTACAAGAGTTCCTGATTCCTACTCCCACATTTTCTTTTTCCTCTCTGCTGTTAGTGTTTTTGACTTCGTTGTTTTCCTGCAATTGTAATATGTACTCAAAATGAGAAATTTAAAGTTAATAGTTTTAACTATATTTTTAATCGGGCATTGTACAGACATTGTTTTCACTTTTTTTTTTCAATTTTTATTTTTTAAGTATAGTCTCATCTTCGTCAAAACAAAAGTCATGTAAGTTGGCTGCACACCTGACATTGATGTAGAGGGAAAAGAAAATAATATCTAGCCAGGATGACACTGCTGGGACTCATGCATTCATTTCATTTTTTTCTACTACTTCTTCTGTTATACCATTATTCTGTGAAACCTCTGTTTTAAACAGCAGGCTCTATAAAATGCATTTATTGGCACTTCACTGTTTTCAAAGTCCACTTGAAGTAAGATTAACACATTAAAAAAAGAGGAAAACTGTTTTTTGTTTTATTTCTTTATCTGTCCTTCAGGGGCCCTCCAGATATCAGCAGTCTGGTTCCCATTGGCCCCAAATACACCATGAAATGGAGCGCCCCGATACAGCAGGTGCAGGTGGTGGAGGTGGGACAGGAGGGCTCTCAGAGCAAAGAGACCATGTTTGCACAGAGTGGGACCAAATGGCCAGGCAGCACTTGCCCCTCAGGTTGGAAATAAGAGACCTGCCTGATCACAATACACCCACCACTTTGTCAAAGTCTAGTCAATTACATCACTTTGAGTTATTTTTAGTCTTAGTGGCTTATTTTGACTCAGCAAGGCTAATCAGTTTCTGTTTGCAAGTGCCCCGTGGAGTGCCTGATGTGCATCAACGCTGCTTGTCACTGTGATTGAGGATGTGTTTGTGAGGTGGATACTGATGATGGTCACTTGTTCCATCTGCTTAGGTCGTTTTATCTTAGAGAGAGATGGGGAGGTATAGAGTACCCTGACACAGCATACCCACAGTCTCATTTCACTCTCTGATAGACCACAAATACATCTAGAGTCGAGTCATCAATCTGCAGAGATTATTCCTTCCCTTTCTATGCCCAATTAGATGGTTGGTAGGAGCAGATAGGAATCCTGGGGTTGAAATACCAGCTCCCCTTTGCTAAACCTACACTAACAGAGCTTGATGAGATCCCAGATAAATATGCTGGGAGACACAGAGCCTTGTCAGGATATAATGGTGTATCCTATCTAAAGTTACTGCTCCATGACTTAAATATTAATGGTGCCTTCTTCACAGATCCCCATGTCGTGCTTGGAAAGCAGCTTCTGTTTTGAGAGTTGGTTTCAATTCCCACTGGATTAAGTTTTTGTCTAGGTGCTCACAGGTAGTTTTGGCTTGTATACTCAAAACTTTTTCTGCAGCATATTGGGATCATTTGAGGTTAGTTCTTAATAGAATTTTCTCTCTGCCTTTGATGTTGAAAAACTTGTAATCCTTAATTGCCCTCCAGAAAGAGTAGTTGATCAGGACATTTATTTATATTTATTTTGTTTACATTTTTTTCTATTTTATTATATTCTCTGACATGGTGTCATGACTTTAACTTGTCTATTCATAAAATCCAAATGTTCTTTCAGTCATGCAGGTTGCAGTTCCTGTGATACCATTCAATACTGTGAAATCACAGTCTTTGGTCAAAGTGTTTAAAGTTGCTCAGTTTAGCTCTGAATTTTCCATCTATTGCATACTACTTAACCAGGGTTTACCTCAGGAACTTTTATGTAAAGGCATCTAGTCTTTAACACTCTTCCTCTTTGTTTTTCCTAAATCTGTGTAGGACTGTTTTTCACCTGGGATATAACACACAAAATCCTACATTTTTTATCGTAAGATCACATTAAATGCAATGATTTAATCAGATGGAAAACATGTTTGCCCATCTGGCAACAAAAAGGCACAGAGGGGAAAAATCCTCAGGATTTGCTGCAGTTCAGAGCTAGAATACATACTAACTCCGTGGAGAGTCTGATGTGGAACCATGTGGGCTCTGACTTTCTACAGTATTTAGCTGCTTTTCTGGTGGACATTGCATATAGCTATTTCTGAGTGTGAATATCCTGCTACACCAGTGGGATTACACTGGATTACAACTCAGCACATTCACCACTCCAGCTGCAGCCAAACAGCATTTCCCAAAGAACAAACCTCCATATGGTTTCAGGAAATCCACCAAGGCATTGATCACATTCCTGGCTAGAATAAGTTGATTCTATGCTGACATGATAGTCTCAAGGGCTATGTACAGGCACACACTTGTGTGCCTGTACATAGCCCTTGAATCTCCAATAGCCACACTGGAGCCATTAAATGAACAATTCCCCATGGGACAGACAAAAGAAGGCACTCAAACCACAACATCTCGGCTCTGGTTGTCTTGTTTTGCACATGCCAGTATTCCAGGGCAGGGCAGCTATGGAGCAGTGTACCTGCAGAACTTAAACAATTTTCACAAAACACACTGCTATAAAGGTGGGGATCAGTGGGCCACTTGGATGACATGATGAGACATAGCAATTGATTTGGACACAGTAAGGTTGTGTGCTTCAAATCAATGCTGGATTTTGTTTCCAATGAAAGGCCTGCAAGAAAATCTTTTGGCAAGAAAATTTTTTCCAAGTGATTGTTTTTTTCCCCCCTCATGCATTTACTTCTACGATACGTAATCCATTCACACTTTTAGTGTCCTTTGTTGGTGTCTGTAGACTTCAGAAGCAGCTCAGCTCCATTACTTATTTAAGGAAATCCTATCCTGATAGTAGTACCAGTGTTTCTACATTTCATTAATATATTTTATTATTGTAATTCTCTTAGTTGAATAAATGAAACAATTGTTTAGGACCCAAGAGCAACACACAGATGGAGCGCAATACGCTTTCTAAAAAAGGTTTCTTTATTTCACTTGAGAGAAGGGATGAGGGCCAAACAAAAGACTTCTTTGAAGATGCCAGCCAAAAGGTCCAAACAGAAAACACTTTTGGAAGGGGAAAAGGGTCCAAACAAAAATGTCAACAGGGCAAAAATCTTCAGGAACAAAAGAAGGCAAAAGGCAGAAGAGCGTCACTTGGACTAACTCACCGGCAGGCGATTCAGCAGCTGGGAAACAGGCTCAAGCGTCATGCAAAGCAGAGGAATGATCTGGCAGCCAGGAAAGCAGGTGCTTGTGCTGATGAACGATGGGGGCGTGGACTGATGGTGCCTTCAGGGGGAATGTGGACAGATAGGTGCTGGCTGGGCGGAAAACCATGACAGAACCCGCTCCCAAGGGATGGCTCCTGACATCCCAAAACGGGTTCAGGCGAGGGTGGTGGGGGTGGTTTCTTGGGGGGGTCAATACTCTGGTGACGCCACCTATTCCATGTCGGGGCATGGTTGATGAGGTGTGGCAGCGGGGGGTGAACTGGTCTGCTCTTCAGGGCCATCTTGTGAATCCATTGGATCTTCACCCTCTTGGATGTCCAGGTTGTCGGAAGAGTCAAAAGCCATCTCTTTGTCCGGGGAAGTGGGAGGGAGGGCACATGGCTGTCGGGGAGCGGGTCGAGATGAGGATGGGAGGCAGGGCTGATCAGAGTTCTCTTAATGAAAGTCCGTCATGAGCTGGGGGTCGACGATGAAGCTGGCCGGAACCCAGTGTCTTGCCTCCGGGCCGTAGCCCTCCCAGTCGGCCAGGTACTGGATGCCCTTCACTCAGCGGCGAGAGCGGACCAGGCGCCTAACGAAATACACCGGACCACCATCAACCATGCGGGGGGGGGGGGGGCATGGGGCACCAGTGGGTTTTCTGGAGCGGGTTTGATCCTGGAGACATGGAAAGTGGGGTGGATCCGCATCGATCCTGGTAGTGAAAGTCTGACTGCAACCGGGTCGATGATGATCTCAATAGGAAATGGGCTGATAGACCTTGGAGCCAGCTTCTTGCTTTCAACCCGGAGAGGGAGGTCCTTTGTGGACAGCCAGACCTTCTGTCCCACCCTGTATTTTGGGGCCTGAGAGCGTTGCCGGTTAGCGGATCTGGTGAGTCTGTTGTTGGACTGTTGGAGAGTGCTGCGGGCTTGTCTCCGGATGCATTGGCAGTGTCGAATGAGGGCTTGCACAGATGGGCAGGAGGCCTCCTTCTCAATTGCTGGGAACAAGGGAGGCTGATAACCATAGGCGCACTGAAATGGCGACAGGCCTGTGGCCGAGCTGATGAGGTTGTTGTGGGCATATTCTACCCACACTAGTTGTTGGGACCAGGATGAGGGGTGGGATGACACCAGACAGTGGAGGGAGGTCTCAAGGTCCTGATTCTTCCTCCCGCTCTGTCCATTGGACTGTGGATGGAAGCCAGAGGAAAGGCTAACTGAGGCCCTCAGAGAACAGAACTCCCGCCAGAAGGTGGAAGTGAACTGAGGACCTCGATCCGAAACAACATCGGCAGGGATGCCATGGAGCTGGACAACATGTTGGAGGAGCAGTTCAGCCGTCTCCTTTTCCAAAGGGAGTTTCTTGATGGGGATGAAGTGTGCCATCTTGCTGGACCCATCTACCACAGTCAGAATAATCAAGTTCCCTGCAGAGGAGGGAAGGCCAGTGACAAAATCCAGCGAGATGTGAGACCAAGGATGACTGGATGTGGATGAAGGTAACCTGCAGGAGCCTGATGGGACGGTTTGTGTTGGTTACAGGTTGGACAGGCCCTGATGAACTGGCGCACGTCCTCTTCAAGGGTGGGCCACCAGAATCACCTTTGCTGGAACTTCTTGGTTCTGTGAATGCCAGGATGACAGGTAAGTCTTGAGGAGTGTGACCACTGCAGAACCTCTGACCTGAGTGGTGCTGGCACATAGAGGCGGTCTGGTGGGCACGAACTCGGACCCTGCTGGTCTGCAGATGCGGCTTTTACCCTCTCCTCGATGTCCCAAAAGAGGGGAGCCACGAGACAAGAGGGAGGCAGAATAGGGGCCGACTCCGACGCAGAACTATTCCTGAGGAATTGGCACAATAGGGCGTCTGGCTTGATGTTGCGGGAACCTGGGCGGTAGGAGAGCGAGAAGTTGAAGCGAGTAAAAAACAGACCAGCAGGATTGATGAGACATTTGGTGGTGCGAATGTACTCGAGGTTCTTATGGTCAGTCCAGACAAGAAATGGAACCCTCGTACCTTCAAGCCAGTGACACCACTCCTCCAGCGCCAGCTTTACTGCTAGCAGTTCCCGATTTCCAATGTCGTAATTCTGTTCAGTGGGGGTTAGGCGCCGAGAGAGCAGTTTTTGGTCGGAGGCGGAACGTTGAGACAGCACCACCCCCACACCAGTGTCTGAAGCATCAACTTCCACAACAAATTGTCAGTCCGGATCTGGCAATTGAAGGATGGGGGCAGTGGTGAACCGAGTCTTTAGTCCCTCAACAGCTTGATCTGCTGACGTGCCCCAGGAGAAGGCAACCTTGGGGGAAGTGGGGGAAGTGAGGGGAGCTGCTAGGGAGCTAGGGAATCCCCAAATGAACCGGTGGTAGAAATTTACGAAGCCGAGGAAGCATTGGAGCTGTCTCTGCGTTTCCGGGACAGGCAGGGACAGCGGAAACCTTGGCAGGGTCCATCTGGAGGTTTCCCTCGGCAACAATGTAAACCAGAAAGGAGACGGATGAAACGTGAAACTCACATTTCTCTGCCTTAACAAAAAGGGAGTTCTCCAGCAGCCATTGCAAGACAGCCCTAACATGGTGCCCGTGTTCCTCGACAGACTTGGAGAAAATCAAGATGTCATCTAGATGAACAAAAACGCGGTCATGTTCAGCATGTCTCAAAGGACATCATTAACCATTGTCCGTAAACTGCAGGAGCATTGGTTAAGTGGTAAGGCATGATAAGGTACTCGTAATGGCCGGTGGGGGTGTTGAACGCAGTCTTCCACTCGTCCCCTTCCCGAATGCGAACCAGGTGATAGGCATTTCAAAGGTCAAGCTTGGTAAAAACCTTCGCCCCCTGGAGAAGCTCAAAGGCAGAGGTGATGAGCGGCAATGGGTACCGGTTCTTTACCGTTATGTCTTTGAGGCCTCTGTAATCGATGCAGGGTCTGAGGGACTTGTCCTTCTCTACAAAGAAGAAACCAGCGCCAGCAGGGGAAGACGACGGTTGGATGATGCCCGCCGCCAAGCAGTCATTTATGCAAGTCTCCATAGCCTCACTTTCGGGACCAGAAAGAGTAGAATCGCCCCTTGGGGGGGCAGGGCCAGGGAGGAGATCAATAGCACAATCATACGGACGATGAGGGGGCAGTGACATAGCCTTGGCCTTGCAAAAAACCTCACCCAAGTCATGGTACTCACGTGGAACCTTGGAAAGGTCAGGCAGGCTGATAGGTGGTGCTGAGTGCTGCAGAGGAACGATCTGGAAGGGTGGGGAAGGAACAGGTGAGTTAAGTAGCCAGGAGAGCAGGTGTGGAGGATTGTTCTGATGAACGATGGGGGCGTGAACTAATGGTACCTTCAGGGGGAATGTGGACTGATGGTGCCTTCAGGGGGAATGCCGACAGATAGGTGCTGGCTGGGCGGAAAACCATGACAATATAAGCAACTGGACTGGTTGAGTTTTACGAAGCTTCTTGCATGAGAGGCGAAACGTCTTCGTAAAACCAGTTCAGTTGCTTTTATTCAACTAAGACAATTACGATGACTGAGAACCTTCACAGACAGATTACTGTAATGCTTTCATAAACTATTAGTGGTGACATGTAGGCAAGGAGTGGAGTATAGAGTATATAAAGGAGTGTTTTACCAGCAAGACCAGACTCCACCAAGTTACTGATGTAGGAAAAATAGCACTTAGTTTATGCGACTTTTTCATGGCATTGAATTTATATAGTTTCAGCAAATTTCCACACGAGTGACAGCCGCTTATGTTCCTTAAATATGTATTTCCCCTTTTCTCAGCATGCATTAATCCTGTAACATTTTATGACAATGGCATTGATTTAATGTCTTCTCTCCTAATCCAAGCAAACACCACAAAGACACCAATGCCAGGATTCTGTACATTAAGCATTATGCAAGGTTGTGTACTCAGCCCAATGCATTTTACACTGCTAACATATGACAAGAACAGAGAACAATGACATTTCACCAAACATGTTCCCTTCAGTGACTGCTTTGTGGAGAGAGTGGAGAACATTAAGTTTCTCAGAGTACAAATTTCTCAGGACCTTAGCGAGAATAAGAACAGCTTAGGAATCACAAAACAAGATTCTCATCATCAGCATCTTCAGGACCTTCTAAAGTGGTGTGGTTGAGTGCTAGTTTGCCACACAGTTTTTTATTAGTAGGTTCAAATTAAACATTTTTAATTTTATATTTTATTTTTGGTGCTAAATAAATATTTTCATACTTGTGTAATTGAAGTATGAATATGAATTTATGCAATTGCAATACCTTGATTTTAATTAAGTTAGCACACAGTAATAGCCATAAATGCGATGGTATTCATTGACTGGCATGATAATTTCTTATGTTGTTTTGGTTTGGTTTGGCCTTTTTTGCTTTCGGACAACAATTTTAATTTCTTTTCAACCCTACCCACTACCCAATTCTTTGAACTGCTGAAATTAAGCAAATGATTCTGGAAGATTAAAAGGAAGAACCACCAGACTGACCAACATACTGAATATGGACAACACTGCACCTTATTCCAAGTCACTGTCTATTTTAATTTTGCTTTTGTTCTACACTCTACTGCACTTAACTCTCAATTTCAGTTAATGTTAAGTTTTGATTTACAATATTTCATTTATTTTATTATAATTTGTAACAAAGTAACTTTATTTGGCTGCTGTTTATGGACACATAAGCAAGAGAAATTTCACTTTCTGCTACAGTATGCAACCCACGGAGGTGTGTTTCAGTGTGTGTGTGTGAGTGATTGTGAGTGTGGGGGTGTGAGTCCTACCTGCACTACTACTGCCTGCACCACTACTACTACTACTACTACTACTACTACTACCACTACCACTACTACTACAGCAGCACTACAGTGCACACAAATAATGATGGTTTTGCAGAATTTATATTCCATACAGCTAGTGATAAAACACCTGCATTTGTGTGTTTTTACTCTTCAGAACAAAACATTCTCACAAACATAATTCAGATGTTTAACTCAATTTCTATAGGTAGAATCTTCATGGGACCACCGCGACTCTACCAGGAGCTGCAAGAACTGCAACATGACCTTTCTGTTGTGGAGGAAGTCACCCTTCTTGTGGGCACATTACAGGGGATATACCAGGTGCATGCCTTTTTCTATTTCATACTTCTACTGTCTTATTGATAGAGCATTTTACAGGAAACATGAATATCACACAACAGCCACAATGCAACAACGTACATAGATAGAAGATCAGCAGTGTCACTGTCAAATCATCAATGTCCAAACAAATGCAGATTCAAACATCTTTTTAAATGTAACACAGTGTTGGAGAGGGAGGGCCCTCTGATACGGTTAATAGAAATTCTCTTTTGCTGTTTTGCAAAATAAAACAGTGGTGCCTCTAATGTGATGTGAAAATCAGGACATTTGCCAGCAGTATTCCACTAATGCATTGGAAGTGCCCTATACTTACATGCCTCCCTGACTGTGTGTTGGGGAGGGTGCTCTCCAGCAATCACCATAGAGCTTTTCAGTCTAATGATGGCAACTTTACCACTTTACAATGAATGAGACCAAGAAAGTATTTTATTTTTGACCCATTTTAAACAGCCATCCATCTATCGTTCATCATCTACCACTTTATTGCTTAATAATGTTGCAGTTATCCTTAGGCAAGTATTGGGATACATCTTAGACAAGTTGCCATCTCATTGCAGGCTTAAAATATAAAATAAACAGCCATTTGTGCTCACATTCAGAAGGGCTTTTCAAATTCACCATTTCACCCATCTTCAAACTCCACACACCCCCTGACCCCTATTTGATAGGCCAATGTTGCCAAAATGTAAATAGATAAAATACTGTACCACTGCACAGATCAACTCTTGATTTAGAACAATTTAAATGCTGCAATTTTGTGTTTTAAATTAATTTACCTAAGTTATACAGCAATGTCATTGTTTATTTTTGTAAGACTGTCAGTATGTACATTAACTCCAGTTATAGCGTGTCAGACTACAGTGGTTGTGTCACATGCATTATTAAAGCTCTTTGTTAAGTGTGTGTGTGTGTGTGTGTGTGTGTGTGTGTGTGTGTGTGTGTGTGTCACCATTTTTGTTAAAGAACTTGAACACCACTGTGGCCCAGGACTGGTGTCTGGCTCTGCAGAGGCTTATTCGCATCAAAGAAGAACAGATCCAGAGTGCTAACAAATGTCGCCTACGCCTTCAGGTGCCTGGAAGGCCAGATAAGTAAGTAGTATTTCAGATATAAATGTGCTTAAATTAGGTTGTACTTGTCATGCTTGTCAATATAAATAACCACACTTAAAAAACAGCAATAAAAATGCAATAAAAATGATAAGGCTTTAAATGTTGACAGAAATAGAAAAATGAATGTGACATTCCTTGAATTCATACATTTTAAATATTTATATTGCTTTCTGCCTTACTAAATGGTGCACCTTTTGGTTATGAAGAGCATGATATGTTTATTCTGTAGTTAACTACATTAACTTTACTCAAATAGTCCCTTGTTTTTTAGAAGGATGGAATAATAAGTATTAAACATTGGAGACAAACCTTCCTTAATGAAGCCTTTGCCGAAAAGCTGAACATGCTGAATCAGCACAATTATATTAAATCTTGAAGGATTTTGAGACTCATGAATTGATATTGTTTTTCTTTCTGTGAATGTGTTCCAAAAGTAAGAATTTGTAATGCTGTGCTGATGAGTCTAGGGTTGGTATTTACTTCATAACATGTAAAGGAAATATACCCTAGGTAATACACAGGAAGTATAATGAGAATGGCAGCTTTTCTTTTTTTGGAGAAGTGTGTATCTCCGTACAGAAACCTGTTTCTGCTGTTAAAATGCTGTGGTTATGTGTAGAAGCAGAGTAATTTGGCTTGTCTCTTCTTCAAATCTTTCTGGCACCTTCCTTTTTAATATATAAATTTCGCTGACTGTTATACAGCCTACATAGGAAAATATGAATGGAGGAAACAAAAAAGAAAAAAAATCTATTATTTGCTAAACAGTATATGTCTTTGTAGAATGACAAATACTGTTTAGCAAACTACATTTGTCTTTGTAGAATGAATGCTGAGAATCGTTCAACAGTTTAAGCAAATCTGTTTGATTCCCAGGTGCTGAAAGACACTTAACAGATGGACAGATATTCAGCCTATTGCAGGTTCCCTTGTTATGATAATATAGGTGTGTGTCTCAGTGCAGGCATAGATTCTGTCACTGTAGCTGGAAATATATTAATGTTTCATTTATGTTATTATAATGGTAGATCACAATGAACTCCTTTACATGGAGATAGTATAAAAAAAGAGGAAGAGGAGGAAAAATATGCAGTAGGGATGCCAGAGCCTTTCAGATTTTAGGCAAATGAAAATGAAGGAATATAGGAGAAAGAGTGATGATCAAGCCCCTTCCCATGAAAACCTTAACTTGATGCTGGAAAAGTGGTACAATTCAGAAGAAAAGACCTCAGAGCCACGGAAGATTTAACAGTGCCAAGCCCCGCTAAAACGACAGCTTGAGTAGTGGAGGTCTGTGAAAATCAGTTCCCCCCTATCTCCTAGGGCCAATGTGTTTACTCAAGATTTCTTGCTTTACAAGAGAGCCCCCAAAGTTCCCCTTGAAGGGATACCATATTTGCTGACTTGTAGTGATAACCTCATTAGCTAAATGAGATTAAAAAGAAGGAGAAATTTGACACTCATGTTTATGTAAGTGTTGCCTAAACACATGTTTAGGCAAGATCTGTGATGAGTCACCTTTGAGATGACCATAAAGTGTCAAAAGCTGAAAGTGAGAAAGTTCCTTGATGGAATGGGGGCCAAAACTGGTCATGTAATAGCAATATAATTGAAGCTGGGCCTTGGTGATGTGTAGCTGAGCTGGCTGTGAGCCTTGGGGTTGAAGGGTGACAGGTGGAACAGTGGGGGCCAAAACCATTCTCATACTACCCAGGGTGCACTAGTGGCAGATTGCAGGGCATAATTGAGAGTATGTGATGAGTTGCATTTCCACAGTGGTGCACACATTGATGTCTTTATTGCTGTCAATATCCTGTAATTAATTCAGTCCTTTATGACCTTGATGCATTCACAACTTTCCATAATCTGGCATACAAGCAAGCATGTGTTTTGAACAAAAGCATACATACGATGAATGTAAAAGCACATAGTCACAGACTGTGAGTAAGGCCACAGCAGGGACCCATGTACAGAGTATGTCCCCTCCTGTTTGGCTGAAAGTGACTCACTGCAGCAAGGCTGCACATTACAACCTTCACACTGCAGGCTGGGTACGTGGAGAGAATCCTGACTGCTGCCTCAAAGGCATCAGTGTACATGTGACAGCAGTTCATTAACATCTTTTTTTTACTGTGTTTGCGGGAGGATCCACAAGAAGAGATACGACGGCCACAGTGACAAGCTCAAGACAGTTTATCTATATTTTTTTTCCCTTCAACCAAATGTGTTTGACATCTGTCCTATGTTTTCACTAGCATACAAAAAAGAACTTACCTTTTTTCTTGGGTACCTGTTTCACTTGTAGTTTTAGTGCACATCATATTATTAATGCACTCTTCAACTTTTGTTCATTTTAGATTAGTCTTCTCCAGACTGTCTCAAGAGTCTTGAGAGTCCTAAATCTTATAATACAAATATCTAAATTCTAGTGGAGGCTGTTTAATTAATGATTTGTCTGCTTTTTCAAAGCATTCCCAGATGAATGGTCTGTGTCAAGGGAGGAAACAATACATTCAGAAAGTTTGTTTTCTACTTAAACTCTTACTTGCAACTTTTGTTTTTTGAATATTAAAAAAAATTGAGAAAGACAAGAAATGGCTTGTGAACTCTCAAGTTTCTCAGTATTCACTGTTATCTTCAGAAGTATTTGTTCAGAATACACCCCCTTTCATATTGCACAAAAACCCCAGGTGAACAGGGGTCAATATGAAAGGGTTGTCATGGCATTTATTCCCAGGTCAAATGACCCTGCAAGTGACCTGGGTAATAATTGCCTGTGTCTCACTACATTACCTGAGGACGTTGATGTACCTGCCTGTGACATTCTGATCATGTCACTGGGCAGGCTCTCAACATGCAAACAGTGTATATATACAGCTTGTGTATCAATATGGCACACCTTTTTATCAATCATGGCAGTGCACGGATGAGAACTTAACACTAAAACAGGTAGTAAACAAACTGAGGCTGTTGAAAAAAATATTTACTGATCACCAATAGGAGTGTCATGGGATTCACTGGCCTTACTATGAACTTTGCAGATTTATATACGGCCACTCAGCAATCGTAACCCCCCTGACACAGACTGGGGGAACCAAGCTCTCCGTCTGCTGACTGAAAATATTACATGACACTGTTGCCTTATAATGACAATATATTCTCCATTTATTTATACCCTGTCAAACTCAGAACTGCTATTTTGGACACAAATTTGATACAGGTTTTTAGACAAATTCAGTGAAATCAGCTAATTTCCCATGGTATACCTCATAACCTCTCTCAGCACACTCATGTGCCACTACAGTCGGGGCAACATTTCAAATAATTACCACCATGGATACAGTAAAGGGTCACCTTCTCTGCCTGTAGCTTCTGTCATTTCTTTCCATATTACCCACATATTCCATTTGCCTTTGCTGCATTAGTACCTGGATGCTGAGTTTGTATCCTTTTCAAAAGACAAATTTGCAAAGTACAGAACAACAATGCTGATGTTCAAGCTGTCCATCGTTTACCTTACATTATTCTGGACAATGATGACATTGTCAACATGATGATGTTGGAGAGGCAGGAAAAAAAGAAAACAGCCACACAACTCTCAGTGGGAGGAAGATGTCCAAATGACAAAAAAAGGCGGGTAGATCTATGTTAAAAAATCTTGCATTGATGACCTAACTTCACTGTGAAAGTGGTATAAGGTGTCCACTGCTGGTGGAAAGGAACTTATGAAGAATTAAAAATAAATAAATAATAATAAAAAAAAAACTACTACTAAATAATTGCAAAAAATGTAGATACACAACAAATTAGTAAGCACTCTTTAGAAATCTTCTGTATTTCAAATTATAATTTTAACTATTTAATGCATTTACCATTTTATGACAAAGGTGAATCACAAGAGATTTAATCTGCTAATGGCTGCCTCTTTTCGGCTGCCTATCTGCTTCAGATTGCACAGTTGCACAGTTTGGCTATTTGGATTGGTCTCCATTTGCCTTTCCCTTTGACAGGACAAATAGAATTTCTAATTAATAATTAATTATTGCCTTTTCAAGCACTCACACATCTGATTTAATGAGGCTATTTTTGCACAACTTCAGAAGCCACTTGCTTGGCTGATCAGTGAATTGTGGCTTTGTTAGCAATGGACTCCAACTGAAAAATATAAGTATTAATCTTTGAAATAAAAAAAAAAATCTAATAACATCCTATGAAAACACTGCAAAGCTGTTTTTTTCCTATGAATGAGACTATGAAAACACTGGTTGTTCCTCTGCTAATGACAAGCAATGTTGCACTTAAAACATCTCAACTTTCATACATCTACCAGAGTGTGCGACAGAACAATACTATTATGAAAGTGTCCATTTAAAATTTCATATCAAAATCATTTTCTAGCACATAACAGAATTATTGTTTTATAACATTGGCCAGAAACAACCAAAAAATTGCTGATACAAGACACAATAACACATTTGATACGATTTTTGCCTAGTCACTCAGTCCTGTAGGTAACATGGTTGGTTTGACACTACATGCTCTTTGGTTTGACATTGCATGCTAATGCTCATGGCTGGTGTGTACTGGCAGGCACTGGCAGAGGCAGGAGATGTGCACTATTTTGGCACTCTTATGAACATCATGACTCATGCTCATAAGAGTTATGTCTGATTGCTTTTTCTAAGATGTTTTAAATACCAAAAAAGTATTGGATTTAGTAGAGTGAATAATAATGTGCACGAAAACACAAAATAGTAAAAATGCAGTACAGTAAAAATATCTGCTTATCTGCTTTCAGACTGATGCACTTGTTATTTTCCCATCCAATGTTAGCATTTGTTTTTTGTTACTCATCTGTCAGGGCAAGAAAACAAAAGATTTGTGGCCATTTTAAAATGTTGGCAATTTTGCAAGGTACAGCGACCCCTGATGTTTGAAGTAAATAAAGACTCTATAAATGGTTTCATGCACATTATACCCAGATGCATAAGATTAGTTAATATCTTTATGAATCTGGATAGGCACCAGACTTCTAAAATATCCATCTGCCACTGTGACCACTTTTCACTGGAAAATTTGTGACATTAGATTGAATAAACCGGAAATGCTCTGGCAAAATGTACAGTAATTTATATCAGAGCATGCTTTAGAGATCAATGAAATAAGTCCCCATGTTTACTGTGTATGTAAAAAGAATGTCCACCAAAACTTTGTTTTCAATATTAAATGCTCATCTTCCTACAGACTTTAAAGGTGCCTCTGGAATGTTCTCCAGCTTGTACCTCTGCAGTAGACTGAACCAATGGCATTCACAAAAAAAGGGTGACCCAGTTCTAAGGTCACTATTTGATTGTAATAGTTGTGAAGATTTTCTTTATATCCGTCTTGCAGCAAACATCTTTGTTATTTCTTTCTGTAGTACTGAGTAACATAAACATTTTGGGGAAAAATGTTTTCAATAGAAAGAGATGACCCTACGCTTATTATGAATAATCAACAGATAACACAAAGTAGATGGATAATGTAGCCATTTATAATGAATACTGTTAAAAATATGTGTTGATAAGATGGTGCTGGTCAAAGTTCTTTTTTTTTTCTTGTTTTGGGATGTCTAGACTGACAGATGGATACATTTATGGATGGATGATAGATAGATGATTACAGTACATATCATCATAGTTTTATATTTCAACAACAAAGTTCTATCAATCCAAAAACAACGGCTACCTGTACATAATTACCCTTGCTTCTGCTTTAAACCTTAGTGGAAAACCCAAAACCAAAAGTCTTATCAGCATATATTTACTTTAAAAAAAAAAAAAAGCTAAATCTAGTCGTGGTCGTTTGCAACTGTTTTTTTTTTCACTGAAGATATTGTGTCAGATAAACTAAGCAGTTTATGTGTCTGTGTTTCTGTTTCTGTTTGTCTGCTCTGCAGGTCAGGGCGGCCTGTCAGTTTTATGGTGGTGCTGAACACTCCTAGTCCCCTCAGTAAGATCTCCTGGGTCAATCGTCTACACTTGGCCAAAATTGCACTACGTAAGCACAAAACAGTCATGCAGAAAGAATGATGTTACTTTTTTTATTTAAGCAAAATGTTGTAAGGCTCTGAAATGCAATAACAATGTTTAAAAAAAGAGAGTCTCACATATGTCATTTTTTCATCAGTAAATGTGTTAGTAAGTGTGCAAAAGAGGTTACATATGTATAGTAAGACACATACAAGTAAGTGTAAGATATATTTTGAAATTTGTGCTCAGCAGAATTTCTGCCATGCATCTATGAGTTGAGGAGTCATCACTTTTTTTTTTAATAAAAGGGGCTGGAGGGCTACAGCCTGTCCCATCTGCCTTGGTGCGAGAGGTGGTGAGTGTAGACTAAAGTGCAATTAAAATTTGTTGGCATGAACATCCCACTGCTATTGGAATGGATTTTAACGCCCACAGCCCTAAAGGTCTAAGCACTTAAACTGAGGAACAGATAAGAGTCTAGACAGACAAGACAGGTCTGCAATGTAGCATATAGTTCTATTTCCATCTGTTTGGTTGTATATACAACAACAATAGTGGTATACTGTTCTGAAACTTGTAGACCCTAGAAATCTTGATGTATTTTATTATCTGTGGTTTATTTTTCTATAGAAATTTGGAGATGTTTGAGTGTAATGATTTAAACCAAACAGAGGATGGCTTTGTGGGTAGTATTTAATCCAACAACCTGGAGGCAATATTAATACTAGGTTTCCTGCAGTATTAATGATAGGGTGGTATTTATAGTCAATTGGTTATTATAGACAACCATTACCATTGATCCATGTGTGCATTATCTTAAAAAGTTAGGAATGATAGGAATCATCATTCTTAAATTTCTGCATTATCTCCTTTTCTGTAGTGTGTCAAGGAAGGTGAAAAAGATGTTCCTCTACAATTTTTGAAATCTTCCTTATGCCTTTCTGGCATGTCCTTGCTCTGCCCAGGCCTAAACTTTATAGTTTACTATGAAGTCTGACCCTAGTCTTGCAGAGTAGTTCTTCCTCACAGGGCTTCATCAATGCATGCTGACATTCAGAGGAGAAAAAGAGTAAGAACTGCTGAAGACACTAATCTGCTTATTTGGCCATGGTGACACACACATTCAACCCCTTCACTCTCTGGATCCTCGTTTTGACCATTCTTTCCTATGCCCTAAGCAATCACCCTTGTCTTGTGCTGTCTTTCTTTATTTTGAGTGTTTTATCTGAGTAAGTCTCTCTCCAGGCTGTGCGCCTTGTAAGAATCATTCATTGTGTCAAAAGGAACTGATTAACTGCTGATAGCTTAAATTTTCCTTTATGTGATGGAATCTGTACTTTGGTAATTGTATATGATTGTTAGCTGTTGTAAAAAGGGCTGTAGTTATGCTAACATTGATTTTGGAGCTTAGCTGCATTAGCTTATCTGTAAATAACCATGATTACAAATGTTGGCAATGTTGGGCTGAATCATTCAATGTACATACTGTACCACTGAACTCATGAAGAGGCCTTTTTCTAATAATAGTGTAGTCTTTGGACATGCCATTGTGTATTATAGCAGGCTGTTTTAACAATTCAAAATAAAGTTGAGTGTAGAAGCAACACAGACACAGTATCACATCATCATGCATCATACTAGCTACATTTCAAATAAAAGTAGTTCCTCTGCAGTGTAGTTGGACTTGTTACCTCTTAGTACGGAAGTGTCAAAAAAGCATTCACTGTCAGATAAAGTGATTATCTCCTGATACAGATACAATGCAATGTATGTTTTTCCCCAAAAAAATTATAGGAAATTTATAGCCTGAAATCATCTTAACGGTGCCAATATTTTTGATGTGTCCATCATTAATATCAAATATTTTGAGTAGTAAAATTACCAGATTGATCAGTAAACATAAAAATAAGCAAATCAATATAAAAATCATCATGTGAATGAGGTACGATCAAACATTTTGGAACTGTGTAACAATTAATTTCATTTTGCTGAGTTTCACCAGCATGACATAAAATTGGTTTCATGATTTACACAGTGTTCGAGTAATAAATTGACCGTAAAATCAACCGGAGCACATTTGGTTTTTTAACAACCAATCACAACTTTTAGAAGACTGCATCATACCTAGCAACAGGGTCAACCATATGACATATTGTGTTTTGTTTTTTTTTAAACAAAATTTTAGTAACGTTCATTAGTTGAAAAAACAAAGGACTGAGCATCGTTGGACTCTGAACATACCAGTTTCACAGATCATACACAGACGGTTTTATGTTAATGAAATACTGCTGACAAAGTGTTTGCTACATAGTCTTGTGCATAGAAAAATAGCTAATTTTTAAAATTTCCATTATCCACATTGTAGCAGCGTAGAAAGTGTGAACCATGATGATGTTGAATAAAAATAACAATTTTAACAATGGCTGTTCTTTCTCCACCCATCATGGCAATATTAAGCACGTTGATATTGTGAGGACTGCTTCATGTAGATGGATAGTTACACAACTACCTGTGGCTGCATGGGAGGAGATATAGAGTGCGAGGGCAGGACTATTCAAAATCAAATGTAACATAAGAGTTTAGTGGAAGTACAAAATGGACCACTTTGAGAAAGTGTTATAAAATACGGCAGATTACTCAACATTTAATTTGGTTCATGTGTCATAAGTACATGTGAAAAACTGTCTTGTCCAACCAGACTTCTTCAAACTTTGCTGTAGGGGAGAACCCCACAGTGCTTAAGGACCGTCTGGTTGCACTGACACTAGCCAAAAAAAAATCTGTGCTTTAGTGGAAATCCTGCTTGGGTATGGCGCAGTATGAGTGCACCTTTAAACTAGAACCAGGTTGCAAGTACTAAGAGAAATAGTCACTTGACAGTTGGGCTTGTTACAGATGTGAATATTTTCAGTTCACTGCACTTTTAGAGATTGTTTTTGTACATTATTTTTTTTTTACATTTTGTAACATTTAATATTGGACAATAACTGACAAGGACACATTGAATTCTTCACTGAACACTATCTTCCCCTTCACATGAGTATGTGAAATGTATGAAGCATAAACTGCATCTGTCAAGTCCCCAGTAGGCTTATATGGTTTGTGTTAGAGTGCCATCAGTAATGCCATGCTTGGTTAAAAGGATGCAGTGAAGCGCAGCATCCCCAGGCTAACCTTGCTGCACACACCTTTATCAGCAATATAGCAGACACACTGATGATTACCCCAGCAAGCTATAGCATTTTGCCCTCATCCGCTACAGTTGCTGTGTGAATATAATGCCTTTCAAAACCAAATCTTGCAAGTTTATCCATACTGCACGGGCTTTTATGGAGACCAAGAATATTAAGTGAGTCAAAGGGAATAAAATGTAGTGAGATGGTTCAAAAGCATGTCAGTGTAATTTATTTGCCATTCACTTGGAAGGATTGAGGATATCAAATTTATATTTATTGAAGTTACTTCCTTTCTCTTGTGATCTGTAAAAAACCCACAAAGAATAGGGTTAGACATTATGAAAATGTAAATGCTTATATTGTTTTCTTTATACGATACCACACCTGTCAGCATAATTCTACAACCTTGTCGAAATATTACAGACATGATACTCCTGAATATTAAGTTTAAATTTTTAGCTTTTCAAAAGAAAAAAAGTCATTTTTGCCTTTTAATTTTGCTCGTTTGCTTATTTGCAGTTTGATTATTTAAAATAATTTTTAAATTATCAAACTCACGGTCATGTGTGATTTGACATCAACAATGAGATAGGAAAAAAACTTAATAAATTTATAACATAATAAAGCTCACATTTTGCAATATAGATTAGGAAAAAAAAACATCACATATGCAGACATACTCATTGAAGCATGGTCAGGCTGAGGGTTGGGTAATGTATTTAACTGAAGCTCTTGGGCAAATCAAACTGGTCAAGATGACAATTACATGTTAATTGAGTTACATCCACACATTGCCATCCCTTTTACCCAGATGTAATTCCAATGAAGGTGTCATTGCTTTAATTTCACGGACGTCTTCTTAGCACCAAGCTTCCTCATTGATGCAAGCAGGCCAGCCTGTTCCATGGCCATGGTGAACAACAGATGAATCAGTGCTCCAAAGTTAGCCAACCATGACCTTGTTCAGTTTGTAATGGGAGCTATGCTATAAAACCTGTTGCATTTCTGTAAATTTTGCAACCCAAAATCTCACAAACAGTAGTGAGAGGTAAAATAATCTCCTATTCATCACAAAAAAGGAAACAGTAAAAAAATAGCCATATTGAAATTGGAACAGGAATACAGAATTCTAGAAGATGCTTATGGTGCTTTCACACAAGAACACAAACTGAGAGATCTAACAAAGTTAAATTTTCAATTAAATAACATCTTCAACCTGATTTCAGATACAAAGTCTTTGGTGGAGTAATCAGACAGCTAATCAATTAAAAATCATTATAGATCTCAGCCATTACTGTCTCAGCAGGAAACATTATCCAATATCCTGAGGAAATAAGTCAAAGTTTTAGCGACTTTTTTAAAAAAACATATTCATTAGAGATTGCCTCATCAGATTCTAACATAAATTAATTTCTATATAAGAAAAACATTGTGATACCGAGGGTAAATATAGAACAGTCATAGCCTTGGACTCACTAATCTCAATGGCTGAACTCCATGAGGCCCTTCAACATATGCCAAATCATAAAGCCCCAGGCCCAAATGGTTTTCCAGTTTTACAAAGAAGTCTGGAACCTGCTACCCATTATTATGTATAATGGTAACACAAATAAAAGAAAATCACATTATCTTCTCACCGAAACTCCAACAAAACCCGGAGGCTTTTCGACCTGATCGACTACACTGTTATTAATAATCTGGAAGACACCATTGTATCCTTAGATGCAGAAAAGGCATTTGACACAGTCAATTGGAAATTTCTCTTCACAGATTTGGATTTGGAAACTCCTTCATAGAGTGGATAAGAATACTATACAATACTATATAGTCCCCAAGTGCATCAGTGAGATCAAATGATTAAATCTCTCCAAAATTCAATCTTTATAGGGTCACTAATTTATAGTGCCCACTCTGTGCATCCCTCTTTGCAATGTTCATAAAAGTATTAGCAGCATATATCCATCATCGTTGAGATATAAAAGATACCCAAGGAAAAAACATCAACCATCATTAGCCTTTATACGGATGCTGTATTACTTTTTCTTTAGAACTCACACACCTCACTTTCTAAAGTATTGGCAGTCATCAATGAATTTGCTTCTGTCTTGGCTTATTCGGTTAACTGGTCTAAATTTTAACAATCAACTATACATTACAACCTCTAATGTTATTAATACCACCTCAATCAGAAAACATGAAATATCTTGGAATCAATATTTCCTCCAGGTTGTTCGCCTTATCATAGCTAAAATTCACTGCACTTTTCAGAACCATAGAGACAATAGAAACCTGTCTTTATCACTGCTATGAAGAAGTGCCACCATTAGAATGATGATCTTACTGAAATGTAATTACTTTAATTGTCATGATACTCACGAAACCTCCATCTGTTAAATCATTATGTTAAAAAAAATGCTCCAGAAGATGTAGAGGTTGGGACATTGAGAACTACCAAATCTTTATCAATATTTTCTCACTAACATACAGTATATAGTATATTTCAAAATGGATTAATGCCAATCATGAGATTCACTTATGATTTGTTATAGAACAGATGGTTTGTAAAAACATTAATATATCTGATTTATCATTCATTAGTGGCATATTCAAAAATCGTGGTTGCTTTATCTAATATAACCACAATATAAGCAGTCAATATAAGGACCAATATAAGTCAATATAAGCACCACTCTGACAGCATGGTGGGAATTACTAAAAATAACAGTCCTCACACATATCAGATCAAAAATCTATTAATGCAAGGAATGTCTGTTTGTGTCTCTCTGGGTGTTCCACTCCGATTGATCCCAAATTTGGTAGTTTTAATTTTACTGTATGAATGTGTGCAGTGTCAAGTGTGTCATTTTGATGAGAAAGGACAAATATATCAAGGCAAAAATAAGTGCTGTGGCTTTGTAATGCTCAGCTGGGCACTCTAGCAGCCAAAGGAGAGCCTCACATATTTTGCCTATGGGCTCTGCCCCATTACTATCAAATGTTAAATGCTTACTATCCATCCTAGCTCTATCTTTCTCCTTATCAGACTTGAAATGGGAGATTTAACATCATGTGCTGCAGAATTAGGTTTACAAATATCAGTGTACACATGTAGAGGTATCTCTACACATTTGCATGTCTATATGTGTATATGTATAGGCCTATATATGTGTGAATGGATGTATAAATATTAGGTGTGCAACAATACACGTATTTATATTGAACCATTAAATACATTGGTCTTGGTTCAGTATGCACTATGAAATTAACAATATCCAATTTTATCTATTCAGTTTCTGATCATGCGCTGTGTGCTAAAATCTCAGTGGATCTGCGATCCATTATACCACTTAGGCCGCACTCTCAAGCATAGATTCATTGAGCTGTACCTCCCTCATTTGTTCAGAACAAAACAAGCTGCTGAGACATGTGAAGCTAGCTTGTTGCCACATAGCTAATGCCTCTAATACATCAATGCTCATCCTTCAGATATGGTGTGTGGAACTAGTTTGATTTTCAAATGCAAAAATACAATGGTATTTTCACAAAGTCTCAATGGTAAACAAGAATGCACCACAAAAGATTGGCGATTTATCGGATGCATTTGTTTTATTATGTTTACATGGTGCTGTTTTTTTTTTTACAAAGACCAGAAAAGGGGTATTATTTTGTTTACTTTTTTCTTCTTTTATTCCATCTTTCATAGTAATAATAATAATTAAGTTGTTTTCATTGATGTTGAAGTCATGGTCCTTTATTTGTTTGCTAGGGCTTGTTGGTGTGAGGTGGTTGTTGTTTATTATAGTTGTTGTTTAGCTATGATTGTTAGCTTGTGGGTTTCTCACAAGTCTGGCCCAACATTAATTTATAAAATAAATTCTTAAAAAGAAAGAGAGGGGAAAAATGCAGCCAGTGTTTGTTGGTAGATGTAGTACAAATTATTGACTCCAAGCCTGATAACCTTCATGGTAAACAGTAACTGGCTTTCTGTCACCATTACATTTGTGCAAAATCAAAGAGTGTAATAAAAAACTGGTAGTACACGCCTGAATTTTGGAAAAAAACAAACATCAAAGAAACCTCAAATATTGCTAAAAGGTTTCTACACTTATCATGAGGAGGACTTTCAGACATTTTGATGTAGAAATATATTGCAAAAGTTTGCCGATGATCTTTCATGCATTTTTTTTCTTTATTATTGTCAAAACAATTCCTGTTGATGTAACTACAACCATACCAACATGCAACAGGTTTTGAACATCCATCTTTATTTCTGCAGAGTTTGGCGGAGCAAGATTTTACGATAATAACGAAGCTCTTGCCCAAAACACTCTTCAATGTAAGGGCATACAAATTGAAGTGAAATTTTAGAAATATTGCTTTTATTTAGCAAAAAACTAATGGAACCCAGCTAGTGTTTGGCACTTGAAGAGGTCTTGAAGTAGAAAAGGAAAATTACTTTATGTTTGTACTTCACCATGAGTCCCGGCATCCATTAATAACCTAGTTTATGACTGCATCTTTTATGCCTCTCAAACTCTCCCTACTGTGTGTGAGGGCAGCTTCGTGAAATGGCCAGAAGCACTGCCTAATTAATGGACTGTTCTAGCTGCAGAATTAAGTGCTTCCTACTGTGTAGTCCCAGCCAGTTCAAATGGGGTTAAAGCTGCAGGCTTTGATTGTCTTCAGTGGCAGAAGAAGAGACCTGTCAAATTTTGAGAGATTGCTGTTGAAACAAAATATTGTTGGCAAAGAGATGGCAATAGTGAGAATGTGGGGGGACTAATAATGTGTGGAAGGGGTTTGAGACAAGCAATCAGCCCCCCAGCAGGTACTAGAGGGCAAGCAGCATGTTGTTGCCTGTGGTTATCCATTTGAGTGTGTTAGTCCATTTTTTTTCTCCCGCATACAGATCAATACTTGAGTAGAGTGTTCTTGGAAGTTCTGGCACACACCTTTTCAATCCACAGTGCGATAACCTGTGCTTGCCACAGAGAAGACAACTGGGGTAGAATTTCTCTCTGCACTGAGACTCCAAGAGCATTACTTTAATCAGCTCAGGGATTGAGACTGCCTGGTTGTAGTGGAGATTGTTTTCCCTGAGCTCTTTCTCTTATCATTTCTGACAAAGATGTTAATGATTGATCTATTAAAGTGTTTATTATGAACCTTTTGAAAATCCCATCTTTAACATTGAATTTTGAAGAACTATTAATACTGGGTATTTTACATTTACTGCACATTATATCCCCGTATCATTCATCCCATGTAGGGGTTTGTCTTTTTTTTAGTGGGTCGAATCAACCACCTCATATGCCCTTTACATAATCATTATCTATAATCATATTGTATCATCTTTCTATATCTCTGTTTCTCAGTCTACATTATTCTTGATTTTCCCCAAGGACAAAAGGTCAAGTTAGTGCTGTCAATACAGAGTGGCCGAACTCTCCCCCACTGTAACAAAGTGATGCCACTTTTTAATTTTTTTTTTTATACGTTGCCAATTGGTTCTCTCTGAAGATGAATCTGAATTCAAACAGGGATTGAAACTGAGAGACACCTGTAATAGCACTGGGGATAGTTGTTACTGAGCTCCACCCAAGTCAATTTCCACACCCATGCGGATTACGAAGCAATTGGTTTAACACATGACACACATGAAGCTTCTGTTTTAGTATATTTGTCCCTATTTGGTCTGTGTAATTGGAATAACACAAAAAGGTCAAACATTTCACAGTCATACACCCATCACAGCCATTGTATGCCATTTTTCTGTTTACAGCCAGGGTTGCCAATCTAGCAGACCTGTGGTGAATATATATATATCTATATCTATATATATATCTATACATATATATATATATAGATATATATACACACATACATGAACATGGTGCTGTCAACCATCCCTACCACTACCATCACTATAGTATATATAAGATGAAGAGCATAAATAGCCATAAGGAGCAGAAAATAATGGCGACACGGAGAGAAGTCAGCCTCCTAACAGAGCTGAGTAGAGGCATGAACCCAGGGACAGAGCTGCCCAAGAAGTATAACAAAATGTCCATACCTGAGGCACTGGAGACTGCTAATCAAAGGCTCACAGCCCTGGCTACCTGACTAAAGAGGTACACGAGAGGTAGAGGAAAGGAGAATAAATAGGGTGTTCTCCACCAATCCGGCAAAGGTCTACTCTCAGTGGCAGGGCAACAAGATGACAACAGACCCCCCCCAGGGCTGAGACCAAACAATACTGGAAGAGTATCTGGCAGAAAGAGGCAACACACAACACTACTGCCCAATGGCTGCAAGACCTATAGACAGAGCAGAGCCAACTCCCACAACAAGACCCAGTAGTCATCACCTTAGCAGACGTCCAACAAGTGTCCAAAATGAAGAGCTGGACAGCACCAGGGCCCGGTAAGATCCACGCCTACTGGCTTAAGAAGCTGACTGCACTCCATGCACACCTGGCAGCACAGATGAACCAGCTGCTAACATTAGGGAACCACCCAGAGTGGCTAACCCAAGGCCGGACAGTCCTCATAATGAAGGACCCCCAGAAGGGCACCACGCCGTCCAACTACCGGCCCATAACCTGCCTCACCACCACATGGAAGCTCCTATCGGGCATCATAGCAGCTAAGATCAGCAGGCACATGGATCAATACATGAGCAAAGCACAGAAAGGCATAGGGAACAACACCAGAGGTGCCAAGCACCAGCTACTGGTCGACAGGGCAGTCATCCAGGACTGTAGGATGCGGCACACCAACCTGTGCACTGCCTGGATTGATTACAAAAAAGCCTATGACTCTATGCTGCACACATGGATACTGGAGTGCCTAAAGCTGTACACATCAATAGGACACTAAGAGAGTTCATCAAGAACTCCATGACGCTGTGGAACAGGACTCTGGAGGCCAACTCAAAGCCAATTGCATGGGTGAACATCAGATGTGGCATATACCAAGGATATACCCTGTCCCCCCTGCTGTTCTGCATAGGCCTAAAGCCCCTCAGCCAGATCATCACCAAGAGTGGCCATGGGTACCAGTTCTGAAGTGGAACCCCGGGGGAGGGGGGCATCGGGTCCTGTTCACCCACAAGATCTACAGCACACGATGTCATAGCTAGATAAATGTGGAGGATGGTATCTAGAAGAGGAAAGGAGTGGGGAGAGACAAATACCTGGGGATCCCAGGAAATGGTAACAACGAGGAGGCAGCCAGGAGGTCAGCCCCAGCTAAATACCTACAGAGGGTAAGGCAGGGCCAGAAAAAAAAAAAGAAAAGAAAAAAAAAAAACCAGACAAAAAAAAACCCCCCCCCCCCCCCAAACATCAGCTACCCTCCTCATACATGGATGACATCAAGATGGCTGTATGCCAAGAACGTAAGGAGGGGCGGGGAATAGGAAGTTTTCGACTACGTCAGGAGGAAACAACAATTATTTTTGTGTATTTTTTCTGTAGTACCTGGGTGTCCAAGGCGCTGATAAAATGTATTATTATTAATCTTATTAACAAGCCTCCGAGAGTAAATCAAGAAGATGGCCCCCCTGACCCACTGCGTAATGCTCAGGCAAAAGAAGGGGGGGGCATCGGGATGTCACCCCTGATGAATGTATTGGGATGGCTAGATAAAGTGGACTAAAGAGGGAGGCATGGTTTTTAAAGTCAGGTAGGTGTGTGGAGATGGAAAGGTGATTGGAGGCAAGGCATACTGGAATAAGGTGATGGGTTGACCTTGGACTGGGTGGAGAAAGGCCAACCTGTGACTTCCAGCCGAACATCAACCAGATTGCATCATGGTGGTGAATAAGCACCAGAAGAAAGAGGGGGTGGAAGAAAAAGAAATCACAAGAGAAAGAAAAAAAAGAAAGAGGAAAAAAGAAAAAGGAACAGACCAGGGCTGAGGAGGAGATGAATGTGGGTTCACAGTGTGATGGGAACACTAGGACAGTTACACCCAAGTGAGTACCTGGTGGATCCTGCAGGCAAATGGTAGAGGACCCAAGTCTAAAATAAGCCATCCAGAGGGCGAGGAAGAGATATTATAAAAAAAAATATATATATATATATATATATATATATATATATATATTTTTTTTTTTTTTTTTAAAGAAAAAAAAATACTGCCCCATTGAAGTCCATGGATGCTGCATTTCAACAGGTTTAATGACTGAGAGGGAACATATGAGAGGAAGGTAGCATAATTTGACCATTTGATTTTGTTGATTCTGTTGAATTGATTCTGATCAAACTTGTCTTAGAATTGAACACATTCAAGTCAATTAAATGTTTTTTAGCCAATGAAATGTAAACACAGTACTACATATTTGACCATTTTTTTTTTTTTGACATTATAGAGGAAGCTGAGCCTCCCTTGCAGTCTTCTCAGTTGTCTCTACTGCAGACAATAGAGAAGTAAATGACAAACTTGATAAAGGCTTTATAGAACGAGTCATTAAAGTCTTATCAACCCGAAATTTAGCTAAATTAGAAGACAGTGGATGCAGTATTTATCCATAATTAAATATTCATAATGCCCACTGGGTATTTTAAATGCTGTTTTTCCACTCATTGCCCTCATAGGTGTGTAGTAGGTGGTATATGTTTCCTCTGAAACATAACTTTGGGGGCCATGGAACAGGTTAAGACTTGGGGGCCATGGAACAGGTTAAGGCCAGTGGAAATCATGGGAAGTGGGTAGAGATTCTCCACGTTCATGTCATTGAGCCCTCTGCAATCAATATGGGGAAGGAGAAGAGCGGTCCTTCTGCTCCGACTGATGAGAAGGAGGAACAGATAATTAGACAGAGAGTGTTAGAGACATATTTGTCCAACACTTTTCTTTGTGGTCTCATTAAGGTGTAAAGACAACTCTTAGATGGCGATGAAGTGGTATGAATGATGCTCTCAACTTTGCACATACTTCCTCCAAATACTCCCTGTGTACAGGCAAAAGATCTGTGAGTTCATTAGTTGAATCTGGACAGATGAACGGGACCAATGGGGTCCCTATCCAGCAATCCTCACTGTGGCCTAATACGTGCTGTATGCTGGGAGTGTTGTAGGAGAACACGTCCCTTGTCAGCTTGATGAGGTGAGTAATCCTATCAAGAGGAGCCTGTGTGATACTGCTCAGTGAGATGTTTGTTGATCGTAGAGGACAGAGTGAGATGCAAGTCCAGATCACTGGTAAAAACCACTGTGATGACGTGATTCTTAACCTCCTTTGACAGCCCTTTGGAAAAGGTGTCAAATGGTGCCAGCTGATCCCATCTGCTCCCTGCAGACAGGCATAATCCAGAACACCTTCTTTAACATATCCATGTCAACATTTTCACTGTACTCTCCCAGAGTTTCTCAGGGATGGGCAAAACATAGAAAAAAACCCCAATACAAAATAAACATACACAGCAGAAAAATCCTCACAATTATCTGACTAAAAACAAACAAACAAACAAATAAATACATTTAAATAGTCTTATGAAATAGCATTTGATGAAGTCCCATCCCTTCCAGTAAGACTTTTTTGATTACACTTTGATTGAAAGCCTCTCCCAGACCAAAAAAATGCAAATGCACAAGATTTGTTTTTTCAAAATAAAGTGGTCAGCCAGCAAAAATGATCAAAATAATTGGTTTATGTCCCTGGCTGATGTGTAACTGAAGTTGATAGAGCACCATACTCCGCAAATTAATTTTGATCAGCACTAGACTAGACAACAGCACAAGACTTGAAACAATAGTTAGATTGAGCTAACAATTAAAAATGTCCCGCTTAGTATTCCAAATCTGCAATGTCATGAATGATGATGCTTATTGTACATTGGCCGTGAGAGATTGCTGAGTTCAAGACTTTATTCAATAAAGATTCTCATTAATTGATGAAGCCATTTCTAAAAAGAGAACACTTTCACATTTTTAGGACTCTTTCATTTTGTTTTTTTGAACTTTGCCTGACAATCCACCTTTCTCTTTAAAGAAAAGTATTTAGTGGATCCATTTGATATATAAAATGATTAATATGAAGTACTTATGTGCATGGTTCTGAAGTACAAGGAAATCAAACATGTGTTGTTTATACTTTGTTTTGTCAAGAAGTTGTAAGTAAATAAAGTTGTAAATATTTTTAATGATTAATTTCACAAAATATGCAAAACAATGATGACTTGCGATGGTGAATATACACTCGCACAAGACTGTACTCTACAGATGCATATCTTGATTTGTTTGCAAGAGTACTCCCAAATTTGCTCATGCATTAACTAGGCAAACATCCTACTTAAGACATAGAATTATTTTATAACTACAGTATGTTTCAACCCAAAATTCAAACAGCAATTCATTGAATAGCTTATTGCTCTGATGCAGAATTATACAGTGCTAGTCAGCTAAATCCCAGTAGAACTTAAACTGACAAACACTGTAATAAACACTGGTAAATATTTCATAATACTGAAGTTATTGACTTACTGAATAATAAAACTGCAGAGATGTTTGCCTTCTCTTTGGGAAAAGGTTTGCTGGTATAACCTGTAATGGAAGCATTTATTTACATAGTCAAGGATTTAATGCCTTTAGACTATTTTACAATCATGACTTTCTTTTCATGTGGTTTCTCACATTCATTTAATAATGCAGTTGTGTATATATAGTATTTTATTTATTTTCATCTTTTGAATATGTAAATAGTATCTACTCCCTTAAAGTGCATAATTACCGTTGCATCTACTCATGCAGCAGTCATGCACTTTAATACCCTGAAAACTCACTAGTAATTTGTGACTTGCTGTTTTGCCAGAGAGACTTTGGCACACAAACTGGGGGGGGTGGGGATCTTATTACTTCGTTGATCAGTCTGCTACTTAAGCCACAACCTCACGGTGTTCCTGTCAATTACAATGTAAACTATCAGCAGTATCCAGTATCCTGTTTTAAGTACTAAGATGACACTTTAAACTCAGAAAATCCTTTATTGTAACACAAATCATGGTGTTGCTTTTTTTGCTGGGTCTGGCTCTCATTTGTGTGTGAACGGTCATTTAATTACGAGTGAGATCCTTTGTTGACAGTACCCAGCTTCTTCTCCTACAACTAATGAGCCTCTGGCTGATTATGACGTTTGCATCTCAATAACACCATTTGCAGATTCAAGTTTTAATTTTTAAATTCATTTCAGGGGAAGAGAATTCACCAGGCTGGTTTTGTGGAGAGGATGAAGGGAAGGTAATGGCCCATCATTGCTGTCCACTGCTTGCCTGTCACATGCCTGTGTTTGCCATGAAGTCACCTGAGAGAAAGGTAACTCTTCTGCCAGCATTGTTTTTCATTATTTCTATATAAGATTATACAAACAACAAATGCAAATATACGTATACAAACAACAAATTCTCGTCAGATTGCGTAAGACTATTTCAACATATGTTCAGTATTTGCTTTAGATCACTCGGCATTTATTGTGTGACTCAACTATCCAGTTATTTAATTTATTCTGCTCAAGTTAACATTGGGGATTAAATTAGAAGTTACTTCCATTTTTTTAAAAGAAATTGACAAGTTTCACAATTTGAGGACATTAGGTTGAATTAATTTGCTGGCATATGAATGTGTAATATTGTCCCAGAAAGATTAAATGCTTACATTTATTTATCCCTCTATTTCATGGCAGGGGAAATTTAGTGTGAAGTAAAATATACAATAATCAAGGAGACAGCCACAGCTGTTCTAGATGGAGTATATACTGTTGTGACATTTTTGAGGTCTTAAGGCCAGACAACTGAGAACCAATTTAGAGCAGCCAATAAAACAGTGTGGGATTGTATTTTTTTAAAAAATGAATAACAAAATAGAAAAGTAGCACTCTTTTGCATCTTATTTTATGTCATTTCTGATCAGGTCCAGATTCCCAAAAGGTATTGGCTATTTTTATTGTTTTTCCTAGTTCTGGTATAATTTAACTGCTGTAAATCTTTTGGGAATGACATTGCTTTGTTTTGATTTTCCATCCTTCTCACATAACTTTCCAGTGTTCCTTGATGCTTTGTTAGAAAGAAAAACAAGCATCAGATAAGTCTTTGTAAAATAATACAGCCCATAAATTATTGATTACAAAAAACCTGTTGATTTGTGCAAAACTCAATAGGTATGCATTAAGTCTCATAATTGTCAATTGTCATATATATATATTATCATATATAATTGTGTTGGGAAAAATGCTATTATCATACATAAAATATTTAGAAGTTTTGATAAATTGCATTAAGGGTGAATTAACACACTGTGAGGTGATGGGAATTATACTTTTTTTATTACTCAAACCTCTCTTAATATCTTTTAATCTGACACAGCATCATCAGGAACATATCATAGAAATTTAACTTTCTTTAAAATAGAATGTACCAATAAATGCCAGTTTAAAGGCAGCTACCTGAGCTTATGACTTGTACCTAAGTTTTAAAAAGTTTGACATGTTGAGTGTTAGTGAACTGGCAGCAGTTCCTCCTTTTGAGTGAGAGGAGTTATTTCACTTTTCCTGACACTATCTACTCCTCTCAAGCAGCAGTTGTCATGTTGGAATCTTAATTTTAGCAAAGGGTTTTGTGAAAAGAATGCTCATTATTGTGCCACAGCACTGTTTCCAATTTCCTATTCCTGACAATTAAAGTATACTTGACCCTGATAGTTTAAAAAAAAAACAAAAAACATTGCCTCTGTGATGAACTCATTTAGAAATACCTTCACTTCAGTAAAATTACCCCCCCCACACACACACACGCACATTACGCACAGGTTTAGGGATTTCGATCAATACATGCTGTTTAGTCTGACAAGCCTCTAAAAGAAAAAGATCAAATGGTCAGTGCAGTTTCAGAATAGACTAAAGGGGTTTCAGAAGTTAGTGGAAATGTATGAAATCCATTTCCAGGGGCTCAAATCTAATATTTCTGATGTGGGTAAGAGTCATATTGACCAAGGTGTATAGTTGAAAGAGCCAAATTATGATAGGCCACTATGGGAGGGAGTGGTGGCAGCAGCTTTAAAGTGATCATGCAATTACCTCAATGGATGAGACACCTGAGCAAAAATCAATGCTCTAACATTAGATTAAGACCTCTACACTATTCAAGACTTTCCTATCTATGTGGTCTAGAAAAATAAGTTGAGTCAAGAGAACAGCTGGAAGTGTATCCTTGATGTGGTAGAGACAATTGTTGCAGTGGGGGATTTCCAAAAAGCTTTTGCAGACACTGGATGCTACACCTGGCTGGAAGTAGAATTCAATTAAAATTACATTGAGCTCAGATTTGAGCATGCCAATAAATGCCACAATGTTACAGTCATAAATGTCATATAGTTGTTTTAAGTGCCCGTACTTCTTTGCAAGCTTCCAATGAAATCATGTGTGGATGTATACCAATATGTGTATATGTACCTTGCTGGCTTTTTTTTTGTAGACATTTGAATACATATTTGTTACAATAGGTATGTGATTGGCCTTTGGTTATCTGCTTTCTGTTATTTGACTACAGAGAAGATAGCATCAAATGGAGTGACTTTAAGTCCTTTCATACAGCGTAGAATATTATTAGGGGCTTAACTCAGCAGCTGCCACTTCTGTGCCTCCATCTTTGCCTCAGATACTGTCTCAGGGATGCACACATCCCTCTGTGCCAGAGCTTCACAACCTGTTCATCTCTTGCAGCGTCTCTTGGCAGTCTGAGCTACAATGAGTAGAAAGGATAGAGAATACCAAGGAAAAACAGATTATAAAAGAGATGCGGGCATGGGGGCAGAGTCACGCCATGCAGAAAATGAAGCTCTAACACACTGTAGCAGGAACACATTAGGTCACAAGGATGTCACTCAGTGAGCTGTAAAGCTCACTTTGCCGCCTGGTACACTAAAGAAGGGTTATTAGGAAAACTCATTATGTATGAGAGAAGGCATATCACAAGGGTGTTGTGTAAGAATAGTAGAGACATAGTGAGTTCTATTAAATGTTCCCCTTCATTTTTTTTTACCATCAAACTAAAAACATTAAACAGCATTGAAATTAGACTTTAAAAGAGCAATATCTGCAAGATACCCCAGGACTCTCACTGGACTGAGCACCTTTTTAAGGACAAATGGTGAAAAATCACTCAAATAAGAAATACATTTTATGCCTGCCATAAAAGCATTTAGAAGCTGGGGCTACTAGGCGTTAACTGTGCAGAGTGGCCACACTTTTGAAAATCTAAAAGATATAAAGGATTTTTAAAGTTTAAATTAATAAGGATAAATTATAAACTCCTATAAACTCATCCTTTGCAATAAAATATTAAATCAGTTAAAACGGTACAATCTTCTTAAATTTATATAGACATATAAGTTGAACCACTTTAAACACTTTTCAAAGATAAAGCTAAATATAATAGGTATGCTGCTGCAACATTACATACCATATCCATAAGTTTTCAGGTTAGTTTATAGGGCCTTTATGTAGAAACACTTATTCTCAAAATTAATTATGAGTGGTGTAGAAATATTAGACAATCGTCAACCATGATGTTCAGGTTATTTCCACCATTTCCTGCATTGAAAAACATAAATTGTAAAAAGGTATATCCTGTGCTACCTCATAATTTCAAGACACTGTCCAGTCAAAAATGAGTTGACACAAGATACCTTACTTTCACTACAATAGTCTAAAGATTGCTTGGTTTAAGAGCTTTTCCTCATATGAGTCTATTTGAACATTTCCCTCTTGGCGTGAGGAGAAAAAACATCCACAATTAATGAAAGTAATCTGAAATATGAACTATGAGATGTAGAGGCAAACTGTGTAAAATGGTTTTCTGAAGTGTTCTTGAGCCCACCTGGTAACATCATTCACAGAAGGATATCGGTATTCAATGCTGTATTGCCCGAGGGATGGGAGGTTCTGTGCAGGCATTTCTCTGGAGAAGATATTCTGGACCGTAGATGATGAGATTTCTAAATTAATTGCAAGAAATGTACATTGAGAAAGATTTTTATATAATTTAAAACCACAAAACCTTTGTGTCCATCCAGGAAGTAGTAGAAGGAAATTGGAGGACCCCTGTTCTGTAGATCTTTCTGTTTTGGGCAATTACGACATTGCAATATGTAAAATATGATTTGCTTTGTACATGCAAAAATAACCCTAATTATTATCAAAAAACTTTGAGCTTAATTCTTTCATAGTCGAAGCTATGCATACATGCTGTGACTGTCACACTCCGAACAAATGCAACGCATCGATGAAAAAAAAAACAATTTTATTATAAAACATAATACAGGTGGTCCGGGTGGCCAGGTGAGGGTTCACCATCAAGAGCGGAAGGCGGGTCAGGTTTACTGGGTGACAGGCAGAGTCAATGATTCGTAGGTGGCCAGGGTCAGTAACAGGCAGGCAGGAAACAGATCTCAAGGTCCGAGACAGAAACCAGGCAGCTTTCTTGGAAATCAGAATCATCATACTGGTCAGGATCAAGCGGGGTTGGAACCGCCCAAGCAGGCAGAAGGAAAGTGCGGGAAGGTCATGCATGATACAGAGGGCAATCTGGTAACGACTGTGTGAGGAGCTGGGGAGGTAATTTGTGGAATGGAAAACAGGTGTGACTGATTAGGGGTGTGGTGAGGGTGAGGAGGCATGGCCTGCAAAACTACTGACAGGCTGCAGCGGACAATGACACAGCGCTTTCTGCAGTTGGTGGAAGCAAACACGTTGACTAGAATGAAAACATATCAGCTTTGCTGCCTTGCTGGAGCGGCGATGCAATGGATACGATTCCAGTGGAATTTGACAGCTAGGCCCAGACATGTAGTACTATTTGTAAATCCTCCAAAGTTCCTTAATGCTCTGTAACCTTTCACTGGTCAAACTGAAAGAAGTTGAAAGAAGTCTTGTGATTCCCAAATCCAAACTTTTTTTTCATTTTTATTTTTGTTTCTTTTTTTGTTTTTTGGAGAAATGGTACAGAACTTTTAGTGCTGTCTTTTTATACCCTTTATTCAAAATCAAACCAAATTCCTTTTTACTGGGCTTAATTGATTGCAGTTACAAATATTAATTTTATTTTGCACACAGGGGATTTAACCTGAAATCCATGTTAAACAAAAATAAAGTTGGGCAAGTTCCTACATGAAGTGCCAATATATAGTATTTTACAGTGATGGGAAATAAATCATTTGGGCTAAATAATGAGTTTCATGCAATGATAAACTCCCTGTTTAGATACATAGATATATGGCTACAAAGACTTGAGAAAAAAAGAGAACATTTCCAAACTCAGTTTGTGAGACAGTAGGCTAAGACAAGGCTGACTGCTATGCCAAAGCTCTTATAATACCTTGGGGGATTTTCATCATGTTTGCTTTGAAGTGCAGAATGACAAACTGGAAAAGGGTTTGGGCTGCATCAGGGTTAGCTTCCTTTCTGTTTTTCTGAGAGGATTAGCTTCTGTGTCTTAGCTCCAAAGCCTGGCCACATCTCAACCCAAATATACTCTACAGTTTACATAAATCACTCACACTTCATACTAACTACTAGTTCATATGTTCACCTCTATTATATTGTGAAAATCCTCTTGAAATCCATAAAAAAATACCTACAGACTGGACAATTGTATACGTTTGTTTTAGGTCATTGGACGTCCCTCACCTTTACAGTGATGGATATTGTTTTGGTGCAATATATTGTGATCCTCTCCAGTATTCTCACCATTCTCCTAACATTTTACACTGCAACTGCCACATTAGACAGATACAGCTTAGAATCCTTTCTACTGTACTTCTGTAGACTGTATATAGGATGGGCAGTGGCAGGGGGTAGGAAGGATCAATGAACAACATTTTTAAGGCCAAAATACCTGACCTCTACCTTGATGAAAGTTAACATCTACCTTTTAAAATGTTCAGTGAAAGAAAGAAAAAGACAAATTGTACTTCCATACTGAGACTGACTTTTATGTATGCTGCTGATTGTACACAACTAAGAAAATCCTGTAACTAACATATACTAACACATAAATTAAGATACTGGAATGTAACATGCGGTAACACATTTTTCAGTCAGTACGATTAAGCTCAGAAATAAGAACATTATGTAATCAGAAATCACAATGATATCAGATACTAGTTGTCATATTACTGAAGTTAGTGTGATGGCTGTGACTATATACTGTCTCTGAGTGCTTTGTAGTTTGGCTCATGGCTACTGATAGGTAATCAGAGACAGTAAAGAGTCAGTAAAGAGGCTCCTGTACTGATTTAATTATTTTCATCTGTGAAAACACCATTTTACAGAGATAAGTAGATAAGTAGGCATTCACTCTTCGTGCCCGGGAGGTGCCTCAAACATCTATGACTTGACTAGTCCCTAAAAATCACTGTCCCTGGATCTTGCTTTCAATGTCAAATTGCAAATCAACCACTTCCATGTCAACTTCACCAGGCAATGAAAATACTTGCTGAAATTTCGGCTGCTACCTGTACTATATCAACAGTTAGGAATGCGTTTGAGATTAATATTTTCCATCAATATTTTCCATGACATCTAACTCACCAAATTCCTGACTGAACTGTGTTGCCACTTCATCCAGGTGAGCATAGTACTGCTCAGGGTGAAAGACATTTTCCATTGCTTGTGACATTTTCTCGAGCTTGGGAAAGTGTGACAGCCTTCCATTCTTCAGATGTGTGGTCCAAATTCCAAGCTTGATCTTGTACACATTGTCAGGTGTCAGCTTTTCCTGAGTTCATTGTTCAGCACATTCAAGTTTAGCTGTCAGATCTGTCATAAAGCCCAGATCCAGTGGCCACTTACTGCTCCTTGTGCTCCTCGTTCCAACTTGTCAAAAAGTTTTTATCTCTACCAACAAGTCAACAAATCGCTGCAACATTTTGCTGCGACTCAGCTACATTACATCAACATGTAGGTCTCTATAATCAATGCTTTAAATAACAGCTGCTGAAGTGCTTTTACTCAAGTTTATCAGTTTGACCACTAAAGTCATAACATAAGAAAGCCTACCTCTAAATCCCGTGCACACATATACATTGCTGGGGCCCCATTAGCAGTAATTGCATTCATTTTTTATGAATGGGAATGTAATTGTTGTGGGTGTGTGTATCACCTCATGTTCTTTCCTTAAGTGCAAAAGGGTGTGAATGAAACAAGGACTTTGTCGAACTGCAGTGAAAAACATTCACAACATAACAAGTCCTTTAACATTTGTTCGTTCACATTGCCTTAACCCTCCTTGTCATTTTTGCAGGGACGAGCAGGTTTTGATGTTCATGTTAATCAGACAAGTATTTGTCCATTTATTTCTCTGGGCTTTTGTTCGTTTGTTTTTTCCTTTGAGATCTAAAGGGAATGTTTCAAAGACTGAATGATTGGCGACCACTGTTCCACATGCTAAAATCCTACATACCACAGTTGTAAATGAGTTTTATTTTTTAGGCACTGGGACAATAGTAGTGAATCTTCAAACATGATGGGTTCATTGCACTGTCCAGTAAGGTATTAAAAATATCTAGTAGAAAACAAACCAGTTTGTCCACACAGTTCCTGAGCAGCCAGGCAGGTTTTTTTTCAGGGCGTGGGGCCTTCTGCGTGTGTTGACTCTCCTTAGAGTCTTCTACCACTGGCTGTATCAAGACAGAGTGCCTTTCCCACTTGTGTGGAGAACAGCTTTCTCTGCAAGATTTATTTGGTGCCTCAAACATATCATGTTTCAGGTTGGTTTTTGCTGTCCTCAGTGCTCCCTCTTCACCAGACTTGATGGCTGGGCGCTGTACTTTCAGCATTTTTCATACTTCAGAGTGTTTTTTCAGCCCAAATAATGATGTTTTGATGCTTACCTTATTTGTAAGATGCTTACCTTTTAAAGACATTCAATTCAATTTTTTTTCATATAGCGCCAATAACAATACAAATTGTCTCTCGATGCATTAAAAGACCTGGCTTGAAATCTCCAGAGCAAGCCAGAGGGCAACAGTGGCAAGGAAATGTCTCATTTAACAGGAAGAAATCTTGAGCAGAACCCAGCTCCTATGGAGAGACCCATCTGCCGAAGGCCAGCCGGGCAGAAAGAGAGGACAGTAAAGAGCAGGAGAGGCATGATAAATGGACAACTAGCATGCATACATGCATGCACACATACATACATTAGTAATTAATGTAAAACTATACAGGATATAACTGATCTTATGTAACAGATTGAGAAATAACTGATCTTATGTAACAGATTGAGAATACAGTTGGAGCATTGTTCCAGTCAGTTCATGAAGACTGGATAGACTGATGAGACCAGTACAGAAGATGTAGTTTAAGACTTACATTCTCATTTACAATGGTGAAACATTTAAGGTAACATCTGTTTTTAAATATCCCATTCAAAGCATTCAGTTAGCAAACCTTCCTGTAGAGCCTCCATAGCCCCATCAGACCATAGCCATGCCTACCTCATCTTCGGTTTTCTGTAGTTACGTAGAGTCAACTTCATGGACAGAAAGATTGGTCTACAGTTTACAGTCAAGAGCCCGACAACTGGTGACCAATGACTGGAGACAATCCTAACATTTTTAAACCATCTGCTCTTGATGCAAATATACAAAGCACCTCACAGGATTCATCATTGAGTGTGTATCTCTTGATGGCACAAAATGTAGCAATTGCCTTGAAACTAACAGCGTTGTCCAAGATTGATGGTTTTAGTCATGTTTCTGTCAGAATTATGGCGCAGCAATTCCTCACATGCGGCAGATTATCTATCTTGTTCTCCAGGGCACGAACATTGGAGAGGAAGATGGATGGAAGCGTCGTTTTGTAGGGTTTAGCGTAAGCTTAGCTGTTAGACCACCCCTACAGCCGTAGTTCCACCTCTGATCACACTGCTTTTGCTTACTCCTCTGTTGGCATGTGCTGCAAGACTACCTTTCTGTGAGCCATTGGGTCTTGCCATGATTGGGTCTTGCCTGCTCTGAGGATAACATACTTTTAAATTGAAAATGAAGAAAAATGGCTCAGTCTGGAGAGTGTAATTCTACATTCAGTGTTGAAATGGTAATTAAAAAGAATATGCAGATGTTTTTTTTTTCTGATGATACATCATTCTGTTCATTAATCTGTTCAAATTTCAAAGATAATGCCATGATGCTAACACCACATAGCTCTTGTCTTCTTTGTTTTCTTTAAAGAATCAGAACCCTCTGTGATGTCAAATAGATGCCACCAAACAAACACAGATCCAGATGCATCTGTGGGGTGCAGAGACTTCCTAAATCTGATATAAAATCCTCTGCCTCTGGATTCAAACAAACAGACTGAAGACTGGCATAACAATATTTAAAAAAATACAGAATATGAATGAATGTAGAAAATACACCAATGTAATTTCACTCACCTTTGAATGTTATAAAACTGATCAGTTATGTATTTACATTATACACACATAGTTCCATTCAATAAATGGAGGATATATGTATGCATATCTCCAACTACTATACACTATTTTTAATTCTCCATTGCAGTAAGTTGCAGGCCAGTGAGTCCTGTAAGTGGTTTAAACATATCTACCATTTTACTGTGAATTTATTTGTTAATGACCCTATGTGGTTCTACAAGTAGCATATTTATTATAGAAAATCAAGGATACATCAACAATTCCTCAGAGGCATTGCCACTTTACCTTCGTGTGAACAGTTACCAGAAGGGAAACCCTACAGGGCTCCTACAGGGACTTTTCCACTGCACGGTATTGGCTTGACAAGGTTCAATTTGACACGGTACGGTTCAGTCACGTTGGTTTTCAATTACACCATGGTACTTCTTCGACGTTTGCTCAATGATACGAAAAACTATCATTCATTGTGTGGAGGAAGAGGTTGAGATTGAGAGCTTTCAGTCATTTGAAACTCAAAATACATCTTTCCAAACTACTATTTAATCTCTTTTCCAGTTGTCATCTTTACTTAAAATTATATGTGGGCATATATATATAAAATGAATATCAATTTCTCTTATATGTTGTCCTTCTATTTATAAAATACATTATTTATATGTTAAAGGGCAAGACAATTGAAAAACAAAAACTTTTTTAGTGTCAGATTCTACTACTACAACCTTTTTTTCTTTTTCTAGACAAAAAAACTAAAAAAAAATACAATAAATAGTTGCAGGACCTTTGAGGTAATTCAAGGGGCTGGGGGCAGGAACCTCCCACAAAGGGTCATTTACAGAAACTTTTACGGGGACTAATGGAGTCATTGCTCCATGATAGGTACTTAAATCAGCCTCAAAAAAACTTATTGAGTCCAAATCTGGAGTGCATAAAAACCCAAAACCCATTATTATTATTGTTGACAGCCAGTTCAATGCTGCTGTCAAGTTAATGTGCCTAAAATGGTTTGTTTTGCACTTCTGCTCTACTCTTAACAGCTCTGGTGATTTAATTAATCCTTGCCTCTGGATATCTCCTCCCATACATCCCCAGCTACCTTCGCAAGGATCCACCTACCTGAAGTCATCAATGCAGATCTGAGAAAGATCAGCCATTGTGAAAATTGTTATATTTAATCGCCATAAGCATGATTCACTCTTGCTGGGTTGCCATGATGGAACTGGGCCAACCTTTTAAGAAATAGCTATATTTCGGTGATCAGGACCACAACATGTACACAAGACTATGTAGTGAACACCTTGTACGTGGTATGTTATTAATCTAAATACTGTCTGTACGTATGATTAAAATATGTAAAAAAAAAAAAAAAGGTGCACACATATATACTTTTAACATTGCTTTCCTTAAATATTTTTATTGCCATTTTCTTTTCAATGTAACTCTTCATTGTCGACAGTGTCGCATCGATGTCATTCACAAAAGTCTCACAGTATCCAGGGAAAAAACACTGCAACGGTGGGGTTAATTTGGATAAAACTTTAAGGAATTTGCTAATCTGATTTGAAACGTATGACACGTATGATTGCATTGCGATACTGAGTTGCAGAGAGGCACCTCTGTTGACTTTGGCAAAAAATACTGATTGTGCAGACCAATTTCCATCACTTTTCTAATTTAACAATCCTTGGCTTCTCCAAGGAGACTGCACTGAAGAGAATGACTGATATTGTCATGGGCCACTTTTTAATTACTTTCAGCAGAAGCACATCCATCCATCTTCTACCGCTTGTTCCTCCACTGAGGGTCACGGGGGGACGGGAGCCTATCCTAGGGCAAATGGGTGGAGGCAGGGTACACCCTGGACTGGTCGCCAGCCAATCGCAGGGCTAACACAGAGACAAACAACCATTCTCACATTCGCACCTACGGGTGATTTAGAGTTTTTCACTCTAATCCCAAATCGTGCATGTCTTTGGACTGTGGGAGGAAGCTGGAGTACCCGGAGAGAACCCACGCAAGCACAGGGAGAACATGCAAACTCCACACAGAAAGCCTCAATCCCAACCGGGATTCGAACCTGGGGCCTTCTTGCTGTGAGGCAACAGTGCTAACCACCATTTTTCCATCCAACATGATGGTACAAACAGTAGGCCACATGATTTGATGATGTAGTGCAAAGCCTCTGAGAGGAAGAAGAGACAGGCAGTGCAAAGAGCATCTATGGCCGAGGCTCATAGTAGCTCATTGACAGTTAGAGGGAAAATGGCCATTCTGAATAGGGCTGTGAAAATGGGTGGGTTTAGAGTCCCGACTGTTCTCAACTGTGCTTATTTATTTATTTTTTTAATGAAGGATCGTTACTAACATTTATTCTGGACAACAAGGAACCATGTTAACTTGCAGAAAAAAAACACAATATGTCAACTTTAAGTAACGGTTCAGATAATATTGCATTTGGGAATGCCAGAGTTCAGTGGAGTAGGATGGGATGTGATGTCGTGAGGTAAAGTGGGGGGGCAAAGAGTCAGTGTGTGTCAGTTGAGGGGGGCTTCTTTAGCAGTTAGTGTGGGGTGGGGGTTTGTTGCAGTGTGGTAGAAATTGTTCCTCATTCTGGTTGTGTCTGCATACAATGCTCTCTACTGCCTGCCAGATTACAAGGGTGTGAAAAAGTTGTGAGCTGAGTGTGATGAATGATCTCCAGACCAGACAGCTGGGAGTCAGTGGTACTCTCCTGTCTTAATGATGTGCTGGGGAGGCTTCCTATTTTCTGTAGTGCAGCAGGCTCCCACACTATGACGAAGTAGGCACTCAATGAGTGAACTGTAGTTTCCCAGGAACTTTTGTGGAAGTTATGGTTTTTGTAGGTAACTCAAAGTGTAGCCTTTCGAGCCCTTTCTTGGTCTTAGCAGTGGTGTTGGTAGTCCAAGTCCTAGCTGATGTACACCACAAGGTTCTTGATGCTCTGCATAACCTCCACTCTTCTACCATTGATGTTGATGGGGAGATGACCCTGGTCTCCTGAAGACCAGGGTCAATTCCATTGTCTTTTCAGCCTGGAGGATCAGGTTTTCATGCCGGCTCCAGTTGTCCATGTTCTGCCTACCACTATGGTAAATGATGGTGGTGGCCTCATGGTAGGGTTTGTAGTCATATGTGTAGAGGGACATATGGAGGGGACTCAACACATACCTATGCTGTGTTCCAGTATTCAGTGTGATGGAGGAGGTGACAAGGTTTTCTATAAAAAGAGTCTGTGGTCTGCCAGTGAGGTACGATACCATATAATATGATACGATACCCTTTATAGTCCCTTGCCGGAAATGTGTCTTGGACTCCCAAGGCTGCACAGATAATGCTGCCAAAAGCATAATCGCATAATCGCACATTGCATATACGCGTATTGCACATGTCTCACACAGATGATTAAAAGGAAAATACTGACAATAAATAACACTGAATAGCAATCACACCATGACATTATTGCACAATCCTGCTACATTTCCCAGAAATCATTATTTAAAACTCTCAATTGACTTAGGTAATAATGAGTTCTTGAAGCAATTCAGTCTACATTTAGGGACTATGTATCACCTACCAGATGCTAGGAGTTCATGAGTTTAAGAGGAAGTTGTTATTTTCAGAAAGCCATCAAAAATGTGTATTCTAACAGAGAAAATGTAGGATATCCTACTCTCTAGTAGATTGCACAAACCTTTGGATGAAAACATTTGCCCTTTGCCTCAACACAGGATTCTTTCAACTTTCAATGAGATATTTAAGGGTTTTGTGGCACATACAGCCTGTTTCAAGTCAACCCACTGCAACTTAACGTGTTAAGCTTTATTGATCGCACAATGAGGAATATCACTTGGCAATTCTGGTATTCCTCATTTCTTAGTTTTAGCTTGTCCTTGGTGGTTTTACTAGTTTGAGTGCCTGTGGTATTGCAAGAAACATGTCTGCTTCAGGTTTATTTATTTATTTTATAGGTGGTCTCACATATAAGATTACACAATTAAGCATCCTCTGTTGCTCCATAAAATGTATGGTGGATTATATAATGTTGCTGATGTTTAAATCATCTCCAAACAAGGAAACTTCCAACCACTTTCTTATAAGGTTATTTTAGTTAATTTCCTGTAATACTGTATTTACACTAAACATTTTTTCTGTTCTAGTGACCAAAAAGTTAATTTTCATCTATCCAAATAATAGACAATGCAACAGAAGAAATGGAAGGTACCTGATTTACCTATATGAGTGTGACAGTAAAGCAGGGGTGTCCAAACTATTCCACAAAGGGCCGTGTGGCTGCAGGTTTTTGTTCCAACCAATCAAGCACACACAGTTTGACCAATCAGCTGTCTGAAGACTCAGATGAGTTGATTAAGTGAGTCAAGTCTGGTGTGCTGCTGCTGGGTTGGAACGAAAACCTGTAGTCACACGGCCCTTTGTGGAACAGTTTGGACACCCCTGCAGTAAAGGGTCTGAATACTTATACTCATGTGATATTTCCGTTGAGTTCAGTTTCAACTTCAGCCAAGGAAATATATAAGTAAAATTTTAAAAATATATAACGATGTATGAATACTTTTTATTCTCACTGCATTTACCTTAGGACTTGTCGTAGCTGGAGCCTTTTGAGTGAAAAAATGTAATACATTGTAAGTACCTTTCTTGTCTGTGGCTGGGAGCTGATTTATTTATAATAAATAAGGAAGGGTGTAAAACAAGCTATAGTCAGAGGATTTCCTTTCATTATCATGAGAGTGGTAGTACATGGCATGTCTCTTTCATCCTCACGATAACTCCAACCCAAATGTGAACTACCAAGGCAAAAGCATTCACCAAATATATGCAGAAGGCATAAAGTCAAGACAAAAAAGTAGACTAGTAATCTGATCAAAATGACAATCAAATTGTAACCACATAAACTTTTTCATTCATCTTAAAACGAGCACACTGCAGAACTAAGACCACTTCCAAATGATGGACACATTGGCTGAAATACAAAAGAAGACAACATTAGTAAAACAAATTTTGATTTTTACATATTAGTAAAAGAAATCAGATTTGAGTTGAATAATTAAAAAAGTGAAAAATATTAGTGAGAAGGATGGTATAATGTATTGTCAAACTTCGGTACACAATAGAGAACAAATTATGATAAGGAACTTTTCTATGTCACATAGAGCTTTGTGAAGAGGATTTTTAAAGTCCTTTTGAAAATTTGACACTTCACTAGGTCTTGAAAGTGTTTCATACTGCTTTAAAAGAATAGACGATCAAGACTGTATAGCACTTAGATCTAATGCACATTAAATTATGATTTATGTGTTCTCTTATAGCTTGAAGCTGCCCTCCACAATCCTGTTCATTGTGCATTATTGGGCTTCTCTGCGGCAAGCACCTCCTTACCTCAAGGCTACCTCTGGGTAAGTTTACATTTGTTATACACTTCTACATGTCTTACTATGTCTACCTACCTACATTGACCTACCTACCTACACTGAGACTTAAGAGTTTTCTTTAGTCTCAGTGTTTCATACACTTATATATGCACACACACACACACACACACACACACAAACACACACACACACCATAGCTGTCCTGTTTTCTCCAACATTCTGTTGTCTGCAGGGACACATTAATCCATATTGAAACACATTTCATGGTCCGTGTTTGCTTCTTATTGTGTGACATTCTAATGGAGTGAGTGCCATAAATGACACACAGGTCAGTAAGCAACAAATAGCAGGACACTGTACTTACTCTGAATTGGGGTGAAGAAGTTGGTGGGAGGGGAACTTGGTAATATTGAGAAATGGTAAAGGTAGTGGAACTGGTAAATGATAGTAACACTGTGTAGTTGTCACAACTTTGATGTATGTGAAGCTTTAAAATGCTTTAAAAAAGATATCACAGAGGGGTGTAATAGCAACTTTAGCATTTATTACACATACACACTTGAAGCTGGGGTTCTCAGAGTTTGAGATTGGCTCCTTGCAGCAAGATACAGCCTCTCGTTTTCATCCTGCAACAGACCAATATGTATTCTGCCTCAGCCTCAAAAACCCACAGGACTGCTTCTGTCCAAATTCTGCATGCTGATACAAATCAAACAAATGATTGCATTGCATGCAAACAAGGGTGGAGGAGAGGAGCCATAGACTATATTTAGCCAGTGTCACATTCACGTGATTCATATGGTGAATAAATCTACCTCTTGCAAGTAGCCCTGCTGTTTTATGAGGTGAACACTGTAGTTTTTCCAACACCTTCACCAAATTTTTAGAGGTAAAATGAATGAATCAGAGACCTGAAAATTGTTTGGACATGTAAGGTGGATTGGAATTTTTTTTTGTTATCTCCTATTGTTTTTGATTGTTTGTTTGTGTGTGGGTTGGCGTGTGTGTGTGTTTTGGGGATAATTTATTTTGGAACGCTTATTATTTCCAAACCATTTCTAACATCATTTGTGTCTTCGAGCTTATAGTCAGGTTTTGAAAGGCAGAACCTTTAATTTTCCATGTGACAATATGACCCTGTTCATTAAAAGATTTTTATTTTCAGTTTATTATATATTGACTTTAATAATATATCAGTCACTTTCTCTTGTAAGCCTGTGGACAAGTTTTTCCTATTGTTCTTCACTGATGAAAAGATTTTCAAAAAGTGTTTGTTTACCCAAGATGACACTAAAGGGTCATTGCAATATTTATTTTAGCCATACCCAAAGAAGTGACCGAGGTCTATAAATAGCAATGTCATTCAGGTTATTTATTTATGTGTGGAAGTGTGGAAAAAAATGTTTAACAGACTATTGGACTACATCTGCCTGTTGCTCTTCTCATTTCTCTTTTTCTGTTTCTGAATAAATTATTACCCCTGGTACTCTGTTTTTGTCCAGGGGTACAGCCTAAAATGGGGTCTCAAAATTTTTCACTTTTTTTTTTTTTTTTTTAAACTTATTTCTTTTCCCACAGGTAGGTGGTGGGGGAGATGGTTCTCAGGGGCAGATAGAGATATTTTCCCTCAATAGGCCCATTCCAAGAGCTGTAAAGAGCCTCCTTGTTGGCTCTGCTGTCCGATGCCTCGAATATGTGTCAGAACCTTCGACAAATGAGGAAGCAGTACCTGGAAGTCACAAATCAACCTCTGGACTTGGTGCCCACATATGTGTTGGATTAGATGATGGACGGTGAGACATATACAAAGAATATTCAAACAGTCAGCATCATTTTTTTATTAGTTTAAAATATACATTTTAAATTAAAAGTTAATATTTTGCTAAATCTATGTTGCTAAAGTATGTTCAATTACTAAATTGTTTTTGTGTTGTTCTTTCTCTGGCCTGAGATCTGAACTTTTAATTGTATGAATGCTTTAGGAATTAGTCAAGAGTCATATTAATTTATTAGGAATATCAGAAGAAAAAGTAGCATCCATCTGTCTATTGTCTGTCAGCACAGATATAACCCAGAAGCCAAGGCATAGTGAAACATTTTTACTAAAGGGGATATGTTTTGGCTTTTCATAATGTGATAACTAAGCTTTATGACTCTGAAATTAAGTTAGCCACAAACAGTCTCTTCTAATTTCACAATTTTTGTGATTGAGCCCAAAATAACAAGGAAAAATATAACCCATATCAATAGCATACCATAAATTATGCATTGTAACTCTGGAAAAGACCCTTACTGATCCACAGATAAGATTTTTTCATTCAATTGATTCTTACATATAACAGATTTGTATACCAAATATATTATCAAAACATGAATTCTAAATCCATAAAAAATGCGTCACCAAAATCAATATGGCTGATCTTTCTTTTAAGTATGAATATTTGTCCAAACACAAAAACCCACTTGACAGACTGTCATCCTCAGAGACAGATTGTCAGAGGGAGAGTGAAAGTAATGGCGATGTGTGTTTTTCATTTTGAAGGCAATAACATACTTCAAATGGCAATTAAAACATGACAAAAATGTAATGGATGCACGTACACATTACTTTACTCCACAGTGCACTGTTAAATCAAACTGCTTGAAAACCAGGTAATCTGTCTCATGTAATGACACCCATTTATCATAGTGGCTTGTGCTTTTTCTGTTTTTCCAGGATAGTGGTTTACAGCAGTGTGGACATGGCAGCACAATGTCTGCTGACCATCCGCAACCCACAGGGCTCCCCTGTGCTGTGCCTGAAACACTCGTCTCACAACTTGTTTGCTGCCCTACAGAATGGGACTGTTATGGTGTATGCAAGAAGCAACAGTGGTAAGGGGCCTCTAATGTTGTTGTGTTTTGAGACAAATGTTTTGTTGCTATTCTTAGTGTGTAAATAAATCTCAAGATCATTTTAAGTTTAAATTAACACTTCACAATTGATGGAATTTCATGCGATCTTGTGGTGTGCAGTCATAAAATGCATAATAGCTCTGTTGTCAGAGCTATTACTCTCTCCTAAAATGAGGTGTCCACAATCTTTGATCACTGAACAGGTAAAATAATTTTTGGTCACCCACTGTATTCTTTAACCATTTAAATCAGGTTTTGAAAAAACTCACACTACTATTAGTGCTGTGATAAATTATATTACTGAAGCTGTGATAAATTATATCAGCTTTCACAAATGATTAAAGATAGCTTTATATAATCAAAGAATTTGTTTAGCAAGTGGCCAGACAGACACTTCCATGAGCACATTTTTAAAAGATGGAATAATGACCATTACAACATGCCAAGCAACTGTTGGAGTCATAATGCATTGTGGGGCTATTGTCACGTTCTCACGGAGGACGGAAGGTGGACCCAGACGCAGGCACAGGGTAACGGGGAAGAACAAAGGTTTATTTAGGGTGACAAACAAAAATACTCCTCAGCGCAGGAGGGAAAAAGGCTCTCGGGCCAACACAAAACGCCCGCGAGGGGGAAAAGTCCAGGGGAAAAAACTAGACCTCCCCGCGTACCGGGATGTCCGGGCGACGGACAAGCGGGGAGTCTGGAGTTGAGTCCAGGGTGAGTCGCCGGCAGGGTCCAGCACAGGAAACAGGCGAGGGAGAACTCCATCAAACACGCCAAGAGACAAACAAACAAACAAAACGACCCGACAGCTTCTGCTGTCGGGGACGGGCCTTATGAAGCCCGTATAATTCTGGGATCCAGCGCAGGTGCGCGGCCTCCTGCTGGTCCCAGAACAGGGTTGGCGCCCCCTATGGGGAAGGAGGAGCGCCAGGCCCTGACAGTACCCCCCCCTCAACGGGCGCCTCCTGGCGCCCAAACAGTCTTGACGGGGGGAGCCGCGGGGGAAAGCCCGGAAGTCTTCTTCGTCCCGGACGTGGCGCTGCAGAGCCCACGACTGTTCCTCGGGACTGCATCCTCCCCCGTCCATTGGGCGCCGCCCTCCTAGGTCCCTCCGGCGGACGTCCAAAATCTTGGCCGGTGGAGGCAGGCCTGAATCCCCCACCGGCTCGAACCGGGAGACGTGGAAGGCGGGGCGGGCCCCCAAGGATGCCCCGAGCCCCAGCCGCACCGCCGTGGGGTGGATGCCTCCAACGGCCTCGCAGAGTCCCCCTCCTCCCCACGAAGAGCCGAGTGGGCGCCTTGGGGTACAGCGCCGGGTTGCCTGGGGCTAGGGGGAGAGGGTTAACTGCAGGGGAGACGCATGTACCTGCTACCAGGTTCCCCTGTGTCGGTGCAGAAGCACCCTGATCGATGGAGCTGCGGCCTCGTCTTCCTGCAGGCTCAGGGGGACCAGCGGAATCCGGGGGGACTGCAGACCCCGGGGGAACCATGGGCCCTGGGGAATCCGGGGCACCTAGGGAATTCGGGGGGACTGCAGACCCCAGGGGAACCATGGACCCTGGGGTACTTGGGGCACCTAGGGAATCTGGGGAAACTCCCGAACCTGAGGGAACCCTGGAACCTGGGGCACCTTCGGACTCTGGGGGAACTAGGGAATCTGGGGGAACCAGGGAACCTGGAGCACCTACGGGATCTGGGGAGACTACGGAATCTGAGGGAACCCCGGAACTTGGGGCACCCTCAGAATCTGGGGAAACTAGGGAATCTGGGGGAACTAGGGAATCTGGGGGAACTAGGGAATCTGAAGCCCCTATGGAACCTGGGGGGACTACGGAATCTGGGGGAGATTGCGGGACCTGGGGAGACTGGGGAACCGGACCCTGGGGAGACTGGACCTGGGGAGACTGAGCCTGGGGAGACTGAACCTGGGGAGACTGGGGAACCTGGGAAGAATGTCTCCTCTTCTTCGCCCGGGGTTTGCAGCTGACATGAATGGCGACGGGGGTCAGCTGAGCCGGGTCAGTTGACGAGAGCAGCCTCTGCTCCTCCAGCAGCAGCTGCCACCGCCTGAAGGAGCTGATCTCCGCATTGAGGAGCAGCCTCTCGTCCAGCAGGGTCTCATAGTCCGCCTGCTGGCGGAGTATCTGGCTCCTCATGGTCGACAGCTCCTCTTCCTTCTGGTGAAGGGTACGCTGCCAGACCTCTCGCTCCTGGTCCACGGTCTTCTGCAGGTCCTGCAGCTGACGCTCGTGGTCCCAACAGAGCCGCTGCATCGCCTCCACCAGTCTGTCCTCAAACTCCCGCTGGCGTCTTGAGTCCACCTCTGCCAGCTGAGTCTTGTGGCGACTCTGGATCTCCCGGACCTCCTGCTCGCAGGCGTTCCTCTGCAGGTCCAGCTGCTCCTTCAGGGCTCGCACTTGGTTCTCCATCCCCGCTCTCTGCTGGATCTCCGCAGACACCTGGTTCCGGAGACCAACGAGGGCGTCGCCAAGGTTCCTGTTTTCGGACAGGACCTTGCCGTAATCGGCGTCCTTGGCGACGAGGGTCGACTCCAGGCTCTGCCTCTGGGCCAGGGCGGTGGCCGCATCACCCTCCAACCCGTGGCACCTGACCTGGAGTCTCTCCTTCTCTTCAACGAGGTCCTTGAGAGCGGTCTGCCGCCGGGCCTCCTCTGCTGCCAGCGCCTCCAGTGACCTGCGGATATCAGCCAGCTCCCCCTCGTACTGCTTCCGCAGGTCACCCAGCTCCTGGCTCTTGCACCTGTCCTTGTCCTCCAACTGCTGCAGCAAGGATGTGCGCTCGCTCTCCAGCTTCTGGACCCACTGAATGTACTTAGCCAGGAGGTCTTTGAGGCGCTGGAGATCGTCCCGCTTCTGCCGGTCTGGTCTGGCCGCTGAGGAGGTTGTGCTGCCGCTGGACTGGCGTGAGGAGGGTCCCGTTGGTCCCGGGCTTGGGGAGGACCCCGCCAGCAGCGTGAGCGCGGCCACCTCCTGGTGGAGCAAGGCCATCATGTCCTCAGCCCTCATGAGGCGCACCTGGTGGTCCCGCATGAGGGCCTCCTCCTCTGCCAGACTCTGGGGCGTGCCTGCTGGGTCCATTTTGGGTCGGGTCGTTATGTCACGTTCTCACGGAGGACGGAAGGTGGACCCAGACGCAGGCACAGGGTAACGGGGAAGAACAAAGGTTTATTTAGGGTGACAAACAAAAATACTCCTCAGCGCAGGAGGGAAAAAGGCTCTCGGGCCAACACAAAACGCCCGCGAGGGGGAAAAGTCCAGGGGAAAAAACTAGACCTCCCCGCGTACCGGGATGTCCGGGCGACGGACAAGCGGGGAGTCTGGACACACGGGAGTTACCGTGACACAGGCTGGGAGTTGAGTCCAGGGTGAGTCGCCGGCAGGGTCCAGCACAGGAAACAGGTGAGGGAGAACTCCATCAAACACGCCAAGAGACAAACAAACAAACAAAACGACCCGACAGCTTCTGCTGTCGGGGACGGGCCTTATGAAGCCCGTATAATTCTGGGATCCAGCGCAGGTGCGCGGCCTCCTGCTGGTCCCAGAACAGGGTTGGCGCCCCCTATGGGGAAGGAGGAGCGCCAGGCCCTGACAGCTATTCTTTTATGAGAAGCAAAATAATAAATAAATAAACAAATCAAAATGTTAATTGAATGGGTGGGTACAGCCGGTTGTCCAAATTTAATTCATTAATATTCAGCAGAGGAAATGTTATGTAATTTTCTTAATAATGTGCACCTACACTGTGAGGCAAGTGATTAAAGCTCAAAATGAGAAACCCTGCCTCAGTTTTGTGCTGTGAAGCAAAAATAAGCAGGTTAAAGTGTTAAAGTGGGAGTGCTGCTCACACTACTATTCATAGTTTGTAGCAAATCAAATGAAGGTCAGTGTTTCGTCATAATATAAATTAATTGTCTCCTTTGTAAACCATTAGGTATAAAACACTTTCATTGTGAGACTTCTCTGTAGTGATTGCTCACCAAGTGAAATCTTTTTTTTAATGCAAAGAAAGCTGTACAAGTCTTAGTTTATTGTTCCAAATGGAAGTAGAAAATGTATTTTCTATGTGTGTTTACTATTCTTTTTTTTGTAGATGACCTTTGGGATGCTGATACCTACAGATGTGTAAGTCTGGGCTCAGAACCAGTGCAAACACTGTTGGTGCTGGATGATTCAGTGTGGGCAAGCTGTGGGAATTCTGTCACTGTGATGGACATATCCAGCCTTACTACTCAGGTAAATAATTGGGTTTGCAGAAAGTGTAACAAAATAAACTATTCAGATTTAACTTTTTTCCTCCAGCCATTCAGTTTTAACGGTCACACATGTGACACATAAAACAGAAACACATTTTCAGGCTAGGTGCAGTGCAACTGAACACAGTGCTGCCATAGTCTAATTCATGTCTTCACAGTTTTTGATATGTAGGTAATGATTTGATTTTAAAGTTGAAGTTATGTAAGTAGGTGGCTATGCTTAATTTGAATGAATTTCAACAACAGGTTAATCCATATATCTTATCCATCCAGTCTTTTTTAACAGCAACTTTGCTAAAAATTCTGGTTTCAATGTTCACAAATATTCTCATGTACTCCCTCCCAGCTATCTCAACTGACAACATGTGAGAGTGGCAAACAAAGCATGCTTTACTTTTAGCTAGGAAAAGAAACCACACAATTTCATTCCCTTTTTCATAACGTCTTTACGGCCCCACCCCCCCATACCTCTGTACAAATACCTTCCAGGACACTGAGTCACACAGTCCCAGTAATGATTCCAGTAATCAAAATAACCAGTAACTCCTTAACAGTTGGTCCACTCACCCACACACGACATTAAAGTCCTTTCCTCTTTAACAATTTGAAGCATTAAAATTTGATTTGCATTGCGTCCTACAGTCATTCTGCCATTCTGATGGCATGATTGGTGATTTCCATGACATGAGAATTGAGAAATACTTTAACTACCTTTAAGGCATATGAATATCCTGCCTTTAGTCCTTATGTTTTGGCTCCCTTATGAATGTGCTGAACCAAGGCTATCCTGAGGTGTAGCTATCACTAGCTTGCAAGAACCTCCCAAGGACTATAAAAAATCTCCATAATGTTAAAAGTTTGGAGAATGCAGCTCTCTGAAAGCTTTCAGACATGTTTATGATTTTGAAAATCACAAAAAGTGTTAAAAAAAATTAGAATAGGTCATGATGACATGAATAGGTGGACAGCCATCCATATTCACCATAAATATTTTAATATTTTTAATATTTATTTTTTAAATATTTATTTTAAATATTTTTTAAAAAATAATAAGATTTAGAAGTTCCTCTTATTCACATGTTTTTACATTTTTTGAGTTTTCAGTAAATAGTGTGTACTTTTAATGATGTAGTGGTTTAATAATCACAAAACATTACAATAACTCATCTCTGCCCAGACATTAGTCTAATATTGATATCGCTATGAGAGCGAAAAGTTCATCACAAGCACACTCAGCGGAGTATCCATAGTAGCACTGTGTCTGTAGGTGAACAGAGATCTTGTCCTCTTCAAGCAGTAGGATATGGCAGTCTGCTGGATGAGGGAGAGCTCAACAGCTGTTTCTCTCTTGCTGGGGAAAAGATGGCAGTCTTTTGCCAGGTAATTCCTGGGAGTCACGTGAAGTATGGTTTCCCCAAGCTTCAAGGTGTGATACACCAAAAACTCATATAGGAAGGTGTAATGATTTTTTTTTTTTTTTTAAAGAAGGAAAAGTTGATTCCATGTGACACCATGGTTGTTTTTACCAGAAGGTTTTATCGGAAGCATTGCTGTGGTTGTCTCTGGTAGCTGTGGGTACCACTCTGGAAAAAGGCAGCAAAGATGATGTCATAGTTGTGTCGCAGGATGTCTGCAGGACCCCTGGTGACTCCATCCAATGATGCCTTAGGGTTTGGAAGGTTTCAGTCTCCTCAAGAATATGTTCATTCATTTATAACACGTTGGTTCTGGAGTTAGTCTAGCTACTGGTGTAGGCCTTCATGTTTAGTATGTTTCCATGTGCTGAGGTCTCAACGCAGTGAATTATAATATTAATAATAATAATAATAATAATAATAATAATAATAATAATAATAATATTTTTTTTTTTTTCAAAGCGCCTTTCAAGACACCCAAGGACACTTTACAGTACATCTATGCAATAGCTATTTCAAATTTAAAATCATAGGTCAGGTACATAGTTAAGACTTCAATAACAATTACATAATTACATACGTAATATGATTTTGGTTATGTATTTTGGCATATTCTCATTAAAAAATTCAGCTTTGTGAGAAATAATACATTTGCAAGGGCAATGTGGATATTGCACTTACTATGTCTAGCCATAATGAGATGGGATGTCTTTACAGTCACTTATGAAATGGAGATGTGTAATGTCACAGCAAGTTGACCTCAGGTTTGAATCCCATTTGGAACTGAGGCTGCGGTCTTTTTGTGTGAAGTTGGCATGTTCTTCCCATACATGTTCTGCGTGGGCTTTCTCTGGGTACTCTGGCTTCCTCCCACAGTCCAAAGACATGCCTTAATCAGGTTAATTGGAGATGTTAAATTATCCCGAGGTGTGAATGTCAGAATGAATGGTTGTTTGAAATCATATGATCTGAGCCAATTTGTGAGTACAGGAGAAAGTGGGTTAGTGTCTACCAATTTAACCCATCTAGGAAAATTTGCCCTCAGTCCAAACTTTGTAAGTGCAAAAAAAGATGAGGCCCATCGACATGATCAAATGACTTCTCAGTTTCTAAGGAGACAGCGAAAGCATCTAAGCACTTGTAGTGGAACATCTGTACTGCATTCAAAAGCCTGCACATATTATTGCTTGATTTACGGCCTTCCTTATTCATTATTAATTAGCACAGTAGTAGGTACTCCAGACATATTTCCAACAGTTTTGATATAATCTTTAAATCTATATTAAGTAGTTAGAGTCTTAGGCTGAACATTTTCAGCAATTTTATATTTAGATTCTAGTTTTACACTTTGCGAGAGAATGGTAGGTTTGTTTGAGTTCAATCAGGCCTGATTTAACTTCAATGTTCAGTACGGTGCAGAGCCGTGACTTTAGCACCCTCTGGGGAACCGACAATACATAGTCTTCCTCTCACCCAGGTCATCACATTGGTCAGATAACGCCACTTGTTGCTCAAGCACCTCCATCCAAATGTCAGCCCTAACTGTGTTAAAGTTATCCTGTAGCACTGATAGTCTCCCCTCCGCTTCTGTTATCCACTGGTCATGAGAATCCAGCTCTCTGCAGTGACTCTGCAATATGTGACAATGCACTTGGCTTTTCATTGATGACCTTCAAGATATTGGCTGTGATCTCTGATACAACTTCTCACAGCGTGGGCGCTACTGAGCTAGTGCTATCTTCTGTATTAACTTTGTTATCTTGCTGGCCTGATTCCTTGGAGCGTTTTTGTTTCTGGATGTAATTTTATCAACTTGCCTCAGAAAATAGGCCCTAATGTTCATTATAACTAATGGAGTCAAAAGAAATTAGACTGAACTGCAAACCAGGAAATGTAGTAATAAACCAAATAATGCAACAAAACCAACTATACATGATCTTTCTTGAAGCTACCCTCTTGAAAAACCCTGTCTCTTTCATACTTTGAATTTTTCTGCATTAAATAGTTTGTAGTATGTCTTATTATAGGTAAGTTAGGAGGCTTTTTCCCAAGTTTAGATTAGTATATTGTGCATAGTCAAACTAATGGATAAAATTGCCTCTGAAAAGATGCACATGTGCTCAGCAAACCCTCTTTTGATGAATACAATGGAGAAACTAAAAAAAAAGCAGGAATAACCAAAAATATTATCATTTAAAAAGACACCAATTTTACATATGATTTGGCATTTGTTCAGTATTTGAATCAATAAAGAGGTGCAATAATGTGTCCCAGTTTTTATTCTTTTACCCCTTTTTCTAATATCATTTCTTCAGAAACACAAGCTTAGTCAGGTGAATGGCAATGGAGTCAAAGTTCTAGTTCAGCATATTCCCAACATGTGATAACATGTTGGCCCTGGTTAAGCTTTGTTAACCCTGTCTTTCTCACTAATATGGACTGAAGATGAATATCTTCACAGAGGCCAAGGCACATATTGGAGCCTGGGGAAGTGGCAGCTAGCACCTTTATAAAAAAAAGTGGCAGAGGTAGAGAAGTTGCAGCTGACAGATGCATTTGGATTGTTGGTGAGAGGGAGCTTTTAATCCATGTCGTAAAAGGAGCTTTTAAACCTGCACACTGAGACAGGAGCATTGAGGTGTCAACTTCATTGCCTTATTTTTTAAAAAATCAAAGAACATCCGATTAATGAATAGGATGATACATCAACATTTACACAATATGCTTTCTCTTTTTAATTATCATTACAACACTATCTCATCTGTGCCATTAAATGTATACCCTTCAAACTGAGCAGTAATTGCTTTGTGGTTTAAAAGCTAATTTTCTGTGCATGCACTCACTGTGACAGGATAACAGGGACACACAATAAAATTTAATATTTTCACATTGTTGGATAACTTTGTTTTTAAATAGTTGTCAAATACATTCATGTAACACATTTCATTCGAACCCAAAGACCACAAGTTTAGATAATGTATGCTTTTTCTGCTCAGTGGCCCTTTTGGGCTTTTTTTTTTTTTTTTAGCAGTTTGGCATTCAGTTTGACATCTAAAGTGTGAGCATGTGTGCCAACAATTTTTTATTAATTTTAATTACAATGTTAAGGGGCCTGATGAAAATAATTTTGCTTTTTCATTCACATTCACACATAAATAGTCTCACAAAACTGCAGAAATAGACATCAGATATTGCTCTGAACAAAAGATTATTAAGGCGTTTAAATGTAATCAGGTTTAGTAGGTGTGTTGTCACAAATTAACATACTTCTTTCTGTGCTTTGGCTGATATGCAGTACGCCTTATAATTAATTAATTAATCATAATTAACCTTTGCACCACTCAGGATGTGGAAAGGACCAAGTTCATTAAAAACAATGGCAGCCCAAAACACAACACCACCATCACCTCGATGACATTACATTTGAGTTGCCACTGCATGGCCACTTGAAATCCAACCGGACGTTCTCGTATTCTTGATTTTTTTCTCTTTTTTTCATTTTGAAAGTATGTTTTTTATGGTTTGATGATCATGCTGCAACTAAGCTATACTGTTGGAAGATTCTGCCAAGTTCACACTTTTGGCAATTTGACTCTGTAATGAGGTCACATTTCCTGTTAGTGAAGTATCAACCATTAAATAATTGTCATGTCTATTGAAGAATTTAAAATAAAAGAAGAGAAAAAGATCTGAATTATGACAATGAAAAACAAAATAGAACTATACTGTTATTATATTATAAAGTGGTACCAATACTGTGAAAAATTAGTATGGAAAGTATGTGGACTGGTTCAGATTCTAAGCGACTGCTTACCAGCTTGTCCCTTTTAGAGCCTTGTTATCAAATCCGTCTACTTTCATATTTGTTTTTATCAAAACGGTTAGTGCAGCAACACATCTTGTTGTGCTGTTCATGGCTCTCGGTGCTCTCCTTTTGCAGCTAACATGCAGTAGAATGGCGTCAGGGCTGCAGTGACATAGACCAATAATCCCTCTATAATCCAGTGAAAATCACAGTGGTTACTGTGAACGTGAATATTATCAATGTCTGACTTTCCCACTAGTCAAACGTATCTTTCTCAATTTTGAATAAACATAGGCCTACTGGGCATGTAAACAGTTCCTAATTCCTCTCTGCCAGGGAAAATGGTAGAGGGAGACATGGGATTGCATTTTGTTCTCATCTCAAATTAGTTATTCTCAACAACTAATTGCCCAGCCTGATGTCACTCATGCATTGACTGCGATATGAGTTCAGAGATGATGCCCAAGCCACTCCTTGTCATGCCTTAGTCTGCAGGGGCTGCATGTGTTACAATGATAAGCCTCATTCCATTCGTTTCAAGCTACTCATTAAGATTGTGTGGCTGGAACTCTCCTTTTCTAATGTACCCATAAAGTAACAGAAACCAGTGATACTAGAATAGATATGTCCCTTTCCATACAAATTAAAAAATAAGAATATTATTTGCAATAAAAATGCACCATTGTAGGGCTGCAATTAACCTTGTCGGTTTTAGGTGGACACATTAATAAAGATGGTATTTCATTTCTTGTGTCTTTTGTCTTTAATTATTATTCATCAAAGGTTTGGGGGGAAAATAGATTGATACACCATCATTCAATTTTGTCCTGTACAAAAGTTCAAGGTTCATATTTTGTGTGTGAACTTTTTAACACTGCAAGTTCACCATGGCTGAAGTCATATGTAAATGTATTTATCTGGAGAAATGTTGATTATTTGATATCAATGACACCTTTGCTGCCTGGGTTGACAGTTTATTATTGTTATCTTTCCAGGAGTTTGAAGTCCATCCAGAGCCATTGGTCAGTGTTTCACACATGGCATGTGCTGGTGGAGGAGTGTGGATGGCATTCTCTGAGGGTTCCTCAATCCGTCTCTTTCACACTGAAACACTGGAACTTCTACAGGAAATCAACATCTCAATACGATCAGCACTGGTTAACACGGGTACACATGCAGCATTGTTTCACCCTTTACCATATTTTTAGTGTGTAAAATACACTTCAATGTGGATATCGATGAAAATGCTATCGTCTTTTAGAAGCATTCATGGTATTCTACACTGCAGTGGTCTGGTACTTATGTTTTCTTGACACCTTGGCACTTTTCTCTTTTTCACAAATTAATTTGTTTGCATTCTCTTTGTTACACTTTATTGTGTTTCATCCTATATTTCATCTCATCCACTTGTTTTGACTTCCTCTGAACCTGTTTCACACCTGAAAGAGACAACAAATTAGCTCAAAACTTGACCTGATGCTGTCCAATAATGATGCTGTCCAATAATGAAAAGATCACAGTCTTAGCGCTAGAATGATCATGAGCAGTGGCGTTAAAAGTTTTCTTGTAAATGTAACTTATTCATTAAGAGCACTCTAATTGATCATCAAATTGTTAAGTTAAAAAATGTTTTATTCTTGTGAGAAATAAGACCTGAAATAATGAGACAATGCATTTTCATTATTTCTGTAAATTAAATATTAATGGCTACACGCCAACCAAACACTGGTCCAGTAACGGCTATGATTACTTATGTCTGAGTGGGGTACACACATAAGGATTTTCTCAATTTTAAGAGATATTTCATCTGTTAGACTCCACACGAGGAAAAAAAATTACATTTGAATGGTTTTGATCATACTGGTGTCTGGTGTTTTCTGATAATCTCAACACAACCCACCACATACATCATGATTCCGTCTCACTATTGATCTAGAATCTCATCCTCCAAACCAGAAATTTTGTATGAGCACATGTGATGTATGCCATCTTCCTTACTCCTCATTTAGCTCGCTTCTTAATTGGCTACATTCCATGTCTCAATTCGCTGTCATAACTCAGAAGTTATCAGCTTTCCCTACACATGAAGATTTTTGGTCATACATGAAGTTTAATATTTACAATTGTTGGTCCCAGCCAATTTCAGAGCTGATTATCGGGGCAATTTCACTCCTAACACACCTCAGACAACATGATAATCTTCCATGATAATCTTATAAAACTTCAAATAATTGGGTGTTTGCCATCCCTGGTGGGGAAGGAGGAAAAACAGCCTTTACCTGTGTACCCCACTTTAAGCAACCCAATGCTCCAGTTTTTTTTGTTTGTTTGTTTTTTTCTCTTTAACCTCAGCTGTTTCTTTCTGTATACACATCAGTACTTTAATTCTGATAAAGATTGATTTAAATACATTAGTGTTGGGCTCACTATAGAGTATATGCACATCATGTCAACTCCCACCAAGCTATTCAGAACTGAAGAAAACTCTCAGCCAAGAGGTTTCCAGTTTACTTTAGTAGTCTATTTGATTCTCTTTCAGAATTTATGTGACCTGGATAAATAAGAACCTTCGTGGACATATTCCCACATAATATTAAGCTCTGCCCACCCTTTTTTATCTTCATGGAAATATGTATGTATTGCTTCTTTAAAGGTGACATATTTTGCTTGTTTTCTTCAAGTTCACGTGATTCCTTGATGTCTAAATGAAAAGTTAGTAATGTGCTTTGGTCAAAAAAATCTAAGGATTGAGCAACAGTCGGACACTTCATACACCAGTTTCACAGCCCTTCTCAGAACAGCCTGTTTTCCCTTTAATTCCCAATAAAACTGTTATTTACACTGTCTCTTCTGCCAATGCAGAGTTGTGACGACGGCTTCGCATCGGCAGATCCTTGTATAGGTAGCTGTGGTTCTATCAGAGGATATACCAAGCAGGAGGCTGGGATTATTCACCCAAATCACCCCAACTGTTTGATAGCAGCAGGGTGGATGGGCAAAACAATCAGTTTGATACACATACAGACTATGTCACTTTGTAATATATAGGCAAAACCACTGGAAAAGTGAGTTTTGCATGTTCCCTTAAAGGGAAGAATCTAAAAAAGAATATGATTGCCATGAAAACCATGGTAACAGGGAAATGTTATGACTCCTGAGGTTGAATTATCCACCAGGTTTTGAAAATGGTGATGCCCTCTAGGACTACCCTGTGGGAAGAGAATAGCTTGGCTCATGTCCATATTCCTAAAAAGCAAAGTCCTCCTCATGTCTCTTTCATTCTCTCTCTTTCTCTGTGTTATGTGTCTGTCTGTGTTTGTCTTCTTGTAACTGCTATGTATTGAGAACAAGAATATGCATTTCACCTGAAAAGTGAGCATTTTGTAGAAAGTTGGGATATTTTGTATCTCTTTCAAACCTTTGGCTCTGTTAATGTGTAGGGGCATAAAGGGAACATGTGTAGTACGTTTTCTGTAGTGAAAAAGGTTTTCTTTTTCTCTTTTTATACCACAGGTCCAAAGAGCATTCAAGTCACAAGCCTCCTCATTTGCCAGGGATTGTTATGGGTGGGCACTGCCCAAGGCATGATTATTACTCTTCCAGTTCCCAGACTGGAGGGCATCCCAAAAATAACAGGTAACTTATGAATTAGTGGCTGGCTGATTTAACCAAAAGAAGAAGGAAAGATCTTTTCACAGTCACAGTTTTCTATTTATTTCCCTTATACATTCAATAATAACAAATTATGTGTAATTTTTGATATTTTAATTGTCTGCCTCCTGCAGGAAAGGGAATGATCTCATTAAATGCACACTGTGGGCCTGTGAACTTCCTAGTTGCTACCACCAGCAGTCTGTCTCCTGATCTACTGAAGAGGGATTCGATAGGGGATGGTCCTGACTCTGCCTGTGGAGGTGAGGACCGTAGTGACAACTCCTCTCAGGAATCCCTCCAACAGTCTGGGTCCAGCCAGGGGGATGGACACGGAAAAGGACGAAGCGTTCTGCTGCAATACAAGCTGCGCTCCACATCAGGCCTACCTGGACGATTGTTGACAGCACTGGGTGATGAGGCATCAGACTCATCATTGGAATCATTGGAGCACAGTGTCGAAGATGGGTCTATCTATGAACTCAGTGATGACCCAGACATTTGGGTTAGAGGACGTCCTTGTGAGAGGGATGGTGGACGGAGGGACAGGGTGATCTCTGCAGCAGTTATTTCTGGAGGGAAGGGCTTCCGTAGACTGAAGGAAAGTGCAGCTGCTGTAGCTACTAGAACAAGTGGAGAGACTTTAGAGAATAATATTATGGTATGGCAGCTCCCACTAACAGTGTGATATAACTTTGTGAGACGAGAGAGCAAGATGAAGCTACGGATGTCTCGATAATTTAACCTCAATTTACAGGTCCCATAAATTCAGGGGAATTTAATATATGAAAGGTTGTTGCTGGGCTTGATACATAATGATTTGCCAGTGGAATTTGAAAGCCCAAATAGACCATTTATTAGAATCAATGTCATCCAATCAGATGCTTTCAATTTCTTCTATTACCTGTCCTTACCTTTACATGAAAACCACTACAGATCAGTTCACTTGGGTTGTTTTGTTTAGGTCTTGCCTAAATAATCTCTACTAATAAAGATTTATTACCAGTGGACAGTGCGCCTTTAGAGGCAGCCGTTATTCAGTCTGCCACACTCTGCAGAGTCAGAGATGGACATCTTTTATCTGATCCTGTGGGAAAGATCCCATCTGTTTAGAGCTGAACACCGGGGAGTTTCAGTGCATCACTTAGCACATTAGCATCACCTTATTAACTTTGCCAGCCTTTCTGCTATCCTATACAGCAACACTTTGAATTTTATCTCAATAATGAACCTCTTGCTCAAAAAAAACAATAAGTTGCTCCTTTTTCTTAATAACACAAACAAAAACCTTTATAGTGTTATTTCCAAAGGTTCACTTTCCCTTTGTTGCCCATGATTACATTGGTACAGGACAGTTACTAAAGGAAAGATATAATTTCATATTAAGCATTTGCACTGTAATTCCTATTGTTCGTACATTATCCAGGTAAAGGAAATTGGTGACAGTATGACAGTATTTGGGAACATTATCTGGAACAAGCACTGTAAAATATGCCAGACATCAGTATCATTATCCTTTAATGTAAACCAGGTTTTAACACAAATCTAACTTCAAATGCAGAGTTGCATATCAAAAGCAAAACAACAAATGATAAAAGCAAAATGCTACAGTCATCCAGCAACAAAGTCAACCCACCAACACCTGCTGTTTTGTAGATCTCGTGGACAGATTTTTATGAGGGGCCATTAGGGACAATATTCAGAATTACCTCTTTCATACATATGAAATGCTTTCTCACAGACAATTGAAAAATGATCCACTCACATACACTATGTATATATTGAAATGCTGTCATACAACTAAAATGCTATCATATACAAGTGAAATCCTCTCACAATTACAAGTGAAATGCTTTCACATAATAAAATATAATTTCAGTAGTGTGAATGAGATACTTTCACTTTTGTGTGAAAGCAAGTGCATAATATAATTTTCATAAATTATTCAGAAAAATGGGAATATTCATAAAGTTATGAGAGCGTTTCAATAGTAGTAGTGTGTGTGAGAGGGAGAGAGACCTTTAGGGTGCATGAGGTCCTTGGACAAGTCACCAGTAGGGTGTATGAGGTAATTCTGAATAATGTCTCTGATGGCCCCTCAATAGATCTTACTGTCATGTCATGTGTTATTTAATCATTTTAAAACAGGATATTGTTAAACAATGTTATATTTGTTTTGTAGCTGTAAAATAAATTTGAAGGTTGAATTATTTTAATCTGATAAGCTAATTGAATATAACCACAGTGAAAATGTCGACTGTCTTGTCTTTTAGTATGTGTATATATATATATATATATATATATATATATATATTTTTTTTTTTAATTTATTTTTTTTTTTTTATCTTGACCACTATTTCCTTTGCGGAAAGGTCCTTGGCATCACTGAGCCCTATCTGGGGGTTCAGTACCTTGTACAAGGGTACCTCTGCAGTGCTGCTACCACCACACCTTCCAACTTTTGTCTACACAAACCAAGAGCCCTTCACATCTCAGCTCCAGCCCTTAAATACTGAACTACTACTACCCTATATAATTAATTGTTTTTCATAATTATTACACAAACTAACTGCTGCACTATTTACTGAATTTTATTGACTGAATTAGTTCAGTTGATACACGTCACCAATTAAATTATGGTTCTAATTATGTGCAACCAAAATCCATTAAATAGTACAAACATAGTTTGGTTTCATAACATATAGCTCATGTCATAGAAAGCAGTTATTGCAGCGGCCAAAAATAATAATATAAATAATTTTATGGTCATGGTCATTATAAGTAGTTTCCATTACGCATGTTCTACAGGTGTCTTTAGGTATACATGCCATCTAAGGTATCTAAACTGTTCATAGAGCAGTTGTCTATAAAACAAGGAGGTGCAGGACTTCAGCACATTTATTTTAATTATTTTTTTACCACACCATGACTGGCATTCTGGTTCAGGTTCTCCAAAACAGTTACAGAATTAATTTCCTGCTCAGTTTTTCCCATTCACTCTTGGGGAAAGATGTTTTTTCTTCTCCACACAAATTAAATTCTGAAAAATTTCTATGATGACCTAAACTGTCCACAGATGTAATCTAAATGTAAGTGTCAATGTCACATCAGATATAAATCCTGCAATTTCACAGGAGATCCAGCACCTCACCTCTTTCAAGTTAACAGGTCTGATTTCATCCCTGTCATGAACAGGCCTTTGATTCCAATGATAATGACTTACATTACAACTGGTGTACAAGTCTTATCAAGCACTGAATATTAAACATATTGTACTGCTAATTTGATCTGAAACAGAAACTGTACTTCTGTGTTATGTAAACAGCTACATTTTTTTGTATTTTCTTGTGATGAACAAGGTAATAACTTTTACCTACAAATTTAGGCTTTTAAGTACTGTGGAAAGTGTAGATTTATTACATGAGAGCGGGGAACATAATTATTTTCATTTGACCAGACATAATGCTGTCACAAGATCATAGTTTGCAAAAACAGTATTTTAATATTTTATCTGTTGGCTTCTATGTGTAAGTGCAACCAGAAAATGAGATTATGCTAAAATCTAAAGTATAATCAAGTAACTGTGCTAAATTACAATACTGTAAATCATATCTAACAAGTGTACATTGAATTAAACACCTCTAAAAATTGCTTTGAATTATTTTTTAATGACCACAAAGTATAATGACGCTGGTGTATTACTATAGCATCCATAGTGCATCATGTCATTCATTGTCTCACTTTGACATTATTATTATTGTTATTAGTTTTTTTATTATTTGTTATTATTTTATTTTTCTGCAACAGTATTTGTTGTGTCTCAAAACATGACTGATTGTATCAAAATATGGTGTGTGGCGGTGCAAGAGGTTAGGCGTCAGTCCAAGATGATGCCTTGAAATCTGAACACAGCTGAACAACTTGCTAGCAGTCTCTAGAAAATATGGTCCGTGAAGATAATAATGGTAGTGTTCACCTCAACAAGGGAAAGTCCAATCGTAAAAGATAATCCACTGCTTGTCTTACAATGGGAAAATTTGTAATATTGCAACAGCAAAAGGGGGCAGTTAAAGACAATAACAGCAGTAAATAGCATGCAAAGGCACACAAAGGAGGTAGATCTACATCTTAAACAACACAGAATAAGTAGACGCAAAGGACTATATAATGAAGTATGAGTAATTACTAATTTAGAAAAGAGAGTGAGTAGTCAGTGGAATCAAAATTGTCTCTTCTTTGGTGAGGGAACAAACGGAGCAGCAAACAAAATTTCTGGTGTTAGTTAAAATAATGGGCCACCAGAAATGCTGCTTATTCAGGGAGAGATGAGAACACTAGGGTGGTGGGCCACCTTGTAGTCATTGACATTCACAGCACTTAATTGTAGCAGCAGTTCTGGTTTTCACTGGTGGACAAATAAACAGACACAGAAGCCTAGTTCATGCTGGACAGTCATCAGTGCATGGAGATTGTGCACAATGACATTGGTCTGTAAAAATGGCAGATGTCCTCCACAATTTTGAAACTTTTTGCAAGATTTGAGTGAAGACTACATGTGTTTACATGTAGTGAGACGATCTTCTTTTGTGGTGCTTTTGTCTGGTCAAAAGCTCTAAACATCGGTGGTTTATCCGCAACTACAGCAGGACTCTGACCAGGCTCACCTCCACCCTCTGTGCCTTTTCCTGGACCAAGGAGGCCGAGGCGGCCTTCACACAATTAAAAGCTCGGTGTACGTCTGCGCCCATTCTCTCCCATCCAGATCCAGCTCGGCAGTTCATGGTTGAGGTCGACGCCTCGGACACGGGTGTAGGGGCTGTCCTGTCGCAGCGAAGCGCCGAGGACGGGAAGCTGCACCCCTGCACTTTCTTTAACCTGCGCCTCTCCCCCGCAGAACAGAACTTTGATGTAGGGAACTGTGAACTCCTGGCCTTAGTGCTGGCTCTCCAGGAGTGGCACCACTGGCTGGAGGGGGCGGCCCAACCCTTTGTTGTGTGGACCGACCACAAGAACCTGCTTATCTTCGGGGGGCCAAGCGCCTCAACTCCCGGCAAGCCAGGTGGTCCCTCTTCGGTCAGTTCTCCTTTTCCCTCACCTACCATCCAGGATCGAGGAATGGCAAGCCAGACGCCCTGTCTCGCCAGTTCTCGGCAGAGCCCGCCGGCTGGGACCCAGACCCAATCGTGCCCCCAGCTTGCATCATTGGGGCGGCCACTTGGCAGGTGGAGGAAACTGTTCAGGAGGCCCTGCGATTGGCAGTGGATCCCGGCGGGGCTCCTCCTAACACGCTGTTCGTTCTGGAAGCCGTGTGCTCTGAGGTGCTACGGTGGGCCCGCTCGTCCCGGCTAGCTTGCCATCCTGGGGTTGCCCACACTCTCGACCTCCTATGGCAACGGTTCAACTATCCACCTTGTAGTGACCTCTCAGGATGGTGAGCAGTGCAGGGAATGTCAACCCACGCTTTATCTCCAACATGTCTCTTAACGGCAGTCCTGGACTTACAGCCCTGATCACAGCTTCGGTTATCTCAGACTCTGTATGCCCCTTTCCTGTTCCAATCTCAATCTGTCTGACTAAACTGAGGTACAACAACTTATCCTTCTGCCCACTTTCCCCTATTTGTCCGCATATTTTAAACTCTCTCTTCAGTGCAATCCATCAATCAATCTTTATTTATTTCACGTATTATACAATCAAAATTGTTTCAAAACGCTTTCCAGAATCCCAGGGCCTAACCCCAGACAAGCAACAGTGGCAAGGAAAACTCCCCTTTAACAGGAAGAAACCTTGAGCAGGACCAGGCTCATGTAGCGGGATCCTCCTGCTGATGGCCGGCTGGGTAAATAGAGAGGAGAGGAGAGGAGAGGGAGAGGAGAAGAAGAAGGAGAGGAGAGGGGAAGGAGAAGAAAGAGAAGGAGAGGAGAGGCACAGAGCACAGAAACACATACAAAAATACAAAAATACACTATACAATGGGTCAGCGGGCCAGAGGTCATCATGCAGCTCCGAAGGCGGCCATACCTGTAAATAAATAGAGGGGGGGCAGAAAAACTACACAGGAATCAGCATAACCAGTCTGTTGATGAGGAGGAAGAAAGGAGAGGAGAGGAGAGGAAACCATGACCCAGTGGGGTGACAGAGGACTGTCAGGTGATCATGTTTACAGACCCCGGCAACCTTGGCCTATAGCAGCATAGCTAAGATGTGACCTAATGATTAGACGACCCCCTATAGTATGATAATTTGTCCGTCTATGATAGTAACTGGAACTACAGAATTAGGTACAATTAAAAAAATAGTTACAGAATTAGTTACAATTAAAAAACTTACCTCTTGTAAACTTACCTTACAAGAGGTAAGTTTTAAGTCTGATCTTAAAAGTAGCGATAGAGTCAGCCTCCTGTACCTGGACAGGGAGCTGGTTCCATAGCAGGGGGGCCTGGTAGCTAAATGCTCGGCCCCCCAATCTACTCCTAAAGACTCTGGGAACCACAAGTAGACCAGCATTCTGAGAGCGGAGCGGTCTATTGGGCTGAGCTAGGTATCACTAGCTCCTCCAGGTAGGATGGAGCTAAGCCTCTGAGGACCTTGTAGGTCAGAAGAAGGGTTTTAAAAAATATTCTAAATTTAACAGGCAGCCAATGAAGCAACGCCAGTACAGGAGTTATGTGATCTCTTTTGTCAATACCTGTCAGAACTCTGGCTGCAGCATTTTGGATCAACTGGAGGCTTCTTAAAGAGTTGTTTGGACACCCTGATAATAAAGAATTACAATAGTCCAGCTTGGAAGTAACAAAAGCATGAATTTACTTTTCAGCATCATGCCGCAACAGTAGCTTCCTGATTTTTCTGATCTTCCTCAGATGAAAAAAGGCACTTCTAGAGACTAATTTGATGGATATAAAGGAGAGATTTTGATCGAAAGTTACTCCTAGATTCCTCACAGAGAGACTAGATTCTAAGGAGATACCATCTAGTGTGATAATGTGATCTAACCTATCCCTTACTTCAGGCAACATATATGATGGACCCCTTCGGAGACGTTCTGGACTCTTAGGCAGAGAGCAATGCAGTGATGAGTGTTTCTCGTGTGTACCTGTCTTCGTAGCCGATGTTGAGTAGTGTGGTGAAGATTCACTTTCCAGCCTTCTCCATTCAGTGTTCCCATGTCTCTTGTCTTGTTTTTCCCATTTCTATCAGGACATTATTCAACACTTCTATAACTTTAACATCGCTACAGTCTATCTCTTTCCCATCCAGTACCTCCTCTGCTTTCCTGATGAGCAGCCTGCGTGGCACGCTGCTGGGCTCTCTTTTGTCCAGGCCATCACATTTCAAGGACCTGCAAACATCCATGAGAGGTTCCTCCCCTAGCTGCCATAAGGCTGAAGATTGATGAAGGTTCGTCTCTTTGGTGAAGGAAGGTGGTTAATGGGTTTGGATTCCACTGACGCAACCTCCTGGCTGGCCTGTCAAAATATGTTACACGTTTAAGGAATGGGTCGACCACTTCTTGGTGTAACATATATATTTTTCCTTTATTCTGCAAACATTGAAGAGCAGCTATTAGCATACAGCACCTGCACACAAGACTTTCCACTGTGCTGCGGCTTCTTCTTTTTCGCATGTTAAATAAATCAAATAAACATAAAAAACAGTGCTACACTCTTTTTACTTATCAATAGCAAAACAAATCAGAAGATTAATAATGAAAACAAAACCAAACACATTGGAAAATCTCGCCGACATTCCTGCCCATCCGCCCCAACAAGAAACACCAACATGAAGCCCCACAACTCCCTCCCGGTCTACAGCTACCCTGCACGTGGACCCGACCGGTGTCAGCCTTCACATGGCAACCAAATTGAAACAGGATGGACTTGGCGATATACTCCATGGCTCTAACACAGACAACACAGACAACAGACAACAGACGTTAATGCAACGCCAACCCCAAACACTGTCAGTCTTACCTGTAAACATTGAAGAGTGGCTATTAGCATACAGCACCTGCACACAAGACTTTCCACCGTGCTGCGGCTTCTCCTTTTGCAGGTGCCCACGCCAGCGTCAAAATGCACCGCCCTCTGCTAGCACGTCAATGCATGCACGTATAGATCGTAAAGATCAATTGAACAATTGGGGGGTAAAATAATCCAAACAAAATGCTTGTGTGTGTGTGTGTGTGTGTTGTCCAACTGATTTCCTGGCTTCAAAACACATTTTGCCACACCTGTCCCTGACCTGCCTGTTGCATCTGTTCCCCGGTAAGCCTGTCTGTGCTCTTTCTCCGAGATCCTGTCCCCGAGCAAGCCTGTCGACAACGATTCGACTCTGCCTGCTCCCCGGTAAACCCAACAGGCTTCTGTCCCTGACTTCGCCCTTGGATGGACTCAGCTGGATCCTGTTTCCCCACGGGTCCGGTTCTGTCTCCCTGTACAACCCTGATAATAAAGTGATGTTAAACCGAGTGCTTGAGTTGCACATGGGTTCTTGTCTGGTTCTTGACAACTTCCATAGAAAGATTATTTTCACAATTCATCTGTCTTCTACCTCACCTGTGGTAAATGGAATTGAACTGGCCATCGAACCATATTCAAACATACATAATCTAAAAGGACTCTCAGAGACTGAAATTATGTATGTGCCAATTTCATTCAAATCTTGAAATGAACAGGACTATTTTATTAACATTGACAAAAGTTTAACATGACCTTTATTCATGGTGCTCAAAAGAAATAAAAACTCTCAACTGCTGAATGTCAATGATCACTACACCCATAATCATCTTGTAAACTAAAAGACAAAATTAATAGTTCTCTCAGGTCCACAATCTCCTCTTGTTCTGTTCCATTCATTACATTGCTGTCTCAATGATATTCCTTGAAAGAGCATCTGCCTATTTAGAAATAAAGAAGATAATTATTAATTTCAAGACAGGGGATTGCACAAAACAGTGAGACAAGAGCACACAAAAGACTACATACAGTATTCTCTGTTTAAATTTGTGTCAACATCATCCTCAAATTGTTGGAGGGGGTTAAACTATAATTAGGGGTGCATAGCAGTTACCCTTGATGGCTGCAATCCAGCCAGGATTTCAGTCTGACCAGTCAGTCTAGTCACAGGTGTATTTCAATAGAAAGTTGCACCCCAGCTTCAAATGACCAGCTATTTCAGCACAACCTTTTGTGTTTTAATCTGTTTTGAGTCCTTGGACTCTTAGGTATGTATAGGTAGTAGAGACAAGGAACCACCAAGAACATCCTGGAATCCAGAGAGAAGGATTCTCAACATGTTTTGATCCTTCACAGATAATGTGTCCAGGCTGCATTGTGCTGTATTATGTATAATTTGGGGTATCTGAGTGAAGTTCTCCATTTATATTGACAAATCCCCTGTAAGCCTTGAGAAGGTGGTGGTGACTCAGTTACTGGAGCACCTGCAGAGGAACAGTCTGTTTGAGATGTTTCAGTCAGGCTTTAGAACTCACCACAGCACAGAAACAGCACTTCTTAAAGTTACTAATGATCTTCTTATAGCTTCAGATCATGGGCTGGTCTCTATGCTTGTTCTGCTGGACCTCAGTGCTGTTTTTGATACAGTTGATCACAGCATCCTGTTACAGAGACTGGAACATGTGGTTGGGATTAAAGGGCCAGCACTAGACTGGTTTAGATCATATTTATCTGATAGATACCAGTTTGCTCATGTTCATGGTGTTCCCTCTTCATACAGTAGGGTTAGCCACAGAGTCCCTCAAGGTTCTGTACTTGGACCAATCTTCTTCACCCTGTACATGCTTCCGTTAGGGAACATTATTCGGCAGCATGGAATAAATTTTCATTTTTATGCTGATGACACTCGCTTTATCTATCTATGAAACCAGAGGAGACAGAAAAGTTAGTGAAGCTTCAGGCCTGTCTTAAGGACATAAAGTCTTGGATGTCTTCAAATTTCCTCCTCCTTAACTCAGGAAAAACTGAGGTCATGGTGTTTGGTCCTGAACCTCTCAGGGATAGATTGGACCATATGATCACTCTAGATGGTATTCCATTAACATAGGCGCAAGGACGACAAGTGCATCAGCATTGTGGTGGTGCTTGTCTGCCCTGTGTCGAATCTCAAAGTCAAACTCCTGCAGAGCTTCCAGCGACCGAGCTACCTGTCCCTCCGGTTGCTTAAAGTTCAGGAGCCAGGTGAGTGAAGCATGGTCGGTGCGCAGAAGGAACCGATTATCGTGCAGATAGGGTCGGAAATGGCGAAGGGCCAGGACCACCACCAGCAGCTCTTGCCGGGTCACGCAGTAGTTCCTCTCTGCCCAACTCAAGGCACTGCTGAAGTAGGCGACAGCCCTCTCTTTGCCCACCCCTCCTTGAGAGAGCACGGCCCCAACCCCAAACATTGCTGGCATCAGTGTCCACAATGAACGGCTGCTGAACATCAGGGTAAGCCAGGACTGGGGCCTGGGTGAGGGCTGCGTAAGAATCTTTTCTTGTGACAGCATTGAGGCGCCGATAGTCGACACAGAAGCGCCACCTGCCAGTTTTTCTCCTCACCAGCACCACCGGGGCGACCCACGGGCTAGTGGAGGGCTCAATCACTCCTGCTGTGAGCATTTCTTGGACCATCTCGTCTACCACATGTCTTTTGTTAAGCCCCAGGTGATGGGGATGGAGACGGATAGGCTGGGCAGAGCCTGTGTCGATGGAGTGCTGGACCAATGCTGTACGTCCACATTCTTCATCTCTGGCTGCAAAGAGGTCTGTGTTCTCTTCAAGGAGCTCCTTTAGACTCTGACCTTGTTCTGTATCGAGGCCGTTGCTGCTACGTTTTCACAGGTCCAACACGGCAGAGACTGTCTCGGGTGAGGGATGAGAGTTGGCAGGGTGGATGGCGGTCCCAGCGCTCCCCTCCATGCCCTGCTGTTGCGATGGCCTCCCACCAGTACCAGGCGAACCTGGCTTGTCCCCAGTGGCTGCTGATGACTGAGTCGCTTGCTGTGCTTGTGATGTAGCCTTGGCAGTGTCCTTGGCAGTGTCCACCACAGCCCCCCAGCGGGCGAGTAAGTCCAGCCCGATGATGCAGGGGTCATGTACTGTATGTCCGCAAACCAGAGCTCATGCTCCAACTTTTGGTCCCCAGCCACCACTGGCAAGCACCTCTTTCCCTTCATGGTGGCCTTCTCTTCTGTTACTGTCATGAGCTGGGTGCTGGTTGATGACCACGCTGACGTGAGTGGGCCAGTGGTGTCGGGGAGGACACCTGGTCGGACCAGGGAGATGGTCGACCCGGTGTCTATGAGGTTAATTGTTGACAAGGCAGTCGAGGTACAGTCCCTTGGTGTGACCTAGCCGGCCCACGAGTGTGCATCGACCTTGTACGGGTGTTTGAGGCTTCACAGGCGACACTCTTGTGGGACCACCCAGCCGTTTTGGTGTAGGGGCTGGGCAGTCTCGAGCGAAGTGATCTGGCTCCTCGCAACGGGCACAATGATCGAAGGGACGTAGCCGCTGGTGCCTGGGTCTTGGGGTCCACAGCTGGGTTTGCTGGGCATGGCAGAATTCTTTAGCGTGATCTCCTCTCCACTCGGGGGCGCTGTCGTCTTGGCAATCCGGTCTCTTCTGGGAGACGAGGCGGGACATTCTCGAGTGAGCAGGCAGAGATGGCTAGCATCATCTCGTCCAATCGGAGTTTACTTTTGCGTATGGCTTGTTTGATTTCTTCCATTTAGTTCATTATGTGACAGAAGTCAAATCCCACTTCTGACACCAATGTTGTGATCTTGAAATGAATCACTCACTGTGGGTTCTTTTACCGACATAATGACACACATTAACGGCGACACCATTTATTAGTGGAAGTTAACATGGAAAAAGCAGCATCAGTAATGCACTCGCCATACTTACCTGGCACTACATGATAGTTTGCTCATGGTGCTACTGGCAATGGCATTAAAGTCATGCACAAACAAACTAGACATTTCCACACCACACCAGAACACTCATTAACCACAACATATGCGCTGAACAATGAACATTATAACAAAATGTAGGGGAACACTTCTACCCTCAACCCCTTGCGGCATAAAGGGGGAAGCATCTTGCTACCCGCAGCCGCCACACTATTAATACTCAGACCATGTATAACAACATTCAGGACAGAGTTGGAGTCACATTCTGTCTATCATAGCAAAGTCAGTCTCACATAAATCACATAAATAAATTTATATTTCAACAGAGGATATCATTTTTTCCAGTTCACCAAACTTCTAGATCTGCCTGCACCTGCCTGTTCATTGCCCTGAGCCATCAATCTCACATTGCTTGTTTTCTTTTTTGACACTCTCAGTGCTGCTGCAGCAATGTTTTATTTACATACACTTAATCATGCAAAAGATTAATGAAATTTTAATCACTGCATATTATTGAACTTGTTCGCTCAAACAGTTATACTAAATCCTTACCACCCCCATAGACCTGTCTAGAGACTCTTTAAAATAATACAGCTCCCCGTACACTGTCAAGTGTTCACCTTTCTGAGTTTTTATTTTAGATATATAGTTTATACAAATGTATTCCTCTATATATATCCTCTATATCATTTACTGTAGCATCGAAATGTGCCAGTTCTGCATGCAGTACACTTCCTGCACACCATTCAATGTTTTATTTTCCAAGAATTAATTTCATTGAAGGGTGACCTTCAGTTTATATGCATTGGTATTACTCTGCTACAGTTTCACAGGCACCTCTTTAAAGATAACACATGCAATTCTTTCTGTAAAACAAGTTTCCTTATACCAATATTTCTTTGACAGTTGTGTGAATGCCATACAGGACTACTGGCATTCATGTCAAGACATTCTCTATTGCATCACTTTCAATTTAGAGATTCAGAGATAGAAAGGAAAAGAAAACATCACACTAAAACATCATTACTTTTCAGCAGAGCAGAAGCATCTTCAACATTATCTTTACTTTCCCCCCCATCTGTTGTCAAACTAAGATGCTGATGCAACACTTGCCTCACCTGCATTTGAGTGTTTGCACGCATACTAAGTAATATTCACTTTGGCCTTATTTCCAATGACAGACATGTCTTTCAATGTTGGACTCTTGAGCAGTTCTCATAACCATTGCTTTCCCCTCTGCCTCCAGGGACACAAGAAGATGAAGTGTACTGTATCTGTTGTACTTCAGCTGTAGTGTAACAGATTGAGTTTCATTGTATTTTAAAAAAAAACTCAAGACTACAAGCAAGACTGACTATTCTAGTAAATTAGATTGTGGCTGTTTGTCATTTAATGGGCTAGACATCCACAGGAATCAATCATCACCTGAGGAACATCACAAAGATCAGGAAGCTACTGATGCTGTCAGGGTCTGGGCACCTCCTCTCCCATAGGGGGCGCCAACCCTGACATGGGGCCAGAGGAGGTCGCGCACCTGTGCTGCATCCCGCAATTACCTCCTTCTTAAGGCCTGGGTCCGACAGTGGAAGCTGTCGGAGCGTACCCGTGGTCTGTTGGACTTTGGACATCGTTGTATGTCGGCCTGTGGTTCTGTTGGACACCTGTTCCCGTTGGATTCCCGTCCTGAACCCCGTGCCCGTCTACCGGATCCCGCTGTCCGTTGCCCGGACATCCCGGTTCGTGGGGAGGTAGTTCTGTTAGTTTGTACATTTTCCCGGTGGGTGTGTTGTGTTGGCCCGAGAGCCCTTGTCCTCCCGTAGTGGAGCGCTTTGTGTTAAACGTTTTGTTAAATTAAACTTCTGTTCTCCACCCGCTACCCTGCGTCTGGTTTGGGTCCACCATTCCGAGTCCACGCCGGACATCGTCGTGACAGAACGCTCCGACCAAAGAATGGACCCGCAGACATGCTGCGGGTTCTGGAGGAGGCCCGGCGGCGAACCAGAGAATGGCTGCGGTCGCAGACAGCTTCCTGCAGCGCCCGGGCCAGGTCCCCGACCTCAGGCCTGCAGCACACGGCGCCGCGAGATGGCGGCGGCCCCTCCTTCCGTTCCGACTCTTCAGGCCGGTCTGTCTCTGAAGCCGGCCGCCGCAGCAGCACCACGACTGCCGGCCTGCAAAGTCCGGTGCCTACCAGAGCTGCATCCTGGAGAGGGACGATCCCTGGCACCTCAACAACCGCCTGGCCGACCAAATCCAGCGGGTCCAGGAGCTGGAGGCGGCGCGTCCATGCGGCAGCAGCTGGATGAGCTGGCTGCAGAGAAGGCCCGGCTGCAGGTCACTGCAGGAACCTTCGGGACGAGAAGGAGGGACTTCAATCCAGTTGCCAGAAGAAGGAGGGTGAGCTGCCTATGCCCAGGTCCACTGGATGAAGGCCGAGACAGCGCTCATCTCGAAGGACACTGAATTCCGCAAGCTTCTGTCTGAGAACAGGAACCTCAGTGATGCCTTCGCTGACCTCCAAGGCAAGCTGAAAGCATGGAGGGGGTCCTGTCAGGTTCAAGTACCAGCTATCCGCTGAGACCCTGAGGAGGGTGGAGATGGAGAGCCAGGTACTGTCTCTGAAGGCGCAGCTGGACCTTCAGAGGGACAGCTGTGAGCAGAAGATCCTGGAGATCCAAAGCTGCCACGAGAGCCAGTTGACGGAGGTGGACTCAGGACGCCAGCGGGAGTTTGAGAGCAAGCTGGCGGAAGTAATGCAGCAGCTCCATCAGGACCACGAGCGTCAGCTACAGGACTGCCGGGACGAGATGCACCGGATCTTCAGCTTAAGGCTGCAGACCGCTGAACAGGCTGCAGTGGAGATGAACGCAGCGCTCGCCACCAGGGACGAGCTGGAGGGCGTCAGCTGAGGGTGGAGACCTCGGCGCTCAGCTGCACCAGTACCAGGTTGAGAAGATGGTACTGGAGGCCCACTGCCAGGACCTGCAGAGAACCGTGGACCAGGAACAGAGGTGTGGCAGGAGGCTTGCCGAGGACGAAGAGCTGCTGACCATGAGGAGCCAGATGCTCAGCCAGCAGGAGGACTACAAGAACCTGCAGGCCGTGAAGCTGGCCCTCGACCTGAGATCATGCCCTCGGGAGAGGCTGCAGGTGGAGGAGCAGAGGCCGCGCCGTCGCCGAGACCGTCTCAGCTGTCCACCATCGCAGTCGCGGCAGCTGCAAACTCCGGGGCAAGAAGAGGAGACAGGAGGTCCAGTCTCCGCCCCAGGTCCGTCTCAGGTCCAGTCTCAGGTCCAGTCCCAGGTCCAGTCCCAGGTCCCGTCTCCGCCTCAGGTCCCGTCTCCGCCTCAGGCCATGTCTCTGTCCCTGGTTCAGTCCCAGGTCCAGTCTCCGTCCCAGGTCCAGTCTCCGTCCCAGGTCCAGTCCCAGTTCCAGTCCCCGGTCCCGTCTCCGCCTCAGGTCCCGTCTCCGCCTCAGGCCATGTCTCCGTCCCTGGTTCAGTCCCAGGCCCAGTCTCCGCCCCAGGTCCAGCTCCGCCCCAGGTCCAGTCTCCGCCCCAGGCCGAGTCTCAGGTCCAGTCTCAGGTCCAGTCTCAGGTCCAGTCCCAGGTCCAGTCCCAGGTCCCGTCTCCGCCTCAGGTCCCGTCTCCGCCTCAGGCCATGTCTCTGTCCCTGGTTCAGTCCCAGGTCCAGTCTCCGTCCCAGGTCCAGTCTCCGTCCCAGGTCCAGTCCAGTTCCAGTCCCGGTCCCGTCTCCGCCTCAGGTCCCGTCTCCGCCTCAGGCCATGTCTCCGTCCCTGGTTCAGTCCCAGGCCCAGTCTCCGCCCCAGGCCCAGTCTCCGCCCCAGGCCCAGTCTCCGTCCCAGTTCCAGTCTGAGTCTCCCCAGGTCCGTCTCTGTCCCAGGTCCAGTTCCGTCCCAGTTCCAGTCGCAGTCGGCAGGGGCTGCAGGCAACCCAGGTTCAGTGGATTCCGCAGTCCCCCAGATTCCGCTGGTGCCCCAGGTCCCCCGAGGCCCAGGAGGAGGCCGCAGTTCCGTTGCTCCGAGTGCACCAGCGCCCATGCCGGAGAGCCTGGTGGCAGGTCATGCGTCCCTCCATCGCTAACCCTCTCCTCCCAGCCCCAGACAACCCAGTGCTGGATCCCGGTCGCACCAGACCCAGAGCTGTTGGGGAAGGGCCTGTCTGGTTCCGGCACGTTACCCGCGGGACGGCCGGCCCATGATCTCCGCCAGGGCCGCCTCCCAGGATCACTGTCTCCGCCGGAGCGCCCAGCTGCTGCGCGCCTCCTGTCGGGTCAGAGGTTCCCTTGGCTCTTCGGGGCGGGGGTACCCGTCGAGGCCGACCGAGGATCGACCCGGGCGGTGCAGCTGGGGCTCTCGGCGTCTTTGGAGGCCGCCCGCCCCACGTCTCCCGGTCCGAGCCGGTGGTGGGTTCGACCTGCCTCCACCGGCCGAGATTTGGGACGTCCGCCGGAGGGGCTGAGGATGGCAGCGCCCGGTGGACAGGGGAGGATCGGTCCCGAAGAATGGTCGTGGACTCCACAGCGCTTCATCCTGGACGGAGACGACCTCTGGACTTCCGCCGCAGCCACCCCGTCAAGCCTGTTTGGGCGCCAGGAGGCGCCCGTTGAGGGGGTAATGTCGGGTCTGGGCACCTCCTTCCCATAGGGGGCGCCAACCCTGACATGGGGCCAGCGGAGGTCGCGCACCTGTGCTGCATCCCGCAAATTACCTCCCTTCTTAAGGCCTGGGTCCGACAGTGGAAGCTGTCGGAGCGTACCCGTGGTCTGTTGGACTTTTGGACATCGTTGTATGTCGGCCTGTGGTTCTGTTGGACACCTGTTCCCCGTTGGATTCCCGTCCTGAACCCCGTGCCCGTCTCCGGATCCCGCTTGTCCGTTGCCCGGACATCCCGGTTCGTGGGGGGTAGTTCTGTTAGTTTGTACATTTTCCGTGTGGGTGTGTTGTGTTGGCCCGAGGCCCTTGTTTCCTCCCGTAGTGGAGCGCTTTGTGTTAAACGTTTTTGTTAAATTAAACTTCTGTTCTCCACCCGCTACCCTGCGTCTGCGTTTGGGTCCACCATTCCGAGTCCACGCCGGACATCGTCGTGACAGATGCGGCATGATGCTGAAAAGTTAATTCATGCTTTTGTTACTTCCAAGCTGGACTATTGTAATTCTTTATTATCAGGGTGCCCAAATAACTCTTTAAGAAGCCTCCAGTTGATCCAAAATGCTGCAGCCAGAGTTCTGACAGGTATTGACCAAAGAGATCACATAACTCCTGTACTGGCATCTCTTAATTGGCTGCCTGTTAAATTTAGAATAATTTTTAAAACCTTTCTTCTGACCTACAAGGTCCTCAGAGGCCTAGCTCCATCCTACCTGGAGGAGCTAGTGATACCTTATCAGCCCAACAGACCGCTCCGCTCTCAGAACGCTGGTCTACTTGTGGTTCCCAGAGTCTTTGGGAATAGATTGGGGGGCTCAGCATTTAGCTACCACCCCCCCCTGCTTTGGAACCAGCTCCCTGTCCCTGTATGGGAGGCTGACTCCATCACTACTTTTAAAATTCTGTAGTTCCAGTTACTATCATAGACAGACAAATTATCATACTTAGGGGGTCGTCTAATCATTAGGTCACATCTTAGCTATGCTGCTATAGGCCAAGGTTGCCGGGGTCCAGAAACATGATCACCTGACAGGCCTCTGTCACCACACTGAGTCATGGTTTCCTCTCCTCTCCTCTCCTTTCCTCCTCATCATCAAGCAGACTAGTTATGCTGATTCCTGTGTAGTTTTTCTGCCCCCCTATTTATTTACAGGTATGGCCGCCTTCGGAGCTGCATGATGACCTCTGGCCCGCTGACCCGTTGTATAGTGTATTTTTGTGTATGTTTCTGTGCCTCTTCTCTCCTCTCCCTCTCCCTCTCCTCTCCTTCTCCTTCTCCTTCTTCTTCTCCTCTCCCTCTCCTCTCCTTCTCCTTCTTCTTCTCTTCTCCCTCTCCTCTCCTCTCCTCTCCTCTCCTCTCCTCTCCTCTCTCCCTACCCAGCTGGCCATCAGCAGGAGGGTCCCCCTACATGAGCCTGGTCCTGCTCAAGATTTCTTCCTGTTAAAGGGGAGTTTTTCCTTGCCATTGTTGCTTGTCTGGGGTTAGGTCATGGGATTCTGGAAAGTGCCTTGAAACAATTTTGATTGTATAAGACGCTATATAAATAAAGATTGATTGATTGAATCATAAAAGTTTCTATTTTTAAAAAACTCCACGAGACACCCTGGAATCCAAAATGGTCACATAAAATGGCCAATACCATAGGCAATTTTTGTTTTATATTAAAGCAATTCATTTGGTAGAATTCAGGAAGGGTAAAATATGTGATGACTGTTTTTTGTGTGTTTTTCTGTTTTCTCTATTCCCTTCACTGTACTGACTGCACAACATAACACACAGTTGCTTATTAAAAATATATGAATCTGCTTGAATCAATTTCCACTGGTGACATTACTTTTAAAGATCAAATCCCAAAGATTCTCATTGGGGTTAAGGTCTGGACTCCATGTATGAATATTATGTCTCATGCTCCCTGAACCACTCTTTTTTCCATGCCATCAGGGAAGAAAAAATTAATTGATGGAATAATCTGATCATTCAATATATTCAGGTAGTCAGTGGACCTCATTCTTTGAGCACATACTGTTGCTGAACCTAGAACTGACTAACTGCAGCAACCCATACCTATTTGCTTAGTTAAATCCAGGTGATTTTTTTTTTATATACAGTGGGGCAAAAAAGTATTTAGTCAGTCACCAATTTGACAGAGGTCAAACATTTTCTGTAAGTCTTCACAAGGCTTTCACACACTGTTGCTGGTATTTTGGCCCCTTCCTCCATGCAGATCTCCTCTAGAGCAGTGATGTTTTAGGGCTGTCGCTGGGCAACACGGAATTTCAACTCCCTCCAAAGATTTTCTATGGGGTTGAGATCTGGAGACTGGCTAGGCCACTCCAGGACCTTGAAATGCTTCTTACGAAGCCACTCCTTCATTGCCCGGGCAGTGTGTTTGGGATCATTGTCATGCTGAAAGACCCAGCCACGTTTCATCTTCAATGTCCTTGCTGATGGAAGGAGGTTTTCACTCAAAATCTCACGATACATGGCCCCATTCATTCTTTCCTTTACACGGATCAGTCGTCCTGGTCCCTTTGCAGAAAAACAGCCCCAAAGCATGATGTTTCCACCCCCATGCTTCACAGTAGGTATGGTGTTCTTTGGATGCAACTCAGCATTCTTTCTCCTCCAAACATGACAAGTTGAGTTTTTACCAAAAAGTTCTATTTTGGTTTCATCTGATCATATGACATTCTCCCAATCCTCTTCTGGATCATCCGAATGCTCTCTAGCAAACATCAGATGGGCCTGGACATGTACTGGCTTAAGCAGGGGGACACGTCTGGCACTGCAGGATTTGAGTCCCTGGTGACGTAGTGTGTTACTGATGGTAGCCTTTGTTACTTTGGTCCCAGCTCTCTGCAGGTCATTCACTAGGTCCCCCCCGTGTGGTTCTGGGATTTTTGCTCACCGTTCTTGTGATCATTTTGACCCCATGGGGTGAGATCTTGCGTGGAGCCCCAGATCGAGGGAGATTACCAGTGGTCTTGTATGTCTTCCATTTTCTAATAATTGCTCCCACAGATGATTTCTTCACACCAAGCTGCTTACCTATTGCAGATTCAGTCTTCCCAGCCTGGTGTAGGTCTACAATTTTGTTTCTGGTGTCCTTTGACAGCTCTTTGGTCTTGGCCATAGTGTTAAACAAACAGGTTCAAACAGGTGCCATTAATACAGATAACGAGTGGAGGACAGAGGAGCCTCTTAAAAAAGAAGTTACAGGTCTGTGAGAGCCAGAAATCTTGTTTGTTTGTAGGTGACCAAATACTTTTTGCTTAAAATCCTACAATGTAATTTCCTGGATTCTTTCCCCCCATTTTGTCTCTCATAGTTGAAGTGTACCTATGATGAAAATTACAGGCCTCTTTCATCTTGTGTGGGAGAACTTGCACAATTGGTGACTGACTAAATACTTTTTTGCCCCACTGTATGGCACATGGGATTTTTTAAAAAAAGATGAATGCCTTGTTAATGAAATGTGGAAAGCTTTCATAATAGTACTCAGTTGCTATTATAAAGAATCTAAATTCAAAACAATTTAGTGTTTGTTTACCTTTACATTTGTACGCTACAGAATCCCATATGTGTTGCTTTTTTGTTTCTACAGTGAATCTAAAATGTAGAAAATAATAACAAAAATGACTTTCTCAATATGCCCAAGTATAAATAAATGCATATAAATATACATATATGAATAAATGTAACATATATATATATATTTCTTTAACACACTCACACCAGTGATGTGAAAAGATGTACAATATCAATCTCAACATAACAACATACTGACTAAAATTTATAATTCAAAGCTATGTTGCCTCACTTTTCAACTTTAAAAGGCTGTCCTGGTCACTTTATTTCTTCTAACTTATTCCCCATGGTCCTCCACTTCCTTATTCTCATGCAAATTGTGTAATTCTCTGCATCCTCTGACACAACGGTCTGTGTACCTGTGTACTTGCTTTGGCCTATTTGTTATCAGTTTTGCAGGGTTATGCTTCCACAGTTGCTATAAGGTTATGCATACTTCCACAGCCCGAGTAATTATGTTGATATTCTACAATCTTTTTAATCTGTCTGGCAGATAATTTTGCTCAATATATCTCTGCCACTGATACTGTCTGTTCGACTACAGACTCACCATGCTATGCTGAACAGATATGATTACGCTATAATAAAATCCTTGCCAATGTATGTGATTGCATAACACTAAATATGCATACATAGCTTCTTCCTCTGTGCAGCTGAATTGGTTCCTTTCACTGCACATGATGATGGGTTTATCATAGTGGCATAAACACAAGCAGGGTGACAGTTAAGAGTGCCGCAGTGGCTTATCATACCCTTGAATACTATTAAAGTGGAATTTTCTCAACAGCCACTGTAACCTTGTTTTTAGATTCAGAGTACCAGATGATGTATTAGTTTCAAGCCTTTGAGGTGAACTTGGTCAAGGTTGTAAGATTTATCTGTTGTCTTAATTTTCCTTCATCTTGAATTTCAGGACTTCCATTTCTGACCTTGCCTTGTATTACCTTTGAGGGTGTTATATTCTGATTTGTGTTAGGCATCTCAACATAAATGCAATTTATGCATGTTTGATGTCATGGCAATATCTGCATACAAGGAGAATTGATTTCATGCTTTTTCACATGAATGAAACAAGTTCTCAGTTTGTGCACACATTCTCATGCACTTGACATCATTATGATCTAAAAGAATATCAACATGGAAATAAACACAGGAGCCTATTATGGTTTACATTGGTTTACAAGGACAAGGTCTCTACTGTTTTCAATGTGCAGACTGGAAATTAATATGAAATATATTCTGTGCCCAAGTTTTCTGAATATACTGTGCTGTAAAAAGAAAAAAATATTGTTGCCAGTACCATTCTAAAAGAATTTTAGCATTTTTTAGTAAGTTTGTTGGTCACCAATCAATAAAAACAAACTAGTGCATATACAAATGTTGGAAGTGTATTGATGAACCCTTTCTGAGATACCTCATTGATTAGAGAAACATTATCTCAATAACAGGTAAGTCAACACTGCACATGTTGGTTTGTGGTATCAGAAAAGAGAAAAAAAAACAAACTGACTGACTACTAAAGCAGCGGTGCTTTGGCAGTCATCCAATTAGAGACAGCTGTGGTTCAGGTGGTAGTGATTGGTTTAATCCTGGGCCCCTGTGGTCTAGATTTCAAAGCATGTTTGAGCAAGACACCAGTGCAAAATGCTTCTGAAGTGCAATCTTTCATTACTATCTCCAAATCAGCATGTAGCACCAATATGTCAATGGATAAATGCAGGGATGAATGTAATGGAGAACAGCACAATAATAGATAGTTCACTGCCTTCAGCATTGTGTCACAGCAAATTGTTTTTTTAAGTGGACTTCAGAGATAAAGTTAATACTGGGTTTTGATGTTAATTGGGATCTTAATTGTTATGTTAATATTTTTCTTTCCTACCAGGATAAAGTGTGTAGTAACAACATTGTTTTATGTGCAATGAAAAATACTATAAACTGGAATAACATAGCAGTAACAATTATTTATTGTTCAAACTTTTGGGATGAAACCCTCTTTATTTGAGAATTCTCAGAAAGGTGTTACTAATATAAAGCATGTAAGACAATATCTCTCTCTTTCTCTCTCTCTCATATTCATCCATCTTCTTATGAGCCTTGCATAAGGATTTAACAATTCAAATGTTAACAAGACATAAACTCAGTGGAGGAAAGGAAAGACTTACATAGCAATTTTGCAAATTTTCCTGCATTATTACACTATATTAATACAATTAAAATGCACTATCCAAATATATGACATCCATCTGCAAAGTCATTAGTGTTGTAGTCTAAAAGAACAAATGTAAAAAACTACTTAAAAATGAGTTACATTGAAAAGCTTTTTGATGTGGTTTTTGTACAATTGACTTTGCATGGCTCATGCAGGTCTACACGATGCAAGGCTATTACAGCATCTATTCCAACAAATAAAATCTCATCACATTTCATTTTATTTTAACCAATTGACAAACAATTCAACCATATACTTTAAGCTCCACATTGTCAAATGAGCTGCTATATCTGAAGTCTTTTCCTGTCTCAGTTCTCTGCATACTGAAGCATCCCCATTTTGCGATGTATTGTCAAAATAGTCAGTCACATGATGTGCTTTGTAGATTTACATTCGAGGATTTATCACCTAACTAGCTCTGCATTATTCATAAACAGGGAGAGAGACTAGAATTTGAATGCAGACATTGTATTCACTCTCACAGCCATATGACAGCATTGCCTTTATAATGACCTTGTCAAAAACTCTTCCTGGATACCAGTAGGGAAATACAACCGATTGCCTCAGTATGGTACTAGCTGCATGTGTTATACACATTTAATATTTAATTTAATTACATTTTATATTAATAATACATTAAAAAATGTAATCTGTCATTCTGAAGATTAAAAAAAATAGTTACCGTATTTGCTACAAGTCATCTGAAATATTACTCATCAAGTGAGTGCTTTGGGTCAAATTTTTGTTGATATTACTATAATATATTAATAGTTTTACTGTAATTTAAAACATTTCTTTTATATATATATCAAATCAGACAATGTGAGTTAATGTGAACAAATAAACACATCAAAATGGTTATAGCAACTAGACAAAAGATAATACATGTCAATAGCAATCATTTTTAAACTATTTTAAATGTGATTAAGTCAATAAGGTAATAACCTGTAAATAATGAAATTGTTTTTTTAAACCTCCATGAACCATCACCTTATCGTGGTGGAGGAGTTTGCGTACTCTAATGAACCTAGGGGCTATGCTGTCTGGGGACTTTTGCACCTGGTAGGGTCTCCCAAGGCAAATTGGTCCTAGATGAAGGGGCAGACAAAGAATGGTTCAAAAGACCCCCATGCAAAAGGAACGAGGGAAGCCATATACCCAGCCATATGGTATATGGTATATGTGGTTCGCAGCCAAGTGAGGGTAGGATGAAGCCCCACCCTGGAGCCAGGCCTGGGGCTGGGGCTCAATTTTGAGTGCCTGGTGGCCAGGCCTATGCCCTATGGCTATATAGGCACCCCACTGTGGACCCACCACCCCCAGGAGGAACATGAAGGGTCCGTGCAGTGCAGTGCAGTGAATTGGCTGGTGGTCCAAGGCAGGGGCCTGGCAGTCTGATCTTAGGTTATGGAAACTGCTTCTTGGAACATGGAACGCCCCCCTTGTGAAACAAGGGAGGAGAGCCTTTTAAAGTGGGACGCCACTGCTAATTGGTCAGATAGACACAGGGGAGCCAATCCTGAGATACCCTGGGGGTCCACAGGTGGTGTCAATCTTCCTCATCACCAGCACTGCCTGCCTTTCTGTGTTCCACCAGTTCTCTCGGCCTCTAGATGGCGCCAAACTGGGAGGTCACTGGAAACAAAGAACACAAAAAGAAACACAAACAAATCGCCTGACACGTAACAAGAGGATCTGAGAAGCAATGCGACCAATATACAAGGAACAATGAGTGTCTTTACATGCATGCAAGAAATCCGTATTCCTGCATTAGTTTGATTGCCTAAAATGCATATGGATGCCATAGCTTGATTAAAATTGGCCCAGAGAACTCTGAATAAATTCTGAATAAGGCCCCCAGTGTTGCATGTTCGGATGAGAATGTGGCCAGTTAGGTGGATGTCATCATTTAGGGTTAGATGTAGACAGGACAGCATTGTCAGTGGAGATGCCAGGGACTGCAAGTTGGTGGAGATGCCAGGGAATGTGGACAAATCTGTTGTCTTCTGGTCTCATGGTCTCATCAAAAAAAATGGAGTCATTAAAAATAACTGAAATTGCTCAATTTACTGGCATCTTTGTGCAATTTACTGGCATATTTGTGCATTTACCTTAACAATGATCTACTTCAGCATCATGTGCTCCCAACGCTCTGGTGAGTCCTCTGTCACCCACTCCAGCACCCACTCTTTTGTCAAGTAAGTTGCTCCTCTCCCCCGACTGTTGTGGTGATGCTTCAGTGGTGGGCAGAAATCCTTAACTTTACATCTACATTCAAGTTTGAATATAGAACACCAATGCAGATCTTAGTACAAGAGGCCATTGTTCCTGCTTTTCCAGCGTTTTATTGTTTATTTTTATAATTAAAAAAAAAACTCCCCATACATTGTGTCTGCCTGCCAACCCCAGCCCCCAGTTTTGTTTTTTTCATTTGTTGCTTATCTTCATCCCCTGGTTTTCTTTCAAATAATGCCTTGGATGTGAAGAATCATGTAAAGCCTCTTAAACAGGACTTAACATTATTTATATTATATTTATTTATATGGCACCTTTCATACAAAGATTGTAATGCAAAGTGCTGTACAGGCTAAAGGTTAAAAGGGCCCAGCCAACCCCCCCCCCACACACACACACACAAATTTCTTCATTCATTCACATACAGCTGCAAATATGCGCTCTTTAAAATGCAATATGGCTGGGCACTGAGTTCCAGGTGAGGGAGGCATTAAATTGTTCCTTGAAACCAGTTTATAAAAAAAAAGAAAAACACCCTGGATACCTGGATGGCAAAAGGTCATTATAATATTACTATAGAGTTGGTCTGTGCAGAGTATACACAGTTGTAGATACAAAGTATAACTATGATCCTTTTTTAATTTTACATGAAGGCCATATTAGCATTATTGTCCTATCTAGGTTTTTCAATAGGGATTGCGCAGACACCAGTGTGGTTTAGTTGTGATGTCTAAAAAAAAATAAACAAGAAGAAAAAGCAATTGTTAACCTTGAAAACATCATAGAATAGCAAAGCCTTAAAAATCCAACTTAAAAGAAAACAAGGCAAAACATGTAAATTCTTTGCTGGTGTCATCACTCAGACTATTTGTTAGTAATCTTAAACCAACAAAACACATAACCTTTGAAAAGTATGAAAATCCTCACAGTAAAAAGTCCTCATTACTTGAAAATTCCAATCTTTTGAGCCCTACACATTTTTCTGTGTGTCAGATCATAATGGCAGTTACGGTCGAGGAGTCTTCACAGCAAAGCTGACTGACATGTTGAGTGTCTTAGATTTGACAGGCTTAGCACGTCCAATGGCAGACAAAGATGGCACATGCACAGTCGTCCATGTCACAGAATGGAGAACATCATTGTGAACTGCAATCCTTGAATCACCCAGATTAATTAAACCTAAACAGAAAAAAAAATCTGCTTTCATGAAGCTGGAAGACACTTAAAACCCACTTTTCAATGTATGGTACATAATTAACAAGCTGTCAAAGGAAACAAATCATTATGTGTAAAGGCTGTCACTGTCTTGCTAACTCATGCAACCTAATCAGATGTGACAAAGTTCAGCATTTCTTGAGGGTAGGATTAAGAATACATTGTGGAATGCCGACACTTTGGACAAAATCGATTATGACACTAATCCTTGATAAATACTGAATAGGGTAATTTAGCAGGCATGCTACAGGGGGAGTTCATTCTCAAATGATAAAATTGGTGCAGAACACAACTAGGATGTACCATTTAAAAGCACATAGTTGTAATGAAAGAGACCTTCTCTATGATGACAATGAGCAGTGCCTGTAGGCACCACCTTAAAATTGCTTCACCCTATGGGTGAAAAGGCTATTCTACAAAACCCATTTAACTGATGTGGCTGAATCTATGTGGAACACTCAGTGACATAGGTATGTTACTAGTTCCCCTGGGAAGATATAAAGTCCTTTCCCTCAAGGCTTGGCTCTTAAATAATTTAAGACTATATGAGGGATGTGTTGACTGAAAATCAATTGGTTTTCCACAGGGTAATATGTCTCTTTCATAGTGTTGGCACCCGCACTTCTTTAAAAGGGCCAATAGGTTTTCGCTGTTGGTGCTCCTTGCAGAAGGGATTACAGGAACTCAATGCAGACCAGTGGCATTATTCATATTAAAAGATTTTTAGACATTTTGCACAAGCAGCATAACAAGCAGCATAACAAAAAAATAGCTAATAAGCTATTAGCTATATGTTATTAAAGTATGGAAAGTTCATTAAAAAAATTTGTATTACTATTGTATTGGACTGTAAATTAGATTTTTTAAAATATATTTTCATTTAGGAACTTTATAGACCTCTTGGGCTCTATATGAAATATCTACCTGGAAATAATTTTAAAGGTGTTGCTATAACAAAACAGGTAATGCTGTTGGCTTTTTTCTTTCATCTTATTTGAAACATGTTGCTGAAAAAAAACTCATTGGCTTGTGATGAATCGCAGTACAGTGTTTACTCCATACATACCAGTCAGGGCACCACCTCTCATTCAGCAGTTGAGAAATTCCCTCTCAGATGCATAAATGGATTTACCTGTGCTTTGGCAAGGACAAGATATTAATCCTGCTCTGGAAAATGTTTTCTTTTGAATTTGAATGTGTGTCTTTCCAAATATCTTTGTCAACACTACAATGCCTTATTACCAGTATCTAAAGTATATGAAAAACACAAAACAGAAAAAACTTATTTCCAGACACAAATATCCACATTCATTTGATTTGTCATCACTGTGGATGCTGAAGAACTCATAACATAGATGAGATGAAAGTTTGAATAATGCTCTACCGTAACATAATAGGCTACTTTTCTTTGAGTGGCATAACTTTTTTTGTTTGCTTGTTGGTCTTCTTATAATTACATTCTACTTTTACAGAAATCTGCTCCTGGCATGTGGAGATTATCCTGGACTGACCAGATCACTACTAAACAGACATCGGACATTTAATGCCATACATTGCAACAGATAAATCAAATGCAGATTTATTGGTAATTGAAGGTATCAGAAAGGGATATATTTTCCCCACTCTTTGATCTAATTGATTTTGTTTATCTGGGTCTGATATGAGTAAAGGAGAAAAGCAAAGGGTGTGCAAGCAGACTCTTTTTGCATAGTATGGTGAATGTCTTGTACTTCAGTGACTTGTTTTCTGCATTGGAAGCGTTAGGTGTTACACAAAAAGAGAGCTAAAATTAAAATTAGCTTATAAAAAATGAAGGACAAAAGAAGGTAGTTACAAAGCAGTGTGACACCATTGAAAGCCTTTTATTGGTCAGTTAAAATCTTCAAAATCTAATGCAATTTGTTCATCATGGCAATATATTGGAATGACAATGGTGTTGGCAGTATGACACTAATCATTATTGTTACAGAGAAATTTCAAATGGGATTTCATTGTGAGTGATGCACAAGTCAAAAGAATGCTTAAACATCTAAACTGAGGTTCTGAGCCAAGACAAGGGGGAGAAAAAGACAAAGCAAGCCAGTACACTGCAAAATTAATTATCCTTGCTGGCTAACTAAGTCTCATGTAATTGAAATTTCAATAAAAGCATTAGCTGGATATATCTCAAATTACATATGCACATATACATACATGTATATACAAATCCATATACCGTATTTTTGGAACCATAAGTCACTATTTTTTTCCTCACACCTTGAACCTTGTGGCTTATTCACCCGATGTGGCTAATCTATGGATTTTTCTGGGCTAAAAGGGGCACTCTAATCAGAAGTGAAAAAGTGAGACAGACAGAAGAGGAGACACTAGTTTTAAGTTAAACTTTTAACAATTATTTTGGATGTCATGCGCAAACCCTCATCATGGAAAGTACACGAAGGAATGCATATGATGCACTGTTTGGACAGTGGTTTCAGTACACATGAGCATTGATGACTTTTCTGATTTGTTTCATTACTGCCGTGTTACAGGCACCATTTGGAAACAATCAGTTAACTTATATAAATAAATATTTATTAATTCTTTCTGTGCAAATATCTCATGTTACAACTTTAACATTTATGTCTTGTAGGCCGGTGCAGCTTATATGTGTAAAAATATTATTTTCCTTTAAAATTTAATAGGTGTGGCTTATTTTCAGGTGCGCTCTATAGTCCAGAAAATACTAAGATAATATAAACAGACACGGCTCAAATTATTATTAGTATTTTAAAATCAAACTTATGTTTTGTGATTAATTAGTTTACTTCACCATTTGAGCTCTAACCCTTTACAATTTTACCCTGCACACTCCAAGTTACTGCAAAAATAATGGAAACTATGGCATCTTTCAAACTGTATTTGTAGTGAATATGCACAAATGCTATATCTGCATTGTAGAAGAAATGTGTTCACCCGATGTTCTAATCTCAATGTGTATTTAGCATTCATTTCAAACATTGCCTATTCTTAAGAAATTCACATGAAGAAATGACACAAAAACACTTTGTAGTTGCCTGCTAGTATTAAATGAAATGCATATAGATATCAGACTTACGATGAATTTAATTTATATCATCTTAATGCTAAATGACTGTCAATGCTGACAGCATTAATTTTGAAAAAAATGTTTTTCATACCTCATTTTACTCTTGGAAATTAGATTCAGTGCATGCACACAAATGAGCTCATGTGTGTTTTTGTGTACTATAGTTTGCATACACTAATGAAACACCATCAGGCTCATCTCACATTGTTGGTTTTGATATAGCTGCATGACTTTAGACAAAAGCATTTCGCAGAGCATAATTCTGTTTGTGCCAAGACGCTAAGAAATCAGTGAGGTGTAGCTATTGGAACTTGGATGGTCTATAACATCAAAGCGCTGATCCAAGCATTTCCATCTCAACAACAGTTGTAGTAATTTAGATGATTTGACAGGTACATCCTCGGTTTGACAGAGGAAGGCTATTACACAGTCTATGTTTCACATATGGGCTGATTTAGGAAAGCTTAACAGGTGCAGGTATCCTTGGCATTAATTTTAGTTCCACTTAATCTTCATTTGATGCTGAATGCAAAAGCTGTCCATGTAAAAGGACACACAGATAGCACAACAGATGGCCAAAAGAAGAAAAAAGAAGACACTTTTTTTGCTTGAGCCAGCTGTTTATTGAAAATGCTATTGATGCTTTTATACAATACTGTACATGACAGATATATAGTGCGGTGCTCAAAAAATCATAAATTGTAATAGTTCCTCATTGTATGAGTGTGTGAGATGATAATGTGCATTTAGTTTGAGTGACCTCGAAAAGTGTGCCTTTGAGAGGCATTAGTGGTAATTATTGATTGAGCAACATAAGCTAATAGATTATTAAGACATTTTGGTAACATATTTTGTATATCCTGCAATGACAAGTTATTTAGTGATTTATTAATAGTATTATAGTAATATTTTTATATTTATGTTAATAGTCTTTTCAAAACCTAATGATGAAACAAACTTGTGTGCTTGTCTGGACCTGTCTAGTTTTAAGATTTGTTAAACCACTAACTGATGTAAATTTATCCAAAATCATAGCAGTTTAAGAAACCTGTACATTTTTGTATTATCTAATACTGTAGTATACAATGTAGTCACATGACTAAATTTGGCATCTAGAGTGGTGAGCTCATTAACCCCCAGGAGGTTTCTTTGAATAGGCCTCTTCTAGGCTTCCATTTAGAATCTATAGGGAGACAACAGTGCTGGAATCTCTGCTAATTGCTCATAACCTGATGAAAGAAACCCGATAATGGAACAATAGCTCCATGATGAAATCAAATTAGGGGCCTCTATCCCATAATCCACTGTCCAATTCTAACTGCAGACTAAGCATCCATCTCTAAGTCATTCATAACAGCTTTTATGACTCACCCCCACTTTACCCTCTTTGGTTTAGGAGAATAAATGTGTTTGATCATACATCTGTCTGGCAGCATGAAAGTCCAATTCAATATCAGATCCATTAAGTGGTCACACTAAAAACTTCAAGGTAATTATAGACACCAAAATTGTATTTATTTACCATATTACTCATTATATTTTGTGAAAATGAATAGTGAGTCAGAGTCGGTGATGAGAAAAATCTTCAGATAAATAGCATGACTGTCCTGAAAGGGGTCTCCAGACATGCAATGATTTTATGATGAATTATTGAATCCAACTACTAATTTCTAGTATTTCAATAAAATTATTACTAATTTCAGAGCAAGAAGTGTGATATACACCATTGTCCCTGACAAAAAAAAGTTGTTTTTTAAGTTTGTTTTTTTATAAATAAAATAAATAAAAAGGTTATAAATAAAATTGCCTTATGGCCAACCACAAAGTTACCAGACCTTTTCAGTCAGAGAAGGCAAAGCTCATGAGAGGTGAGGTTTTAGCCTCTGTCTTAAAGTAACTGCAGTGTAGATGAATTACATTCACTGTGTTGAATAAAGTCAGCACAATTTAGCATATTTATAGCCTACTTAGGCTGACTCCCGTTTACACATTTTGCAAGAAATTATATTGGTGGAGTGACACAATCATGTGCTGTGTTAGCAGAGTGAACATTATGTACCTTGCTGAATTATAGGTGCCAAATTCACCCTACAGGCCATTCAAAACATCACATCAGTATGCATTACCTGAATGACAAGGTGATGGCACAAGCACAAGGGCTTACTGAGGCTATATCTAATGGTGGAGCATAGGAAACACAATAAGGGATTGTGTATCGACATACTCAATCCTTTATTATTATATATATAAAGAGCTTGTTTAATTGTCTTTGAACACTTTAGATGACAAGTCTTCATTGCCAACAGTCAAAGACTTCCACTAGTAGGTTTATATACGAAAGACCATGCTTCAGGAGCAATTTGGGGTTTGTTATCTTGCTTAAAGCTATGTAAATCACATTAACTAAATCATGATCTTGAATCACATTGAAATAATGGAAGAACCAAATTAAACTCTGATACCTCTGTAAAAGTGATTTTGTAGGACCATTTAAAGCCCAGCAGAGTTCAAGGAGAATGACTGGTGACTGTAGATTAATGGATGGTTGTTTTGCTGTTGAGCACCAAAGTTTAGTGTGCAGCATGCACAAGAGTCAGCTTTTTATATCATTAGAGCTATTTTTTCCATTTTGTAACAGGTTTTTCAACCTTCAGAAAATGTTGACCGCCTATTACAATCCCTTAAGAGACTGTTATAGGAAGACAGGTAGAATGTAATGAATTGAATCTCAAGTCAAACACTATGAACACAAGCTAATAATTCTTCCACAGAAGATGTTGCGACAGTTGAACAGTTGGAGATTTTGTATCAGACACTTTACTCATACATCAACATCTCACTCAGAGTCTAGCCTGAGCAGTCAGTGAAACAATTGCATTCGAAATACTATCTTCACAACTCTGGATTAGACGTAATTACTTTATTGAGCCAAATTATTTGCAAAACTGGCAGTGCATCACCAATTTAGCATCACTGAAGCAGATTTGGTATAAGGCTCTGTCTCAAATTCTCCATTACATTTCAGGATTTTTGAGCTACAGAATCTCATTTGTTGCAGCAATATACCAGACATTGTAGCCAGACACCATTGGCCTGGAGACCTGCATTGCATTGGCACGAGTTGTAGCCACTCAAATCTGAAGGAAGTGAATACTCTGCAGTCTGAGTTCCCAAAGCCTTGAAAAAAACCATGATCTGGACATTGACTTACTGCCTTTGTCACAGTCTGGTTCCTACAGTCATGACAAAGGAGGGAGATGTGCTCTGGGTACAATTAAAAAGAAATGTAGTGAAGAGAGAATAATTAAGGTTAGACCATAAATCAAGAATCATGGAGCATGGGCATCACTACATGGGCATGAGGAGAATGTTTTGTGTGTGGAGTGAATGTGTGTGGGAGTGAACTAATGTACAATAGAAAAATATACAACTGCTGCATCACTGTTAGGGTTCCTGCAAAGAGGAGGAGCATGAATTTTAGAACTTGGTGAGCACCAAACCCAGGTGTCATCGGCAGGCCTTGATTGGTATAACCAACCAGTAGTACAACCCCACCACTGCAATCGACACACACCATCGACAACAAAAACTGGGTCACTCAGGCAGAAGTTTAGGGATAGGGGTCATGTTTTCAGGTAGCTCACTATGGAGGTGACAAAATGGAAAACAGCATTATATTTTTGCAATAACATTACTTTATTCATCCTATGAGTTTTAAAATAATTCACATAAATACAGAAATGATCAGATTCTAATTTAAAATCAGAAAAAAACTAACAAGGGACAAGAAAATCTGGTAATGAACTCTGCTAATGAAGTAATTTATGCCTAGAAGTTGTGCTTTTTGTTTTACTTTTTTGTTTTTTAAAGCTGCCTAGAATATGACAAACCTAGAAAATGAAGGTAAAACAATACCACTCTCAAGGATTTCATGGAGGGAGGCTATGAATGGCGGGACTCAAAGTGGTGGACTATACGTGCCCATTGAAAGGGATATAGAGTTAGCAAGCAAAACAAGCACAGAACAAAGCGAAGAACCACCAAGAAGAAAGACAAGCTTTAATTGTTTTGTTGCTAGATGCTTTCACATGAAATTAACTAATCTAGTTAAATTTTGCAAGGAATGGCCATTTGGCCATTTGAGGTGCCTAATAAAATGATTGACTGCGTGCAGCTTAAGGTGCCCTTTGATAATCATGTTATCATAGCTTTGTTATAACTCGAAACCATGATCCGTTTTCTGATCACCTGCTGCATCATAGTAGAGAAACTACATCTATTGGTTAGATTTCAAAATAAAGGTGTTGATTTAAACTCAAAATAATATGTTTATGGCAAGATAGAAAACCACCCACCTTATAGAAACCTCTGAACCAACAGACTCAGTTGAAACAGATTTAAAGTCTATAAAAAAGGCAAATCAAATATTGGCCAAGCAATATGGAATATTCTCATAGCAAAGTACAGATAAGACAGATAAGATCTCTTTTTGACATGGAAGAGGCCGAAGAAATGTTTTATTTTTTCTTTTCTCCCTCCCTGTAAGGGGTACCATCTAACATCATATCTAGGATTTCAAAGTGTGTACTGGGAACTGCTGTTTTCACTTTATAAAAGGTACTCAGAGAGGAAAACATGCCTAATGATTGTTAGCTAAGGGTAGCTGTGCTATAGTCTTGCCAATAAAGTGAACCATTGATGTGATTGGTAAAATGTGAGCAAAGATAGTAGCCAAGCCCTTAGCAGAGATAGTAGCGAAGACATTAATGGAGCTGTAAGCAGTAGATCTGTGGGCAGACATGTTAGCAGAGTGGAGCTACTTTTGGCAGCCTGACAATAATGGTAGGTCTGAGCACAGAACAGCACAGAGCACCAACAGAGCCAGGTAGGATTCTTGGTAGAGTGGTAGTACTATTGGCCGATTGTTATTTAGTTCCATCACCTTCCTAACATTGCCTTTCTTTACAATTGAAAAAAAATATTTCTTATTGTGGCAACCAGGCACACCTCATATATAAACATATATTTAAAAAAATATGATGAGCAACATACACTGCCTGCTCACCAAACACTCTTTTCCACTGTATTTGGAGCAATATCGCCATTGTCATTTTATATTGTCATCAAAAAGCTCTCTCTACATTTATAGTAGTAATGCCACTACTAGAGTGTCAGGTGTATATTTCAATCAGCTATCAGGAAACATTCATCAGCAGGAATTTACATTGACCATTGTTTTTTTTCTATGTTTGGAAGCCTCAATGAAGGCTGCTACTAAAAGAGAAGTAAGGGAACATGATGCCAAAATGTCAATGTGAAATCCAAAATTCAACTGATACTTTATAGTAGTTTGATTGCACATTTTGCAATTTAATGTAATTAAGCAATGGGTAAATGTAATAAATAATTATCGTTAATTATTCATTGTAATTGAATATTCATTTGGAATTATACCTTATTATAAAATCTGCCAAAGCAGGGTAAATGGTTGTCCTTTATTGTGATATGATGAGAGGTGATTAACAAATTTGTGTACATCTGCTAATGAAGTCAGCAGTAGTTATATAGTACTGTAACACGACCAACAACATAATTCAGTCATCTTGCAATGGATATGTAATTCAACTTTGAAAAACCTCGTCATTTTTACTTGTTGAATTATTAATTCATATAAAACATACATTTTAGAAAGGCTCCATCATGTTTAAGGTAATATTAGTATTGTGCCAATCTTCAAGGGTTCAAAGACTACTGCTAGCTTTATCTGCAGTTCCTGTGCCCCATACACCGCTCAACTCCAGGAAGTGCCACTTTATTATGCTCAGAACACAGAAAACACATGAATGAAGGGAGGTCTCTAACATAAACCTTGTTTATGGTGTCAAGGTAATTTCCCAACAGTAATTAGAACTTACTAGATCAATAAATTATAACTTAATATGACAGTAACACTGAAAGTTGTCAAACTGCAAAAGATAACATTTATGGTGGTTTAAAACAGTTTTAACACCAACTTAAACTCACAGACACACTTTCACAAAGCATGCCAGGAAATCACTGCCCCCACCTAGGTGGTTAGCTGTCCGCATCAACCCATGACAAAGTCCCTAAGGTGTTGGGGAAGCCAGCGATGTCGCCGTGTGGTATCAGAATTCCTATTGGTGGCTCAAAGTTAGCAGCATGGGAAAGGAGGTCATGTAAGTAGACAACACATTGACTGAGGAAGTTCAGACAGGACCCTCTCCATAAGGCGCTCAAAGGTGGCCGGAGTGTTGCAGAGGCCGAATACATGACTTTAAATTGCCACAACCCTTGGCACCGGAGGCAAGCCCCAGGACCACCTTTTCCATTGGCCAACTCCACCTGCCAATAGCCACTGTGAAGATTAAGGGAACTGAACCAGCAGGACCCCCGGTGTAATCAAGGGCATCAACACGAGATAGTGGATAGGAGTCCTTAAGGGTGACATCATTAAGGCGGCAGTAGTCAACACAGAACCAAGTGTCATCTTTTTTCTTGACCAGGATGGCGGGAGCTGCCCAAGGACTACTGGAGGGTTCAATGATGCTTGCATATGCCATCTCTTCAATCTATTGTTCAGCTGCAGCCTGCTTGGCCAGTGGTAGGCGATGAGGGCTGTGACCGATGGGGTGAGCATCACCAGTGTTCATCTCATGTTGTACGAGACTCATATACTGTATGTGCAGTCCTCGTCTCTGGCTGCAAAGATGTCGGTGAACTGCTCCAGTAGCTCTTGAAGCCTGCATGTTTGGCCCACCTGTAGGCTGTCACAACTTCTCGGGTACAGCTCATCAACAGCTTGCTTGGTCTCGGCTGATGGCTCTTGGGGCTGCAGTGATGATCACTTTATTTATACAGCATCTTTTACAATCAAAAATTGTTTCAAGGCACTTTACAGAATCCCAGAGCCTAACCCCAGATAAGCAACAGTGGCAAGGGGAAAAAACTCCCCTTTAACAGGAAGAAACCTTGAGCAGGACCAGGCTCAGGTAGGGGGACCCTCCTGCTGATGGCTGGTTGGGTAGAGAGAGGAGGAGAGGGAGGACAGGTAGAGGATAGAATACAGGTGCTGGCCAGTAAATTAGAATATCATCAAAAAGTTGAATTATTTCAGTAATTCCATTCAAAAAGTGAAACTTGTATACTGTATACTTTCCTTCCACACATAGTGATATGTCATTTTTATTATTACAACTGACAGCCAATGAAAACACCAAATTCAGTATCTCAGAAAATTAGAATATTCTGAAAAGGCTCAATATAGAAGACACCTGGTGCCACACAAATCAGCTGATTAACTCAAAACACCTGCAAAGGCCTTTAAAAGGTCCCTCAGTCTTGTTCTGAAGGCTCCACAATCATGGGGAAGACTTCTGACTTAACAGTTGTCCAAAAGATGACCATTGACACCTTGTACAAGGAGAGTAAGACACAAAAGGTGATTGCTAAAGAAGCTGGCTGTTCGCAGAGCTCTGTGTCCAAGCACATTAACAGACAGGCGAAGGGACGGAAAAAATGTGGTAGAAAAAAGTGTACAAGCTCTAGGGATGACCGCACCCTGCAGAGAATTGTGACGACAAACCCATTCAAAAATGTGGGGGAGATCCACAAAGAGTGGACTGCAGCTGGAGTCAGCGCTTCAGGAACCACCACGAAGAGACGCATGAAAGACATGGGATTCAGCTGTCGCATTCCGTGTGTCAAGCCACTCTTGAACAAGAAACAGCGTAAGAAGCGTCTCGCCTGGGCCAAGGACAAAAAGGACTGGACTGCTGCTGAGTGGTCCAAAGTTATGTTTTCTGATGAAAGCAAATTTTGCATTTCCTTTGGAAATCAAGGACCCAGAGTCTGGAGGAAGAGCGGAGAAGCACAGAATCCACGTTGCATGAGGTCCAGTGTAAAGTTTCCACCGTCAGTGATGGTGTGGGGTGCCATGTCATCTGCCGGTGTTGGCCCACTCTGTTTCCTGAGGTCCAAGGTCAATGCAGCCATCTACCAGGAAGTTCTAGAGCACTTCATGCTTCCTGCTGCTGACCAACTTTATGGAGATGCAGATTTCACTTTTCAACAGGACTTGGCACCTGCACACAGTGCCAAAACCACCAGTACCTGGTTCAAGGACCATGGTATCCCTGTCCTTGATTGGCCAGCACTCGCCTGACCTTAACCCCATAGAAAATCTATGGGGTATTGTGAAGCGGAAGATGCAATACGCTAGACCCAACAATGCAGAGGAGCTGAAGACGACTATCAGAGCAACCTGGGCTCTCATAACACCTGAGCAGTGCCACAGACTGATCGAGTCCATGCCACGCCGCATTAATGCAGTGATTGAGGCAAAAGGAGCCCCGACTAAGTATTGAGTGCTATACATGCGCATTCTTTTCATGTTCATTCTTTTCAGTTGGCCAACATTTAAAAAAAAAACATTTTTTTTCATTGGCCTTTTCAATATTCTAATTTTTTGAGATACCAAATTTGGAGTTTTCATTAGTTGTCACTTATAAATATCAAAATTAAAAGAAATAAACATTGGAAATACATCAACCTGTGTGCATTGCATGAATATAATGTACAAGTTTCACTTTTTGAATGGAATTACTGAGATAAATCAAGTTTTTGATGGTATTCTAATTTACTGGTCAGTCCCTTTTCACAGGTGGGGTGAAGTGTAATGGCCTCAGAACCCAGGTAAAGTTTAGTTCTGGGATTATCGACCACAGCCTCCCAACTTGGCTAGCAGATACAGCCTGATGATACAGGGGTCTTGTACTGTATGTTGGCCAGCCAGAACTTGATTAATTGTGCGGCTAGCAACAGTTACCCAAGAGATCCTTCACCCTGCATTCTGGTGCATTCACTGGTGACTGGTTATACAAAGCTTAGTGGGTCTCCAACCCTGTGGTCTTGGGGGCCATCTGTACCAGGTAGCCTTCCAGGCCAGACCAGCAAAATGGACCCCGTATCCACCAGGGCTCTGCATGGAGTGTCATTAAGAGCACAGTCCAGGTACAGTCCATTTGTCCGGCCCAGGTGACCCAGACACAACTGTGACTTGGCAAAGGAGGGAGGATGAGTTGTGGGTGACAGTTCCCCCATTGTGCCACCCCGCTCTAGTTTTGACAGAGGCTGAGGAGCTGGGCTTCGTGGGACTGGTGCTGGGCAGTGACATGTGATGTGACCTGACTCTCTGCACCGGTAACATCCTTCTGGAGGCTGCCAGGCTGTTCTGCTAGTTCCTCGCCAAGGTCGTTGCAGGGGTGGGGTGGTTGCTTGGCAGGTGATCTCTTCATCACTTCCCTCATATGCAGCCTGACACACTCTGTGCCTTGTGTTGGTGGGGCTTTCTCCCATGGACAGCACATGTTCAACCCGCTCTGATTCAGTTAAGGCTGCCGTCAAGGTCTTTGGTGCATACAGGCAGATGTGTTCTTGAAGTCGTTCTGGCTGAGGTCAGACAAAAGCTTAGAGTGCCAGCTTATCCTGCACTGTTGCAGGGAAGGTGGGGTACCCGTGCCTGGCATAAAAACGGAGATCTGCAGCATATGTACCCAGACTCTGTGCCTCTTTTCTCCGTTGGCTGACAAGCTTGTCTTGGGCATCATCAGCATGAAGATGGTGGCCAAAATGGTGTTTCATTGCTCTTTCCATGGCTTGGCAGTCAAATCTCTTCAGGTTGGAGGTCTGAGAATCTGCAGGGCTTTTCCCTCCAAGGCAAGGGCGACTTGACTGCTGTCTCTTCCGCTGAACAGGCATTGAGCTGGGATGCCAGTTGGACTTGAATGAGGTAAGCCTCTTGATAGGGGGGTAGAATGATTGGACCCAATCCTTGCACAACTGGTTGGCAGAGACGTTTATTGGCGGATGGTCGGGGACAGAAAGCGAGTCAGTCACCCGGGTCGGAGACTGAGCAGGTGGTCGGGGACAAAGGCAGGTTGGGACTCTGGGGCTGGGATGCAGATGGCAGGTCGGGAACTAAGCAGGCCGGCAACGGGTAGACTGGCAGGGAAAAACGCTGGAGAGTCATGAGGACACAGGACAATCTGGCAGGGAAGAGAAGGAACAGGTGGGTTAAATATCCAGGTGAGCAGGTGATGCCAGTTGGACTTGAATGAGGTAAGCCTCTTAATAGGGGGGTAGAATGATTGGACCCAATCCTTGCACAACTGGTTGGCAGAGACGTTTATTGGCGGATGGTCGGGGACAGAAAGCAAGTCAGTCAGCCGGGTTGAGACGGGAGCGGGTGGTCGAGGACAAAAGCAGGTCGGGACTCCGGGGCTGGGACGCAGACGGCAGGTCGGGAACAAAGCCGGTCGGCAACAGGTAGACTGTCCTGTGTCCGCATGACTCTCCAGTGTTTTCCCTGCCAATCTGACAGGGAGGAGAAGAACAGGTGGGTTAAATATCCAGGTGAGCAGGTGCAGATAATTGGTGGTAATGAGTGATGTGGGACTGATGGTGCCTTCAGGGGGAACACGGACAGTTGAGTACTGGCCAGGCAGAAAATCATGACAGAACTCCCCCCCAGGGGTGTCTCCTGACATCCCAAAACCTGGTGAAAGCACTGCCAGAGGAAAGGCTAACCGAGGCCTCCCCAACAGAGAGCAAAACTCACGCCAGAAGGTGGACATAAACTGGGGACCTCGGTCTGAGACAACGTCGACTGGGATGCCATGGAGCTGGACTACACGGAGGAGGATCAGTTCGGCAGTCTCCTTTGCCAAAGGGAGTTTCCTGAGTGGAACGAAGTGTGCCATCTTACTGAATCTGTCTACTATGTCCAGAATAACGGAGTGCCCAGCAGAGGGGGGAAGGCCGGTGATGAAATCCAGGGAAATGTGAGACCAGGGGCAACTAGGAATGGGGAGTGGGTGAAGATGGCCTGCTGGCGCCTGATGGGATGGTTCGTGTTGGTTGCAGGTTGGGCAGACTCGAAGAACTGGTGCACATCCTCCCCCAAGGTGGGCCACCAGAACCGTTGTTGGACGAACTCCCTGCTTCTCTGGGTGCCTGGATGACAGGTTAGCTTGGAGGAATGTGACCACTGCATAACCTCTGACCTGAGTGACGCCGGTACAAACAGTTGGTTAGGTGGACAGGCACTCGGACCCTACTGGCCGGCAGAGACAACTTTCACCCTCTCCTCAATGTTCCAAATGAGGGGGGCCATCAGGTGGGAGGGAGGAAAAACTGGGGCTGGCTCCGACTGGGGACTGTCCTTGAGGAACTGGTGTGATAAGGCGTCGGGCTTGATGTTGCGGGACCCTGGGCGGTAAAAAAGTGAAGTTGAACCGGGTGAAAAACAGACCAGCGTGATGGCTGTGAATTGAGCCGTTTTACCGTTGTTGGATTGCAATACCTCTCGCATGTCATTGCCAATCCACGTGTTCCTGAAATGAAGACCTCAAAAAGAAATGCCAATTTCAAAGTGTATTTAACAATAGAATCAATTCAAGACAAATATTACAGAGGTCCGGGCCAGTTCATAACCCTACAATAACAAAGTTAAATCTCCAGGACATGAAGTCTGACAACTAAACTATCCCTTGACCCAGTCTTTTATAGAACACAGATGCAAATTCAATATTCTTCCAGTTCAACCCGGTTCTTCTGGTTAGATGACCTCGTCTTCTTCCAATCCTGGTTGGTGTTGGTATCAGTCCATCTTCAGTGTCTTCCCAAATGGCCAGTTCAAAAGTTCACCTTCCTGCAAGTAGACCTCTCTCCCCCCAGCATGATGTCCTGCTTCCTGATGAATGTTTACCACCTTCAGCCTTGCTGGTTCCTGAGCTCCCCACTAAACAATCCTGTCAAAGAGTGTCTAATCTTTATTACACTTGGTAAATGAGTCCACCATGCCCAACTTCTAAAAGAAAACAGGAACAAATGGTAAAACCCATAAGTTAAACACACTCTTCAATTCCCCCCTTTTGGCCTAGCCTATGCTAGGCCAACACTAACAATTCATTGACAGCTCCCTTCGATATAATCAAGAATCACCCCTGTGTAACCCAGGCAGATCTCTCCCCCTTTGCCTTGCGATCCTGCCCACAACGCACAAAATCAGAATCCTGATCATTGTGCCGTCTCCTTTAGATGTCCCGTATCTGTCCAAGCGTTCTTTGTGGGTTATTTGCTGGGGTACACTGAGTCCAGTGCTACCAGGTGTCACCTTTTCCTTTCAGGCAGACAGCATGTGAGGTCCGCTCTGCCACTTGAAAGGGACCAGTCTACTAGGCCTCCGACCACTTCCGCTTGCTCACTCTGAGGACTCACTCCACCGTGTGTGGAATTCCCGAGTTCTCCGTAGATGTACTTAGAGTTGACCTGTTGGGAGAAAACAGTCGCTTTTAGTTGATCAAAATATGGCTTATATTTCAGAAATGGTGCTGATTGGCCAATGGATTTTCCACTCCTGGTCCTGGAAAGGGGATACCCCTCTCGAGCTCAAAGGGGGTGAATCCTGTCCGGGAGCTAACTGAGCTCCTTACTGACATCAAGGCTATCGGAAGTGCCTGTGTCCATTTCGTTCCACTGTGAGCACATATCTTGCCAATTTTACTCTTCAGTGTCTGATACATTCTTTCTACCTTCCCTTGTGATTGTGGATGATAGACAGTGCCAAATACATGTTTAAGGCCTAGTGTCTTTACTTTCTGTAAATCTTTGTTCTTGAAATGCGTTCCATTGTCAGATCTAATTCGTTGAGGGAAACCAACATATTTAATCATATATTTAATAACACTTTTTGTGTCTAATTTTATGGGAACCACCTCTGGGCAGCCAGTGTATGCATCCACCACCAAAAGGTATCGGAACCCATTAACCCCATCTATCATGTGGTGTTCCCTCAGTGTGTCAGGCCGTGGGCCTCTTCCAGAACGGCATCTACCAGGCTAGGCAGGAGAACAGGTCTTCTGTCTGGGCCCCGCCAAATTCCTTCAACTTTCACAGCCCCCCTTTCCTTCCAAACTTCTCATGTGGAGAAGCTTCATCTTGACCACAACCCAGTCTTTCCCTGTCGTATCTTGGAAGGATCTCATGAACTGTCTTATCTACCAACAACAAACTGTAACTTGGTTTACAGCCTTCTGCCTTCTTTGCTGCCTGGTCTGTCGCCTCATTACCTTTTCCATCTAAAGAATTCTCATGGAACCTCTTCTGGTTCCATGAGTGCCCGTGCCAATTGCCTCTGGTTCATGTTTTATAGGAGAGCCTGATGCTGTGTTAAACCCTGTACGCAACCATTGACAAAGTTCTAACTGTATGGCTCCCACTACATATGCTGAATCTGTAGATCGTGACTCTTTCCCTTTGATATTTCTAACGCCCTCATAACTGCCTTCAACTCTGCAAGTTGTGCTGAGTTACATTGTTATATTTCCTGTTTCTACTTCCTCAAAACCCTCTTCTCACTTTCTAAGATGTACTCTAACTTTTTCATCTCTCCTCACATCCATGTGGTTCACCCTCTCCCATACCATCTGCCATATTTATCCAGGAATCTGAGTCGAGGTCCAATCTGTGACTTTCTTTAACTTTTATCATAGGACCAAGGTCCTTTGCCTGATGTTCAGAATGGATGGCCTGGGTAACGTGGGGACACGCTTCCTCAGCCATCTCATACCACTCATTTTGTTCAGCAGTAAGGTCAACCTGCGCAGCCACACCTTCAGGCCCAACAAACATGGTGATGTAATCCAGAAATCTCCCTGTAACTTGCTCAAGGTTTCTTCCTGTTAAATGAGTTTTTCCCTTGCCACTGTTGCTTGTCTGGGGTTAGGCCATGGATTCTGTAAAGCGGCTTGAAACAATTTTGATTGTATAAGACGCTATAAATAAAGATTGATTGAACTTTCTCTAAATGCATCCTGATACACCTCATTCTCACGGTCGTAAAATAGGGTGACATGATAAGGATCAACTGGTGGGGCAAAAGGACTTAGCAACGACAACTAGGGCCTCCAGCTCTGAAACAATGCCACAACAGCAACACTAGGTGAGGTCTCCGGCTCAAGTTCTCCCCAATAAATGTGTCCACTCTCCCTGTGCTGGAGAGAGTGTCGGACTCATCAACATTTGTCCCTTCACACCTGGGTGTGAACCACAGCAGTTCAATTTCAGTCCATTAGGAAATTGCACCACCAGACCTTTGTCTCCACACAGAATAGCTGCTCCTGCCCTCACAAGGAGATCTCGTCGCAACAGATTGTTAGGGCAATGTGGTGAAATCACGAAGGGGTGCAATACAGTGTCCAGCAAAATGATTCACTAATGGCATAGAAAATGGCAGTCTCTCCGGTCTCCCCGAGAACCCCACAAGCTCAACAGTGTCAGATGAGATCAGCTCCGGTGATAAATTCCATGAGATAATGGAATAGCGGGCTCCTGAAAGAATGCCCTCTTCCCTGCACCGTCATGTGGACGAGGGGATCTGCCTTTGCCATAGACCATACCCTTTGCAGGTGTGACACTGATCTCGGCCAAAGTACCCACCTATCAAGCCGTATCCCTGCCCGCCGCATCTCCCACGCATGCCTCCTCTGGAACTAACCCAATACGGGTTTGTAAGAACAAAATCTTGCTGCGTACCTAATGGATCTGGCTGCACCAGCCAAGGAAACTGCTGAACCATCTGTTTCTCTTCCTTTTGTTTATCACTGCCATAAATCAATCTTACCACCTTCTCCCTGTGCTCAGCCCTAGCAAGTCCTCCTGAAGGATCAATTCTCTTAACTTGTTTTAATTGATCCTGTAATTTTAAAGATGTTTGATGTAGATTTTTGACTCTCTTGTTTAATATAGTTTGTTGGGTGATTTTAGGGCGAACCACTTGACCTTCCTCTCTACATTCATTTTTTCCTAACTTATCTCCAAGCTCTTCCTGTCCCTGCTTAATCCTGTTAACCTGTCTCCTAAATTCCCACACTGTCTCTTGTAATTCCTGCAGTTCATCCCTGTCCCTGTCTAACTGACCAATATTAATAGTCAAAACTGGCAATAGATATGGGGGTGGGGAAGAGGTAGTAGGTAATGATGGGTAAAGACTACTGTTAAGTGTCAGTGTATGGTTTGGATCTTCTAATGGAGGCTTCTCAACATTAGGTAAGCTCCTAGATCTGCAGTTGTGCACTGCACATCCACAAGATGTATCATTTGATGCTTATCTTCTAACTCCTTACCCTGTTTTTGCCATGGTTTTCCTGCTATAAATCCTAATTTTGGATTATCAAGATGATCCTGTAATTTGGTGTGAATTTCTTATTCCCACTTACACACTGCTTTAGCCAAATTAACCTTCACCCCTGGGGGGGGGATCTTTTACTTCTGAGCTTCCTTACACAACTTTTATTGCATCCAATTCTTTCCCTGTCCTCTTTTCATGCCACTCACAACCTGATCAAGAGTCCACTTCCACTGTTCTTCCACAGACCGAGGACAGGGAGAACTTTTTCCCTGATCCCAACGCGCTTTACCACATTCCAGTTCCATCTTTATGCTCCCAAGTGAGATTGAATGTGAATGACTCCAACAGTCAACTCAATGCCTCAGTGAAACAAGCTTCTAGATCAAAATTCCTTGATCCGGTTCCACTCTGGGGGTTAATTCCCAAGGACAAAGAGCCTTTTAATTCACATTCACTCTGGCACTTTTTCAACCCACACAAAAAAACAATTCTCGGGCGTCGGGAGTGTCCGTCCCGTCAACTGCGCTCCGAGGCCCAACCCAATTTTTTTTTTTATTTATATATATATATATATATATATATATATATACATACATACACACACACACACAGTACCATTTCCGGTTTACACCAACAGCTCAAATTTACCGTCGCCGTCATCAATTTACTTAGACGGCCTCCAACCATTACTCGCTTATCGACGGCCTCCAACCGCCCACTTTTACTGACGACCTACTGACCGCTTGCTGCAGTGTTTTTGCTAATTGCTATATTTGTATCTGGAATTTATAACTAGGACACCTCACTTGACAGTGATGACAATTTTTTGGAAATTGCCAATGTGCAGAGCTTTAACAGGTGTCTGCTTACCTTTTTATTAGGGATTCCTTTGCCGTCAGTTGTCCTCTGAAGTGACCTTTGTTTAATTCTTTGCCTCAGATGATTTCTTGGTCTTCATCACGCGGGGGTCACCAAATTGTTGGATTGCAATACCTCTCGCATGTCATTGCCAATCCACGTGTTCCTGAAATGAAGACCTCAAAAAGAAATGCCAATTTCAAAGTATATTTAACAATAGAATCAATTCAAGACACAATTACAGAGCTCCGGGCCAGTTCATAACCCTACAATAACAAAGTTAATTGCCAGGACATGAAGTCTGACAACTAAACTATCCCTTGACCCAGTCTTTTATAGAACAGATGCAAATTCAATGTTCCTCCAGTGCAATCCAGTTCTTCTGGTTAGATGACCTTGTCCTCTTCTTCCAATCCTGGTTGGTGTTGGTATCAGTCCACCTTCAGCATCTTCCCAAATGGCCAGTTCAAAAGTTCATCTTCCTGCAAGTAGAACTCTCCCCCCAGCATGATGTCCTGCTTCCTGATGAATGTTTACCACCTTCAGCCTTGCTGGTTCCGGAGCTCCCCGCTAAACAATCCTGTCAGAGTGTAATCTTTATTACCCTTAGTCATGGTGGACTCATTTACTTCTAAAAGAAAACAGGAACAAATGGTAAATACTACATAATAAGTTAAACACTCTTCACTGTGCAGATATACTTCAGGTTCTTGTGGTCTGTCCAAACAAGAAAAGGAACCTTCATAGCTTCGAGCCAGTGCTGTCACTCCAAGGCCAGTTTTACTGCCAGTAGTTCCCGGTTACCGATGTCGTAGTTCCGTTCCGCAGGACTTGGGCGACAGAAGAAAGCGCATGGGTGCAGCTTCTGATCAGAAGCAGAGCGCTGAAACACTGCCCCCACTCCCGTATCAGAGGCATCAACCTCCACCACAAACTGTCAGTCAGGATCAGCCAGCTGAAGAATAGGGGCGGTGGTGAATCGAGTCTTCAGTGCTTTGAAGGCTTGATCGGCTTGCGGGCCCTGGGAGGATATTTCCTTGGAGGAAGTGAGCCGTGAGCGAAGCCGGCAAGGTGCTGTAGCCCTGAATGAAGCGCCGGTAGAATTTGGAGAAATCCAGAAAATGCTGTAGTTGTTTGTCTTGGGGACCAACTAGGTGGAGACTGCGGAAACCTTGTTGGGGTCCATTTGGGAACTTCCTTCTGCGATAATATAGCCCAGAAAGGAAGCCATAGGAACATGGAATTCGCACTTCTCGGCTTTCACAGAGTTTTCCAAAAGTCGTTGCAGGATAGCCCTGACCTGGTGAATGTGTTCCTGCATAGATATGGAGAAAATCAAGAGGTCATTCAAATATAAGAAAACTGAAACGTTGAACATATCCTGAAGGACAACGTTCACCAGTGCCTGAAAGACTGCAGGAGTATTGGTTAAGCCAAACGGCATAACCAGGTACTCGTAGTGCCCGGTGGGGGTGTTGACTTGTAGTGCCCGGTGGGGGTGTCGTCCCTCTCCCAGATGGGGACCAGATGATAAGCGTTTTGGAGATCAAGCTTAGTGAAAACCTTAGCCCCCTGGAGGAGCTCAAATGCAATAGTCATGAGGGGCAGTGAGTACCGGTTCTTAACCATTATATCGTTCAGACTGTTGCAGTCAATGCAGGGCCTGAGAGACTTGTCTTTCTTCTCCACAAAAAAGCGTGCACCAGCAGGGGAAGACGAGGGCCAAATGATGCTGGCTGCCATGGAGTCATTGATATAGGCCTCCATTGCTTCCCTCTCGGGGCCTGAAAGAGAATAGAGCCGCCCCTTAGGGGGAGAGGTGCCTGGAATGAGGTCAATTGCACAATCGTATGGGCTGTGAGGGGCAGAGAAGTTGCCTTGGCCTTAGAAAAGGCTTCATCCAAGTCATGGTACTCACGTGGAACCTTGGAAAGGTCAGGCAGGCCAAGGGAGGGTGCAGAAAGCTGAGGAGCTGATGCTTGCTTAAGACAAACCCCACCCCAGGATTGCTGCCACTGACCAGTCAACATGGGGGTTATGGTGGGACATCCAAGGGTAGCCCAGGATCAACGGAATATGGGGTGAGGAGAGGATGTGGAACCGAATGGTCTCATGGTGGTTTCCTGACAACAGCAACCTCACTGGCTCAGTTTGGTGCGTAACCATCCCCAGCAAGTGCCCGTCCAGAGCCCGGGCTGGCACTGACTTAAGCAACAGCAGGCAGTCAAGGACAGAGGGGGTTTTAAAAGATGTGCTCACCAATAACTCCTCACCTACTGATGAGCTCCCCCTTAGCGGACAGTTGGCCAGGAAGTGACCGGGCTGGCCACAGAGGCAGAGGTTCCCCTTTCGGTGCCGCTCCCGCTCCTCAGGGGTCAGGGTTGTGCGACCAGCCTGCTTGGGTTCCATACAGCTGGGGACAGGGTCTGCTGAGTCTTGGGTCAGGCCTGAGGCAGGGTTCCGCGGGAACCGAGTGATGGGTGTCGGTTGTCTCTCTCTGGCGAGTGAATCCGGAAGTCAATATTGGTCGCCAGGGCGATGACGTCATCAAGGGCCTCAGGGAGGCTGTGAGACACCAGCTCATCTTTGACATAATCAGCAAGGCCATGCACGTAAACAGCAGGTGTCATGGAGGGCACCCTCGTGCCAGTTGCTTTGACGGGCTTTAGTCCAGAAATCTATGGAGAAGCCAGCTACTGACCTTCGCCCCTGATGTAAGCTCAAAAGCCCTCCCACATCGGTAGAGTTAGCGCCTTGACCGAAGACTGTGCATAGCACAGCTGAAAAGGCATCAATCAGGAGTTCTCTTCTCCCACTCTGCGGTTCCCCACAATCTAGCCCTGTCCGTTAGCTGGTTGGCCGTAAAGGTCTCTTCTGAGGCAAAAGTCAGGGGTTGCAGAGAAAAATAAATTGAGCAATTGGTCATAAAGGGGTTGCACCCCTCAGACTCACCAGCATATCATTCCGGGGGTCCAATACGAGGTTCAGACAGTTGCCTTGGAGTGGAAGGGGAAAATGCAGCCCGGGCTGGCTCAGGCAGAGGGTTAGCAGGACCAAGCTGGGCTATGGTGGCCGTTAATTGTTGCACCTGGCTGACAAGGGAGGAAAGTTTAAGATTGTACTGAGAGGGGAGTGGAATGATTGGACCCAATCACAGCACAATTGGTTGGCAGAGACATTTATTGGTGGATGGTCGGGGACAGAAAGCAAGTCAGTCAGCCGGGTTGAGACGGGAGCGGGTGGTCGAGGACAAAAGCAGGTCGGGACTCCGGGGCTGGGACGCAGACGGCAGGTCGGGAACAAAGCCGGTCGGCAACAGGTAGACTGTCCTGTGTCCGCATGACTCTCCAGTGTTTTCCCTGCCAATCTGACAGGGAGGAGAAGAACAGGTGGGTTAAATATCCAGGTGAGCAGGTGCAGAGAATTGGTGCTAATGAGGGATGTGGGTGTGGATTCCAAGTTATAGCAAACTCAAACAGATTACTGCTAGCTTTTCCTGCAGTTCCTGTGCACCATACACTGCTCAACTCCAGGAAGTACCACTTTATGTTCAGAACACAAAACATGTGAATGAAGGGAGGTCTCTAACCACGCACATAACCTCACTTATGGTGTCAAGGTAATATCCCAAAAGTAATTAAAACTAAATAGATAAATGAACTAGAACTTAATCAGACAGTAACACTGAAAGTTGCCAAACTGCCAAAGTTAACATTTATGGTGGTTTAAAACAGAGTTAACACCAACTTAAACTCAGACACACTGTCACAAAGCATGCTGGTGTGGCAAGTGGAGAGAGGTAACTGTCTACGACAATGCCACCTGGGGAATTTCACCCCAGGAATTTCGCCAACAACAATTACCTGGTTAGGCACACGCAGATAAGCTTCTACTATGGGGCAGAGACCAGATTGAGGGTTACTTTCTACCATTTTATTATTACATCCATTTCTTAACCAAAGATTAAACCGGCTGTACAAGGTTCAATCAACAAAAAGGGGTGGACAGGGCTGGGGCCCCACCTGCAGGTAAAACTAAATTGGAGGAGAGATAAACAAACCAAAAACACCCTTGCCACTGCAAACATCACACACTAGGGCTGTGATGAAACCGCCCTCCACCAGGGGTTGGGTCCCCGCCGTGGCCCACAGCACCTGTCCACAAAGAGGTACAATTAAAAATTTCGGTGGTAAACAATTAGACGCGACGAGCGCACACACTGTGACCAAATACTGTGACCAAAAAAACATGACTTAAAAAAACATGACATCAAACAAGAAACGAAAAGAAACAAAGTCTAGGAAGAGAAAGGGTAAAGTTAAAACAATTTACAAACACTGTACAAGTCTAAAAATAAAGGAAATGGCTCCGTGGTCGCCTCGGCAACAACGCTGCGGCGCAGCGCCGTTCCGCCGAGCGCGAGAGAGTCCCGAACTAAAGGACTGAGCCAAAGCAGCAGTGGGTACATTAAACGACGTAGTCTGTGCCGACTTTATTGGGTGACGTCACCACTCCGCGAGGGGTTCCAGCTGGGGCAACGCGACCCACTGGCACCAGCCGGCAGCCAACTGCAGCGACAACAGCCCCGTTACCATTGGTTTCCCAGCTGAGTGAGTGGGGGAGTCAGTGACGCGCATTGCTGCGCCTTACCTGCCCAGTTACCTGCCCAGTGCAAGGTAGCGCGCGCGCCCTTACGGCAAAGCGCTCTGGACGGAAGGACGGCGGGAGGAAGCGCCAACCTTCTGCGACAGTAGCAAGCACGCGTTCGATCACTATTGCACTTTCAGTGGTGACCACAGGGAGAATACACATTAGCATGCCTCGCTTCTACCTTGGCGCTGCCAGACAGCGTGCTCGCTCTGGGAAGCAGGTCCAATTGGGTGAACAGCCCAGATAAGCTGCAACCACGCCGAAGCAGCCCATCTTTACGAGGCCAAGCCGGTGCACGGCACCACACCGTACCGTCGTCGAAGGGGGAAACAACTAAAGCCAGCTGGAGGCAGTGCCTTATGTAGACCTTTTCTGCCCCGCCCACCAATTAAGGTGGTACCTCCAGGTGGCACCAGTGCGGAGGGCAGACCACGCCCTGCCACACTGGGAAATCCTTACATCACAGGTGTCAAACCAGCTCCACAAAGGGCCGTGTGGCTGCAGGTTTTTTTTCCAACCCAGCAGCAGCACACCAGACTGGACTCATTTAATCAACTCACCTGAATCTTCAGACAGCTGATTGGTCAAACTGGGTGTGCTTGACTGGTTGGAACAAAAACCTGCAGCCACACGGCCCTTTGTGGAACTGGTTTGACACCTGTGGGCTACAGTATTGTTTATTATTTCTGTTAATATCTCCATTGTAAGAGGTGAGGTTGAGTGAAGTTACCTGTATTAATTTAAGAGCGAAAGGCATTATGCTCTTTTTTGTAATAAAGGTGAGCTTCATTCTTTTATCCATCAAGCATTTACTTGCACCATTATGGTGCAACTGTGCATCATTGTTATAAGTACATTATTTGAATGGAATAATGGATGTGTACTTGTGATGTTTATTTCACACCACACCATTGTGGTTGCCCATTTAAATAAGCTATTGATTGATTCATTTCTCCTGTTAGTTTCACATTACTTTGGTAATTCGTTTTTTTCTCCATAATTTAACATTCTGTGACAGTTATTTGGGGTTGATGGATACCTTTCTAAATATAAAGCTCAGGATGGCTTCTGTGATCCATTTGGACACTTTAGAGCACAGGTGCCAAACCGGTTCCACAAAGGGCCGTGTAGCTGCAGGTTTTTTTTCCAACCCAGCAGCAGCACACCAGACTGGACTCATTTAATCAACTCACCTGAATCTTCAGACAGCTGATTGGTCAAACTGGGTGTGCTTGACTGGTTGGAACAATTACATTGTGTTTGACTACAGGTCTATTACGGTCAGTCCTTTGATCTCTAATTAAGTTCTATATCATGTGATTGCAGTTATTTTGGTGATTTATTTGAGTATTTGCACCTAAAGACATTTTTCTTTCCTGTTTGTTTTTTGCAGAAACACAGACACACACACACACACACACACACACACACACACACACACACACACACACACACACACACACGTTGACCTGCAGTTAACTGCCTAAACTGTACAGTCTCCTGTCATTGTGTCCTGACCAAAGCCCCAGGGGCGAATGAAGCTTGAAACCCCATAGGAACTAACCCTAAACTGTCCTCTAGTCTACTCTATCCAACAGTAACCTTTAAAGTCTTGATAGCTCATGAGACAGTTTATCAAAATAATATTAGTTTATAAGTGTGCTCTCGTTCACTGTACAATTTTAAAACAATTTAAAAAAAATAGTGTTCACAATAAAACAAAGGAACTAGGAAATCATTTTACATTATAAAAAAATATTCTAAAAATGCAACTGAAGGGAACTTAGAACTTAGAAAGGTTTTCGTTTTTTATTTTTTTTCTCTCCTTTTTTATTCATGGTTTTCTCCAGTCTTTTAAATGTGAGTCTGTGACTGATTCCTTTAAAAAAAATTGCATTTTATATTCATCAAAACAACAAATGGTCTGTACAAATGGATGCAATTGTAGTGTATTCCACAATGCATTTTATTTAAACACTAATAATTTTAATTGTGAGGGGTTGGATACCAAATAGTGAAGCAATGTCAGACAAGCTTGTTAATCCTTTTCAACATATATCTTAACAAATGTCTAACTGAAAAACAATAGCTTGCTTATTGTGTTTTTCTATTCATATTCCAACACATAAGCACCATTGTAGTAACCTTGTGCTTTCCAGATAGAGAATGCACAGTGGATGATGAGACCGCATGGTGAGCTTGCCTTTATCTGGCCCAGCAGGGGTGCCACTAGTCATCCTATCCATTCTCTGAAGCACTTGTCAGAGGACCACTTATCTGCTCACCCAGAACAGTAGCTGGCTTTCTGTCTAGGTTCATCCTCTCTCTCCCTCCACACATTATTTCATTGAAGTTCCTTTGTGAAGGAGAGTGCAGGCTAATACCTGTTCTATTTTGCAAAGCTCAGGAGCATCTTATCTCATGCAGGCAAAAATCGACAATATTGGCCTAGGAAGGGAGTAGCTAGGCCAGTATTGTTGGGGAGGTGGCTGAAGCTGTGCTAACCACTGACAGGATGGCAGCGTTATCTCAGTCTGAGCAGCCACAGCAACCTTTTCCATCTGCTACCCCACTTAGCAGTGTGCCCTTGAATATACATGAATACAGTTAGTAATAGCATTTAGGCTGATGAATGAACAATGTCTGGATGTCCATTACAGATGGAGCAGCTTTGTTCTCTCTGTGGTCACTGGCCATCAGGAAAAGATGCTTCTATTACTATTCTATTGCTATTGAACAGCAAATTAGAATCGCATAGTATGTCGCTAATTTAAAAGAAATGTTTTATTTTCATCCCCTTTGAACACAATCACTTATCTTATGATACCTTTTGTGTGCATTGCTGCTCTTTTGATCACTTTTTACTTTTAATGCAGATGAATACAATGCAGTACTTTACTCACTAAAGTTATATAGCAACAGTGCAGGAAAAAAAAAGTTTTTTTTTAAACTTTTTAATTAAAATCAGAGTGGGCTTATGTGAGCATTATTTAGATTAAACTGTCAGAAATTATGTTGGAATGTATTTTAAATGAGAAGTCAACTATGCTGGAAAAAGAAGTAAAATAGTTTAATTAAATCCCTACAGTTGTCATTAGTATGAAAGCTTCCAAAGTTGTGGTCACACATTACATGTCATGAGCTAAAAAGCTGATGAGTGCTGTTATTAGTAAGTTATTAACTTTTTAAGCACCCAGTTATGTTCATGGGATTACAAACACAAAATGTATAATCTTCTAAGACAACTTTGGTTAAGGACCATTGTTAAACTAAAATTTGTCTAATTAAACCCTGTTGACATTGACAGTGGAAATATAGACTGTAATGTCAAGATGCTTTTTTTTCATCTGCAAAAGAAATATTTATGCAGGCAAATTGCCTTAGTGTTGTCCCAAAAATTGAGGCACAGTAGCCAATGATTTCCACCTACCATCAGAGCTCACTCATCCTTTCTATAAATGAAACAAAAAAAGGCTCACAAAAAGGAAAGAGTTTGTTTTTATCATCTACTATATAAAATCATCTACTGTATAAAAGTCTGCATTTTACTTATTTTTCAAATACGTTTTCAACCAAGCTCTTTAAAAAAAAATCAGGTGATATATTCCAAGCCATCTTTTCTGTGAACACCATCACAACAAATGTAATCATGTGAGGAAGGAAAAAAAAAGAAAACAACTATGCAATGAAGGCAGAAGATAGTGCCACAAATGTCTACATTCAGCAATTGTCAGTATGTGCATTCAGGGGTCCATCTTGGTTTCTGTCAAAACATTAAAAAAATCAGCTTAGATGGGACACCCATGGCTTGAAACTGTCATTTCAGTGACTTGAGACAAATTGAGAGACATGGGTCACTTGTCAACCACATGTCAGGGGAGGCCAATCCCTGAATGCCCCCCAGGGTGAATTTCTCTGTGCCAGACATTTTTCTGATAGCAAAGAGTTTAACAACCATACTGAACTGTTTTGGCTTATGTAGCAGTCTCTTCAGATGCCTGTTGTGACATTTCAAACAGTCACAAACTCTCCCCTTCTGGAAATCACAAGTTCAGGCTCTGGTAAAAACTGCAACAATGTTATATTGAGACAGATATGACAGTTATGTGTGTATTCAGCAAAATGATGCTCGAAAAAAGTTACAAAATTCATCTTATCTTACAATATACAATTTCTCTGAAGTGATCAGAGGAACAGGACAGACAAGACAGAGGTTGCCAAATGTCAAAGGGTTAAGGACTAATAAATGGCTCAATTAAGTTTGCAATTTATTAAATATAGGTTGTCAACACATCAGTATCTGTTAGGATATCCTGTCACAGCTGCGAGCAGTCCCGCCCTCGGAAACGCCCCAGCACCTATCAGGCCAATTAGGTGGCTCCCCCGGTAAACCTGACTGCCTTCTGTCCCCAACTTCGCCCACGGATGGACTCATCTGGTTCCCGCTTCCCAGCCCACCTGTGTTGCTCTGTAAATAAAGCAGTGGAAAACCGAACTCTAGTCTCGCTCATGGGTACTCGCCTGATTTCTGACATATCCATCAACTTAACTCTATTTAAAATTAGATCAAGAGCCGACCATTCACTATTATGATGAGCTATTATTAAGATTATCATCTGAGTGAAACATGATTGAATGAAGGGAGCCTAGCTACTTTCATAAATGAGACAACACCTAACCAAATGTTAGTTTTAAAATCAGATGTCAAAATGTTAAGAAAGGAAGCACTGTTGATGTCTTTAAAGATTTATTTAATCCGAGGAAATTAATTTCAGTGATTTAACTTCTGTGGATAGCTTGTGTTTTTTCTTACAGGACATCCTAAAATTCTGTTTTTATTCATTTATAGACCTCCTGTTAAAAGAATCATATTGTAAATGAGAACACTGTTGCTAAGTTTATGGAGGCCATTTCGGCCATTGCACCTTTGAAATCCAAAACATAATCCTAGACAGAGTTTTTTAATGGTTAAAACCCTGAGAACAAAGTGCAGGAAAGCAAAGCATGATTGGAATAAAACTAAATAAACGATTCACCATGATGCAACTTGGCATAACTAGGCTTTGTAACATGTGTTCTTAGAACAGAAATACTTTTTATTGCCTTTTAGCAAGCTACACGGAACAAAACTAACCTACAATGCTTAGTTAATCACAGACAATAATTAATTATTAGCATAGCTGTGAATTCAAATACACACACTATCAATGTGGACAAAATAACACATTTGATACTTTATTTGCCTCTCATTCCTGTAGGTAGCGTGGCTGATTTGACACAGCAAGTCAGTGCAGAGCTGGCTGGATGTGTACTGGAATTGAAAAAATGCTACCTTTAACCGTGATTTCTATATTTAAGCTCTTGTTCTCATAATTAATTTATTTGCATGTTGTTATATGTATATTGTTCTGTTCTTTTCCACCTTCTCCTTTACCCATCTGGCCATCAGCAGGAGGTTCCCCCATATGAGCCTGATCCTGCTTAAGGTTTCTTCCTGTTAAAGGTGATTTCCTTGCCACTGTTGCTTGTTAGAGGTCTGGCCCTGGGTTTCTGCAATGCACCTGGAGACAATTTTGATGGACACTATATAAATAAATTGTGCTGAATTTAAGACAAGGAACCAAAAATCTATAGAAGCAGTTCATCATCTAAAATCTTTAGCTTGCTCTCAACATGATGTCATCTGCCTTTTAAAATGAAAAAAAACCAAAAAACTTTTGTGAAACCAGTTTGTCCTGATTTCCAGCTAATAATTCAAAGCTAACTTCAATATGGCATTGGTCTCAAACCTCTGAAGGGAAATGTGATTAAGCCACTCTTTAAAACAGGCGACTTCATGTTTCTTATTAACCAAATACAGACCAAGTTCAGATATTATGTTTATAGCCACAATTATTGAGAACATGATTTTTAATCAACTCATTATTTTCTTGAATATACTTTTAAAAAGATTTGGAACTTGGGAAAGCCTCAGTGGATTGGTTTTGCAATGCTTCAGGTCTTATTTAAAGGAGCAGAGGGTTTTTATTTTTTTGTTTTTCTTTCTCTTTATTTTCTTGTTTTTTTTTATGACCATTGGACATTATGAGTCCGACTGATTTGGTGTTCCACAGGAGTCAAGCCTTGGGAATATTATATTATTTGTATATGATACACATGGCCACATTCTAAAGAATCTTAACGTTGGTTATCACAGCAGATGACATGCAAAATCTATTGAGCTCTTTCCCCAGACAACCTGAGAAAAACAGAGTTTCTATTTCACTGTTTACAGCATGTTAACAATTGAATGAATCAACGTTTAATAAAACAGCACAAAACTGAGGTTATTGTCTATGGAAATAAATAGAAAAGGTCTCCTGTTAAGAAATACCTTCAGTCATTGTCCCTAAAACAATAGACCAAGTCAGATATAGAATAGTAGTCATATCAAATCAATGACCAAAAAAGCTTTTTATTAACTCAACAACATATTCCAATTAAAAGGTTTTATGGCCAAAATGATCATGAAAAACTGATCAATGCTTTCATTTCCAATGAGCTCTCAGTCAGATATAGAATAGATTTTAAATTTCATCTACTGGAATATAAATCACAATGTGGCATATGTCCATGATTTATTATATGATTTTTGACATTGGGGGGCAACTGTGGCTAAGTCGGTAGAGTTGTCACGAACCAGGCGAGAACCCACGAGTGACACCAGAGTCCGGTTTAACACCGTTTTATTAGCAGGGTTGTACAGGGAGGCCAAGGTACAAATAGGCCACCCGATTGGCCTGATTGGCCGCAGGTGCGCAGCGCCGAGGTGGATCCGAGGGCGCGGCTGCTTGCAGCTGTAACAAGAGTGGGTCATTCAGTCACCAAAAGGTTGGCAGCTTGATCCCAGCTCTAAATGTCCCAATGGTGGAGTGTCCTTGGGCATGACAACACTTATTTGCCCCCAGTGGACCTTGCATGGCAGCAACCACCAATTGGTGTGTGAGTGGGTTAATGGGATGACCACAATGTTACTTCTGATAGTTAAAAACCTATTTTGATGAAAATACACAGGCAGGATTTGTAATTAGTGCTTTAGTTAGATTAGTTGAAATCGTGTCTGTGTTGTTACTGCATCATTCAAATTTCAAACTTGCTACATTACCTTATTTTGTAGCATCTGGAATAAGTTTTCATTTAAAACAAATTTAAAAAAAGTAGGCTGCCATCGTACCTATAAACACATTCAATATAAGATAATAACTACAAAGAAAATATTATTATTGTCGTTTTTTTATGTTTTATTTCTGTCTGTTTATAAAAATGAAAAAACACTTTGTTTATTGGAAGACCCTGCACCAGAAAGCAGTTAAATCCCCTGGACCAGGCTGCAGTAGTTATGATTGTCATGGATCCAATTTTCAGAGTAATATTATCGAGCATGGTGAAGTTGTCAGGACATTAAAATGAGCTAATATCTGCCAGACCAGCCACTATGCCAGCAAAGAGCACCCAATACAATGTCTTCTCTGTAAGTTATTTAAATGGGTAGACTGGAACTAATTTTAAATAAAGTCTAATTACAGACATCCTTTTGGGTATAATGAGAAATATAATATATTCTGTCATGAAATATGTCTTAGAAAATTGAGTGAAACAGGCTGAAAAACCATTATATCACCCTTTTAAAGTTCTATGGACCACATGACGTCAAAGTTCATGAGTTACATTCAGTTTCCTTTTTTAAGAAACAATGGCTTTATGTCCTCTGTGACAACCATGGTTTAAACTAGCATTCTGCCAAATAATTTCAAAATCCAACAATGACCTAATCATCTAAAAGCATTCAAATACCTTTTGTTTATACATTTACTTAATTATAGTGATGATAGCAAAGTTCAGTCAGACAACTTTTGATTAAACCAAGAACTTTGTTGCACACAATTATTCACAAATTGAATGTAGAAATGGATATAGAGGTGGGATTTCACTCCAAATGGTGGCACAGAGCAGCAGAATAGCACAGAGTCACAAAATAGCCAGGGAAGCAGAAGGTAGAGCACCATATAAGGAAGTGCAGCGGTTGGAGGTGATGAGGAAAGAGGGACATGTGACAGATCAGCTGGTCCAGAATTGAATTGACTGCCTGAACTAGCTCTGCAGGCTTTGGATCATAAAATATAAATTGTTAACTAGTGCTGATAGAAATTATATTCTATATCTGACTTGGTCTATTGTTTTAGGGAATAAAACAATAGACTCTTCCTCATAACTACTGCAGCCTGGTCCAGGGGTTTAACTGCTTTCTGGTGCAGGGTCTTCCAACAAACCAAGTGTTTTTTCATTTTTATAAACAGACAGAAATAAAACATAAAAAAACAACAATAATAATATTTTCTTTGTAGTTATTATTAGCTTATATTGAATGTGTTTATAGGTACGATGGCAGCCTACTTTTTTTAAATTTGTTTTAAATGAAAACTTATTCCAGATGCTACAAAATAAGGCAATGTAGCAAGTTTGAAATTTGAATGATGCAGTAACAACACAGACACGATTTCAACTAATCTAACTAAAGTACTAATTACAAATCCTGCCTGTGTATTTTCATTAAAATAGGTTTTTAACTATCAGAAGTAACATTGAGGTCATCCCATTCACCCACTCACACACCAATTGGTGGTTGCTGCCATGCAAGGTCCACTGGGGGCAAATAAGTGTTGTCATGCCCAAGGACACTCCACCATTGGGACATTTAGAGCTGGGATCAAGCTGCCAACCTTTTGGTGACTGAATGACCCACTCTTGTTACAGCTGCAAGCAGCCGCGCCCTCGGATCCGCCTCGGCGCTGCGCACCTGCGGCCAATCAGGCCAATCGGGTGGCCTATTTGTACCTTGGCCTCCCTGTACAACCCTGCTAATAAAACGGTGTTAAACCGGACTTTGGTGTCACTCGTGGGTTCTCGCCTGGTTCGTGACAACTCTACCAACTTAGCCACAGTTGCCCCCCAATGTCAAAAATCATATAATAAAACATGGATGAAGGCTTGTGTTAGTTAACATGCATGGATGCATAGCAAAATTGATGTCACACTAGAAGTGTACTAATGTGCTGACAACCCACTGAAATATAAATAAATGTATACATATGTGTGTGTGTGTGTGTGTGTGTGTGTGTGTGAGTGTGTGTGTGTATGTGTGTGTGTGAGTTGTGGATGCTAATGCTAAACTTGCAATGCTTGCTACCCAGGCAACCATTCACCCCCATATTAACATTTACAGCTACTCTTCCTCAGTAATGGATAATATCTCCGCCACCATAGACAGTGTCACCACCCAGAAACAGATCACCATGTAACCCAATCAGAAGTCCTGGATGCTAAAAGGAATATTTGTCTAATGCTGATGGCCTATAACACCGCCTTCAGATCGAGAGATGCACAAGCCTACAGTACAGCCAGTGCTGATCAGAAATGGGCTAACAAGAAGGCCAAGCACTACTACAAGCTGATGGTTGAGGAGCACTTCTTCAACTCCAACCCCCAATGGATGTGGCAGGGCATTCAGGTCATCAGTGACTTCAAGCCCACCAACCCCCCATCTCCTCTGACACTTCCTTCCTCAACAAATTGAACAATTTCTATGCCTGTTCCATGCCAACAACCAACTCTTTCCCCCACTGATGTTACTAAAGCAGTTGAGCCAGACCAGTGCCAGATCAGCTGATGGCATGGCCTGGATGCATGCTCACATGATGTCATAGCATGTTCAAACCATTGATAAAAATAAAGAAAAAATATATTTTTGGCCCAAAACACCGGGAACAATTAAAAATATTTGCCAGGAGCAATTCAAAATATTTACATAATGGATTCTATAATGGGGTCAAGTTTTTAAATGGGGCTGTCTTTCTTTATGTCACCCTTTTTAGATGTCAACATAGCAAGCTCCTCAGAATATCTTTTCTGTTGGGTGAAGCGATTGATGGCATTTCCCCGCTGTCAATAGATCATCACGTGTCAAACTTTGATTTCCAAATGCAGCTCTAATCTGTTTCCTTTCCTGTTCCACTTGGTTTGGATCTTCTTCTTTGACTGATTTCTTTTGAGTTATCTCCATAGCAGTCTTCTTCAATTTGCAACTGACCTTTTCAACCTTTCCAATCAGAAAGGTAGGTGATCAGTTTGTGGGTGGCACTTTCAGTGTCAACAATTACTGCATTGCTGATGAGCTCCTTTTTTACCTTAGGGTCATCACAGCAATGTTATGCTCCAAGATACCTGCTGGCTACTCTTCCTCTGGTTTCTACAGAAACTCTGGGCCTTCTATCCAACTTTTGTTGGTCAACAAGTCATCCATCTTAACTCCTCTTCAGGCTTTGACTGCAGGATTCTGGGTAGTATGAGCATACTTCCACTGTGACATCAGATATTTCTTGGATGGTGGAAAACCTGTTTGTTCACAAGTGTGAAATATTTTGTCTTCATTTCTAAAGTATTTTGAAACTGAAGTACTATCAGACCAGAAACAAGATTTCTGAAGATGAAGCTATATTTCTGTTTCAAGCGTGGTGTCCACATTAGCAGCAAGAGCAGCGGCAGTGAGTTCTAAGAGTGGAATGGTCACTTGTTTTAGTGATCAACTCTGGCTTTGCCTAGCATAAAAAGACATGACACCTGCTGCTGTTGTTCCATATCTTCAGATGGGTCACAGTGCCATATTCACTTTCACTGACAAGAATACCAAAATCTGCTGGTTTGTGGCATCTTTCAACGATGTGAGGAGAGGGCTTTGTAGAAGTTCCTTGTTAAGAGACCTTCCTCTATACTTTGCCCCATAGTCAAATACGACACACAGAGTTCTTTTTTTAGAATGGTACACTCCGTGATGTGGAATGTACCATGCCTTTCCATCACACCATTCCATTTGACGTCCAGGAACACAATCAGCATATCCTTTACTGATAACATCTTGTAGGAAGTTGGTGTATTGCTGGTGGAACTTCTCAGGTCTCCTAAACCTTTTTAATCCAAGAATTTGTTTGTTTTTTCTCAATATTCCAACCTTGTTATGGAGATCCTATAAGCATTTTCGCTCTTCTCCTTGTAACCTGAAAGGGAACCATTGAAAACCCAGCCCAATAGGGTCTTAATGGCATATGGCCCATCACCACCTTCTTGGCCAACGACTTCCCATGGTTAAAGCATTTTGGAGGCATTGGTACCAATCAATTGTCCACTTCTGTTTGAATGCAAGGAAGAACAACCCCTTCCAGATATGATCACTTCACTGCCAATTCTTCCTCCTTGATGAGGTTGGGTGTAAACTTTTGGCAGTTCATAAAACTGATTTCCATTGAGGCTTACAACCTCCAAGTCTGATATATATCTGTATATAGCTTGGAACAGATGCCTTTGGGCCCATGGTCAATAAGCTGATTTGAGCTTTCCTCACATTAATGTTTAACATACTAAAAATAGTGCACTGAAGAGACTACACAAGTAAAGCAGCAGGACCCAATGGAATTGAGCCCTGTTTCTTGGAGTTGGCTGCTAATGTTATTGAGCCTCTCTCACATATTTTAACCTTATCAGCAACAAAATTTACCAGCAATGCAATTCCTAAAATCTGGAAGTTGGACTTTGTTCTCCCCCTATTAATAGTGGGTAAACTTTACTTTACTTTTTATTTATTTATATGGCACTTTTCATACATTTGTGTAGTGCAAAGTGCCTCACAGATGATAAAAACCAGAAAGAAACATAGAAAATCCAACAGTAGAAGAATAAAAACACCATAAAAATATAGAATATAAAAGCACACACATACGTAGACATACATGCATACTTACATACAGACAGACACTCAACACACATCCCCGCGCACACAAGCAAGCTGAGACTTGGCCGGGCACCTAGACCTGGGACGAGGGAGGGAGACACCACCTTTTGGAGGGCAGATCAGGCCGAGGGAGGCCACGGTCCATGATCGCAGGGGGTGCCGCCACAGAGAACCGCCCCGACCCGGCGGACAAGAGACTCTGCACCAAGGCACAGAGCTCCCAGGCCCCCCAGGCCAGAGCCGTCCACAGGACAGCACCCCCAGCAGTAGACCGGATACATCCCCCAGCCTGGCATGCCCCCATGAGGAAACACTGGAGCTAAAAACTGAGAGACTAAAACAGTAAAATGAGATAAAATGTGTAATATCTATGAACTGGGGGATTAAGAGTAAAAGTGGGTTAAGAATGGTTAAGAATAGTTAAGAAGAGGACATAAAGACATATAAAAGAAATACATATTAAACAAATAAATAAATAAATAATTAAGTAAGTAATTAGGTAGGAAGCATACTTAGTTAGGACATAAGAAACATATAAAATAAATAAATACTAAACAAATAAATAGATAAATAATTAAATAAATAGTTAGGTAAGAAGCAGAAATTAGTTAAAGGCCTGAGTAAAAAGATGTGTCTTGAGCTTCTTTTTAAAAATCTCAACAGTCTCTGTGGCCCTGAGGTTCTCCGGCAGGCTGTTCCACAGTCGGGGATCATAATAACTGAAGGTCGCTTCCCCGTGCGTTTTAGAACTTACGTGTGGGATGGTTAAGAGACCGGTGCCGGAGGACCTCAGAGTCCGTGAGGGTTGATATAGTAAGAGCAGGTCGGATAAATAAGTTGGCCCAAGACCATTAAGACATTTAAAAACTATTAAAAACTTTGAAATCAATCCTGAAACGCACGGGTAGCCAATACAGCGATTTTAAAATGTGGGTGGGGTGATGTGCTCCCGCCCTCTGGTCCTCATCAGTACCCGCGCAGCTGAGTTTTGTAGTAATTGAAGAGTAGCAATATTCTTTTAGGGAAGACCAGAGAGCAGGGCATTACAGTAGTCTAAACGACAGGAGATAAAAGCATGCATCAGCAGCTCCGTGCTGGCCTGAGAGAGAAACGGGCAGACTCTGGCTATATTCTTCAGGTGGCAATGTTTTTGATGTGTGGAATAAATCTAAGCTCAGAGTCGAGGATCACGCCCAGAATCCTTACAAATTGAGATGGTTTAAAATCTTTTAATTTTGGTAAAAGTTTCTCTCTCTGACCTTCAGGACCAATGACTAAAACTTCTGTTTTGTCCTGGTTGAGCTGTAGGAAGTTTTCTGCCATCCAGGACTGGATATCTAAAATGCAGTTAAAAAGGGCATCAACTGGCCCTGTGTCATCAGGAGCAACAGCAATGTACAGCTGCGTATCATCAGCATAGCTGTGGAAGCTGATGCCATGGCTCCTGATGACACCCCCAAGAGGAAGCATGTAAAGATTAAAAAGAGTTGGACCTAAGATTGATCCTTGGGGAACCCCACACTTTGTTTCATGGATCTTCGAGGAGCATGTATCCATACTTAAACCCACAAATATAAACAAATTGAGACCATTTTCAAAACTATGTAGTTTGGCTAAACTGTTTGAAAAGATCTTCAGTGACCAACTGAAATTTTAGAATCAAATATAATTTTATGTTTTCTAGATATTCACAAAGGGGTGCCCCAAGGATCAGTGCTGGGACCCATTTCATTTTCAATCTACATAAGCAATCTCTGTAATAACTTGTCAAATGCAGATGTCTATGCAGATGACACTATTATTTATTGCTGTTCAACCTCACTTACTCAGGCTTTTGAGATTTTACAGGCTGTGTTTAGTGTTATCAAGTCTCATTTGAATTATCTTAAATTTGTATTAAACACAGATACAACCAACTTTATGGTTTTCTCTCATACAAAGGTGCTACTACAGAACATTACAAATATTGTAGCATCCAAAGGAAAACCTATAGAGTGCTTTTAAATTACAAGTACTTGGGTTTTATCCTAGATGGGATTTCATTTAAAGTCCGTATTAATAATTTGCTCACTAAACTTTGGGTGAAGCTTTGTTTTGTGGTGTTTTTTTTTTTCAGAAATAGAACCTAGTTGGGGTGGCACGGTGGTGTGGTGGTTAGCAGTGTCACCTCACAGCAAGAAAGCCCGGTGGAGATTGGGGCCTGGGGACTTTCTGTGTGGAGTTGCATGTTCTCCCTATGCCTGCATGGGTTCTCTCTGGGTACTCCAGCTTCCTCCCACAGTCCAAAGACATGCACAACTGGGGATTAGGCTAATTGAACACTCAAAATTGCCCATAGGTGTGAGTGTGAGAGTGAATGATTGTTTGTCTATGTGTGTTAGCCCTGCGATTGACTGGCATCCAGTCCAGGGTGTACCCCACCTCCACCCATTATTATTAGGCTCCAGTCCCCCCGCAACCCTCAGTGGAGGAACAAGCGGTAGAAAGCGAGCGAGCAAGAACCTAGTTGTCTCTCAGGGTCAGAAAGAAATTAATGACAGCAACCTTCTTGGCCATTCTTGACTATGGGGATGTGCTTTATCTAAGTGCCTTATTCAAATGTCTCCAGTCCTTGGAGAACCTAGTTTCCAAGAGCTTTCACCTTTGCTGTCTGCATGGCATGGAATACTCTACAGACTAAAATGAAACTCCATGAAGTGTCACAGTGGCGGGTAGCCCCGTCCTTGGGTCCTCCTTCACGCCGCGCAACGGTGGCCAATCAAGGCAATCATGACGACCTATTTAGATCCTGGCCCTCCGCTACCTCTTTGCCAGATTGTACTCTGTAGTGTACATGACCTTCCAGCATTTTCCTGCCTGCCCGTCTGCCCGGTTAAGACCCTGCCTGTCCCTGACCCTGACTGTGCTCTATTCCTGAGATTCTGTTCCCTGCCTGTCCCCGATCAAGCCTGTCCATGATGATTCGACTCTGCCTGCTCCCCGGTAAACCCAACTGCCTTCTGTCCCTGACTTTGCCCTTGGACAGATTCGCCCAGACCCCACTTCCTCGTGGGTCAGATTCTGTCTCCCTGTACAACCCTGATAATAATGCAGTGTTCAACCAAATGGTTGTGTTGCACTTGGGTTCTCGCCTGTCACAGCTGCGAGCAGCCCCGCCCTCAGATCCGCCTCAGCACTATGCACCTGCGACCAATCAGGCCAATATTTATACCATGGCCAGCCCCTGCCCCTGCCAGATTGTCCTCTGTGATTCACATGACTTTCCCACGATTTCCTGCCTGCCTGTCTGCCTGTTACTGACCCTGCCTGTCCTTGACCTTCCATTGGCTTCTGTTCCCCGGTAAACCTGACTGCCTTCTGTCCCTGCACCACCCTGCTAATAAAACGGTGTGAAATCTGGTGTTGCTCATGGGTTCTCGTCTGGTTCATGACAGAACAATCTGGCCAAACATGAACCCAGCGCACAACTCGTACCCGCTCGACCATCTGGAATGGATCAAGGGGGTCCTGCAATGGCATGAGGAGGCTGTGGTAGTGGTCTTTGCGGAGATGAGATGCACCGTGGCGACGAATGAGCGGGTGCTCGCGACTCTGCGGTCGGCGCGCCTGGGTCCGGCGGCACCCCCCACTTCTCCGGCGCCGATGTCGGTCCCTGTGCCTCTGCATCTGGGCCCCGAGCCTTGAGTGTATGAACCCAAGCAACACGAGGCCGATCCGGAGACCTGCCACGCCTTCATGATGAACTGCTCCCTGCTGTTTTCCCTGCGACCCGGCACGTTCGCCACGGATCCCGCCAAGGTAGTGTTCGCCATTACATACCTCACCGGGCAGGTGTGGTTCTGGGGAACGACCAAGTGGGAGCGCCAGACGGAGGCCTGCTCCAGCTTCTCCACCTTCGCTACGCCAGGGGAAGAGGTCAGTGTCCGACTACGCCATAGACTTCCGCACACTGGCCCGCCAGAGCCACTGGGATCCAGCCACACTGGCGGAGATGTTTCTGCATGGGCTCACTGCGCACATCCAAGACATACTGGTGGCCTGTGAGGTCCCCTCCTCACTGGATGGGGCCATCGACCTGGCAATCCGGGTAGATCTTCGGGTTCAGGCTCATCTGCGGGAGAGGCACTCGTGCACTCATGGGGAAGGAGTGCAGATGTTGCCATCAACACAACCTGGGCCTCTACTGCGGGCGACCGGGCCGTCTTGTGGCAGCTTGCCCAGAAAAAGTCCCAGACTTGCCTGTAGCTGGGGGGATCCAGCTGAGCCTGATTTCGTCTTCCCCTCAACAATCCCGCCTCTTGCTCCAGGTCCGCTTCCTGCTCCCCGGGGGGCCACATGACCTAACCACCCTCGTCGACTCGAGTGCGGATGCTTGCCTGATTGGCGGAGAAGTGGCTCGGCAGTTAGGCCTGGGGTGTGAGCCATTGGCGTCTCCCGCCCCAGCCCAGGCGTTGCACGGGCATCTTCTGGGGAGCATCCGTAACAAGACGGGCCCGATGAAGATGGTTCTGCTCGACAATCACCAGGAGGAAATCCGTTTCCACATCCTGGAGGAGACACACCTTCTCCTGGTCCTGGGCTATCAATGGGTCTCATTCACGAACCGTTCTTACGAACAAACTTGTTCTTAAGTCCCACTTACGAACATTTTACGAAGATTGTGGCATTCATGATTTTCTTCGTATTCTGGATTTATGCATAGGTAAAAACAAATCCTACGAACACTCAGGAGTACTCTTACGCACATTTCAGTGTCGACATGTTGGCATAGTTGTGTTTTCTTCTCTTGTGCAGTTCAATAAGATTCAATACAGTAAACCCTCGTTTATCACGGGGGTTACATTCCAGAAATAACCCACCGTAGACGAAATCCGCGAAGTAAACAGCTTCATTTTTTTACAATTATTTCACAGGTTTTAAGGCCGTAAAACCCCTAACCACACACTTTTATACACTTTTCTCACAGACTTTAACATTTTCTCACAGTTAAACAATTTCAAAGTTCAAACTTCTTCCTCCGCCTTTTGGGTGTGACCGCAGGTGCACTGCTGCGTAATACTGATGCACTGGAACAAAAAAAATCTGTGAAGCCGAGAGAAGTGATTATAGTTATAGCGAAGGCTTTAGGGGATCAAGCATATGCCCTGGCTCCCTGGCTGTTGACACCACTGACCAACCCTCAGACTCCACAGGAAATTTTATTCAATCAGATGCATGCGCGCAGTCCCTCCACCATTGAATGCGCCATCGGCATTTTAAAGGGGCGCTGGATGTGTTTGGACACGGCAGGTGGCAAATTGCTGTACGAACCGAAGAAGGTAATTATTTATTTCTGTTATAAAACCTGCTTAGATTACGTTTATTCATCTAACATATGACTCTCCCTCACCATTACGAGTCTGTAGGATAATCATGGCCTGCTGTGTCCTGCACAACATCGCTATGAAGCGCCGTGTCCCTCTTCCCCCTCAGCCACAACCCTGTGAGGATGTGCGTCCTGACGCAATGATGGGGCCAGACTGCAGGCACACGGTTCATGTTCGAGCACAATTAGTTGCCCGTTTTTGAATAAAATGCATTATTGTCACAATTTCAGTCTAACAGTCCTGATTCACTTTAAAAAAGATTTGCTTTGGGCATTGTGCTGCTTTTTGCTCTGTCTACAGGGCCCTGCTGCGGCTCCTTTTATGGACATTAATGGGCGCTGACTTATACTAATTGTATGTTAATTAGACTCACCTGGCACGTGCTCGCAACTTACGAATAGATGGCATTCATCAATCTACAAACACAGCTGCGAACATTTCTGACACTTATGAACGCCTTGATGAATCTGACGTAGGGTTTCCTTAAGAAACTTCTTAAGAACAACTTAAGAAAAAATCTAAGAAGATTCTTAAGAACATATTGGTGAATGAGGCCCATTGTGCCTGAGCGAATCGCCATGTACATAAATGAACATCAAATTAAAACTGCAGCGCAAGCTGCTGTATTAGCTGATGAGTTCCTTGACACACAAAGAAGAACATATTGGTGAATGAAGCCCAATGACTCTGCCGCCACAACCCGCGTCTCCAGACAGGGGAGATCCTGGAGTGGGGAGCGAGCTGTAGCCAGACCTGCCTGACTCCAGCACCAGCGCCACAGGGGCCACAACCCTGGCCGTGTCACCGCTGGACCTGGCAGGGGTTCCGGGGCGGTACCATGACCTCGCCAAGGTGTTCAGCAAGGCTCAGGTGACCACTCTGCCACCGCACCGGCCTTACGTCTGTGCCATCGACCTCCTTCCGGGAACCACACCACCCAGGGGTCGACTCTACTCCCTCTCAGAGCCAGAGCGAAGGGCCATGGAGGAATACATAACCAGCTCCCTGGCGGCTGGGCTGATTCGGCCATCCTCTTCTCCCGTGGGCGCAGGGTTCTTCTTTGTCGAGAAGAAGGACAAAACCCTTCGGGCATGCTGTCACAGAGGGACCAGGCGGACCAGAAGCTGCACCCCCGTGCGTTCTTCTCTCGCCGGTTCACACCGGCAGAGAGGAACTATGATGTGGGGAACTGGGAGCTGCTGGCCGTCAAGCTGGCCCTAGAGGAATGGCGGCACTGGCTGGAGGGTGTGGAACAACCCTTCCTCGTATGGACCGACCACCGGAACCTGGAGTACATCAGGACAGCTGAGACTGAACTCCCGTCAGGCAAGGTGGGTGCTCTTCTTCACCCAATTTAACGTCACCCTCACCTATTGCCCTCTCACGACAGTTCGCCGGGAAGGAGGATGAGGGCCTGGAGAGGACCCCGGAGAACATTATCTCTTCACCATGTGTCGTGGCAGCAATCTCCTGGGGAATCGAGGAGAGGGCCAGGGTGGCAGTGGCCAGCCAGCCGGGACCGAGCACCTGTCCCAGCAGCTGGCTCTTTGTGCCTGACTCACTCAGGGCAGAGGTCCTGGAGTGGGCTCATGCGTCGCGGCTGGCCTGTCACCCCAGAGTGCGCCGGTGTTACTGAAGCAGAGGTTCTGATGGCTGGCCACAGAGCAGAATGTCCAGGAGTATGTCGACGCAGGGTCAGTCTGTAACCAGCAGAAACACCCACGCTGGACACCGGCCGGACTCTTGCAACCACTGCCGGCGCTGCGCATCTCCCTGGACTTTGTCACCGGGCTGCCCCAGTATGCTGGGAACACAGTAATCCTGACCATCGTGGATCAGTTTAGCAAGATGGTGCACTTCATTCCCCTGCCTAAGCTGCCTTTGGTGAAGGAGATGGCCCCGCTGGTGGTCTAGCATGCCTTGCTAGAGCTTCCCTCTTTGGTTTCTCTGAACTGGGCACGAATCACTCTTCTCACTACACAGCTGCTGTTACATTAGTCCACCTGGACCACATCAACCTGAAAAAATACAGTATAAAAGCCTGGTCCTCCTTGCCATTATTTGCCAGTTTGTTGTCAATCAGGCTAAATCAAGTACTAGTCTCTAAAAGAGACTTCTGATGTGTTTTTCTGCCCTCAGTTTTTTTTAACCCCTGGTAAAGCGTTTCCTTCATTTTAGAAGTGTTTTATTGAACTGCCTCAGGTCAAGAAGAGCAATATAGACAGTTCTCTTCAAAAAGAGGGGTCACACTAATATTATTCACAAATTGCTGAGGACTGCATATGCATATATTGATTTTCAGCAACCCTACTAAAATGAAGTAAAATTAATATAGTATATAGTATAGTATATCCTAGTTTATATATATATATATGTGTGTGTGTGTGTGTGTGTGTGTGTGTGTGCCTATGTATATACACACATGTGCTATGCTGTGTTCTGATACAGTTGGAATCATCTTAAAATCATATTTGGTCATTTCATAAACATTGTGAGCTTCATCTTAATAGTGTGTTTCTTTTTCTCCTCATAAATTTATGGACAAAATGTGTCATGTGCTATCTCTGGATTCATTGGTTCAAAATATGCAACCTTCTGATAATCCCTTACTTAATTTCAGCACATTATGTTAAAAATAAAATAAACAAACAAACAAATAAATTAATAAAGATAGAAGATAAATATCTACAACAGATGACTAAAGTGCAAGTCATTGTTGATAACAGAGCATACTGCATACTGCATTCTTACAAGATCACATGACTTCAAAGGTTTCAAAATTATGCATGAGTTTATAGAATTGGAAATCAACTAAAACCCTAGCCTTAACTATAACAGGAAAAAAGAGAGATACACCGTTTCCAGGTTGACCTTCAATTTGTTTTTTCCTGATGACACAAATAGCTGGTTTGGCTTCAGCTAGTGTAAGATTTAACAATTTGCATACCTTCTGTTTGTGTTTTTCATACTTAAAACCGAGAATAAAGGTTTCTGCGAAGACTTATTCATTCAAACAGCTGTACAAATGAATGAACAGTGGCCTCAGTCTTGTGCAGTGCAGTCTTGCATGAAACTCTGTCTGATCACAGAAGGAACAATGTTCTCCAACATTGCAATTTAACCCCTTAATGCCTGAATTTATTTCCAATTATCAAAAAAAGATGTATTTTTTGCATTGAAGTAGATGCTAAATTAAGTTGAGAACGTTAATTTGAGAATAGCACATAAAAAAGATAGAAATCTAGGTATTATGCAAATTAGTGACAGGTCACTTGTGGAATTCATAACACCCCAGTCCCTCCTCCTCCCTATCCACCTTTGCACATTTGTATACAGTCTTTCCCTGACAGTTAGGAAGTTTGCAGTGTTGCCACCCATTTGCAAATGGCTCACAGCATCTGAGTGGACTTCTTGTGGTGGAATGGCCTTGACTGGACCTTGATGTTTATGTCAAGCTGCCTGTCAATATCCAATGAAGGCCTTCCCCTTTTCTTTCTTATCAGAACCTTCGCTTCCATGCAGAGGGCCTGTAAAATGGATGCTCTGAAAGCAAGCAAGTCTTCTTTCTAGGAATGCCCAGTGTAATCCATGCTTGTCCAAAAGTTAACCATAAAGAAATTCCAGAAAATATAAATTTGCAGTCTTATTGCTTCAGCATCAGGAAGAAGATCTTGCCACAATGGAACTTATTTTCAACACCTAATTTTAAAACATTACACCAGGGCATGTTTATCCTGTTCAAAAAACACTTTTTTAATAAAAACTTTCACACAGGCATTGTAAAACTATTTCCCAGTTGCAGCACTTACAAAAAATGTGCTTGGGCTGGATGATGACAGCAGACAGGCACTCCAGGAAAGTCAACAAACATCTGGATGAAGCACTCCTGTACAATAGTGCCCAAGTACTTAAGAGTTATCCGCAGTGCATGTGGTGCACCACTTTTCTGGTTCCTGTGAGGCCACACAAATGGACTTTAGCCCCAAAGAATTAGAGAACCCTTTGGACATGTGAGGACATTTCTAAAGTCTGGCCCCGTCAGGTCAACTACATCCTTTAGAGTTAAAATCTTAGGATCAGGAAACCTTCTCTGAATGGTAGGAAAGCTGACTGAAGAAATGTTCATTCCTGAACCACTTCCTTGGCCTCTTGTAGAAGCCAGTGTGAGGATGTTGTTGGCCCCTGCCTTTGTACCTTGAATGGGTCCCAGCTTTTTAAGAGTTGTTAAAAGGGGGGCAATCAAGCCTTATCTCTTGATAAGTCATCAAGAGTGACTTATCAAGCCCTAACCTTCCAGAGGTTTTTAAAATTGTGCTGGTCTGCAGTTTCCATGGGACAGCTGTAGGACCAGTCAGGACTACAAACTACAATCTAAAAGCTACAGTTCTGCTATGAAAATGTAAGTCAATATCCCCAGTATCTAAGTAACTTATCCCCAAAAAAGTTTCCTAGAACAGATTCCAGTTTGTTTAAAAGGTCTGCTAGAGGTTCAACACAGGCCAAGTGATGCCAGAAGGATGATGCTACCAAATTGTTAATAACATCAGCTGCCCAGTCACACTTTCAACTGCCCTCTCACAGTTTTTCATTTCCCAGAAAACCACCCAAATATTGAAATACATCTTTCTTCCAACATTATCAGTAAGGTTTCATGCCCCTTCCACCCACTCACCAAACAACAGAGCCTCACTTTTAGTTCAGTTAACTTTCAATTCTACTGAATTCTATATATCGAGAGAGAGTGTAGCCGCAAGGGGGTACAAGGGGGTACAAGCCAATGCCTTATTGTGATGGTCCCAAGGCTGGAAAAATACATAAATTGTATCATGGTGTAGACAGGAAGAGAAATGGAGTAGGAGTTATCTTGAAGGAGTTTGTTAGGAATGCCCTGGAGGCAAAAAGATGGTCAGATAGAATGATGAGTCTGAAGCAAGAAATCAAAGGTTTGATGTTCAATGTTGTCAGTGGGTATGTTCCACAAGTAGGATGTGAGATGTAGGAGAATGAGAAATTCTGGTTCAACGTTGATGAAGTGATGCAGAGCAAGCCTAGATGGGAGAGAGTAGCCATTGGTGCAGGAAAACAGAAATGTTGAGGAGGTGATGGGCAGGTTTGGTATCCGGGAGAGGAATGCAGAATGACAGATGGTGGTTGACTTTGGAAAAATGATGGAAATTGCTGGAGTTAATACTTTCTTTCAGAAGAGGCAGGAACATACGATGTTCAGCAGTACAGGTCCAAATGTAGTATTGCAAATGGGTTGACTGGTTTAACAGGGAAGTATCTTTGCACTCGAATCTGAACTTATGAAATTCATTCTTGTATTCTCTTTTCCTGTCTGTTGATGATACAAATGTGCATAGATGGTTAAAGTGTTAATTTTTTTTAATGTAATTACTTTTGTTGGTTTTCGGAAACTGATCTATAAAGTTTGGGAAAGCAGAGAGACAGAGATGGGAAGAACCTGCAGAAGGTTAATGTGATTAAGGATAGGGATGGAAATGTAGTGACAGGTGCCAGTAGTGTGATGGGAAGATGGAAAGAATACTTTGAAGAGTTGATGAATGAGGAAAATAAGAGAAAACGAAGAATATAGGAGTTGACTGTTATTCACCAGGAAGTAAAAAAGACTAGTAAGGATGAAGTGAGGAGGACATTGAATACGATGAAGAGTGGAAAGGTACTCAGTACTGATGATAAACCTGTGGAGGTATGGAAGTGTCTAGGAGAGGCAGGAGTAGAGTTTTTGACTGAGTTGTTCAACAAGATCTAAGGTAGTGAGAAGATGCCTGAGAAAGGGAGGAAAAGTGTGTTGATGCCCAATTTTAAGAACAAGGGTGATGTGGCAAATACAGATATATCTATATATCAGTGATGTGCGGTGAGGTGGCTGGGGAGGCACTGATGTCATCAGTCCGATTTACAAGCAACATATGAGCCCTCTAGAGCAGCGTATTCACAAGTAGCACACAAAAAAGTACATTTAATAAAAAAAAAGTCTTTTCAGTGCTGAAAATGACTCTCAGTGGACACACACAGCCAATCATTTATTGAGTACCTGTCCATTTTAAAGGAGTGTTTTTTTCCAATCAGTTGTGGTGCTGAATAAAAAAAAGTGTGATTTTTTTTTTTTATTCAACCAATCAAAGAAAACCCAACTAAAAAATCTTGAAATATATAGGGAATAAAAATTGCAACAATTGAAGACTAAACTGCCCTGCCTACATCTGGAGGCACAATCAAATCGGGCCTCCAGATGTAGTGGTGCAGTGCAATATAGGACTGCACCGCTACATCCAGGTGTAGGGCAATTTACAGCACTGCCCCGCCTACATCCGGAGGCCTGGTTTGATTGTGCCTCCGGATGTAGGCGGGGCAGCGCTGTGTTGCACAATATTTGTGCTGTGTTGCACAATATTGCGCCGTGTTGCGCTGTGTCCGGTGCCTCGTCTCTTCTCAGTATTTTAGTAGTATCATAATAGTATCATAAACGTGAAAATTAAAAGATAATATAAAAAACGGCAAAGTTATAATTAGTTTATAATGTCACTGGAAAAATAAGACCATTTAATTTATTCTTTTACTTTTTTTTTCTTTCTTTCTTTCCATTTCCTCCCCTGCCTCCTCTGACTGCATGTCACGGCTTATATATATATATATATATATATATATATATATATATATATATATATATATATATATATATTCAAGGAGATGCCCTGTCTCCCCTGCTGTTCTGCATAGGCCTAAACCCCCTCAGCCAGATCATCACCAAGAGAGGCTATGGGTACCAGTTTCGAAGTGGGACAACCCTCAGCCACCTCTTCTACATGGATGACATCAAGCTGTATGCCAAGAACGAGCGTGACATCGACTCCCTGATGTCCTTGCTGTAGATCCTTGTGAGGTATCCTTATGAGGTGTCACAAGGATCTACAGGAAGGACATCAGGATGTCATTTGAGCTAGATAAATGTGGGAGGATGGTATCTAGTAGGTGATTGCCATTGAAGGGGTTGATGTACCTGAAGGGAACATCACAGATGTGCAGGACAGTTACAAATACCTGGGGATCCCGCAGGCAAATGGTAACCACGAGGAGGCAGCCAGGAGGTCAGCCACAGCTAAATACCTACAGAGGTTAAGGCAGGTCCTGAAAAGTCAGCTGAATGGTAAGCATAAGATCCAGGCCATAAACACCCCTACGCCCTGCCAGTAATCAGATACCCTACTGGCATAATACCCTGGCCACTGGAATAGATACAAGCCACTGACATCAAGACAAGGAAGCTCACAATGCACAGAGGGTTTCACCCTAAGTCCAGTGTCCTGAGGCTGTACACAAAGCGGAAGGAAGGGGGCCGAGGACTAGTAAGTGTCCACACTACTGTCCAGGAGGAAACAACAAGCCTCCCAGAGTACATCAAGAAGATGGCTCCCACTGACCCACTGCTGAGTGAATGTCTCAGGCAACAGAATCCCACCAAGGAGGAGTAACCTGAGGGGCTATCATGGAAGGACAAGTCCCTGCATGGAATGAACCACCAACAAATTGTGGAAGTGGCTGATATCGAGAAGTGGCTGGCAAAGGCCGGACTGAAAGACAGCACAGAGGCACTAATCATGGCTGCACAAGAACAGGCCCTAAGCACCAGAGCAATAGAGGCCAGGGTCTACCACACCAGGCAAGACCACAGGTGCAGGCTGTGTGGAGATGCCCCTGAGACAGTCCAGCACCTTACAGCAGGGTGCAAGATGTTGGCAGGCAAGGCATACATGGAGTGGCATAACCAGGTGACTGGCTGTACAGAAATATCTGCACTAAGTATGGACTGGAGGTCCCAGGGTCCCCCGAAAGTGGTGGAGAACAAGCAGGCCAAGTTCCTGTGGGACTTCCAGATCCAGACAAGATGGTGGTGGCCAACCAGCCTGACAGCGTGGTGGTGGATAAGGACCAGAAGACAGTGGTGGTGATAAATATAGCAATCCCAAGTGATAGCAACATCAGTAAGAAGGAACCCGAGAAGCTGGAGAAGTACCAAGGGCTGACGGAGGAGATAGAGAGAATGGGGGGGGGTTGAAGGAAACAGTGGTCCCAGTAGTGATTGGAACACTAGGGGCAGTAACACCCAAGCTGAGCAGCTGGCTCCAACAGATACCAGGAACCACATCAGAGATCTCTGTCCAGAAGAGCGCAGTCCTAAGAACAGCTAAGATCCTGCGCAGGACCCTCAGACTCCCAGGCCTCTGGTAGAGGACCCGAGTCTGAAGGAAGGAGGCATCGCCCAAGAGGGCGAGGAAGAGATTTTTTTTTTTTAGATATAGATATAGATATATGTAGATATAGGCATGTTGGGGGATGTGGTGGGAGGAAGCTCCCAGCATGCAGTTGTTATGGAGCTAAGCACTTTCACACAGTAAGGCAAGTTGCATGTATGTATAGTGATGTTCATTCATATGCATTTTGTGAGGTCTGTAAGATAAAAGAATATATTCTTCTGTTGTTGAAATGTCTAAGGGATTACTAGAGTTAGTGAAAGAAAAATGTATGCATCTCAATGGCACAAATTGCAGGCAGAAAACAGGTAGCAAAATTTTGATATTTATCACAAATTACAGATAGGCATTCCCAGCCAGAAAAGTTAACCATATATCTATTCTCTCATTGTGAATTTCACTGTAACACAAACACTATGAAATGTCAAGGAGTGTTCAAATCAGAAGATAGCTCGCTCTCTTTCTAACCGCTTGTTTCTCCACTGAGGGTTGTGGGGGGACTGGAGCTTATCCCAGCTCATTGGGCGAAGGCAGGGGACACCCTGTACTGGATGCCAGTCAATCACAGGGCTGACACATACAGACAAACAACCAGTCACTCTCACAGCTATGGGCAATTTTGAGTGTTCAATTAGCCTAATCCCCAATTGTGCATGTCTTTGGACTGTGGGAGGAAGCCGAAGTACCCGGAGAGAACCCATGCAGGCACAGGGAGAACATGCAAACTCCATACAGAAAGTCCCCAGCCTCCATCCCAATTTGAACCCAGGGCCTTCTTGCTGGGAGGCGACACTGCTAACCACCACACCACCGTGCCGCCCTCGCAAGACCACAGAACTCAGACCACAGAAAGTTCTCACATAATCATAATTAGACACTCCTTTTGGATAAATATCATGTAAAACAGATGCAGCTTACTTTTGAAAAAACAAACAAACAAACAAACAAACAAACAAACAAACAAACAAAAAAACAAAACAAAACTCCCTCCAAAAAAACAACTTGTCTTTTCTGGTTGTACTACAGAATAATCATGTCAATGTACTGCATACAATTGTTGTATGAAATAGCCAACCATGCTCCAGAGGAGCTTTATTGAAAGCCTACAAAATGATTACCTTTGACACTGTTCAAAACTAGTTATAGTATACACACACACACAAACGCACACACACACACACACACACACACACACACACACACACACACACACACACACACACACAGGCACACAGTGCAACCTCCATCAAAATGAAAAGGTCAGAATCTCAAATGGTCTTTCCCAAAAGGCATCCTGTCAACGACTATCACAAAAAGTATTAACCAATCTTGGTGGCACTCCTGTAGAAATCCCAAACGCAATTTTTCCCATATTATAAACTGTCATTCTCTTGTCATGGTTATCTCTAACTGATTCTCAACAGCTAATCTCTTTAGAGAATACTCCAGAAGGACACATAAATAAAATAATAATTTCAAAACAAATTCAAAATATTTAGGTCACTTGACAGTCATTATTGTAATCTCTGAAATGTTATGGCTCGTGACAGTGTTATTAATAATATTTCTGTACAGTCTTAAAATCTGGACATAATTTGTATATACCTGGGATTGTAATTGCATAGTGGTGGAAAGTGCTGGTCATATTCCTTTGGCTGGTCATTTAATCTTAAAGCCGTACTTGTTTCTTCTGTGTTGCTCTGTGCAAACATGCTCAACACTTTGATATGTCCAATTACACAGCTAGATGACCTTTATGACTAAATGAATGACCATTATGGGACAACTAATGAAAAAGGTTTTGCTATGCAAAATAATCTGAACTGTTTTCATATAGTGAAGATGAAAATTAACAAACAAAACAACTCATTCTTTCTCTTCCTTTATTTAAAACACTTAAACTGTCATCATTATATATATTTTTTCTTTTTTTAGTTTTGGCTGGCACAATCATTGAATTTCCTTGCCAAGCTTATTCTCATTGCTAAATCTTCTCATCATAGTCCACCTCTGTGCGGTGCACATTTCATCAAATTCTGAGGGGTTTTGGGGGTGTCTGGATTAGACATGACACTGAGCACTTCATTTCTGTAGATACCCTAGCCTATACTCCTCATATTTTTTTCCACCAAGTAAATGATACTTTGTACATGCAAGGCCTTAATTATTTCTTCTGACATGGGAAACAGATTTCCAGTCATATAACTTGAATGCTTAAATTTAGAAAAAGTATGCACACTGCCTTCCTCTTAGTATAATCCCTGACCCTGCATTATTGGAAAGAGGCATTCTTTCATTTCATGCAGTATGGTACATTTATTTAAACTAGATTATTTTTTATGACTTAAATCCAAGTTGTGTTTCTCACTGTTAAGGTTAGTCTTAGTGAAAATTCAGGTATTTTTTTTAAATTCTAAAAACTGATTTCCCCATCCATACTCTATACTATACTATAATACTAGACTATAATTTCACAAACTTATAGTAAATGACATGTAGCCCTTTTGGACTAAGGGTGGTCATTCAATCTTGTGAGTGTATAGAATGGCAATATCTTGTTGACATGTAAGTGTCAACAGTGGGGAGCCATAGTCTGGTGTCAGCTTTAAAAGATGGGTTTATTCATCACCTCTTCACCTGTGTGATGGCTCTGTCATGCCTCACTGTTGTCGGGGCTGGCTGGAGGGGCAATTACCTGGCCGACCTGCATGGGCAGTGCCAAGCATTTCCAGTCGACCCAGCACATTCACCTGCTCACCTGTGGCCTATCTGCTAGGATTTGGCTGCCTGATGGGTTCAGGTATAAAGACCTGTCTGGAGAGCATCGCGGGGGAAGCCACTCTTCCGATCTGGTGTGCTGCAGTGAAGTTCGTCATTGGGGTGCTGGTTAGTTCAATTAAGCTTTTGGGGGAAGTAATTTAGTCACACTGTAAAGATCATTAATGGGTGTATATTTATGTGCTGAAGTTGGGGAATACTTCTTATAAATTTTTAATTTGACCTTTTTTGTTTTGTTTTGTGAATATGAAAGAATAAAGTAGTGGCTCTGGAGGAGAAACAGGCCATGAAAGCACGCTCATTTCAGCTAAAATGGACAGCTGATTCTGAATTAATTTTATTTGGTCTGTACACTGTGTTATGTACAGGATTGGACACTGAGCGTGGGGCACTAGAAGGGTGTCGTACACCGATTTGAAGTTGTATTTAAATAAGCCACGGATCAGGATACTTGGCTCAAAGTCCTGTGTGCCCCCTTTGGGAGTACTCAGGCCAGCCTCCCTTGAGTGGCTAGAAAATCTGGGAATAATACTTGGTCATGGATGTCCGCTCTGGCGTGGCTGACGAGTGCATCTGAAGGCATTTTTTGGTCAGGTACCCACTTTTCAGGGTCTGTAAATTTAGGTCATGCGAGCAATCACATGAAACTGCCGGGCACCAGCAGTTGTGGAAAACTGTATGGTAGTGGCACCGGGCATGCTTTTAGAGGTAAATCTACACATGCAGATGGTGTGAGTATGTAACCGGTTTTTGAGTGTTGGTAGTGTGCTCTGTTTTACCCCCTCCCTGTCTTGTTCTCTCTCTCCGTTCTTGTAAGATTGACCTTTGGGGGACCTTCTCATAGTTTGTTTTAAAAAGGAAAAAAAAAAAGGAAAAAGGGGGGTAGAAATATTTGTGAATTTATTTGAAACTGAAAAGGAAAGAAGAAAAGGGGAAGAAACAAAAGAAAAAAAGAAAAAGATGACTTTTTTTACCTCAGATAGAATGTTAGAGAGTTCATCTGAAGCTAACAAAGGATCGAAGAGTGGTCCTGATTGTGAAAACAGTAGAAAATCTCTGGTGAAGACAAAGAAAGCTGGGTGTGGTCCAGCAGTCACTGTACACTCTCACATACATGTATGTTGAAGTGGGGGTGAACAAAGAAAGTATTAGAAGTATTAAAGTTTCTTATTGTAAGTTTGCATGCGTGTGTAATATCGAGGGAGAGCTGGCATTTCCTTGCAGGTTTACATGTTTATGTATTACCTTTGGAAAGCTTTATTGAAATTGACTGAAAAATAATTATTTGTTGTTGGTTAAGCTTGGACCTGTTGGATTGTAGGTTGTGGCTCACACTGTGCAGCTGTGTGTGTGGCCTGCTAGCTGGGGACTAGTGAGAACGGATGTGTTACGGTTCTCGGGGCGGAGGGACCCAAACGCAGGCACAGGGTAATGTGGGGAGAAACTCAGGTTTATTTCCAGGGTACTGAACAGAAAATGCTCCTCGACAGGAGGGAATAAAGGCTCTCGGGCCAACACAAAAAGTCACGGGGAAAAGTCAAACGAACAAAAACTCTACCTCCCCACGAACCGGGATGTCCGGGGAACAGACAAGCGGGGGATCCGGGCAGACGGGCACAGGATTCTGGACAGGAGTCCAATGGGGAACAGACCAGACAGCAAAGTGAAAATGACGGTGACCATAACAACAGTAAAGCAGTTCAACAGTATGACCCAACAGCTTCCGCTATCGGCCACAGGCCCTAAGAAGGGGAGGTAATTGCGGGATCCCGCTCAGGTGTGCGACCTCCCGCTGGTCCCATGTCAGGATTTGGCGCCCCCTATGGGGAAGGAGGTGCCCAGACCCTGACAGGATGTTCAATCTCGGATCATCGGAAGTGAACAGGAAGTGGTTCTCAACTTCAAAAGGTGGAGCTAGTTGACTCCTCCTAGGAGTGAGGTGGAGAGTCCCTCCTCATTCAATTTTTTTTCACTTTTTAAAGTGACATGACAGTGTCTTTATCAGGAGAAGGAGCTGAAGACACACTTACTCTCTCCTCTTGGAGCAGTGCTCAATTTTTAATGCACGAGGGAATTTCAAGCAGGGAAATATACTGGGGCATAAATGTCACAGGTTTATCAACTTGGCTGACTATTGTTTATAATTAAAGGATGGTTTAATGATGATAATTGTTATAGCTTAATAAAAATAATGATAATAACGAAATAAAAATTAATTGGAGAGAGGATACATGTCATTATTGCCACAGGCTAGGACACTGGGCAAAGGACTGTAGGAAAAAGAAAGCAAATGATGAGGAGGTAGAAGTAAATCTAGAGGAAAGTTTCAGGAGAAATGTTAAAAGGCCAGAAAATCAGGTAGAGGCGGAAGGAATAACACTGTATGTACAGGGCTCATAAAAAAAAGAGCCCAGATGCTACAAATAAAACAGGTTATGCTATTGTTTTGAAGGATAAAGTAGTGAAAGCGAAAGCCTTACCATCACACTACTCTGCGCACGCAGCAGAGTTAGTCGCAGTAATCAGAGCGTGTGAAGGATAACATAATTTAATGGCGTATATGTTTATTTTTCATGGTACTACTGTTAGCTAGGGGAATAGTCAATTATTTCATTGTGTACTGTAATCAATGTCTTGTTTGCAAAATATTGGCACCTCTCTTTCTCTGTTTCCAGGGCAGTAGTTGGGGAACTACATTGGGGTGACAACCATGCTTGAATGGACTCAGAAATTCAAAATAAACTGTGAAAGACACTGGAGGACCCTGGATGAAGATGTGAATCACCTGAAGATCCTTCATCGGGGAACTACGACATACAAATTCTAAAACACTGTTTGATGTATTGAACATATATAACTGAAGTTTGGTGTCAATAAAGTTATTTGGGGGGTTTTCATCAGTAGGCAGATACTATGAGAACTCAGGTATTTTCCTTGTTTTGATTTACAGGGGAAAGGGGCTTTTAGGCAGGGAAAGGTACATGGTGAGGTCCGATGGGGCGACCAGCCTGACCTTGGACATTTTTGGTTTGTTTCTGAGGTATGTGTTTGCCAAACTCTCCCCGAATATAAACTTTCTGCAAATTGGCTTGGAGTACCACAGGTGAACACAGACAGAGGGACCGTAAGAGAATTTTCCTGTCTAGAGTGTGTTGATGGTTTAAACTGAAAGAGGTCTGTCGGATGGGTTTTTCGCTCTCACACTCCACTAAATTTTTATATGTTAATCATACTTATTCAATCAATTTTTGGCTCATGAATATCATAGTCTACCACTTTATTGGTCACCATCATCTCTATTTAAATTTGATTGTCTTTTTATTTTTCGAGACTCTGTTTAGTTTCGAAGGGGGTAATTATGTAGTATCTTAAGCGCCTGTATCAGTTTTTCGCAGGCCTCAGTGGCTGCACCATTGTTTTAACATATGCACTCCATGCTCATTTCATATAAGGACAATTCACCAGTTAGTATCTGTAGCCTGTGAATATGTTCTATGCTAACTTTGACCTCTCTGAACCTTAACTTGTTTCTCAGCCTCCTGGCACCATACCAGACATGTTGCAGCTGTGTCCTTTTTCCTATGTTCACATAGAATTCCTATGTTTACTATATATAAGGGAGTACAAAAAGTAGGCACTTTGGAGGAAATCGTCACCACCATGACCACGAAACCTCCCTCGGACAAACTGCAGTATCCGACTGATGCCTGACTGTTCTCTTCAATAAACATCTTATATCCAAGTCGGTGTCTACGAAGATTCCTTTCATCTCAGCACCTCTCGACCACCAGAAGAAGAAAATTTACCACAAGACAACTCGACAAGTGGCTTTAGCTCCTAAAATGACTCTGTGGGATGGCTCTGATTTAACATTTGAGCAACGCAAAGAACTGTTGTTACTGCAGAAAGAGCAGATGATTTTGGAACACGAACAACAAATGCAAAAACAGAGATTGGAGATACAAGCAAGAGAAAGTTAAAGATTACTGGAGTACAAACATTTAAAATGTCAGGAAAAAAGCAGAGAACAGAATACCCTGTTTCAGATGGTCAAGTTCCTTCCTAATTTCAATGAGCGTGACCCTGATGTGTTTTTTTCTCTTTTCGAACATGTTTTTGCTGATCGAGGCTGGACGGATGCTGATCAAGTGCTGCTGCTCCAAAAGGTCCTGGTAGGTAAGGGTCAGGAGGCGTTCGTGGTGTTGTGTCCATCTGAGAAGCTGTCCTATCAGTGTGTAAAAGCAGCGGTAAAAGCATATGAGTTCATACCAGACCATTACCATCAGAGATTTCAAACATGGACAAAGGCGGAGAAACAAACACATGTTGATGTGGCAAGAGAACTTGTCAGTTTATGTAATCGGTGGTGTACAGCTGTGGGCGTAAAAACATTCCAGGAGCTTTTTGAATGAATTAATAGGCTAATAAGTCAAGCCATGGCTGCAACCCTCAGTCCAATACATATTCCGATACCACACACATACTAAGGTAAACTCCTCCGGTACTACAACTTTTAAATAAAGCTATTATTCCAGAAAATAAATAACCTTCTGATTCCTCTCGTGCAGATGATGCACAGGGAGGGGGTGACAGTGTTGCCTCGGGGCCCAGGTCTGTATCCAAACACTCAGCCGATGGTACACCTAAAGAGGTGGGGAAATTAAACAATCAATTACAATGTAATTACAATTACAGTATAAGATTTTCCCCATATAGCCTACCTGAGAGTGCCATCTCCCCGATGATGGCCCCGATGCGCTGGTCCAACTCAGACAGGCTTTTGATGTCTGCTGTTCCTCCTCCAGTCCGTCCAACACTACTGAATATAACCGATTTTCTCCGGGTGATTTCCTGCAGCAGTACCTCTACCTATGAACTTCCAAAGTTTTTTTTTCTCCTCACCTACTGTGCTCCATCCGACTTATTTTTGGCTTTGGCCATTGTGCTGCTTTTTGCTCTGTCAACAGGGCCCTGCTGCAGTTCCTTTTATGGGCGGTGACTTATGCTAATCGTATGTTAATTAGACTCACCTTGCACGTGCTCTCAACTTACAAGTAGATGGCATTCATCAATCTAGCAACACAGCTGCGAACAATTCTGAGGCTTACGAATGCATTGATGAATCTGACGTAGAGTTTTCTTAAGCAACTTCTTAAGGACAACTTAAGAAAAAATCTAAGAAGATTCTTAAGAACATATTGGTGAATGAGGCCCATTGTGCCTGAGCGAATCGCCATGTACATAAATGAACATCAAATTAAAACTGCAGCGCAAGCTGCTGTATTAGCTGATGAGTTCATCTTGACACACAAATCTTTTCGAGACATGTCACCGCACGACTATGTGCATCGAGAGTGCACTGAGAATTATTTTGGTAGAAGGCTTGATCGATCATCTCCAGTAAAATCCGACTTTAAAAATACATCACGGCAAGCGGCTGAAACAGATGATAAGTGTTGTTATTGCTATGAAGTCGGACATTGGAAAAAGGATTATCCTGTCCTTAACTTTCGCAATCAGAATTCCAATAGACCTCGTTTTCCTAAGCCTGTGGGGTGCACTGTTTCTCTCCAAAGCAAGCGCGCTGCAAAGGCAGTGTTGCCCTCTGACGACTGGGAGGCTTTGGATAGAAATTATTATTCTCTGTTCATCATGCAAGGCACCGTGTCTTTAGTTGGTGATACCAATAAAATTAAAGTGAAGATTTTGAGGGACACAGGCTCTGCGACAACCCTCATTTGGGAGGATGTGTTAAATTTTTCTGACGTGTCTGATACTGGTGCAAGAGTTTTAATTCGTGACATTGAATGGCAATGGAAAATGAAATACAGGTTTGACAGCAAAGCTGAGATGCGTGTGTTCAGTCCTGGGGATCGAGTGCTTGCTTTGCTGCCTATTCCTAGCTCGCTGTTTGAGGCGCGATTTTCACGCCCGTACAACATTAAGCACAAAACGTCTGACTCAGATTACCTTTTGACTACTCCAGACCGCAGGCGGTCCATGCAACTGTGTCACGTGAACCTTCTCAAGCCCTACTATGCCCGTGTATGTGAGAAGAAGGCAGTGGCATTAGCTGCTGAAGGGGTCCCATCTCTTCAGGTGGCAGATGAAGATGACGTGGTCGCCCCAGATGAGGCTGTGTTATTGAGAAGGTTAAATAATTCAAGGCAACTCACTGAATTAGACAAATCTTTAAGTCATCTGGGCCTGATAAATTGTCCTGTACTGATCTGTTGGAACACAAAATTGACGTTGGAGATGCACGCCCAATCCAACAGCATTTCTATTGAGTTTCACCAGAGAAAGATAAAATATTAGAAGAAAGTGTACAGTATTTGCTCTTCAATGGCTTAGCCAAGCCATCATTTTCCAGTTGGGCATCACCATGTCTACTAGTTCGAAAGTCCGATCTTTCTTATCTTTTCTGTACGGATTACAGAAAGGTAAATGCGGTCACTAAACCCGACTCATTCCCCCTCCCTAGGTTAGACGACTGTGTAGACCAGGTGAGGGTGGCCAGGTACATGAGTAAATGCGATTTGATCAAGGGCTATTACCAGATAGGGTTAACATCATGAGCCTTAGAAATTTCCGCATTCATAACGCCATCGGGATTATTCTCATATAAAGTTATAGCCTTCGGACTCCGTACTGGGCCTGCAATGTTCCAGAGGCTAATGAATCGTGTGGTGGCAGGGTTAAGTGTACCTCGACGATATAGTCATCTTCAGCGATACATGGGCTGAGCTTCTGGTGTGCTTATGCGCGATTTTTCACAAGCTGGTAATGGTGAAACTCACGATTAATTTAGCCAAGTTCAAATTGTGCGGTGACATATCTTGGTAAAGTGGTGGGGCGGGGAAAGGTGCGTCCTGTTAGTGCCAAAGTCCAAGCCATCGACGCTTTCCCCTCTCCAACCACCAAAATAGAATTGCGCTTTTTGGGTATGGTGGGGTCCTACAGGAATTTCTGCATACATTTTTCCACTGTAGTCTCTCCTCTCACTGATTTGTTCAAGGGCAATAGTAAATTTCACTGGTCTGAGGGTTTCCAGTGTGCGTTCGACAACGTGAAACTGCTATTGAGCTGTGCACCTGTTCTGGCTGCGCCTAGACTTGGTGAGCCTTTCCAACTGCAGGTAGACACGAGCCAGGCGGGGGTGGGAGAGCATTGCTCATGCAAACGGATGAGCGAGCGATTGAACGTCCGGTTTGTTTCTTTTCGCGCAAATTCAACAAGCATCAGATTAATTATTCTGTTATCGAAAAAGAGGCCATTGCGCTCATTTGGGCTTTAAAGCATTTTGATGTTTTATGTGGGTGGGGGTGCTCCAGTAGTCATTTATTCGGACCACAACCCCCTCACTTTTTTGAGCTCACTTCAGAATGCCAACCAATGCTTGATGCGTTGGGCTCTGTTTTTGCAGCCATATAATATTCAGATTAAGCACATACGCAGTGTAGACAATGTTATGGCGGATGCCTTGTTCCGGGCTCCATGTGCCCCTTAATGTGACCTCTCCCCTCCCTGTCTATCAGTCTGTCTCTCCTTAAACTGCTTTCCAGGTGCCGGAATTGCTGGATGGCAGTCTGGGGTGACTTGGGTTGGGCCTGGTCTGTTTTGGTGTATCACATCTCCAAGGTCACTCTCTATTTTCTGGATTTTTGGTCCTGTGCAGTCTACTGTTTTGGGTTTTCCTGTTTTCCAGAGTCCCATGGAGGTGGGCCTCTGTCTTTTGGGGGGGAGGTGTGACGGCTCTGTTATGTCTCACTGTTGTCAGGGCTGGATGGAGGGGCATGGGGATTGCCAAGCGTTTCCAGTCGACCCAGCACATTCACCTGCTCACCTGTGGCCTATCTGCTGGGATTTGGCTGCCTGATGGGTTCAGGTATAAACATCTGTCTGGAAAGCGTCATGGGGGAAGCCTCTCTTCCAATCTGGTGTGCTGCAGTGGAGTTCGTCAGCCGAGCACTGAGCTTGTCACGTTCCGTAGCCTGATGGCCACAGGAGTTTTCATCTTTCATTCCACTTAGTTCTTTAATAAATATTATTGTGGTTGGAAATCCTCATCTTTGGTCTCACCATGAGCCAAGTATTCATGACACCAGTTTGTTGTAAACTTACATGTCATAGTGATTGTCTGATTCTTGGTCTCTGTTTTAGGGGCCTGTTTCAGAAAGCAGGTTTATGGAAAATCTTTAGTTAATCCTGAGATGAAGGAAACTTTGTTTTTTCAGTTTAACATGCGATGGGGCACTGAGTGTCTGTATAAATGAGCTGTAGTAAACCTTATATATAATAACCTTATAATTTTAATTTTATAGTAGCCTACAGACGATCATAGAGTAGGGAGCAGCAAACTGCATGTGATTCAAATATTGTGGGCTGTGCAGTTGGCTTTGTATGAATTATTGTCATTTTCCTGCCATTCCAGTTTATTTTCCCATTGTCTTCTACATTTGTGACTTTGTTTTTGAAGTAGACCATCACATGAACAACTGACCTGAAGCTTTTTCTTGATCTTTTCAACTCTATCATTTTTTACTTAGATTATTGTTCTTTTTTTCTGCATGAACTTTGTGAAGCCAGTTTTAATTCTACATTTCTCTATTTCATTGTTAATGCTAGGAAACACACCAAAACCACTAATTACTTTTTGTAATGCTACAGTTCTCCATGTGTACATTCTCCCAAGGACAAGTGAGGCAGCTGGATTAGGTTTATGTCTTACTACACCCTGTCTTCAGCTAATGTGAGGCTTCACACAGCAAATGACACTGGACTAAAGACATGGTTTTCATATCCTATTAGTGACAAATGCAATATGATGATGCTTTTCAATTACAGATCTCATTAAAGACATTTTATAACTCCCTCTCCCCCAGGGGAACTAAAACACATGAAGAAAAAAAATCCCCAGCAAGGACACATTCATTGTTAGAGACCTAAAGACATTAAAGAATACTGTAATCTGTCTAGACAGACCTCTTCATGACACAAGCTGTTGTGTGTTACTGTATGCAATAAGCTCCTGATGCTGGTTATGTACTGACATAACTGGGTTCTGATATGAGAAACAGATTTCTCATCTAAGTTAAATAAAACTACATGATAGAATTCACCTTAGGTTATATAAGTTATGACATTTACATTACATTATATTGAGTTCATTCATTGAAAATCAAATACTTTAGGAGTTATTCTGTGCATGCACTTTTACAGAGCTACCATCTCAGCCATGCAACCTAGATCTAGTAAAGTAAACAGAGTTTTTCTATATCAGGGGTTATCCCATGGGCAATGAGTAAACATAGAAAGGACAAATTCATAGACAATTAATATCAAGTACATTTGTTTTATTAATGTAGCTCATAGTGTTGAGCAGATCAGGAAGTACTGTATTTTCCACACTATAATGCGCACTTAAAACACTGAGATTTTCTCAAAAATCAATGGTGTGCCTTACAATATGGTGCGCCTTGTGTGTGGACTGATTTACAAAATCTGCTGTGTGCCTTGGGTGGGTGCACTATGGTAAACGTTCTGCCCATCGATTAGCGAAACACCTATGGTTACCATATTTTCCGCACCATAAGGAACACTTAAGACCTTCAAATGTTCTCAAAATTGACGGTGCGTCCTTTAATACGGTGCGCAGTGTGTGGACTTAGTTCTAAAATCTGCTGTGTGCCTTTGCTAAGTGTGTTACGATAAAAGTTCCGCCCGGTTGATTGGTGTAGCACCAATGCTAGGTATGCTGGGTGTACAGCAGAGGTGAGCCGCCCCCTGAAATGGCACCGGTAAAGTGACACGCTTATGAATATTTTGCTTAATTAAATTGATGAAACTCACTGTTTTGCTTCCGTTGTCATTTTTTTTTACTGTATGTTTTAGCATGCGTCTTATAATATGTTGGTTAATTACAGAAATAGACCACGGAATTGAGACTGCACCCTGTGAAACGGTGCGGAAAATACAGTGTATAGACCCCAAAAGAAAGTAAGTTATCTGACTGGTTTGGTTCACTGAATGTGCCTTATAATCCGGTGCGCCTTATGGTCCGGAACATATGATAATAATAATTTAAATTAAAATTTACATTATGTGGTGGCATGGTGGTGTGGTGGTTAGCACCGTCGCCTCAGAGCAAGAAGGCCCAGGGTTTGTATCCTGATTGGGATTGAGGCTGAGGATTTTCTTCTTGGAGTTTGCATGTTCTCCCTGTGCCTGCGTGGGTTCTCTCTGAGTACTCTGCCTTCCTCCCACAGTCCAAAGACATGCACAATTGGGGATTAGGCTAATTGGTGAGTCGAAGTTTTCCATAGGTGTGAGCATGAGTGGTTGTTTGTCTATATATATCAGCCCTGTAATTGACTGGCGTCCAGTCCAGGGTGTATCATGCCTTCACCCAATGTGCTGGGATAGGCAAAAGTCCCCCTGTGACCCTCTGTGGAGGAATAAGTGGAAAAAAGCGATGCATTCACATGATTTATTGTGGTGATTTCTTACTTTTATTCTATTATATTTACTTGAGTCTTGTACATGTATAGAGTTGCTTGAAACTGAGTGCATTCTGTTTCCCAAAATTTTTTTGTGGGATTTGATTGTTATGATTATGGAATTCATATCAGTCAAATTTCCTTTTATTTTGTATGTTAATGTCTGTTCCTTCCTGTATTGTTTTGAAATCACTAACCCTTGTCTCAGTTTAAGTTTGCAATGACAGTTCCCCTGTCTTGAAAGATCTGCTTCCCAGATAGTTAATCCCATCTGTTTCTGGTTGCTGAGGTATTGAACCTTATGTCTCTCATTGTTATGTTGCCAGTTCATTGGGCCTCATTCACGAACCGTTCTTACGAACACATTTTTTCTCAAGTCTCACTTACGAACATTTTATGAAGATTTGGCATTCATGATTTTCTTCTTATTCTGGATTTATGCGTAGGTAAGAACAAATCCTACGAACACTCAGGAGTACTCTTACGCACATTTCAGTGGCGACATGTTGGCATGGTTATGTTTTCTTCTCTTGTGCAGTTCAATAAAATTCAATACAGTGAACCCTCGTTTATCACGTGGTTACGTTCCGCAAATAACCCGCGATAGACGAAATCCGCGAAGTAAACAGCTTTGTTTTTTACAATTATTTCACAGGTTTTAAGGCTGTAAAACCCCTAACCACACACTTTTATACACTTTTCTCACAGGCTTTAACATTTTCTCACAGTTAAACACTTTCAAAGTTCAAACTTCTTCCTCCACCTTTTGGGTGTGACCGCAGATGCACTGCTGCATAATACTGATGCGCTGTAAAAAAAAAAAAAATCCGTGAAGCCGAGAGAAGTGATTATAGTTATAGCGAGGGCTTTAGGGGATCGAGGATATGCCCTGGCTCCCTGGCTGTTGACACCACTGACCAACCCTCACACTCCACAGGAAATTTTATTCAATCAGATGCATGCGCGCAGTCGCTCCACCATTGAACGCAACATCAGCATTTTAAAGGGGCGCTGGATGTGTTTGGACACGGCAGGTGGCAAATTGCTGCACAAACCGGAGAAGGTAATTATTTATTTTTGTTATAAAACCTGCTTAGATTACGTTTATTCATCTAACGTATGACTCTCCCTCACCATTACAGGTCTGTAGGATTATCATGGCCTGCTGTGTCCTGCACAACATCGCTATGAAGCATGGTGTCCGTCTTCCCCCTAAGCCACAACCCTGTGAGGATGTGCGTCCTGACGCAATGATAGGGCCAGACTGCAGGCACACGGTTCACGTTCGAGCACAATTATTTCACCCGTTGTTGAATAAAATGCGTTATTGTCACAATTTCAGTCTAACAGTCTTGATTCACTTTAAAAAGATTTGCTTTGGGCGTTGTGCTGCTTTTTGCTCTGTCTACAGGGCACTGCTGCAGCTCCTTTTATGGGCATTAATGGGAGGTGACTTATGCTAATCGTATGTTAATTAGACTCACCTGGCACGCGCTCTCTACGAACATTTCTGAGGCTTACGAACGCATTGATGAATCTGACGTAGGGTTTTCTTAAGGAACTTCTTAAGAACAACTTAAGAAAGAATCTAAGAAGATTCTTAAGAACATATTGGTGAATGAGGCCCATTGTACTTATCAGTCCTTGCACCAGCATTGCTTTTCTTCACAGTCATAGTCGCACTGAATATTACTTTGCTCATTTTGACCTTGCCTTTTGGCCCACACTGGTTGGACACCTTTGCCTATTCAGATTGCTTTTTGTGTATCAACCATTGCCTGGATTAAACACTTGTTCTCTTTTGGTATCTTTTAATCTCTTTGTATTCTTCCAGTTCTGCCCCACGTTCATGAAAAAACAAACTGTCCAGAATGGACACAGCAAACTTGACCTGATTCGTCAAGCCTGCTTAGCACAAGGATCAAAGATGGCTTAGCAGGAACAGCTTTCTGTCTTGACCTTGACTTCTGCATTGCCAGACCTTCTGGTTTGAGGGAACTGGCTGAATGCCAGGACTCAATGTTATCCTTAAACTCTCAGCTTAGCAGGCTTCAGAAACAGCCTTCCAAGAGCACTTCCCTTTTGCCAGAGGGATGAGAGGTGCTCCTACTCTAGACAACTAGGACATCTTATGGATAACTGCTTGTCAGGGCCTGGCGGACCTCCTTCCCAATAGGGGGCGCTCGCTAGCGTCAGGAGCAGAAGGACTCTGCACACCTGCACCGCATCGGGCAATCACCGAGCGCTTGTTAGGGTCGTCATCGACAGCTGGGGTTGTCGGATCGTCTTCCTGCGCCCAGTGGACACCCGGTTGGCTGACCTCCCGTTGCCTGGTGCCCCGACTTGTTTTGTGAAACTTCCTTTGAACGGACAGTCGTTCCCGCCGGCCTGTATCCTGGACTAGGACCCGGGGTGACGTATTGGTTGTGTCATTGTCTCCTCGGGTTCCGAGTGTTTTCTGTTGGTCCGCGACCCTGCTAGTTTCCTCCGTGTTTCGGAGCGTTTTTTGTTCGGTCCGTTTGACCCCGTTAGTTTCCTCCTTTTTTTCGGAGCGTTTTTTGTGCTTACGTTTGTAATAAACGTGTTAACCCTCGTTACCCTGTGTCTGCGTCTGGGTCCTCGAACCAAACCTAACACTGCTGCGTTGAAGGTCAATGTAGCCATAGATAATCCTGCTCATTGCCTAATCAATGCTAACTTTATTACTGATCCTGTATCCTTGTTAGTTCCTGTTTTTATTGATTCTGGCTTGGACACTAACCTCAGGAACCCTTCTCATTTCAAGCACCTCTTCCTGAATCAGTGCACACCTGTGTCAACCATAGGGGTTTGAATAACATGACTCTTAAGTACCTCTCCTGCCACTAATGTCAACTGCCTTTGAGCTTCTAGATGGCCTGAAGATTAACACGAGGTATACCATCTTAGCAACACTCCCACAGAAACGTGAGTACCTTGTGATGCCATTTGGTCTCACTAATCCTCTTGTTGTCCTTCAAAATCTTGTCAATGATGTCCTTCAGGACATGTTAAATCTCTTTGTGTTTGTCTATCTAGATGACATCCAGATCTTTTCCACTGACGAGGAGACAAATGCTTTCCATCAGTACTGTACATGGTTACTTGTTGTTCCTGATCTCAGGGTAGAGGTTGTTCATGGGTCCCACACAATTAAGGCTGCCTGCCATCCAGGTATTTAACAGACCCTCTTTCGCAACAGCGCTTCTGGTAGCTGAACATGAGAAAGCACATTGTAGAATATTTTAATGCATGTCCTTCTGTGCCAGTCACAGGCTTTCACAGCAGAGGTCCCAGGGAATTTATGCCTCTTCCTGTCCCTATTCCTGTACATTGCCATGGACTTTGTTACCAGACGGCTTCATGGTAACATAGTGGTATTGATGGCCTGTTGCAGGATTTCTATGGTCCACTTTGTCCAACTGCCCGAACTTCCCTCAGTCATCTCCTTGGATATGTTATCTCATCTTTGCAGGTATTCCAGTGGAGATTGTGTCAGACAGAGGCCCCAGTTCATGTCCCAGGTGTCCTGGGCATCACCATCTGCCTCTCCTCTGGATTTCACCCTCAGACTAATGGGCAGACTGAACACCTGAAGCAGGAACTGGAGAAAGGACTTTGCATTGCTGCATCCCAGTTCCTGGTACAATAAACTGGTTTGGATTGAATTTGGTTCCAATACAGTATGTTGCCTTCCTCCTCCTGGACATCAGTCTGATATGTTTCCCAACACAGACACTGATTCCTTCTTCTCATCTGCATTGGCACTGGTGAGGTGCTGCAGGAGAACCTGCGACAGGCTTGCAAGCTGCCAGCCTACAAGTTTGATGTTAATTGGAGATGGTCTTCTGCCCCGAACTAAACCACCAGCCACAAGATTTGGCCCTCCACGAGGAACTTCCCACTCCAGGTGACCCAATTTGAATTCATTTCTGGCCCTTCTTGTTACAGTTTAAAATCACTAACCCTTGCCTCTTACAATGACTCCTGTCCTGGCTTTCCCCCATCTTGGTACACCTGCTTTCCTGAGCGTTCATCCCACCTATTTCCAATTGCTCCCAATTACCTCTTACATTTAACCTCATATCTCTGACTGTATTGTTGCCAGTTAATTGAAGTTGTCAGTCCTAATCCCAGAATTAGTTTTTTTTCACAGTCATAGTCCCATCAGACATTAACTTTGCTTGTGTTTGAGATTGTATTTTGCCATATGTTTGTCAGACACCTTTGCCTGTTCAGCCTACTTTTTGTGTATGACCTGTTCCTGGATTAAACAACTCTTTTTGTCTCACACGACCCCACATCTGCAATTGTGTCCTTGATAATGGACAACTTAAACTGATGTGACATCTTAAGTCCAACCATCTTCTTAAAGCTCCTTTAGCTGGCTGAAAAACTTGCATGTTGCTCTGTTTTCAAGGTAGAGCACTGTTCCAGGGTCACAGCTACATGTACTATAGAGGGACAAGTTTAGCCACGCAGAAGCCTGAAAACAGGAAAAAAATGCATCTCAAATTCACCTCCAATCTGATACCCTAATACACAAGTTGCAGTGACTTCACATGTCTGCTCTGTCCTTCACATGTCTGCTCCATCCTCCAAAAGACACAGTCTGTGTCTTCAGTGCACAGCATGATGCATCTTAAACAGGCAGCTGATAGCAAAATCACATATGGTTGTGTGATATTATCACTTTGTAATGTAGGAAATGAGCCACAAAAGATTTTGGTGGTTAGTTTTTTTGGTTAGTTATTTGAATACACCTCTAGGTGCTACTTGGACGTATCATCAGTGATGAACCCGAGGTTATAGGGTGTTTCGGGTCTTTGATCATCAAACACCCTCGCTCGGAAAACCCAGCCGGGGATAATCAGCTCCTGACTTGCATCCAAGTGGCCCACTATTCCACGGATCCCCCCTCTGGATCCATAGCCACCTTGAGGCTTTCTCCGCAGCCTCTATGATGGTTTTGATGGCTCTTCTGCACAGCTGGCCTTTTACTCCAAAGAGTTTTATGGTGAGGGGTAGTGATTGGCCCACAAAACCCCGGCACCCCACCTCGACTGGTTTACGCTTGTTGGCTTCCTCCAATCTGTCTTCCCAGGGGACAGTAAGCTCAACCAGGACCACTTGCTTCGTTGAAGATGTTATCACCATATCTGGGTGGAGTGAAGTGGCTGAGATGTGCTCTGGAAACTTGAGCTATCTTCCTAGGCTGACTTGTAGATTCCAGTCCCTTGCTGTGGTAAGAAGCCCTCCGAAGGATCTTGGTTGTTGTTGTGTCTTCTTCCCAGCTCTGTCGAAGGTGATGAGCTGCTTGGGAGTGATCTGGTACTTTAAGTTGTTGATTGCTGCGTGAACTGTTGAAGGGTGGCTTTCTTTTTGCACAGCTGGCATGCCGCAGTGGCTGCTAATCCGCAGCGCTGCAGATTGGTTGGGCTTGAGAGAATGTTGTATACTGACTGGATGAGGAACTTGATATGCTGGGATTCGAGTCTCCAGAGCTCTGGCAAGGTGAGTTTTCGCTGTTTGGCGTGCTCCCACCTTGTCTAGGGAGCCCAAGCCACCTGCGGAGGAACTGGCTGATATTTTTTTCCAGTGTCTCCACCGTAGACATGGGCGCCTTGTAGATGAGCAGGGGCCAAAGGAGTCTTGGCAGGACCCCGTGTTGGTAAATCAAGGTTTTAAACTTCCCTGGTAGCCCAGGCTTGTCTATTGCTGTGAGCCATGATGTGAAATCTGCTTTGGCCTGCAGGATTGCGTCTGAGTCCCTCAAGGAGCTGTTGAAGACCTTACCCAGGCTTTTGACAGGTTTTTTCTGTCACTGTTGGAATTGGTGACCCTCCTTAGGCAAAAGTCAGCCACCTTGCCTTTCCTCAGGACCAGAGACCTGGACTTGGTGGGCTTGATGCTCATTCTTGCCCAAGCCGCTCTAGCCCCTGGAGTAGCCATCTGCAGCCGGGAACAGAGGTTGTCATCACTGTGGGATCATCCATAAACGCTCTTATGGGGGGCTGCCGAGTGCCAGATCTTGACAGGGGGGCTCTACATTCCAACTCAGCTGACTTAATGATCATGTTCATGGCCAAGGAGAAGAGCGGCACCGAAATAGTGCAGCCTGTTGTAATACCCTTCTCCAGGCGTTGCCAGGTGGATGTTAATGATTCTGATGATTCCCTCAGTTCGAAGTTGTTGTAATAGTCCACAATGAGGTTGGTGATAGTTCCTTGTCAATACTGTTTCGACAAGCTTATGGGGAATGGATCCATAGGCATTTGACAGGTCTAGTCAAAAGTGTTGCCAAGTCACGTCTGTTCTCCCTTGCCTCCCAGATCAGTTGGAAACCACACCTGTGTGCTCTAAGCATCCCAAAAACACCTGGAACTCCCCCCTTCTGTACAGGGGTCCATATAGCCATTCTTCAAGAGGAAACCTGTAAGCTGTTGGGACACTATCTTGAAGATTTTCCACTTAACCCGACGTTGTTCTGATTTTCCACTCTGCGGGAGGGCTGGTGCGGCTTGGAGGTTCCGGACCCTGTGGGGTGGCTCCGGGCCTGGCTCCTCCATCTGACCAGGGACTGTGACGAGCACTTTTCCTGTGCTGGCTGCTGTCCCTGTGCATTGCTTTACCTATCCTCCCTTCAGGCAGGCCATCTTGGTCTGATGGATTTTAAGACCTGTCGGGTTTTTGCACACCTTGCCGCAGACACAAACTGTGCTCTTTATCGATTGTCTGTTAGCTGGGGTTGTTGCCGGTAGGTCAGTCCAATTGTCATTCTCCCCCCCTCTTGGGAATCCCTGGGGGTATGTTTTGGAAGGGTTCTTTGTAGCTTGCTTTGGGTGCTCCTTCACAGGAACTGCATTTCGGGGTGCTAGACCTTGATGTCCCAGTTGCCGTCTTTCCATGCTGTCAACTGTCTCTCCAGTCGTCACCATTCGAGGTCATAGGGTGATCATCGGGCGACCCAGCCAGGGATGATCAGCTCCCGACTCCAAGTGGCCCACTACTACTATAAATTTATAGGTTATTCCATTTTTTTTCACTAATATGTTGTTGCTTCATTATTTATTGTGTATTATGGTTATTTATTGTATTATATATTTTGAAAGGCTCAGTGCTCTGTGCTAGAGTCCTTTCCTCATCTTTTACCTCATCTTTATTTATATACCGTCTTATAGAATCAAAATTGTTTCAAGGCGCTTTCCAGAATCCCAGGGCCTAACCCCAGACAAGCAACAGTGCCAAGGAAAAACTCCCCTTTAACAGGAAGAAACCTTGTGCAGGACCAGGCTTATGTAGGGGGACCCTCCTGCTGATGGCCGGCTGGGTAGAGAGAAAGTAGAGCAGAGGAGAGAGAAACCATGACCCAGTGGGGTCACAGAGGCCTGTCAGGTGATCATGTTTCCGGACCCCAGCAGCCTTGGCCTATAGCAGCATAGCTAAGATGTGACCTAACAATTAGATGACCCCCTAAGTATGATAATTTGTCTGTCTATGATAGTAACTGGAACTACAGAATTAGTTACAATAAGCTTTTACAAAGAGGTCAGTTTTAAGTCTTAAAAGTAGCGATGGAGTCAGCCTCCCGTACCTGGACAGGGAGCTGGTTCCATAGCAGGAGGGCCTGGTAGCTAAATGCTAAGGCCCACCAATCTACTCTTAAAGACTCTGGGAACCACAAGTAGACCAGCATTCTAAGAGCGGAGCAGTCTATTGGGCTAATAAGGTATCACTAGCTCCTCCAGGTAGGATGGAGCTAGGCCTCTGAGGACCTTGTAGGTCAAAAGAAGGGTTTTAAAAATTATTCTAAATTTAATGGGCAGCCAATGAAGCGACGCCAGGACACAGTTGAGATCATCCTGCTTCTGCCGGTCTTGTTATGATCTCACTGGGATGGAGGACCTAAACGCAGGCACAGGGTAACGTGGGAGAACAAAGGTTTATTTCAAAAACACAAAATGCTCCTCAGAAGGAGGGGACAGGGCTCTCAGCCCAACACAAAATCACTATCAAATCACATCAACACAAAAAACAAAACTATACCTCCCCGCGAACCGGGATGTCCGGGTAACGGACAAGCGGGGAAATCCAGGCAACGGACACGGGAATCCGGACGGGAGTCCAACGGGCACAGACCAGGGAGCACAAAGACTAACGCTGGAGACCATCTAATATCTACACACAAACACACAATGAACCGACAGCTTCCGCTGTCAGCCCCGGGCCCTATCAAGGGGAGGTAATTGCAGGGTCCAGCTCAGGTGCACGACTGCCTGCTGGACCTATGTCGGGGTTTGGCGCCCCCTATGGGAGAGGAGGTCCACCAGACCCTAACAGGTCTGGTCTGGCCACTGGGGAAGTTGTGCTGCCGCTGAACTGGAGTGAGGAGGGTTCCGTTGGGTTGGTCAAGGGCTTGGGGAGGACCCCGCCAGCAGCGCGAGCGCGGCCACCTTCTGGTGGAGCATGGCGAGCATTTCTTTGTTCCTCCCGAGGCGCGCCTGATGGTCTCGCCTGATGGCCTCCTGCTCTGCCAGAGTCTGAGGTGTGCCTGCTGGATCCATTTCTTGGTCGGGTCGTTCTGTCACGTTCTTGGGATGGAGGGTGGACCCAAACACAGGCACAGGGTAACGAGGGGAGAACAAAGGTTTATTTTGACGGTACAAAACACAAAATACTCCTCAGCAGGAGGGAATAAGGGCTCTCAGGCCAACACAAAATCACCCGCAAGGGGGAAAAGTCAGGGAACAAATTTTAATCCCCACAAACCGGGAAGTCCGGGGAACGGACAAGCGGGGAGTCTGGACACAAGGAGTTACCGAGACACAGGCTGGAGGGAGAGTCCAGGGAAGGTCGACGGCAGGATCCAGACGGGAGACAGACGAGGGAGACATCAAACAAAACGAAATCCACAAAAACGACCCGGCAGCTTCTGCTGTCGGGGACGCGCCTTATGAAGGGCCGGGTAATGCCGAGATCCAGCACAGGTGCGCGACCTCCTGCTGGTCCCAGGACAGGGTTGGCACCCCCTATGGGGAAGGGGGAGCGCCAGGCCCTTACAGAAATTACTTGGTCCAGCTCTTTGGTAAATACTGTGGAGTTAAACAAGTTTAAGGGGTTGGCTTGCCAGTTCCTCATCAGAAATAATCTATTTGGATTCCAACTTCTCTTTTATTTGCAGGTATCTAAAAAAACCTAACCTGTACAGAAACAGGACTATTGCTTAACTGATCAATGTATTCTCTTCTTATGGCCGTAATTTTGTTTACTATCAAGTTGTACAGGGACAGAAGGCAGTCAGGTTTACCGGGGAACAGAAGCAAAGGGCAGGTTAGGGACAGGCTGCGTCAAAACTGGGCAGACAGGCAGGCAGGAAAACGCTGGAATGTCATGATAAATTACACAGGACAATCTGGCAGAGGTGAAATGTTTGGCCGGGATTTAAATAGGCCATGTGATTACCCTGATTGGCCACAGGTGCGCAGCATCGAGGATCCAAAGACCGGGCTTCCCGCAGCTGTGACACAACCCCCCCTCAAGGGACGGCTCCCGACGTCCCCATGAGACGTCTAGGGCCACCCCTGATGGGGTGGGTGGGGGTCAGTACTCCTGGGACCTGGATGATTCCAGGTCACTGCCCCTGTTCTCTGCTCCCGCGTCCTGCTCGGCCCTCTGCACTCTGGGACGGCCCGCTCTCCTGCTTTGGGATGGCTGGTCTGGGTGTTGGGCATGGAAGTCCCGTATTAGCCCCTTGTCGAGGATGTGTCGGGATGGTACCCAAGACCTCTCCTCCGGGCCATAACCCCCCCAGTCCACCAGGTACTGGAGGCCCCTGTCACGGGGTCAGCGGCAGTGGTTGTAAGAGTCCGGCCGGTGCCTGGTGTGGGTGCTTCTACTGGTTGCACACAGGGCAAGCATTGACATATTATCGAACATCCTGCTCCATGGCCGGCCCCCACAACCTCTGCTTCAGCAGACCCGCTGTCCAATGCACTCCAAGGTGGCAGGCCAGTCGCGATACATGAGCCTACTCCAGGACCTCTGCCCTGAGTGGGTCAGGCACAAAGAGCCAGTTGCTGGGACAGGCGCCTGGTTCCGGCTGACTGGCCGCTGCCCCCAGACCCTCTCCTTGATTTTCCCAGGAGATTCCCGGCATGACACACGGGGAATGGAGAATGTTCTCTGGGGTCCTCTCCAGACCCTTATCCATCCGCCTTCTCGTTGTGCGATGCTGGGTGATAGGTGAGGCTGAAAGTGAACCGGGTGAAAAACAGGGACCACTTAGCCTCCCGGAGTTCAGCCTCTTAGCCATTCTGTTGTATTCCAAATTGCGGTGGTCTGTCCATGAGAAAAGGCAGTCAGCACCCTCCAGCCAGTGCTGCAACTCCTCTAGGGCCAGCTTGATGGCCAGCAACTCCTGGTTTCCCACATAGTTCTTCTCCGCTGTTGTCAACCGGTGAGAGAAGAACGCGCAGGGCTGCAGCTTCTGGTCCCCCTGAGCCCTGTGCGAGAGTACTCCGACGCCAACGTCAGAAGCGTCCACCTCGACCACAAACTATCGACTGGGGTCTGGCAGCTGCAGGATACGGGCCGTGGAAGTGGCGGTAGAAGTTGGTGAACCCCAGGATCCACTGCAACTGTCAACTCGTCTGGCGCAACTCCAGAAAACGAGCCTGAACCCGCAGATTAACCCGGATAGCCAGATCAGTGGCGTCATCCATGGAGCCGGGCACCTCGTAGGCTACCCAGCGCATCCTTGATATATGCGGACAGTGTGCGGAAGTCGATGGAATACCGTAAATTCCGGACTATAGAGCACACCGGAATATTAGCCGCACCCAATACATTTAAATTAATTTTGTATATACATAAGCCGCACCTGACAAAAAGCCGCATGTGTCTATGTTGTAACAAGAGATATGTACACAGATTTTTAAAAACTTTTTATTAAATAAATGCTTATAAATGCAAAATAACTGATCTGAAGAATTTAGTGTGTGGGAATTTGTGGGAACAGCTTCCTTGGTCCACTGTGACCTGTTAGTTAATTTAATTGGTCCGTTGTGACCAGGCAAAAAAAGGTATTGGCGGTATAAAACTCGCAGTAAAAATCCATATTTTATAAGCCGTTTTATAAGCCGCAGGGTTCCAACCGCGAGAAAAAAGTAGCAGCTTATAGTCCAGAATTTACGGTAATCAGAAACTGACCTCCCTTCCTGGCGGAGCGCCAGCAGCCGATGTGCTGCGGAGGGCCAGGAATTCCCCAGACTAAATACCTTGCGAAGCTTGGTGGCGAATGTGACGAAGGTGGAACAGGCCTCCGTCTGGCGCTCCCACTCGGCTGTTCCCCAAAGCCGCGCCTGCCAGGTGAGGTGTGTGATGGTGAAGGCTACCTTGGCGGCCTCCGTTGAGAACGTGCGGGGCTGCAGGGAGAACCCATGAGCGACACCAGAGTTCGGTTTGACATCGCTTTATTAACAGGGTTGTACAGGGACAGAAGGCGGTCAGATTTACCGGAGAACGGAAGCAAACCGCAAGTCAGGGACAGGCTGGTTCGAAACCAGGCAGACAGACAGGCAGGAAAACACTGGAATGTCATCAAACTGGCAGAGGCGAAATATTTGGCTGGGATTTTAATAGGCCACGTGATTGGCATGATTGGCCACAAGTGCGCAGCATCGAGGCGGATCCAAGGGCGGGGCTACCTGCAGCTGTGACACCTGGGATGTAGTTGGAAAGTCAATTAAATGTTTGAGGTGAGGAGCAGTGAGAGCCATTATTATTTCAAATCAATTCTGTTAATTGACAGTTGTAAATCTCCAGCATTATACTGCAGTATTTTTCCAGTGGTAAGATATTGAAGACTTTTTATTCTGCTTTGAAAGATGATATGGGCGAGGTGAATTCCCTTATTAAATATGTGACAAAAACAGTACCTATTTTGTCCAAACAATACCATTTGATGAGCATAGCTCTTTTGCCTCAATGCCATCCTCTAGTGGCAACTCCTAATCGCTTAGGACACCTGTGGAAGTCTCTTTTCTTTCTTTTTTAGCTTTGATTCTTAATTTTGAGTAGGATTAAATCTCACAAATTCAAAATTAAAACTAAAATGGAAACCTGATGCTATGTTTCCACTGATGTGTCTCTACTCTATTTGACTTGCTTTTGGGAACTAATAGTGGGGGAAGCCCTTCCATTACAAAAATAGTCCTGACATCATTTTCAGTGTGACTAATGCAAACAAAAAACAAAAGTATAAGAAAAAAACTAAAAAATGCTTGATTTTTTAGACTGCAAGGTTAGACTCAGATCAAAAATACAAAATATAAATCAGGCTGCAGAACAGAATATGATTTTAATATTTAATTGGTCAGGTTTATGTGACCTCTAGCAAGCATTAGCAAACATATATTGGCTTCCTAGACACTACTGGTTGATGTAGACCCGTCCTATCAGCATTCCTTTTAGTACATAATCAAAGTGACTGTAATGGCAGTTATGGTTCCCCAATGTTAACATAGTTAAAGACAAAATACCATATTCTTGTATGCGCTTATAATGAGTAGAACGTCCAGCCCTGTAGTTACTTATCAGTGATTGCTACCTCATTGAAAATACAGCATTAGACACTTGATAAATATGGTCGCTAGTTTTCAATGACCACAGGCTGGGTACCAGTCCAGGACCCAGTCATTGGGAACCCCTGTCCTACCTGGTATAGAGCAGGGGTGTCAAACTCACGGCCTGTGGGCCACATCCGGCCCACCATGTAATCATATCCGTCCTGTGAGATCAATTTACATTATCGTTATTAATGGCCCATCGATATAAAGCACTGGTAACACATTACGGCACAGAACTACAGATCCCTTAATGCAACGCTTCAGCTGCCTTGCCACGCACTTCCCGCGTCAATCAAGTCATTTCGAAGACAGCCGTTAGCCAAAGATAACCCTCACGATGCCGAAGAGAAAAGTTGATTCTGAAAACAGAGCCTTTAATAGCCAATGGAAGGCTGAGTATATGTTTACTGACAATGCCAGCAAACCTATGTGTCTCATTTGTGGAGCTAATGTGGTTGTAATCAAAGAATTAAATCTGAGATGGCACTTTCAGACAAAACATAAGGACAACCTGAAAGACCTGGATACAGAGCAGAAGAATTTTGACAGGAGATATTATATCAAATTTCTTTTGGGATATTTCAAAGTTTATTTTTTACATACATTGACATAGGAGCAAAGGAATTTGAATGTTATTTTAATGTTAAGTTGTTCATATTTCTAACTTGTATAATAAATATATATATAATCTAATAAAGATATTTTTATTGAGAGCAAAATATTAAATACAAGTTATTTAAGTTTATTTCAGAATAATATTCCTGTCTGTTATTATTCATATTTATGTTCCAAAAACATCTAGTTTTAGTGTGTTCAATAGATGTTTATCCTGTTCACAGCGCGACCTAAAGTGTGTTTTGAATTTTGGCCCCCTGTGCAATTGAGTTTGACACACCTGGTATAGAGTCTATATGCCATGGTATGGCTTTACAATAATATGTTACATTGTGTTTGTGTTTTGCTTTACAATAATATGTGAACTAATCAAAAAAACATGTAAAAATATACTGGAAACCTCATTTGTTTCTGATTATATATTATTTACCCATGTGTTCTTGTGCCAACTCGCTTCAGTGGAGCAGTCGGTGCTTTTACTTATTCAAATTATAAATATATGATGCACTGTCTGAGAGTAACACCTTACCTGGCCTTCTTAATCTGATGACAAGGGTAACATTCATCTCACCATGTCAGAAATAGTAATGAACACAATTTCTCTTCACTACATTTATCCAAAATTGCTATTCAGCACTAACTCATCTTCAATCCATCCTCTACCTCAACCATTCATCATTGGTCGTCGCAACAGAAAAGCTTGTTCAACAGTAGCTGTTCAACAGTAACTCTCTCTTCATTGCTATAAATGATCATCATTCACTTAATATACATTATTTACATCTTCAGCTGTCAACCCTTTTCTGTATGTTAAAAGTTTGTATACAAAGTACAAACTTTTCTATGTTACCTTATCCCTTTTACATTGTATATGTATTACGCTAACGGCACATCATCAGCTGTCAACCCTTTTCTGTATGTTAAAAGTTTGTATACAAAGTACAAACTTTTCTATGTTACCTTATCCCTTTTACATTGTATGTGTATTACGCTAACGGCACTCTCTGAGCATTACACATACATACATGTATACATACATAGATATGCACACACACATCATACATACATACATAGATATGCAAGGTACTAGACAAAATCACTAGATTTAACAATCACAACAACAATAATAGGGTGATTATCAAAATGATTGAAAATAACTCTACAAACTGGAGGGAAAAAAACTGTTTTCTTCTTCTTCCTGTGAAAAGTAATCACTGAAGCAGACATGAAACAAGGTTCAGCAATTCAGCCCATCTCAAGATTACATTATTTTTCCAAATTGCAAGTGAAGCCTCTCAATCCACCAGACAATGATTGAACAGTGTGGTTTCATCTACGGTGAGGTTAGTGCATGTTTTTGTCTGTGTCGGTTTGTGTGAGTGGGAAACGGATCCTGTTAGAGAGAAAAAAAGTGTGAATAGTCTATGTGAAACAAAATGACAAAGTAGTGAAGAGGCAGCGGAAATTATTTTACTATCCTCTATCAAAGTGGAAAAAAGCAGTGTTGCAGTATATAAATTCACCACATTTAATCTCATATGGCCTTTGCTTTGTCACTTGTAACTGTCATGATTTCCCATGGAAAGTAAACTCTGGAAAATCCTCAACAACATTCTTGACACAGATTACATATTTTTTCGATGTTAACAAAAAAACCTGTCTATAGATAATAATGTAAATCTGACTTGAACTGCCTATGTATATACCAGGTGAGGACAAGTAATCAAACGGGAATCACAAAAACCTTCACTGTGATTGAGGTTCATCATCATGCACATGACCAAATAAGTTGTTGATCTGTTTTAATGGTAACTTCACCATAATAAATCAGGTTAATTGCATTTTAATGGTGTAAGAAACACAACACTGTTAATGGTGGAGTTTTGGCACATGGTATCAATGCTGACAGAGATTTATTTCATGGTAGAAAGGGGTCCTTCATTGGAAGTGCTGGTGCCAAGAGTCTGTTCTTTAGTTTCAGTGCTGAGAGGATCACATTCATTTTGCTCTTCACTGATGCAGCCTTTCCTTTATATCCTGTAATGTCTTGTTCAGTAGCACCTTGATGATTAAACTGATCAGTATCTGACTCTTCTACCATATGGCTCATTCTAACATCAACTTCGCCACTGTGTAAATCAATAATCATATAAATATTTAAAATATAAATGTTTGTTACACTTGTTTGTTACACTATGTGCCGTATATTCTTCAAGTTTACAGGTAATATTAACTGAATCTCATAAAATGTCCAATTCTTTACATTTTTTAATAATTAATTAATCAAGTATAAAAGTTATTTTGAATGCCACCTGGCTACAATCAGCTTCTGTATGAATGATGTATGAATTGCTGAGAAAACTTTTTGTCTGTGAGATACAAGCTCTGCTCTATTCTGTGTAGGATATGCTATCTACAATTTTTATCTCTTTAAAATTGAATGGCAAATATATATTCATCAGAAGTCACATTAAAAGTGAAACTGTGCTATCCACAGTTTGCTACCAAATGCTGTCTGTACAAAAATACATTAGCTCAGTACTAGTAGTACTGCCATTCATAGATGCTTAGCACAGACTGTAGTTTAGCAAATAATACTGTTTAGCAAATAATACATGTCATCTATCCATCATCATTCAATCCTGGTCTCTATTCTACACAATTTTACAACTTTTCAACAGTGTGATTAATGACTTCTGCTTCCTTACTCATGTAGAGCTGCTTTCATGAATGCTAAAAGTTACTAAAAGTAAATGTTTCGAAAAATAATAAAGTATGTCCCAATAAACTTGTTCGACTTTAATAGTTAGTCATAATTATTGCGACAAAAACACTACTAAGAGGATTAGGAAATAAATAATTGCCTTTTTTTTGAAACAGTATACAAGAAATGAAGCAGAAACAAATGGTTGTAATAAACATGTAACACGCTATTGCTCTATGCTGAGCCAAGATCCAAATAATTCTTCTTCTTCCTGCTTCTGTACATAAATAGAAAATGCACAGAAATACTCTTTCGCTCTCTTTCTCTGAGTGGAGCGTGTGGAGCTGAGAGCGTTCGCGTTCTGAGAATTTTCAAACCTTTTCGAGGTTTCAGCTTATGTTGTTCTGGTTATTGTTGGTTTATTGGATTGGTTAGTTGTTGGTGTGGTTTGTGGGGGGTTTGAGGGGTTTATTGGGTGGAACCAGCCAGGTTTGTCTGGCAGTTGGCGCCTCTGGCGCCATGGTCATTGTTGGCGGCAACCTCTCCCGGTTGTTGTGAAGATACAGAATGAAGGTGGGGGCCAGGTCTCTGAACAACGTGGAGGAGGTGGCCCTGGCTGTGGGTGAAGTGGTCAGGCACAGGTCTGTGAAGTCATCCGCCCGGGTGAACGGGGTGGAAGTCTTATTCCTGGAGAAGGTGGAGCAGGTGAACCGGCTGGTGGAGATGTGGATCTGCGTTGGCGGGAGGTTCGAGGCGGTGCTGCCACTGACGCAGCCCTCCGCCCGGATCACCCTGTCCAGCGTCACCCCTTTCATCAGTGGCGAGTTCTTGGCCACTGAACTCACCAGGTTCGGGAAGATCGTCTCGCCTATCAGGAATGAATCTACTCCTCCTACTCATCTTAATTATCATATTCCTCGTGTTACTGGTCGCGGCTTACCAGCATGATGACTTACCAGTGGTGTACTGCTGTCTTGATGGAAACGGCATACTCAAATTTGAAGCTCGCGCTGGGTCTAAAGGCGCATGTGACGGCAGCTACCACCATCATTGGCTACCGTCAACCAGCTGCTTTGTCTCATACACCAACCAGGTAAGCCATCGCCCTCACCTTCAACCATGCCTGATTGGCGAACAAAACAGTAACCCTTTTTAATCTGCCATGTGTGGAAAAAATAACGTCTGCAATGAGGTGCAAATGTTGAGGTGTTCCAGGTGAAAATTTCTGTTAATGTGAACACTTAAGCCAGTCAGATGCATAATACAATTCATACTGAGAATATGTCAGTGGTCTTATGAGTGATTCATAGTAATGACATCAAACAGCATGAGGACACATGAAAACATGGGCAATATTGTTGGTACCTCTGTTCATAAAAGAAAACCTATGAAGTTCAATGAAATAATAATTGTTAATAATAAATTAATTTGAAAGTGATGAAAGTAATAAGTCAAATTTACTTAAAATTAACCAATTGAAGTCAGACATTGCTTTTTTTATTGTAATAATTAAAAAAAAATATTATTGCTGTTGAGGTGGTTATCATTAAACTAGCCTTTAGGTGAGCTATCAAGCTAGGCCACTTGTCTCACTTCACACCACCTCTTGCTTCATGCTCTACTGCATCTCTTCATTTTTCTCAGTAGCTGCAATCTACCCAGTTCAGTTTTCAGATTCTACTTTTGGAGATATTTCAGCCAGAGGGGACACTAATAATGTGAATTGCCAATGAGATTTATTCATTTAAGGCAGATAAATAAAATATAAGGTCAAGAAAAACAATAATAGGGTACAAATGTTTGGTCTCATAAAGATATTCCTATCAAGCATTACCCAACAGGTGTGATCGTTTGCACATATGTATTTTCTCTCTTTTTCATTTTTTGATGCATGAAATATTTTGCCATATTCTGGGGGGTAACCTTTGAGCAGCAGATGTGTTACCCTTTGCTGATATCCTACTTCAAGAGCACCTTACCATTAGATAAGAACTTCTATACATAATGATGCCATATGTTTAAGTTCTTTATATTCAACAAGTCAAGCTTTAACTTGAAATAAAATTGCAGCACATTACAGTAGCAGCTTATTCTTGTATGACAACGTTTTGAAAATCTATCTGGAAAAATAATCTGGCATTATTGCTATAGCCAGACATTGTAATTGTACTTGAACAAAAAAACAAACAAAAAAAACATATCTATCTAAAAAAACCTGAATGAAGTCTCAGTATTCAAACTACATTTTGTGATTTAGTCTCTTGCCTCACTCTCCACCTATCTCTCAATCATGAAGTCAGCAGTGTTTACAGTTTGCCAGTTCCACTGAACTAGGCTATGAATGTTTCTGATCACAATTCTCTCATGTTACTAAACATAAAACCACTCCTTATGATTACCAAATATGTTGTGACAAAGTCAGAAACAAAAGAAGGAACTGTATAGCAGATGCCTTTGATAGACGGAGAAGAATATCAAAGAATAATCTGAAGACAGAGCTAAAGTTGCTAATTTATTATATTTTTACATATAGATAATTATTCTATATAATACATAATAATAATCACCCATTCTAAACTTTGGGGAACAGACAGATGTCTATGGATCATGAATTATGTGACTCTACTTGTCACAACCATCTCTTCATAACACCCAACACTAGTAAAAACATGGATGCAAGAGGTGGCTACTGTAAAGTCACAAATTATTAATAGTATTAACATAAAATAAAGGTAATAAAGCTATAATATTTTGAGCTTCTACCGGTAGAGGAAGTTTTTTTTTTGCTTTTGTTTGAACTGGTGGGCAGAGTTTCGACATTATCAAAAGAACCACAAGAAAATCCCACTGGGCCATTTGAACGGTTTGAGAACAAGAAAAAAAATAAAATAAAGGAGGGACCACTTATAAGTTTGTACTTATTTATGCATACTGCAAATATGTTCATGTAACTAAAACACTGCCAGTTAGAAGTCAAAGCTAAACATGTCAAGTACTGGTACAGCACCTGCCTCAATGTTTTTAGCAACCTGTTGTCACTCATTTGTCCATACAACAAAAAGCTAAAGTTAAAATGTATCAGTAACATTCTTTAATTGTGAGTATTCCCAATTAATTGACACATACAATGTGAGTTATGTGCATCATTTTACCCACTTGACAGCCTGAGTTCCATTCTGACACTGTTACATAATGGTACAGAATTCCAATACAAAATATGTTCCAATGCTCTATGTATCCTCCGTATCCAAATTAAATATTAAAGTTAAATGCAAAAACAACATGATTTTCTTGGGTGATATTTGTAGCTAATTACACTAAATCCTGGGGACAGTAATCTATGAGATTACAAATAAGTGGGTCCCTACTGCTGTGGGGCAGGATCTGTGCATTTTTGCGTAGGGAGAGGGAATTTGGCAGGCTGCTGTCAAGCCACTGGATCAAAGTCCTTTTCCCACTGCAGTGGCTCATCACAACAACAGCGAATGAGAGGAAGAGAGGGAGGGAAAGAAGAAAAAAAGACACAGATCTTGGAGGAAGACATCTTACGCCTATGATGGTTGGCTTGCTGTGCATACTTGCCTTATTTTTCAGTTCCAAAGCCCACACTGAACATTGCTCAATAAAGCACTAAAATCAATAGGGAAGACTAGATGTGCTGTCATTGTTAATACATCCAAATGTATTATGACAGTGAGACATGAATGCATAGTGGAGTATGCAACTGTGAGGGAGATTAGTATGGAATAAACCTTAAACTGCTTTACTCGTGCTCAACATTGAATACTAAATGTGTAACCTTGAACAAAATTATCAATAAATCTTCCAATAAATCCAATCAATAAATATCTTGTGTTAATCTAATTTAATATAATTTAAATCTTAGCCCAAAGGTGATACAAATGCAACCCACATACTCTCGATCACACTACTAGTCTTCATTTGACGTCACAAAGAAGCGCATTGTTAGCATAACATCCTCTGTGGCTACAGGCATTTTTCATTTGACTACATGTCAGTGGGCATTATAATGCCATAGCCTCAGAAGCAAAGCAGTTTAGTACAGATAAGGACTGAAGTTCAATTAAACAAGGGATTATTATTAATACTACTGCTGAACAGCCTTTAGGCAATATAGTTTACTGTGGGCTACAATCCCCACGTTTTGGTATTTAAAATTATCCAAATACAATGTCATATTTAAACAATCCTCATCATGAATTCAGAAGTTAAAATACCTTAGTAGGCAGTGTCAGCCCCCCCAACTCAATCTGTACAATTAATACAGTTATTAGTAATCTGATGATTCTTTTAGTTTGATGATTGTTTTCATTATCAAGATCGGTAAAAGATACATATTGAAAGAAATCATCATTTGGACAGAAGGGCAGTGTTACACAATTGAACAATATTAAGATGACCGGTGGTGGTGGGGCCATGCTCAGAATCCTGATTCAGTGTGTATACATAACCAATAAGCTTTAGATACATCACATATATTATGAATTATCTGAAATTTATATTAACTTTAATAAAAATTGGATTATTTTAAATCAAGTTATTAGTACAGTGTGTCCCCACAGAGTTGGTGACACAACCACTGGCAGCCACTCTTGGTCTCAAACAGGATCCCTCATTTCTTTTCCCTGCAATCTATGCCTATTGACACAGTAACAAACAATGCATCTGTGCATTGCTGAATTTCCTTAACAAGAATCTGAAGCTCAGCTGAATTTCTTTTTTGAATGATCGCTCAAATCTCAGGTCCAGGCCTTTTTTTACATCAATTAAAATATTTAAATGAGAGTATGGGAGGGGTAAGGGGGCGGTTTCGTGTGCTCAATTCAATGTTGATTGAGGTGTACAAAATAAATATGCTTGGCTCTGTACATGTGCACACTTTAATAAATCTGCATACAACATTTTGTGTTTTGCAACATACAAATCCACCAAAGTCTTAGTTTATGAGGCCCAAGGACTGACAAGACATTTTATTAGTTGAATAATAGAATAGCCCATGCAGCATGTAATGTCACTCATGACTTCTTCTATGCAATGTATTTTTGCATTACAGAGAACAAGTTTTCAGGCTCCTGTTTATTGAGGTCACTGCCAATAAATTCTTGGAAAGATGGCCCACCAATTTCAAAACAAAAGTTATTAAGGAAAGCCATGGACTGGTGCCCATCACAGAACTCTTGGAATGAATGTGCAGTGCCGAGTCAGCTGTTGAAGTTAAGAATGGTATGACTGGAACTGTTAAGTAATAACTGTTAAGTGTAAATTGCCATTATTGTATAGATAGCCGTGTCTGGGATAGCTGGTCTGGGATAGTGATGCATGCCATCTTGCTGTCACACTTGCAGTTTGAGGTGATCTGATCTATTGTCAGAATTTTGTTACCAAATACTGCTGTTAAATGTGTTCCTAGATGGAACCTGTGTACAACAGTATCTTGATATTGTCACTCAAAGCAGAACTACAAGCATGGACTTTAACGTATCCCCGGAGGAGCTGATGAAAGTGGCCGGGGAGAGGGCTGTCTGAGCATCCCTCCTGAAGCTGCTGCCCCCGCGACCCGGACCCGGGTAAGCGGGAGAAAACGAGACAAAACAATGCAGAACCAGAGGAAACACAGAATGTCACGTTCTGTATAAAAAGAACCACATACAGCACAATTAGTAATTCAAACACATTCGGGAAGCCCTGGAGGCAATGGTGGGAGCTTGGAGTCAGAAGTAGCAGGTGGTCAGGTTTACCAGGAGGCAGGCAGAATTGGTAAATCAAGGACAGGTAGGGTCAGTAACCAGCAGACAAACAAGATCTCATGGTCCAAAACAGAAGGCAGGCAGGTTTACCAGGAAGCAGGTGAAAAAGGCTGGTCAGTAACAGGCAGGGTCAGAATCGGGCAGGCAGAAGTGCTGGAATGTCATGCATATCACATAGGAGAATCTGGCAACAGGTAAGTGTGGAGCAGAGGAGGTGAATAGCTGGATGGAAAACTGGTGTAACTGATTAGGGGGAGTGGTGAAGGTGAAGAAGTATAGAATGGAATCTGCTAGATACTAGAATGCATTTTCAAGTTGATAGACTTATGACTTTTGAGTTATATATTTTTTCTGTTATGGGATCCAGTTGGTAACAACAATCCTGGCCATTGCCTTCTGTTTCATGTTCCCTTTCTTTTTGTGTTCACTCCAGTTTTAATTTTTTTTATTGTTTGTTTGTTTTTTTAATTCTAAATCATTTTCTAAATCGTGATTTTTATTTTTTTTTCTTTTGTTTTTGGTTTGAGATTTACTTGCGTTCATAAACTAGGTAATAGGCTAATTGGAGACCCTAAATTGCCAATAGGTGTCAGAGAGTGAGTGGTTATTTGTCAATGTGTCAGCCCTGTGATTGATTAGCGTCCAGTCCAGGGTTTACCCTGCCTTTGCCCAATATTCTGGGATAGGCTCCAGTCCCCCACCAATCTCCCACCTGACCCTCTGTGGAGGAATAAGCAGAAGGAAAGCAATGGATGGATGAATTGATAAACTTGGATGGTTTTAATATTTAAGTTGCCTAAGAAAATACAGTCTATCTCTGGTCAATATTGGCTAAATGTCCCTGTCGATATTAGAGTTTCCTGAATTTTAGATTCTATATGACTCATTTGTGTTTTGCCTGCTTTTTACCTAAGATGTTGCAAACTCGTAAATTGTATTTATTCATTTATTTGACAACATTAGCATATAACAGATAGGATTACAGATTTAAAATGTCCATATGCTACTCTGAATTTTTAGTGTGCAGTCAGCATAGAGATAAATTAAAAAAAACATCAGGTTCAACTTCAGAAAAAGATGCTACATTAACAGAGAGACCACTGGTATGCTTTTTAATAAATACCGGTACATATATTTACACCAAATGTGCTGACGGTGTGTTTAAAGCAGAGCCCCCTCAGAGAAAAAAAAAGGAAGGAGATCCATTACAAAGGGCTATCTGTGGAAGAACCTCCCTATAAACTGTATAAGCAATGACTGGCTATCTATGTCTCTACTGTACAATCCTGAAGCTTTTTCTTTGCCTTGTGGGAAATATTAAGTTGGGACAGGAGTGGCTGGATAAGGTCAAGGTGGGGGGACAGACAGCAAGGAAAGCTAGAAGTAGCAAGAACAAAGAAGAAAAGGTTAATATATAAAATAATCTGCTTCTATATTACCTTCTTGCATGTGTCCAAAAAAGTGCATATTTTCCAGTGTATTTAAAAAAAAAATGTCAGAAAAATGGGGAAAAAATATTCCAAAAATAAAACAAAAACACAATTCATGATGACTTTATTCTTATATGTTCACCTCAAAAGGTAGAAATAAAGGAAATTTTAAATCCGGCCTTTGCCAGCCACTGGTATGTCTTCTCAATATCAGCCACTTCCTCAATTTGTCGGTGGTACATTCCTTGGAGGGGCTTGTCCTTCCATGATAGCCCCTCAGGTTCCTCCTTCTTGGTGGGCTTCTGTTGCCTGAGGCATTCACTCAGCAGTGGGCCAGTGGGAGCCATCTTCTTGATGTACTCTGGGAGGCTTGTTGTTTCCTCCTGGACAGTAGTTTGGACACTTATTAGTCCTTGGCCCCCTTCCTTCGGCTTTGTGTACAGAGAGGAGGATTTTGAACGTTGTATTTACAAAGGGAAGCAAAAAAAAACTCCAGATTGGGGGTCCTGCTTTTCAGTATGCTTTTGAAAGATGAGTCTTGTAACAAGACTAAGGCTGAATCGCAATTTTCTTTTTTTTTACCCATTCCTCCTGCAGCATGCGACGGCAGTGGCGGCATCTGTAGTGGAAACGAGATGTGAAGCGGAAGCTAATGAGCAGGCTTTTTTGGTGTTCACCTCAACAACTCTGCCGGTTGCCTGTGCAGCTGAACCCTACAGTGCCTCCTGCTCCACCCGTGTTCACCACAGCAGGGGCCCAAACCCCGGGTCAGCAAACCCAAACTCTATGAAGGAGATCCGGACACATGTAAGCACCCCGGCTGCTGGCAATTGTTGGATTGTAATACCTCTCGCCTGTCATTGCCAATCCACGTGTTCTTTAAATGAAGAAGATAACCTGAGAAGATAACTGCCAATTTTAAAACGTATTTAACAATAGAACCAATTCAAGATACAAATATTACAGAGCTCCGGGCCAGTTCATAACCCTAGAATAACAGAGTTAATTGTCAGGGCATGAAGTGTGACCACCTAACTATCCCTTGACCCAGTCTTTTATACAACACAGATGCAAATTTAATGTCCTTGTAGTCCAATCCGAATCTCCTGGTTAGATGATCTCGTCCTCTTCCTCCAATCCTGGTTGATGTTGGTATCAGTCCTTCTCCTCCGGTGTCTCCCCCGATGGCCAGTTCAAAAGTTCACCTTCTTCCTGCAAATAGACCTTAACACCCCCAGCATGATGTCCTGCTTTCTAATTAATATTTACCACCCTCCGCCTTGCTGGTTCCTGAGCCCCCACTATCTAAACAACAACATCCTGTCGAAGACCGTCTCTAATCTTTTTTACCCTGAATAAATGAATTCACTATGCCTAACTTCTAAGAGAAGACAGAAACAAATGGTAAAACTCATGATAACAAGTTAGAGACACTCTACACATTTCGCCAGGGACAGAGGTGTGTGGTGGATTATTCAATTGACTTCAGCAATTTAGCCAGCCAGAGCAGTTGGAAGCCAGCTGCACTGGTGGATGCCTTCCTGCATGGAAGCTTTTATTAAGTATGCGCTAGTCGCTCATGAGTTTCTGCTGTCCCTGGATGATGACCGGTTGGAATTGCAGGTGCGGGCCTGCCAGCTCGAGAGATGCCAGGCAGGATGCCTTGAGGGAACGAGTAACCCACCAGAGGAGAATGCGTCTTGGCCCGTGTCACCACTGGGCAAAGAGGAATCCATGCAGCTGGGCCGACATTGTTTACCACAGAGAAGCGCAGGTGCGGACGCGAGGTGAACCTCTGTCCGAATCGTACTTGTTGGCGCAACTTTGTCACCACATGCCCAGTAAAAGACTCACCTGTAGCTGTGGTGAGTACTATTGCTCCTTAACCCCCCAACTCCCAGCTCTCTCTCCAATTTCACTTCCTTCTTCTGGGTGGCTCACACAACAGCCACCCTTGTCGACTCAGGGTGTTCACTGATTGGCAATTAGGTGGCGTGGCAACTGAGCCTTAGATGCCAATCGCTGCCATCCCCTGGTTCCAGCCCAGGAACTGGACGGTTCACTTGGGAGTCATCAGTCATCAAACTGGTCCTGTGATGATGCTGCTGCCGGGAAACCACAAGGAGCAGACCCACTTCCATATTCTGGAGCAGTTGCATTTACCTCTGGTCCTGGGCTGTCTGTGGCTCCACCTCCACAACCCGGGCTTGATCTGGGAAACAGGGACAGTCCAGGAGTGGGGAACAGTTTGCCATCACTACAATGATCTCGGTGTTTTAAGGAAGGCCCGGGCAACCTCACCTCATGCCCTACTCTCAGAACCAGAGGGCCATGGAGGAGTACATCAGAAGCTAGCTAGCCACTGGACTCATTTGGCCATTTTCTTCTCCAGCGGGTGCAGGTTTCTTTTTTGGACAAACCAGTGGCTTGGCGCAGTTCCTCTGCGCCAAGCCACTGGTTCAGGTATGTGGATGACACCTGGGTCAAAATTCAAACACAAGATTTGGTAGCGTTCTCCCATCACCTCAACAATACAGATGAGCATGTAAAATTCACCCGGGAAGATTTAAAAGGAAACAGTCTGGCCTTTCTGGACTGTGCAGTCAAGATCACTGAGGACAGAAATCTCACCATTGAAGTACTCTCCAACAACAGGCCAGAGAAATACCCTCCACACCCAAAGGCAGAAAGAAGGAACAGGATCACATTAAGACAGCCCTCAAAACACGTGGCTACCCAGACTGGGCCTTCACCAAAACCTAGAGAAAGCGAGACCCCAGTAAAGAAGAGGAGGAGAGAAACAAACACCACAGTGTTTTGATCCACTATCTGTCCGGAGTCTCTGAGTAGTTTAGGAGGATCCTCCAGAAACACCACATACTGGTTCAGTTCAAACCCAGCAACATTCTCAGACGGAGGTTAGTACATCCAAAAGACAAGACACCTAGACACAAACAAAGTAATGTTGTTTATGCTGTACAGTGCCAGGAGGAATGCAAGGAACTGTACATTGGGGAAACCAAACAACCTCTCCACAGAAGAATGGCACAACACAGACGTGCCACCTCTTCAGGTCAAGATTCAGCAGTCCATTTACACTTAAAGGAGTGTGGGCACTCCTTCGAGGACAGCCAAGTACGGATACTGGCCAGAGAAGACCGCTGGTTTGAGAGGGGTGTAAAAGAAGCTATCCATGTCAAACTGGAGAAACCATCCTTACACAGAGGTGGGGGGCCTGAGGAACTTCCTATCACCCACGTACAATGCAGTCCTCACTCCTTCCGACAGCAAAACAAACGTTCACACCATCCCAGGAGACCCAGTGACTCACCACCATGTGATCCAGCAGACAAAGGGGAGACAACTCAACATGAACTAGGTGAACAACCTGACCAACGACCCTGCTAATGACTCTAATCTCATCATTTCCATACCAATGGTCCACAGGGGCTATGTATTTTCAAGCTCTTCCCAGCGATTTCAGAACTGAAGAAGCCTTCTGGATGAAAGGCAAAATGTCTTCAAGAGAAGAAACCCAGTCCAGTTGACAAAGAAAATACCTTGGATACGATGACCTGGATGGTTAAGAATCTACACAGACAGCAGTCATGGACTGGCCATGCCCTGAATTCCAGAAACAGTTGCAGCAATTGCGAGTGCCTGGTGGCCGGGTCTACACCGATGGGGCCTGGTCGGGCCCAGCCCAAACCAGTTATGTGGGCACCCCCTCTTGTGGACCCAACACGCGCAGGAGGAACATGAAGGGTCTGGTGCAATGTGAATTGGGCGGCAGACCAAGGTGGGAGCCTTGGCGCTCTGATCCTAGGTTATAGATATTGGCTCTCAGAACATGGAATGTCACCTCTCTGGTGGGGAAAGAGCTGGAGCTTGTGGGGGAGTTTGAGCGCTACCTACTAGATATAGTCGGCCTCACCCATAGTGTCAGCTTGGGAACCGAAGTCCTTGAGAGGGGTTGGACACTCTATGCTGGAGTTCCACAGGGTGAGAGACGAGGTGGGCCTCTTGCCCCTAGACTCTATGGTTTTACATTGGGGTTCTCTTGGTCAAGCAAAAAGGTTGATTGGTGGCACTGCTGAAACTACACTTTTTTTTTTTTTACATCCTAGGAGTTGGTCTGCTTCCTGACACTAAGGCCAGCAGAACAACTCTTCCCTACCAGGGAGAGATAATCTTGTTAATGCTGAGATCTGGGTGTAGTGAAACCAAGGCAGAGACATCTGTTACACTAAAGATGGCATAATTACCTCATTCATTGGTGTTTATGTTAAGACCCTGTGATGCAACTCAAAGGCTGAATCACAACATGTGCAGGAAAATGGGAAAAGCTATAGCTAAGCTGCTCTCTCATTACAATTACTCACATAGTCAGTCAAGAGGAAATTCAATTTCTTTAGACAATAGTTACATAGTGCTCATCCCTGCTCAAGATGCATCATATCTCAGGACAGAGTTTTATAGTCAGCTATTTTATGGTAATTACTTCTATGTCATAAGATAACTCATACTTCTATACCAGACCGTGTTGAATCTTTGATAAGATATACTTCTTTGGACTGCAATTGATGGTATATTTCTAGTAATCTAGAGGCACTTTTTTGTCAGGTCATAGCTCAATCGAAATGTAATAAAATCCAAATCTTAAAAATAAATCACTGCCAATCCATTAGACTCAATGTTTATTTATATGTCAGACATACAGAGAATGTGTTCTGTTTATTCATTTCCTTTTATCATATGTTTGTCTTATTGATGGCCCAAACAACACTGGATTTTTTGCTGATCCTTCTATTTCCAGAACACCCTGAAAGATTTTGCACCAATATTATGGTGATATATATTATGACTGACTGATGCAGAGTTCTCTGAGATCACTGTACCTAGTGGCTGGAGGTTAGAAACTTGGTGGGTAGCAGCTGTCTACCTGACCAGCATCGTTGGCATTTCTTTGATGGGACTGCACCGGCCTCCTGAGGCCTCCCTGCTCCACTTCGCAAGTAAAGTTGACCTGGGCTGACGTGGTTGCTTGGAGGAAGTGCTCTCCCTCTATTGTCCACTCCAGTTGCTTTTCTCCACTGCCCTTCCACTCTACCTACTGCAAATGTCAACACTCAGACTGTTTTCCCCCAGTTTCTCTGCTTCTTGGAAGTCACACAACAACAGGTGGAAAACTCTCACTTTCTTACCACAGCCACCCACTTAGCAGTGGAATATACTCCTTGACCACCTGAGAGCACCACAGACTGTGAAGGACTCAAAACCTTCCTCTCCAACAAAGCTTTTACTTGTGTGTATTTATGTTGTTGTTTTTGTAGCAATTTGTGATTTGTTGCAAATGTAAAGTGCATTACAAATAAAATGTATTATTATTATTATAACTGTCAGTTGATTGATTGGCTCACATAAAATCAGATATTATTATTATTTTTATTTTTTAACATGGGCCATAAAGAATCAAATCAAACAGAAATGAAACAAACATTTCTGTGCCTCTGCAGCTGTGAATGACAGCATTGAGATGGGGCAAGAAGGTGGGGAGGAAGATTGATTAGGTGCATTCAAGTCTCCACAAGAAAATCAATATGCTCACTGCAGTCTACAATTGACTTGCCAGTGCATGCCAACCATCTCAGCAGAGTGGTTAAAGCAAAGTGTCGGCACTACAGGTATGCTCGCAAAACCCTGCTTTTTAACTCAGCATGTCACCTGCCTGGTGGTTAATGAGGGACTCCTGTATACAACAGAATATCACTCATATATATCAATGCAACATATGAGTTAAATAATTAAAGTTGGCTGTTCAGATAGCTCATAATAATACTGTAATTGTAAGGCATAACTAGACAGATGTTGTTTCTTCCCTTCTCTGCATTAAAATACATTATTTTTGATTTGTTAAGAAAGATAAAGAGAACAATGGAAAAAAATATTTACAGTCAAATCTCAGTGCTTGACCATAATTCGTTTGAGAAGCCTGGTCGAACACTGATTTGGTTGAGTACCAAATTAATTTTCCCCATTTAAAATAATAGAAATAGAATTTAATTCGTTCTTGAGTGTAAAATCGCTTCCCATTTAATAATCCTAATGTTATTTATATATCAAATTAAACAAAAATAAAGTAACAATAACAAATTGTATGTAAATAATAAACTATTATTTATTTCTTGCCTCCGCTGCTTTTGTGTCCGAACTCGCTGCTTCGCTGTGACGAACCATGTTGTGAATGCCGCTCCTTTTCTTGAAATTTTCAAACCAACCGCGGCTTACTTTACACTGGACAATGGAAATAACAAAGTCAAAAATAAGGCAAAATAATGCACACACCTGCACACAGACACACAAGGCAATGTACAGAGACCACTCGGCAAGTAGGCTCAGGTATCGTCATGTAACATAGAACAATAAAGTTGTTTAATTTTACCGGGTTTCCAATCTTATAATATGTGATATAATATGTTGAGCTTGTATTTTGGTTTCACATTAGCTGAGTATATCCCATTGGATTGAGTGAACATTGGACAAATTAAGTATAACAAATATAATTGTAAGTATCATTGTATATAATTATAAAGTCACAGAATGCAAAGAAACAATTCAATATGATTATTGTTGATTATTATTGGTTATTATTATTATTGTTAATTATACCACGAGGACATCATGGTAAGAGGTCCTGGGACTGATTCTGACTATGGCTTTCCCATGAGAAGAAAATCTCCCTATTGATCCTTTGTTGATCCATCCCTGTGCCCTGAGATGCATGGATGCACTGTTCACATTGCATTCTTGTGCCTTCTCCAGAATGATATATGCTCACTCACCCCCTGTGATGTTAATTATCAATAAATGGTCATCAACACCATTCAAAAATCAAAACAGTATACACCACAACAACTATCCATACATGAAGGCAAACATTAAGATGATGATGATGATTGATCATAAGTCACACATTGGTTGTTTTTTCTCAGACACAGTGTTTTTTTTGTTTTTTACAAATCAAATTAGAAGTAGAAGACGGGGGTTCATTATTTTATTTTTTTTTACAATTTTACTTGTACAGTAAACCCTCGTGGTTACATTCCGGGTCTAACCCGCGATAGACAAAATCCGCGAAGTAAACAGCTTTATTTTTTACAATTATTTTACAGGTTTTAAGGCCGTAAAACCCCTAACCACACACTTTTATACACTTTTCTCACAGGATTTAACATTTTCTCACAGTTAAACACTTTCAAAGTTCAAACTTCTTCTTCCGCCTTTTGGGTGTGACCACAGGTGGCTTTTCCCCTGCAGTTCGCCAATCTAGATTCAGAGCACAATGCACTGTAAAAAAATCCGCAAAGCAGCGAAGCCATGAAAAATGAACTGCGGTATATCGAGGGTTCACTGTACTACTATCAGCTCATAGTGATAAATATAAAATAAGTGGTTTCAATTACAAACCCTACCTTCAGATAGTACTTTTTGGACACAGTAGGAGACATTTTGGATAAAGGACAGGTAGTCATCCTATATTTTTTATATACTAACTCAAACCTTATGAGGTCAAGACAGCAGCATTAAAAACAATTACAGCTACACTAGAGTCTTACTATGGAAGGGAATTACAACCCTGCAGGCACTAATGTATCTAATTATTGCCTCCAAGTCTATCATCCAAGCCTGATTTATAAATGACATTTCATGTTATTCCACATTAACTCCATTCGATATAAGTATAAAGAAGGTTCCTGGTTCAAATCCCCAGGGGGCTTTCTGTGCAAAGTTTGCGTGTTTACCTCTATGTGTTCTCTCTGGGTGCTGTGGCTTCCTCCCAAAGTCCAAAGACATTCATTTTGGGATAGTACTTAGGTGTGAGTGGTTGTTTATCTTTCTATGTTGGTTTTGTGATGAGCTGGCATATCATCGAAGGTGTACAGCATTTTTTGCATGAAGGCAGCTGGGATAGGCTCAAGTAACCACCATCCCATGCCTTCACAAGGCAGGGTAGAGGATGGATGGGATGCAGTGGTCACTATAGTTCTGTGTTGAGTTATGCATGCTATATCTGTTCCTGCAGATTTTTTCTCTGAATACTTTCATGACTCGGGGAAGGAGTGTTCGGGACCGAGATGCAGAGATGGGTACAAGGTTTTATTCAGTCAATTCAAAATAATTTCAATGTATAGGCAAAAATAAGCTCAGGCAAAGGGATAACACAAGGAGGCTGGGAAAAGTTCATCAGATGATAAAATAATGAGTATGCACTCGTTACGAGTGGATCCGTCCGGATCCCTTCATGCACTTATCAGCGAGCAACTTGACGAAGGTTTGGAAGTCCTCCAAGGACAACAGCATATACTATTTGACTACCATTATAGGAAGAAGATGACTGCAACAAACTTTATTTTAACTTTATGGTAATTTGCATGCTACATATATTACAGTGTAGGAGCAGCAGACTTACAAATAAAGAAGAAGCTTTGTTGTGTTAACACTTGGCATGGCAACTAACACTGATTATTCTCTGATCAATCAGCAATCTGCAACGTGTCTATGTCATGTTTTAGTACCTGAAAGAAATAGGGTGCTTTTTTTTTTGCAACCCCAGCAGTGTAAGTATCAAAAAAGATGCACCAGATACCAGGTAATTTTTCTCAGTATAAACACAAAAATGTGTGTAGGGGAGACCCAATACTTTCAGTATAATTGCGGCATTAATTAAATATGGTCAAAATAATAATAATAATAATAATAATAATAATAATAATAATAATAATAACTAATAAATAGAGTGACAGTATGAGATCTTGTAAAATATCATACATAAAGATATTTGTCACACAAGTTTAAGCAGTATCAGGCAAGTAGCTCATTTAAAACATTTGGATACCAATGTTTATGACAACTGTATGTCATCCATTTTTTCCTTTCTATATACATAGTAATTTACTATTACCATGTGCCGATTGTTATCAGCATACACAAATTGTGTAATAAACATCAGGACACATTTTTAAAGGTAATTTAAAAAAAATACATTTTAAAGGTATCCAATGAAACTGGATTATTTATTAAACATTTGTTTGCCATTTCCAAGTCAACATCAGTGGTGGCTTTGACATCCCTTCTGGCATTAACAGTAAGGTGAGGTAGGGAGAGAAATAGATTTCATATGTGACTGGTCTTATCTGTCCTTCACAAGACACATTTTGCAGGAAGGAAATGTTAGAATAGTCAGTGTATCATGTGGCATATGAGTGAAAAGGACAGGTGCCAATAACCCACTGCTAGATTGAAAATTGAAAATTTGTCTGAAAATATGTTGCACTAAATGGTTAACTGACATCAACCTAGCAGCTCAGCTTTCAGTACTATGTCCATGATATAAGCATAAATAATTTTTCATGCATTAGTTTGATATGAAATACTTTAACATTTGAAAAGTATACAACGATGCACTTTGTTAGACTTATTCTGCTATGAAAACACCAAATAAACAAACAAAAAAACTAACAAAACTCTGAGTGGACTGAATTTTACACCATTAGCTGTAAGGAATGTGCACAAGTCAGAGGGAAAGCTTCAGTCACATTTCACTAATTACAGGTAAAATTCTGTTTTTATTTCTTTGTTGAGGCAAAGGCTTTCTCTTGAATAATTATGGAAACATGTTTTGTCACATTTTACTCCTACCACAGGGAGTAGATTATGGTGGTGTAGTGGTTAGCACTGTTGCCTCACAGCAAGAAGGCCTCTAGTTTGAATTCCAGTTGAGACGGAGGCTGGGGTTTTTCTGTGCAGAGATGAGGTTAATTGGCATGTCTAAATTGCCCATCGGTGTGAATATGAGTGACAATAATTGTTTGTCTGTATATGTTAGCCCTGCAACTGACTGGCATCCAGTTCAAAGTGTACCGCACCTTCGCCAATGGGCAGCTGGGATAGGGGACATTCATACCCCATTGTCAAGGCTTGAACCGACAGGACCCAATTGCAGAACATACATGCGAACTCCAGACGAGGGTGGGGGAACAGAAGGGTTTTAATGCCGGTACAAAGTACATGAAACAACTGAAAATAAGACACAAACCAAAGACGCTCCAATGGAGGATATGAACAATGACGAACCATGGGAATCCGGTCGGACTGGCGGACCATGGCAAGGCCGGAACGAGGCACAGTGTCCAAGTACTCAGGGCGAAGCAACTCTGGGGGCGCAGGCGTCTCTCTCTCGGCACGAACGTTCCCACACTGACCTTCGCTCACAGCACCCTCAAGTAGCGCCCTAATTAGTTCAATTCGAGCCAGGTCCGCGGCCCCAGCTGGGTGTGGGAGGGGAACAGGCGCCCCCTGGAGGAGGTGGTGGGGCACAGGATGTGGGAGGGAACCTCACACCCATTTTGTCCTGAGTTATGTGGGCTGGAGATCGCTTGCCCTCATGCCCACACTACTGCCAATCTCCTTTCCTGAACCTCGTTGAGCCAAAAGGAACCCAAGAAGACTGAGAAAAGGTTACATTTTCACCAAGTCCAAAAATATGTGCATCGCCACAATCCAAAAGGAATTTGAATTTGAATTTTTTAAGATGATACTTTCATAAGACCAAATCAGGATGCCTCTTTTACAATATTAGAAATATATATTTTTATTTAAAAAAAAAAGCTGCACCACATATTAATCCATAATGTGAAGTCTATTACTACATGACAGCATTCAAGAATGTGTATGGCCCAGTGCTCTTTTATTCTAACTGGAGGACAGCCCTAGTTCTGTGCTGTCAAATATTCAGGATGTTCAATGCTTTCAGCGCCCAATTAATGATGCAAACCATGCGGACATAATTAATTCCCATTTCCAGTTAGCGAGTAATTGGTAGATCTTATACACGATGCCTGCATTTTGACAGTAATGATCCCGTACACTATGAGTCAAAAAGGGATCATACATAGATATCACAGGCAGATAGCATTGTTTTCCAAGAACTTTAACTAAATGAACTTTTTATGAAATACTTCCCTGAAACACATAAAGTTACACATAACACATAAACACATAAAATTAAGATAAATTAAAAGCGATCCAGTTGTGGTGGTTAGCACTGTCGCAAGAAGGCCCTTTCTGTGTGGAGTTTGCATGTTCTCCCTGTGCCTGCGTGGGTTCTCTCCTATTTGTCACTGTGTTAGCCCTGCAATTGACTGGCGTCCAGTCCAGGGTGCACCCTGCTTCTGCCCATTGTGCTGGGATAGTCTCCAGTCCCCCTGAGACCCTCAGTGGAGGACCAAGTGGTAGAAAGCGAGCGAGCGGGCGAACAAGAACCTCATCCACAACTACCATTAAAAAGACTACAAGCTGTCACTGATATGAAAGGGGGAAATACTAGTATTAAAAACTATTAAAAAGTGCCTCCTGGATGTCCAAGCTCCATTAAGACTGAGCTGGGCCACTCTGTAGAGGAAGCTCAATTCAGCTGCTTGCATCTGCGATCTCATTTTTTTATCATCACCCGAACCTGATGATGAATTGAGAGCTTTGTCTTTCAGCTCAGCTCTTTCTTCACTACTACAGATCATTTAAGTGCCATCACTGCTGATGTTGCTCTGATCCATCCACCTGCTCTAACCTATTCTCAGTCATAAACAAGATCCCGAGATGCTTGAACTCCTCCACCTGAAATAGGACCCCCCCTACCAAAAGATGGCAATCTACCTTTTTTGGACAGGACCATGGCCTTGGACTTGGAGGCACATCCCGGCCGCGAAGAGCCCCAGCAAGAGTGGGTTGCTAGACTAGGAGGACCACATCATCCACAAAATGCAGTGATGAGATCCTCTGCTCACCAAACTCAACACCCTCCAACCCCTGGCTGTACCTAGAAATTCTGTCCATAAAGGTTACGAACAGAACCAATGTCAAAGGGCAGCACTTGTGCAGTCCAACCCTCTCTGGGAATGAGTACAATTTACAGTCAGCTAGACAGACCAAACTTGTGCTCCTTTGGTACACAGAATATCCACCCCATACCTGCACATCCCCCCCTACAGGATGCCACCAGGGACCCAGTTGTAGTTCACAAAACACATGTGGACTGGTGGGTTAAACTCCCATCTCCCCTCAAGCATCCCAGTGAGGGTAAAGAGCTGATCCATGGTTCCATGATCAGGATGAAACCTGCATTGTCCTCCTTCAGGTTCAACTATCGACTATCCTCTTTTCCAGCACCCTGGCATTAACGGGGAGGCTGAGGAGTGTGATCCCCCATAGATTTGGAACATACCCTCTGGTCTCCTCCCTTAAAGATGGGGACCACTATCCCTCTCAGCCACTCCAAGGGCAATGCCTGAGGAGTGACAGAGTACACCAAAGCCTGTGCCCAGCCAGACTATGTCTGGAAGAAGGCCCTCTGCGTTAAATTACAATCTCCTCGTCACCTCTCAGGATAGATGACGTCCCAACCAGAGAGACACCAAGATGATCGGGGGAACGCAACCTGTGAGTGCAGATTAAGACAGAGTACTTTATTGATCCCTTTTTTAAGCACTATAAAAAGCAGGGATAGAGTCCCATGCTGAGCAGGGTTAGAGTCCGATGCTAAGAAAAAAGAGGTCTGGAAGGGACACTCGAATAGGGAAAGGAATGTTTCTGAGGTGTGAAAGAGAGTGATTATGTGAGTGAGTGCAATGAGTTGCTGAGTCAAAGCAGCAGAAGAGCTAGAAACCCTGCGGTGTTAACAAAGGCTGACTGTTAATTAGTCAACAAGTCGGTGATATTTTGTACTGTCAAAGGTGAATCTAAAACAAGTAATACCTATAAAAATGTGTAACTTGCTCCACTGAGAGATTTTCACTCTGTTTGCTGTATTGTTGCGTTAGTTAAATAAGTTAAAATGGGAAATTGCTGTGGAAAAAATCAGACTAATGAAGTGATTGGTGATGTAAAGTATATGAAACAAAAATTTGAAGGTTCTACTGAACCTCACCCCAGATGGGAGAAAAAGTAAACCTTTAATGGGGAAATTGACAATACCAGTGACCACAGAATTACTGAAAAAAAAATTTAAAAAGGAAAAAGTAAAATCAAATAGTTCAAAAAAAGAAAGCTGAATTGGATAATGAAATTGAACAAGCTAAAAAATGGGTAATTGAAGCTCAAGCACGAAAAGATGGGCATGTTGGAGTAAAAGATAGGTTGTTTATGAGAAAAGAAGACAATGAGTAGACGAGACAGGGGGGGAGGAAAAAGCTGAGGCATCTGCTACCCTTCCCCTCCACTTGAGCAAGACCAGATACTACGAGCATAAACTGGTTCCCCTCCCAGTTTTCTCTCATGTCGAAAAAAGGAGATATTGAAGCTGTACCCTGACCTAAGTGGGACAGAAACACCAGTGGTCGTGAGAACTTGCAGTAAAACTGGTGGTATAGGAAACTGGAGTAGAACTTGGGGGAAGGGACTGAGTCCTAATCCACAAATGGATGATAGGACTGAAGGGGATCTCTATCCCTTGATTGAAGTTGCTAACCCAGCATATCCAGGGCAAAACAATCAAGAAGAAAGAACAATCCTTGTTTATACCATGGTCAAAAAAGGAGTGTAATAAAGCAGTAGAAAACTTAACACCACATAAAAGAGATGTAGAAGAATGATGCAGAAATATGAAACAGTTGGTAGATACATATCCTTTAAATGGTCTGGAAACTCAGCAGGCCCTTCAAAGTGCTTTAAAGATTGACTGAGGAAGAGTATGTGGAGGTTTTAATCTGATGAGAGGCAACCCACCAGAACCATTGCCCTACGATAGTCCAGAATTAGGAATACAATTACAAGGAGTACTGGATAGAATGAGCGTTAACTTTAGACACGGAGTAGATTATGGAAAGATAAGTGCCTCTACACAAAAAAGAGGAAGAACTGGTTGATTAAAATAGAGTGTGATTTGAGGAGGTGTTCAAAAAAAACAGTGGTATTGTGGATGATGGTCAAGCAGCTGGCATAGAGGTGGCCCCAGCAAAAGTAATTGGGGACCACAAAGGAGGGACACAGAATGTTGGAATGGTGGAAAAGAAGGTCATTGGGCTACAAATTGTCCTCAAGGAGGAAACTCTGGTCAATCCAGTCCCACATGACTACAGGATGTGAATGATGGCCCAAAATCTGCAGAAGATCTAGGGTATATTGAGGAAAAGACTTTGGAGTTGGAAGTTATGGAAGTACAAGCAGTAGAAGCCTATTTATTTGAAAAGAACAGACCTGAAGTGGCTGGAGAAAGATTACATTTTCTGTGCAATTCTGGAGCATGCAGGACAGTTCTAAAAAAGAAACCCAAAAGGCACAGATTACAGGTGAAACAATAATTTTGAAAGTAACTAATGGAGGAATGGATATTGACCAATTTACCGCACAGAAGACTGGGGTGATCTGGCAGCAGGCAACAAGAAAAACAGTGTTTTGATACAGTGGGGGTAATGAGGAAACAGCAGGCAATTGATAGAAATTAGATGATCTGAACTAGGTGTGGCAATCTGAAAAACTGGAAACCAAGCCTACGTCCACTCACAGACAGACAGGCAAACGCAACCCGACACCCACATGACACTGACAGGGTCCATGATACTTTTAAAAGCAATGTAGCTACTAGGTTTTTTGTTAAAATGTTAGTACTCCAACCTTATTTGCATTGTAACAACAAGCCAAAGGGAAGTTATGAATGATGGTACGTGTACGCTAGCTACCATGTTTCCTCCCCACCATTTTGTTGGTATTATTACTCAACCGAACATGTGTAACACATCTTGTGCCTATAGGACTGACACATATCCATTTTGTGGGGCAAATTCATGGTGCATTTTGCCGTTTGCAATGTGTTTAGGTATTTGCAGCACATTTACCATATTGCAACATATTTTCATCTCTTGGACACCCTGCTACAGAGATTCTATGTGTTTTTTCTCATCCTCTGAACACTACTGCAGATGGGAGCTGAAATATAATTTCATCATGGGAACAATGCATTGCTAGCACAATGTATATTCTCTGAATAGCAAATCTAGTTTTAAAGTGTCCATAAATTATTTGTAAATATTTTTTGTAGTCAGATTTTAATAAAATTAAATTTTAGAGGTAAACTTCACGCTTATACACCTTAAAATGTATGGTGTGCAATACACACGTTTCAAAAGGCAAGACAGTTTGTTATTGGTGGAAAATGCAGACATCCAAGGAAAAAAGTGGGAATACATATTTTTTGCACACAATTAACACAACATTTTTTTTGTTTTAATATTCATGTATAACCTCTAACCTTTATCCTCAAATGAGAAGGTCACAATCTGGCTTATTTATTGTTAACAGTTGCTTTTTCTATCTCTATTTCTGAATAGGGGCCCAAAGTGCAACCATTAATTTCAAGCAACTAGAAAAAAAATGTGAGGTAGGTAGTTTGTTGTAAACAGCTATAACAGTTTGATGTTTTCTCAACTGGTTAAACTGAAAATGATGATAAATGGATTAGATTAGATTCTATTCACTTTATTGTCATTGCCAGTGCAAGCACAAAACTGCGAAATTAGGAGGTCAAACGAGAAGTGCAGGAGCAGTATTATAAGTATTATAAGGATGATTAATGATTTGGAGTGATTAACTGCATCAATGTGTAATGTGTGTGTAGCAACCAGAATAATGTACTCAATTTGATGGTTTGCATATGAGCATTTATCTTATTTATCTTTATTTGTGGCAGCCACAGTGATGTATTATGATTTCACTCTGAAAAGTGGTCTCTATTTTCACAGCACCGCTACCAAAGATACCAAATAGAGTATGTTGTCAGAAAGAACTAATTCATCCCTTTCCTTTTCTGACGCATGCCTCCATTAATGATACAGCAGTTGCTGCCACTTTAACATCAGATGACTCTGTAATTAACTGGTTGATTTTCTGCTAGCAGCTTGGACACATAGACCATGACAACATATGTGCGCTCAAGAAAGGCATCTCTCCTCAGGAAACATGAGGTATGAAAGTCCTCATCACATGCAAATTGTTAGCTTGATCCTTCACCGTTAGGCAGTTTAAGTATGCAGTTGTCGTGGTTATCTTTCTCTCTATAATTATGTGTAATTTAAAGGGACTGGAGAGTACAGTTATTCACTGAAAACAGTAGCATCAGAAGAAAATAAGCCCTGTTGTGTATGAGTGTATAATATAATATATATTATACACTATTATACTATATATATATATATATATATATATATATATATATATATATTATGATAAGATAAGATATCAGTAATGATGCTATTAAAAATGTACAAGTCAAATATTTCTAATTATCCACAGGATGTCCTAAATTCATGAGCAAAACAATCCCCCACAATAGCCTGTGACTGAATGATCTTCAAGTACGCGCAGCGGCGCTGTTCAAGCTGTGCCATGGCAAAGCACTGATGCCATGTTGTCCCACTTTCACAGATGGCCTTAATCTCTGCCCTCAACTGAGGCAGATTAATCCCGCCAGTGCTGACATTATCTCCTGTTTTACACTGTGACACAGGATGCAGAAGGAACTCCCAATATCTCTTCTCGAGGCCAAACCATCACCTTTACTGGAAACAGATCCTGATCGGGATCAAAAGCATAATTACACTTTTAAAGCTGTCACGAATTAAAACAATTTTCTATTAATAAATGATCAATTTCATATGTACAACATACAGTACATATGAAATTGATCATTTATTAATTTTGTATGTAGTATACTTTTTGGGTAAGGGGACTGTAGTTTCTCAGTCAACAATGTTTTTTATGATAATGCAGTCAAATACATATAAATAAATACATATAGCTACATTTAGTTGGGTAAACAAATGTATTATTGTGTTCAATACTCAAGTACAAATCCTTTTAGGCCTTTTACTCAGACAAGTGTGTTGTGCAAAGGTTGAGTGGTTTTGCCAAGATAATATCATTGATCTCTAACAATGTGGTGGGTGGTCAATGTTTGGTTTTAGTTTGTCCACGAATATACACATATGATAAAGCTAAATTTCTATGTTTGCTGCTGTCTTTTATAAATAGCATTTGCTTTTGCTTTTCAGGAATACTGCAATTTCATTTTAAAAGTAGCAGTCTCAGAGCTGTGGAGTGGTTAATTAGTTAGTTGTAAAAGTATATATTTAGTAGTTATTTATATGGACCTCTGGGAGGTGTGTTGTAATATAGATATATTCACTTTTACGGCTTTTTATTTATCTTTTGCTACATCATTTCAAATGATATATCTCCTTCCCCTCCCAGCCATGTCTCCTGTGCTGTCGCTGGACCAAAAGATAACCTGTTTCACTGCATCTGTCCTTTATGTGAATGTCAATGTATCCATACCAGGGGAGTGACAAATGGGCATGAACTTTTGTTCATGCCCATTTGTTCAAAAGTACCCATTTTACATTAACTTTGGATGCACTAATTAAGGAAGTAGAGTGTAGAATCTAGCTGTCTCACTGTCACATTTTATTCAAGATATCTTTACCATTTCACAATTACAGTCAACTTTAATCCTTTTGTAGTGTCTGAAGCGCCTACACCAGTTCTCTGTAGGCCTTAACCGCTGTACCACTGTCTCCCATTTCTGTATCCACATACAACTCCTTCTAAGTACATAATATCTGTTAGTATCTGTTCTCTTTGGCCAGTGTAAGGCCTTAGCTTGTCTTTTAGCCATCCTGGTACCATTTCTAACATCTTCCATGCGTGTCCTGATATCAGTGTTCTCTGTGCTCATGATTTAATGCCTTGTTTTTCCCGAAGGGAAAATCCCGTGGAGGAGTGCAGGGACCCACAGGTGCCTGGGCTTCCTTCTAACAGGCTGGACGCTATATCCTTTGGTTCTTTATACTGCGCTATGAAGTCATCAGAAAAGAATGTGTTTGCTTGACCATATAAAAGAGGCTACAGAAGAAAGCTCGGAGGAGGAGATCTTCATCAGGACCAAGAAACCTCCCTCGGGCAAGCTGCAGCGTCCGATTGATACCTGACTGTTCTCTTCAATAAACATCCTTTATAACCACGTTGGAGTCTACGAAGATTCCTTTCTCATAAGCACCTCTCGACCACCAGAAGAAGAAAATTTCACACTCTTAAATTTCTTGGGTTTTTAAGCACTTCCTTATGTGCTTCACATGGAGCCCGGAAAGACTGTAATCTCTTTCAGCTCCTTTTATCTTTAATTCAGGTTGCCGATGTTGACTGTGCCATGGCAATGCCACTTCATCTAAATTCCTCTGTACAGCCAAGTCAGTCACCAAAGAAGAAACCAGACATCAGTGGATGTAAGTCAATACTTAACCCCTATAAAGTCACCTGCTAGTAATAAAATAAATTATACCTCACATTATATTAATGTCTGTAAATGGTTTGCCGGACATTCATACATGGAGTTCAGTAATATGCACAACATAAGGGAATGTTAATGCAATACACCTGCAATCAGATGCAATGAGGACAGATCAGGTAGTGCAGTGCAACAGAAAAACTCTTAACTGTCCCTGCAAATGAAATGCACAGACACCCACTGACAAAAAACAGGAATCTTTTTGTTTATTTTTTTAGCTTCTATAGCTGAGTGTATCATTATTTATAACCTGCTACTGTTATACTGAAAGAAAAGTATAGAAGAAAATAAAATCTTCTTGTCAATAGCCAATTGCTCAACCGTTTTAAGGCTGCTTGCACTTTTATTATTTATGTCTCTCTCTCATCCACAGTAATTCACAGACAAGTCTATAACAGAAACTTATAGCCCTTTTACACCTGACAGTAGGATAGATATTGTATCCCCATTGTATCTGGATACCATTTTTTGGATATCACTTATACCTGGCATTAACATTTGTCTTCAGTTTCCACATTGAGATCTGATCCGAAGATCTAATGGCATTGTTGAACAGAAAATTAAACAAATAAGAAGTGAATGGAAGAGAAAATGGTAGCATACTTGACCAACTCTGGAGGTGGTTTTACCAATCGATCCCAATCCATCCTCAATGTTTTTTGAATGCAATTACACCTGTACTTTCATGTGGTCACAAACACTCCAAATGCAATCCAGTCACCCATATTGCATGTAAATGGCAGGTGTAAATGAGGTCTTAAAGGACAACTTAAAGTTGCTCTCTGTGAGGGTTTTCAATTAAATATTGTAGTTAATTATAGCCTACTTATTCATAATATGAACAGAACTTAAAACCCACATGCATTGCTTACTTAAAACCCACATGCATTGCTTTAGTCTGTGCAAATGAGCAGTTCATAAACATTTTAAAAGAAAGATTTAGTTATTTATGTATCCATTACAAATAAATCTCTATTCAATACCTTACTGTTACGCTCACCATGGAAACAACTTTCAGTCAATAATCAATAAAATTCAATAGGCAGTCATAGCGCCAGTCATACAGATCTTTGGTTCAATCCCAGGCCCTGTATTCAAAAATGAAATGAAAATACTGTTTCAGAATGTCTGTAAAAATAATGTCAGTAATATTTCTACTGATGAACATCTGGCACTTTGTGAGATAATCTCTGCCACTAGTGTAGGGAGTGAGTGAATGGGTGAATACAGACTTCTTATGTAAGTGTGTGTGTGTGTGCATGTGCGCCTGCATGTCTGGATGCATTAGCATGAACCACAGAACTTATGTCAGGCAAAGAATTGAGGTGGAAACACACACCCCACATTACAAGGGAGGCTGGGGACTTAGAGTGGATCTCATCAACAAAATGGTCACAATTCAGAGTACCTGAAGTCTCTGGCTGGTGTGGGGCTATCTTGATTGAGATGCCTCTGCAGCATTGCATGTCAGTCTGGGACAGTGCCTCTGGAGTGGCAAACTGGGGTGGAGAATTTGGCTAGTCGATAGTTGAACTAAAGATTCAGGATCAATAGTCAATGTGATTTTTGTCCCAATTGGGAACACTGGACCAGCTTTATAATAGGAGTTGTTGTTGTTTAGGAAAAGGCATTCAACCATGCCCCCATGGTTCTCCATGAGTATGAGGGTCTGAGGCCCTCTGTTACGGGCAGTTCAGTCTTTGCATAACTGAAGCAGGAGCTTGTTCACATTGATGGGAAGTATATCAGATGGTTTCTGGTGCATATTGGACTCTGGCAGAGCTGTTCTTTGTCATTAGTTTTGTTTGTTCACAATTTTTAATGTACATAATTTCAAGGCATAAATAAAGGGCAGAGAGAGTACAGTTTGGCGACCACAGAATTTCATCTCTACTTTTTGCAGATGATGATATCCTGTTGGCAGCCAAATGTGTAACAGCTGGGATAACTGTGGTATCTGAAGCACCTGTATCAGTTTTCCACAGGCCTCGGCAGCTGCACCATTATTTTAACATATACACTCCATTCCCACTCCATATAAGGACAAGTCACCAGTTGGTATTTGCAGCCTGTGTATATGTTCTCTGCAAACTTTGACCTCTGTAGACCTTAACTTGTGCCTTAGCCATCCTGGCACCATATCAAACATGTTGCAGCTGTGTCCTGCATCCTATGTTTACATGTGTAATGGAACCATATTCATATACATCCTGTCTCTTGTGTTTTTCTGTGCCCATGATTGATGGTTTGTTCTTCTCTGAAGGGAGACTGAGGTCACGGGGTGAAGGGGTCCACAGGTTCCTGGGGCCTCTTCTAAAACACACTGGACTTTATACCCTTTGGTTGGTTGTAGTGGGCTATGAGCTCATCAGGAAAGAATGTGTTTACTTTACCATATATAAGGGGGTACCAAAAGTAAGCACTTCGGAGATCTTCACCATCAGGACCACGAAACCTCCCTCGGGCAAGCTGCTGCGTCCGACTGATACCTGACTGTTCTCTCTAATAAACATCTTTATATCGAAGTCGGTGTCTATGAAGATTCCTTTCATCCCAGCACTTCTCGACCACCAGAAGAAGAAAAATTACCACAATAATAATCAGAACTTCCAAGTTTGAGGTCATGGTTCTCAACCAGAAAAGGGTGGTTTGCCCTTTCTGGATCAGTACAGAGGAGGGAGGACCTCTTCAAAGAGTTCAACTTTATTGGTTCCCTTGTCATGGTGCCAAGGGCACCAATGAGCAACCCTACGTTCGAACATGGTGTTAGTTACGTACAGAAACTGCAACTAGCGCAGAAGTTCAATAACTGCACACCACTCGGGTTCAGTTCGGGCAGGCTGTTCCTCCCAATCATGCACCTCTAGGTTATGCTGTCATTACCCATGTGAGCGTTGAAGAGCTATGGAGTCTCCAGTCGGGACACTATCCATCCTAGGGCCTCCAAAAAGGGCGGATACACCCAACTTGAAGGCCCTTCTCTTGTCCTTAAGAAGGATTTAGCCATGTTTTTTGTTGGAAAAACACCTTACAGTCCTGGTGGTAATAGTGTTATCCACACAGAAGTTAATGAACTCTGTTATGCAGTCTCTGACATTGTCTATGTCTTCCCCATGTACATCACTGAGTATGTCCCATGCCATAGTTCCAAGTCAGTCCTTCAAAGTCCCTTCTGCATCATCAGACCATTTTTTCACAGTGCGTATAACAGCCAGCTGTATGTGAACCAAAGGTTTGTACACAGGCTGGACATGTACTAGGTTGTGATCAGATTTCCCCAGGGGAGGTAGAGTAGATGAATTATATGCTCTTTTGCAGTTAACATATAATAAATACAGTGTTTGATTGTCTCTGGTGGAGCATGTGACATACTGGGTGAATGTGGGCTGAGTAGAAGAGAAAGTGCAGTGATTAAAGTCTCAAGAGATGAGATACAGGGCATTTGGGTGTTATGTCTGCAGCCTGCTCATGGTGAGGCTAATGACGTCACAAGCCACTTCCACATAAGCAGAGGGAGCCACATATGCAGCAATCACAAGAATGTGTGAGAATTCCCTTGGCAGATAATATGATCTCATGCTAACAGCTAGCAAATCAATGTCCTTACAGAGTTGCTCTTTAATAGTGAACTTACCGCTCACCCTCATCCTGTCTGCCCTCAACAGATTAAATCCTTCCAGTGTTACGTTTATGTCCAGTGTTAGCTCCGTTAGCCAGGTCTTGGAGAAAAGCAATATGCTACACTGCCGGCAATCCCTCTGGTGCCATGTTAGCACTGCAAGCATTCCAATTTTATTGGAAATAGATCTTACATTCTCCATAATGATGGATGGGAGAGGAGGTCTATAACATCTCTTCTTCGCTCATGAAGCTGTGCAGGCATGTCAGCCCCGTCTCCTCCTTCTCAGCTCACGGGTAATATCAGGTCTCCCCCTTAGCATCACCCTGCTACTGTGGGCTAACAGCTGAACCCTGTTGTAAACAATGTGGCCATGCATGCCTGCGGGTTCCCTGGACAGTCTTCCAAACAATAAGAGGATGATTAAAATTTCCAGAAAGATGAGACTTCATGTCCATTGTTAGTCCAATCTTATGCACATACGAAGAAGTAGTTTAAAATACATTAGGGGGAGGAAAAAGGCAAAAAGAAGAAAATAGTTCAATGGTGAGTGAGAGCTGCTGAGACAGACTGCCACTCTGTGCAGCTTCAAAGCAAAAACTTGCTCTTAGTGATATCATTCAAAGAAAAACCTTAGAATTCCTTGAATCATGACAAAAAGACAAAAGCTAGTCTCAAAGTGTCTTGGGCCTTAAGAGAGAAAAACTATTAAGAGGAGTGAAGGGGACTCTTAAGAAGCCTAAGAGTATCCTAAATGGAGAAGATGGCATATATTCCCTGACAACAGTGATTTAATTAGATGCTAACTTTTGATCATGCAGGGATTAGTTGACTGAACACGTGCACACACACACATGCATAATGTAATACTCTGTGAGGTACCTGGCTATGGGAAAAATACAACAGTGCAGTAGAGATCACTTGGGTCTGTCTCCACCAGCAGCGTGATCAGTCACACCGTTACATGTGGAATCAAATAAAGCTCAAAAATAATTGGTCCTTGTAAAAATATTTTGTACCTGTGTGTAAAAATATAAAAGAACGTAAAATTCATGTGAAAATACTGTCAAGTCACAAATGAATAATTACCCTAAAATCAACGGCATTATTCTGTCTAAATTAAAGGTTTTGCTGATGTCTACATTTCAATTTACAGGATAAAGCTGTTTAATATTCTGCAAAGTCATACTGTCTTTTCTACAGGAAGAATATATTAAAAATATGGTATTTTTGTGAAATAATGTTGATTGCAATGAAAAACACATGTTCATATATTATTTGCTGTTATTTTGTTTAACCTTCGTGTGGTGTTAGCTTTCTGTTACCATCTCCAATGTTAACGGGTCGGTTTTGACCCGTGTTTTAAATAATCTCTAAAATACACTAAAAGCAATCATCTATCATCCAATTTGTTTCTCATCTCTTGGTTACATTGTTAGGCTTCCTTATCCATGAAAATATTGGTTTTAATATTTTTGGTGTGGGAATTCTGGCTGTGGCTGGTCTGGTTGGTGTTGAGGCAAGGCTGGCTGAGGAGGATGCCGGTGAGGATGCTCTTTGTGTTGCTGATGATGTGGACGGAGTGGTTGGTGAGCTCTGCAGCTGTCTGACCAAGGCTGCGGGATTTGGGTCTCGAGGAACCCGCTGCCTTTGCTCAATGTGTGGCTTGACAAGGGAATTTCCGAGCTCCTCAAGAAACATTCTCCGCTTGGCTTTTTTGGTTGAGTTCCACCCTTGGTGGATGTGGGTCCACAACACAAATGCATTACATGCAGACAAATCAAGCATGTTGTAAAACACAACCATTGGCCATCTCCTGGTCATTCACTGGCAAGTGTAGACGGCAGTCAGCTTGTCTAGGTTGTCCACTCCTCCTTTGTTCTTATTGTAGTCAAGGATAATGGTGGGCTTTTTATCACTTCCAGATGGCACAGCTGCATCTTTGTGAAGAGTAGTCATCAGTATCACATTCCTTCTTTTTTTTGGACAGTATGAGTGTGGTGGTGTCGGTGAAAGCAAACTTTGAGGAAAGTGGAGCTCTGTCCTTCACCTGTAAGATTTCAGCAGGCAGCTCAGGTTTGTTCTTCTTCACTGTGCCCACCATGGTAAGTTTCCTCCTGAGAAGTTCTAGTCCAAGGTCAAAGCTGGTAAAAAAATTGTCACAAGAAAAATATGGTCCAGAACTTGGCTTACTGTAAATCTTCTCATCTTTGCATGCTGCAAATTGGAGATGTGCACTCTGCAAGTGAAATGAGTGAATTGACCCTACATGTCTGGACATGCCCGACTTTATTTGTTTTTGTTTCTGTGCAGGTAAACTGGAAAACAAAAATCCAAAATGAGAATCCACTAAAGCTCACATGACTGGGACAGGAGCTGTCTGTCTGACAGTGCACTTATGATTTCAGTTTTGGCTCTAATTATTGCTTTATAAGCTTATTTTATAACCGGGTCGAGACCGACCCTAACACCACAAAGGTAACAATTTCAACCAGAGCATTTTATAATTTAGTGAAATTTTTTTTTTGGATATTGTTTTGTTGAAATAGAGGTTCCTGACAAAGTCAAAAAGCCTTGATGCAATAAACGCATTTTTGTGGTAGTTTTATTAATTTAAAACCTCAGAACAGGTGGCGACCCTAACAACAGATGAAGGATAAAATGGTCTGAAGATTTCTGTTTCGTAGATTATTTCTCTGTTAGACACAATGCTAATATACACCCTAAGCAATTGTGATATCAAATCATAAAGTGAAATGTTCAGATTAGTGATTACATTTCATATCAAAATATTAAAACATTAATTATTGGTCTGTTCTGCCTGTAGGCCTACAGTATGGTCTATGCCCCTCTTTAGTTCAGATGTAAATTAAATTCACATAAGGAAAACAATTAGAATTATTTTATAAGCATCTGGGGATTGTGCATTTGTTGACATTAGGGGGAAGAATTTCAAATAGGCCAATCAGCGCATCGTATCTGACACTGGCCTGTTAATGTCCTGGTAACGATTAAATTTTGACTTCATGACCACGGTCTTCAGCGGAGGCACTTCATCATAACTGGACTGGACTTTTAGGAATTTGTCTCAGCCAGAAGTTGAACCTTTCTTCAGTCACCTCGGTATGTAACTTAAATCAACAGATATTAAAGGCTTTAGCTGAATTGGGCTTTATTCAGGTGACCAAGAAGGTAGCGTTTAGGACAGGTAATGTCAACATGGTGCTAATGTGTCCATAGCTTTACGTCTAGGTACATTAGACTTTTATAACATTCTGGACTTTATAACATCTAATACATGTTCAGACGTGTTTAGGAGGAAGCCTCCAAAACACGAAAAGGAAGAGTCCAAGCATTCATGGGGGCCTGCGGCCGTCAGGCTACGGAACGTGGCAAGCTCAGTGCTTGGCTGGAGAATTCCACTGCAGCACCCAAGATCAGAAGAGGGCCCCCGCCGCGACGCTCCCCAGACTGGCCTTTATACCTGAACCCATTAGGCCGCCAAATCCCAGCAGATAGGCCACAGGTGTGCATGTGAAGGTGCTGGGTTGACTGGAAATGCTTGGCACTCCCCCTGCAGGTCAGCCAACAACAGTGAGGTGTGACAGAGTCGTCACACCTCCCCCTCAAAAGACAGAGGCCCACATCCATGGGACTCTGGAAAACAGGAAAACCCAAAACAGTAGACTGCACAGGACCAAAAATCAAGAAAATAGAGAGATGAACACACGCACCAACAGACAGCATACACGCACACATCAAAATACTTATACGTTCAAATGTAGCATGCACTCGTCGAACAGTACTGTGACCATGGAGATGTGGTACACCAAAACAGACCAGATCCCAACCCAAATCACCACAGACTACCATCCAGCAATTCCTGCGCCTGGAAAGCAGTTTAAGGAGAGACAGACTGATAGACAGAGAGGGGAGAGATCACATTAAGGGGCACACGGAGCCCGGGACAAGGCATCCGCCATAACATTGTCTACACCACGTATGTGATTAATCTAAATATTATACAGCTGCAAAAACAGAGCCCAACGCATCAAGCGTTGATTGGCATTCTGAAGTGAGCTCAAAAAGGTGAGGGGGTTGTGGTCCAAATAAACGACTGCTGGAGCACCCCCACCCACATAAACATCAAAATGCTTTAAAGCCCAAATGGGCGCAATGGCCTCGATAACAGAATAATTAATCTGATGCTTGTTGAGTTTGCGCAAAAAGAAACAAACCGGACATTCAATGTCCGGACATTCAGTTGGAAAGGCTCACCAAGCCTAGGCACAGCCAGAACAGGTGCACAGCTCAATAGCAGTTTCACGTTGTCGAACGCACACTGGCAACCCTCAGACCAGTGAAATTTACTATTGCCCTTGAGCAAATCAGTGAGAGGAGAGACTACAGTGGAAAAATGTATGCAGAAATTCCTGTAGGACCCCACCATACCCAAAAAACACATCAAATCTTATTTGGTGGTTGGAGAGGGGAAAGCGTCGATGGCTTGGACTTTGGCCCTAACAGGACACACCCTTCCCTGCCCCACCACTTTACCAAGATAGGTCACCGTAGCTCGGGTGAATTTGCACTTGGCTAAATTAATCGTGAGCTTCGCCATTACCAGCTTGTGAAAAAGTGCGCGTAAGCGCACCAGATGCTCAGCCCATGTATCGCTGAAGATGACTATATCGTCGAGGTACACCGTGCATCCACTTAACCCTGCCACCAAACGATTCATTAGCCTCTGAAACATTGCAGGCCCATTACGGAGTCTGAAGGCCATAACTTTATATGAGAATAATCCCGATGGCGTTATGAATGCGGAAATTTCTTGGGCTTGTGGCGTTAACCCTATCTGGTAATAGCCCTTGACCAAATCGAACTTGCTCACATACCTGGCTGCCCCCACCCGGTCTACACAGTCGTCTAACCTAGGGAGGGGGAACGAGTCAGGCTTAGTGACCGCATTTATCTCTCTGTAGTCTGTACAAAAACGATAAGAAAGATCGGGCTTTCGAACTAGTAGACATGGTGATGCCCAACTGGAAAATGATGGCTCAGCTAAGCCATTGAAGAGCAAATACTGTACACTTTCTTCTAAGATTTTATTTTTCTCCAGTGAGACTCTTGGGCATGCATCTCCTATGTCAATGTCGTATTCCAACAGATCAGTACAAGACAATTTGTCATTGAATAGAGAAGAAAATTCAGAAATTACAGATTTTATTTCCTCACTACTACCACCATGGCTCAGATGACTTAAGGATTTGTCTAAATCAGCGAGTTGCCTTGAATTATTTAACCTTCCCAATAACACAGCCTCATCTGGGGCAACTACATCATCTTCATCTGTCACCTGAATGAGACGGGACCCCTTCAGCAGCTAATGCCACTGCCTTCTCCTCACCTACATGGGCATAGCAGGGCTTGAGAAGGTTCACGTGACATAGTTGCGTAGACCGCCTGCGGTCCAGAGTAGCCAAAAAGTAATCCGAGTCAGACGTTTTTTTGCTTAACAGTGTACGGGCCTGAAAATCATGCCTCAAACGGTAAGCCAGGAATAGGCAGCAAAGCAAGTACTCGATCCCCAGGGCTGAACACACACATCTCAGCTTTGCTGTCAAACTGGCACTTCATTTTCTTTTGCGCCGCAGTGAGATTACTATTAGCCATCTTCCATGCTAGGAACAATTTTCTCTGACACCCAGAAACATAATCCGCCACATCGCCTGGTTGTTCCAACGGATCCAAATCACCCAACAAAATTGACATTTGGTCACGCACTTTATGTCCAAATACAAGTTCGTTTGGGCTAAACCCTATGCTTTCCTGAACAACCCCCCTCGCCGCCAGCATTAACCAAGGGAGTTCTTCTTCCCAATTTCCCTTTAACTCAAGGGAATACCCTTTTAACAGTGATTTGAGAGACGCATTATAGCGCTCCAATACGCCTTGGCTTTGGGGGTGATAAGCACTGCTTATATTGTGCTGAACGTGTAGCTGTTTCAATGCCTCGGAAAAAGCCTTTGCCATAAAATTAGAACCTCTGTCACTCTGAACTATTTTGGGTATACCAAAATATGACATAAAATGTGACAAAGCTTTGAAAATTGATTTTGTGGTGATAGACCTCATCAGATACGTTGCAGGATAGCGTTTAGTTTGGCACATTATTGTGAACAAATAGGCATTGCCTGATTTGGTCGGAGGCAAAGGCCCAACACAGTCGATAACTAAATAATGAAATGTTTTCTCAACCGGTTGGATAGGCTGAAGCGGCGCAGGTTTAATTTTCTCATTTTGTTTGCCTGCAATCTGACAAGTGTGACAGGACTTCATAAATGCAGACACATCGCGCTTAATTTTTGGCCAGTATAATGCTCCAGAATGCGCAAATATGTTTTATTTATGCCAAAGTGACCTGCCACATCACCATGCGTTGTTTTCAAGACCAAATCACGTAGTTTTTTTGGAACCACCATCTGCATTACCGGACCTTCCACATCACGGCGTGCAGGTGGCAACCACTCACACAGCAGTAGTCCATTCTGGACGTAGTAAGCACTCTCACTGCTCCCTTCACCTGTAATGCTCGCCCACAGTTCGGAGAGGCTAGCGTCCTCCTTTTGCATCCTCCTTTTGTGCAGAAGGACTGGCACAAAAACGATACACTCCTTTCAAGGAGGTTTGCACTCCACTTCCCTTTTAGCCATTGCACGCATCAGCGCACAACTCGTAAAAATTGAAGTAAGTTCTTGCGCACACTCATCAAATTCAAGGGAAGAACTTGGAGGCACATTAACAATGGGAGGTGATGGAGACTCAGGCCAAACTCTTCCGCCTGCAAATTATTCCCCAACAAAACATCCACCCCCTCTACTGGCAGATCTTTACGTACCGCCATCACCACCATTCCATTGACCACGCCTGACGTCAATTCTATTTTGTCAAACCAAATCAAATGAAACCAATCTTTATTTATATAGCGTCTTATACAATCAAAATTGTCTCAAGGTGCTTTACGGAATCCCAGGACCTAACCCCAGACAAGCAACAGTGGCAAGGAAAAACTCCCCTTTAACAGGAAGAAACCTTGAGCAGGACCAGGCTCATGTAGGGGGACCCTCCTGCTGATGGCCGACTGGGTAAAGAGAGAGGAGAAGAAGAAGAAGGAGAAGGAGAGGAGAGGAGAGAAGAGGGAGAGGAGAGGCACAGAGAACAGAAACACACAAAAATACAAAAATACACTATACAACGGATCAGATGTCATCATGCAGCTCCCGAGGTGGCGATACCTGTAAATAAATAAATAGAGGGGGGGCAGAAAAACTACACAGGAATCTGCATAACTAGTCTGCTTGATGAGGAGGAGGAAAGGAGAAGAAACCATGACCCAGTGGGGTCACAGAGGCCTGTCAGGTGATCATGTTTCCGGACCCCGGCAGCCTTGGCCTATAGCAGCATAGTTGAGATGTGACTTAACGATTAGACGACCCCTAAGTATGATTATTTGTCTGTCCATGATAGTAACAGGAACTACAGAATTTTAAAAGTAGCGATGGAGTCAGCCTCCCGTACCTGGACAGGGAGCTGGTTCCATAGCAGGGGGGCCTGCTAGCTAAATACTTGGCCCCCCAATCTACTCCTAAAGACTCTGGGAACCACAAGTAGACCAGCGTTCTGAGAGCGGAGCAGTCTATTGGGCTGATAAGGTATCACTAGCTCCTCCAGGTAGGATGGAGCTAGGCCTCTGAGGACCTTGTAGGACAAGTGGAGGGTTTTAAAAATTATTCTGAATTTAATGGGCAGCCAATAAAGAGACGCCAGTACAGGAGTTATGTGATCTCTTTTGTTAATACCTGTCAGAACTCTGGCTGCAGCACTTTGGATCAACTGGAGGCTTCTTACAGAGTTGTTTGGGCACCCTGATAATAAAGAATTACAATTGTCCAGCCTGGAAGTAACAAATGCATGGACTAACTTTTCAGCATCATGCCGCATCTGTATATTCCTGATTTTTATGATGTTCCTGTTGGGAAATGACGTTGCAGTCTGGACCCAAGTGCAGGACACGCCAGGGTGGTGGGTTTCCCACGACGATTTATTCCAAAAGTTTTTCAACAAATAACAAAAACAGCTCTCGCTCTCGTGAACAGTTTGATGACAAAACAATCATCTGACAACCCACAGGAAACAGGTGAGGTCCTTTAATTGATGACCAGACGAGACGATTGGCAACAGGTGCGCAGGAACCGCTCGGGGCTGCCGGTTGCCAGCGCCCCCCCGTGGGGGACGCCGGAACCCCACCAAGGAAAACTGGGGCCGCCCCGCCAGCTCCCAACATCACCTCCCCCCTAACGGGCACCTCCAGGCGCCCTGCCCGGCTTGTCGGGGTGAGCCTGGTAAAACTCCCGCAGCAGGTCCGGTTCGAGGATGTGGCAGCGGGGGATCCACATCCGGTCCTCTGGACCGAATCCCTCCCAGTCGACCAGGAATCTGAAGCCTCGACCGCGCCGGCAAACGTCCAGAATCCTCCGGAAGGTGAAGGCTGGTGCTCCCTCGATGACTCGCTCCGGAGGAGGGTGGATGGCGGCCGGAGCCAAGGCTGACTCCGTCACTGGCTTGACCCGAGAGACGTGGAATGTGGGATGGACCTTAATCGATGCAGGGAGCCGGAGGCGTACAGTGACCGGGTTGACCACCCATTCCACCTCAAAGGGACCCACGAACCGCAGCGCCAGCTTCCTAGAGTCCACCCGGAGTGGGAGCTCCCTGGTGGACAGCCACACCTTCTGCCCCGGATGGTAGGTGGGGGCCACGGACCTGCGACAGTTCACCCACCGCTGTGACTGTGCGGAGGAGCGAAGCAGAGAGACACGCACCTGACGCCAGATCCTCCTGCACCAATGTAGGTGCGCCCAGACGGATGGCACTGCTGCTTCCTCCTCCTGGTAGTCGAAAAGCGGTGGCTGGTATCCCTGGGCTGCCATGAAGGGACACACCAGAGCGTCCCCTCGAGACTTTGGTTCGTCCTCTCCGTCTGGCCATTGGACTGAGGGTGGTACCTCGAGGAGAGACTGACTATGACCCCAAGCGCCACACAGAAACTCCGCCACACCCGGGACGTGAATTGGGGTCACTGGTCGGACACGATGTCCCTGGGGATGCCGTGGGGGTGAAAAACGTGCTGCACCTTCTCCTCCAGGAAGTAGATCCTCAGCTTCAGGCTGAAGTTCTCCTTCTTCAGGTCGTTCAGGGGCTGCTCAAACTCCCTCAGGCTCGGCGGCGGGGGCGGTCCTTTGTCCGTCTCCTCACAGGAGAAATCCATCGCCGCTCCGATGCCCCTCCCCCTCGCCTGGTTCTCTCCCCCGACGTCCCTCAGTTCACGCAGCGTTGCGGGGTCACGCACGCTCCTCTTCCTCCTCCTCTTCCTCCTCCTCTTCCTCTTCCTCTGTCCTCACTCCCACCACCATCGGGGTTCGGACCCTTCGCTCGACTCGACACTCGTCGCCACGACCGTCTCAGCAGATCGCCATCGCGGTACGCAGCAGCTGCAAACCCCGGGGCAAGAAGAGGAGACAGGATGTCTGGTCCCCTCAGGATCCCAGGTCCAGTCTCCACCCCAGGTCCAGTCTCCGTCCCAGGTTGAGTCTCCCCAGGTCCAGTCTCCGTCCCAGGTCCAGTCTTCGTCCCAGGTTCAGTCGCCCCAGGTTCAGTCGCCCCAGGTTCAGGTTCCTCGAGATTCCGTAGGTGCTCCAGGTTCTGTAGTTTCCCCAGATTCCGCTGGTGTCCCAGGTCCCCCAGAGTGTGTAGGAGGAGGAGGCTGGTGAACGCACCAGCACATCACCCACGGGATGGCCGAGCCCCATGATCTCCGCCAGGGCCGCCCTCCCCTGGAACACTCGACCCCGCCGGCATGCCCAGCCGCTGCATGCCTCCTGTCTGGTCAAGAGGTTCACTCGGCTCTTCGGGGGGTAGGAGGGGAACCCTTTGAGACCGACCGAAGGATCGACCCTGCGGCGGTGCAGCTGGGGCTCTTGGCGTCCTTGGAGGTCGGCCCTGCCTTCCATGTCTCCTGGTCCGAACCGGTGGTGGGTTCGGACCTGTCTCTGCCGGCCGAGATTTCGAACGTCCGCCGGGGCTGAGGATGGCAGCGCCCGGTCTCGTCTGGCTGGTCTGTTCCCCATTGGACTCCCATCCAGAACCCCGTGCCCGTCTGCCCGGATCCCCCGCTTGTCCCTTCCCCGGACATCACGGTTCGTGGGGACGTAGAGGTTTGTTGGTTGTGACTTTTCCCCGTGCGGGTGGTTTTGTGTTGGCCCGAGAGCCCTTGTTCCCTCCCGTCGAGGAGCGTTTTGTGTTTTTCCCTGAAAATAAACCTTTGTTCTCCCCACGTAACCCTGTGCCTGCATTTGGGTCCACCCGCCGTCCCGTGATACCTAACAGTTCCTCAGATGAAAAAAGGCACTTCTAGAGACTAATTTGATGTGAGTTAAAGGAGAGATTTTGATCCAAAGTTACTCCGAGATTCCTCACAGAGAGACTAGATTCTAAGGAGATACCATCTAGTGTGATAATGTGATCTAACCTATCCCTTAGAGGTTCAGGACCAAACACCATGACCTCAGTTTTTCCTGGGTTAAGGAGAAAGAAATTTGAAGACATCCAGGACTTTATGTCTTTCAGACAGGTCTGCAGCTTCAATAACTTCTCTGTCTCCTCTGGTTTCATGGATAAATAAAGCTGTCATCAGCATAACAATGAAAATGTATTCCATGCTGAATAATGTTCCCTCAGGGAAGCATGTACAGGGTGAAGAGGATTGGTCCAAGTACAGAACCTTGAGGGACTCTGTGGCTAACCCTACTGTATGAAGAGGGAACGCCATGGACATGAGCAAACTGGTATCTATCAGATTAATATGATCTAAACCAGTCTAGTGCTGTCCCTTTAATCCCAACCACATGTTCCAGTCTCTGTAACAGGATGCTGTGATCAACTGTATCAAAAGCAGCACTGAGATCCAGCACAACCAGCATAGAGACCAGCCCATGATCTGAAGCTATGAGAAGATCATTAGTAACTTTAAGAAGTGCTGTTTCTGTGCTGTGGTGAGCCTGACTGAAACATCTCAGGCTGTTCTTCTGCAGGTGCTCCAGTAACTGAGTCACCCCCACCTTCTCAAGAATTTTAGAAATAAAAGGAAGGTTGGATATCGGCCTATAATTTGCTAATACTTCAGGAACCAGTGATGCTTTTTTAAGCAATGGCTTAATCACTGCCACCTTGTAGGACCGGGGTACATAACCTGTCACTAAGGAACCATTGATCTGGTCCAGGATAGGACTGCCTATCAATGGTAGAACATCCTTCAACAGGTGTGTTGGGATGGGATCTAAAAGACACGTGGTGGTCTTGGATTTCTGAATTACCGATGACGCCTCAGAAAAATATATAGGGCTGAAGGAGTTTAAGGGCTCGTTGGAGAACCTGTATGTTCCCACCGTCTGCACATCTGGTGATGGTCCAGTGGTTGGGATGGCCTGGTTAGCTTTCTCTCTGATAGCTAGAACTTTATCAGTGAAGAAGCTCATGAAGTCTTCACCACTAAGGGAAGAAGAGATATGTGGGTCTAAAGCACTGTGACTCTTAGTTAATTTGGCCACAGTGCTGAAAAGAAACCTGTCGTTGCTCTTATTTTCCTCGATTAAAGAAGAAAAATAAGCTGTTCTAGCCTTGTGAAGGGCCTTTTTGTAAACTATTTTCCAGGCTACATGATAGCTGTCTATTTCACAAGAATGCCACTTTCTTTCCAGTCTTCGCAATTTCTGCTTGAGGGTCCTGATATGTGAATTATACGAGGGGGCACACCTCCTCTGATTTACTTTTTTTTTTTTTCAGGGGGGGGAACAGAATCAAGTGTGATTCTCAGTGAGGTTGCTGCACCTTCAGCAATAGAGTCAACCTCAGCAGGGCTAAGATTATGATTGATCCCTGGGGAAATACACGGTGGTCCTGGGATTAGCACAGGGATTGCTTCCTTAAATTTAGCTCCAGCATTACCTGAAAGACATCTGCTATAGTAAGACTTTGTTCTGAGCATAGAAGAATCCTTAATCATAAATGTGAATGTGATCAAAGAATGGTCTGACAGGAGTGGGTTCTGAGGGAACACTGACATATGTTCTACCTCAACATCATAAGTCAGAACTAGATCTAGGGTGTGGTTGAAGGTATGAGTTGGTTGGTTTATCTGCTGGAGGAAACCAACTGACTCAAGTAATTAAATGAAGTAATTTCTAAAGCTGTCATTTACAATGTCTACATGGATATTAAAGTCTCCAATGATAATGACTTTGTCTGTTCTAGGGACCAAGTCAGATAAGAAGTCAGAGAACTCAGATAGGAACTCTGAATGTGCAATGGAGCAGAAAATGGTTGCAATTCAACACCACGAATTAAGACTCTTGCACCAGTATCAGATATGTCAGAAAAATTGAACACATCCTCCCGAATGAGGGTTGTCGCAAAGCCTGTGTCCCTCAAAATGTTCACTTTAATTTTATTGGTATCGCCAACTAAAGACACGGTGCCTTGTGTGATGAACAGAGAATAATAATTTCTATCCAAAGCCTCTCGGTCGTCAAAGGGCAACACTGACTTTGCAGCGCGCTTGCTTTGGAGGGAAACAGTGCACCCCACAGGCTTAGGAAAACGAGACTTATTGGAATTCCGATTGCGAAAGGTAAGGACAGGACAATCCTTAGATTTCCAATATCCCACCTCATGGCAATAATGAGACTTATCGTCAGTTTCAGCCGCTTGCCGTGATATATTTTTAAAGTCAGATTTTACTGGAGATGATAGATCAAGCCTTCTACCAAAATCACTCTCAGTGCGCTCTCGACGCACATAGGCACGCTGTGATGTGTCTCGAAAAAATTTGTCTGCCGGCGGACGTCCACGATCTTCCGGACTGTGCGTGCAGGCTGCTGAGGCGGTTAAGTCCTGGGGAGTTAGGGTGAATGGAGTAACAATGGGCAGTGCAGAGGACACAGCAGGCGGATACCCACAATCCAGTGGAGATGATGCATACACATGCATGTCTGAGAGCAGCGGACTGGTAGGGCTTGAGCTGCTGGACAGGAGTGGGAAGGGGCCCGTTGGTCCAAGGCTTGAGAATAGCCCGATGTGGCTTGTGCGCTCAATGGGTTCGGGGTCGCACACATAGGATCCCCTTGGCGGTGCGGGGGAAGCCGCGGCTCCGGGCGGCACCGAAAGCCTCGTCAGCTGTGCGACTCGCTGAGACAGGTCAAACACGACTTCCCACTGCCTGGGAAGTCGCGTTCACATTCTGTAGCAGAACTTGGATGTCCTGATCAAAGCGGCTGAGCAACTGACCCTGATTGGTCAGCGCCCGGTGTGCTTCTGCTGGTTCCATGATGGTCGGTTCGTTCTGTTAGGGCTTTGGACGGAGGACCCAAACGCAGGCACAGGGTGAGGGGAGGAAACAGGTTTATTCCCAAAAGGGGAAAAAACACAAAGCGCTCTGGTACAGAAGGGGAACGGGTTCTCGGGCCAACACAAAACACTCCAGAATGGGGAGAAAAACAACAACCAAAAGACAATACCTCGCCATGGACCGGAATGCCCAGGGAATGGACAAGCGGGGGGATTGTCCAAGGTCGGGGGTGCGTCGACAAGTGGGGAATCAGGATCTCACACAGGAGGCAGAAGTATGAGGCAGAAGTATGAGGCAGACGAGGCAGACGAGGCAGATGAGGGAGGGAGGGAGGGAGTGGTGGGGGGGGAGAGAATGAACCGACTGCTCCCGCTGTCGGTGACGGACCTTAAGAAGGCCCGGTGATGATCACACGCAGAACAGGTGTGCGCTCCCTCGCAGCTCCCAGGGCAGATCGGCGCCCCCTATGGGGAAGGAGGTGCGCCAGACCCTAACAGATTGTGGTCTCCAAAATGATGAAGAGTTGTAAGAATCCAACCAAACACAGCAACACAGAGATTGCAAAAAGAATGGTGGCCAGCTATCCAAAGTCTCTTCAAGATGTGATTGATGGTGATATTATTGGACTTGGATATCATTCCCTGACAAAGCAACTCCAGTCAAAAAAATGTCAAACAACCTGACACACCAAAGATAAAGAAACGCAAAGCAGCATCAGATGATGACACTGATGAAATTTCTGCTGAACAAAGAGCAAGTGTTCAAGACACATATTGCTGTACCATTCAGAAGTACCATTGAATTTATATTTATGATATTAAAGCCTTTGTCATTAAAGTTTATTTTTTATTCATGTTTTTTATTCTTAGGGTCCTCCTGATTTGCTCCTGAGACACTTATGTTAAGCATTGACAATGAGATTGTCAACAACTACATCACCTCCTTCACCTATTCCTACTGCTTCAACATACACTACCCAGTGGAACTAAGGTCTACAGTGGAGTTCCTCCAACATTAAAAGCTCTTTCTTTTTATAATATTAGAAAATTAAAGGCATTTGATATCCCACCTGAAGTTCTCTGTCTCTCTCTCTCTCTTATAAAGGTGTTTATTTTCTATTAATCCCAAGAAAGGCACCAAAGTCAAGTGGAAGAAGAAAAGAAAAGTACTTTTGGTCAATCCCAGAGTCTTCACTCTGATCTCAGACCTTGTTGACCATGAATGGACCATTGAGTGATGTTGAGGGATGATGTGATAAAAGGTACACTGGATGTTATATATACTGCAGATATTGTGTTGTTATTGTGTGTAAAATTTCTGAAATTTGGTATCATTGTTGAATGATTGCTTCAATAATGCTTGGTTACATTCTAAACCATGTAACAGCCAGATTATTAGAGTATCATTATTATGATGAAACTGATTACACCATGGGATGATCCATGCTACTGTTTTGCTGCTTTGTACTGCAAATATATCCTTCTTGTTTTCTTTTTTTTTTTGATCGTCCTTCAATATGGATATGGATGGCAATATGTAATATGGGTAGCAGAGAAGACAACGAGACCTGCTTTATAAAGTCCTTACATTTAAATAAAAGTATGTGGTAGAAATATCCCATGGCATCTTTGTTTCTGAAACTTATTTATACTGAGTTATGTTAGCGTCCGTTTCAGTGGATAGTAGGTGGGCAATGGGTGAATCAACTGGATGAATTTGCCACTGTTCTTTTGGCTTCAGTTGGCTGTCCAGTTTCTCTTTGTATTTTCTACATCCAATGCTGCCTCTCTGAGGTATGTTGTGGGCCTTGTGTCATGGTATTCAAGATTTCTGTCATACTTTGCAACCATTGTGGCCCCTATGCGTGCACATGTCAGTACTGCAGACACTTTTACATAGATGTATGAGCCACAGGCTAGTTTTGGCCGTGGCAATGCCCTCGCATTTTTCAATCCTTCTCTGCACTCTGTGATACCCACAGATGGACAGTGACTATGGGCTTGGTGAAGCCTGTGGCACTTGTTCCTCGTTCGTTGTTTGAAACAGAACAAAAATATCCTTTTATTGAGAAAGAAGTCTTTGCTTGCATCTGGTCTGTAGACAAATGGCACCCATATTTGTGGGGCTCCTCATACTGACCAAAAGGCTCTGACAACCCTACTCAGCAGAAAAGGGATCAGGTGAGCTGTTATAGTATATAATAAGACTGCATAGCGTCATGTCTCTGTAACCTGTCCCAGTCCTCACCGCAAACGATAATAACTAGGAGGTACAGATATAGTCTTATATATTATTTATCAATATACGTCAGGTATGGCGTCTGATTGGTCAATTATGTCACGTGACTCCTCGTGTCACCTGGACCTTGCGCATTTGTTTTTACTTCCACAAAGACACATTTACCACACTTAAATTAAAACAAAATGCCCTTTTTTTTAACAGATTTTAACAAATAAACCTGTGTGAATTGATTTTACCTATTTATTAACATATTTAAGATTTTTTTAAATCAAAAGTACTGCCCATCCCTTCTCTGTATGATTATTTTAATTCAGCTCCTATTTATTTATTTATCACAATAAAATATGAATTTATTTACCCTAACAACTGACATTTACTTTATAAACTATTATTTAAGGCTTACTAACCTGGGTTACATGTCCTCTGCCAGTCTAATGACAAAACTAATTCTACTTTGTACTCGTACTATCATGCCCCTCTGCAACCAGTGCCATTTCCAAATTGGTCATGAAAAAAAAATACTGGGACTTAACAAGGGTCTTTTGAAATCACTTGTTTCTGCCTGTAGGTATGCAATCACATTGATTGTTCCTGAGCGTGATTATTCTCACACTGCCACTACTGATGATGTACTTCATTTTCTCTCTGCTATTTTAAATCCTGAAAACATTGTCACAGATAATGATTCACAATTTAGTTTTTTACCTCATTGTCATAATACCTTGCATGACAGAGGCATCTTGGTCCTGATGGAACTGTGAGAGGTTTCATCATGCTCTCAGAAGTTGCATCTAACTGGCCACCCAACAGTCCTCTCCATGGAAAAGGACTGTGATAGTCTAGCTGTAGAAGATAGCACCATGTGCCACAACTTCTATTTCCCCATTTTTCTTCATGGTAGAAAAATGTGTACCAAGGTAGACATTCTTTCTCTGCTGCCCATTGTTGATGGATGCTGACACCTTTAGCTCTAAATATTCTGATCAGGATTTAATCATGTAAGAGACAGTAGTCTTGACAGTAGTCTTTCTTAAGGTATTATCATGGTGACCCATTTTGACCCTCAGGTCAGGGATATCAAGGACATTATAATATTGAAGTATAAAAGCAATTACCTTCGTGTCCCTTTTTGTTTTTATGAATATTCAGCAATGGTACCTTCACTACATACATCTTCAGCTAGTGGGGGCATAGGTAGAAAGGAATCCATACATGAAACACAAATAAAAGACAAGCATAATTGTCTCCTGAGCTCTATATCCCGTTGAGCATACAACTTGCCTCAAGGCAAATGACTGAGAGTTAAAGATTAAAGGATTACAAAGAAAGCAAAGAGATATGCAGCAAATACTCAAGGTTAAGCATTATTTTATCTTATAAACATACATCCCAACATTAGTTTATAAGTCAGTACTTATAAATGTAACATTGTTAAACTACTATTATTATGACCTGTTCCTATTGTATGCAGTTTGGGTTTTCAACTTGATATGGCTTGTTTAGACAGAAGATTATTAGTTAGCTCTCAATGCATGCACATATCTAACATTTGAATCAAAGAAGTTTGCCCCATCTCCCCAGTTCCCTCCTGTCCCTCTGCCCCAGTAATTTTCCACTCTCTCTGCCTCTGCTCCACTCTACCTGCCAGCCACTCCCACCTGTTGGCTCAACTCCACTCAGCTGCAAGCACAGCTGCAGTTTTTCCCAATCCGCCCTGCTTATAACCCTCCCCTGCACTCTCAGTCTTTGCCAGATTGTTCTTCTGCTTTGATGAGAGACTTTCCAGTGTTATTTCCCTGCCGGATTACCTGTTACCGACCCTGCCGGTCTTCGTTCTGCCTGCCTCGCCTGTTCCCTGGACAACCTACCTGCTTTTTGCCCCTGACTATGACTTCTGCCTCAACGTTTCTGGTTCCTGTCTGCTCACCTGGTTTTGACTTCTCCCCCCGACTTCGCTGCTGCTTGTCCCCAGTCTGCTCCACTACATCATCAGCCTCATCTCCTGTAAGCCCCTTTCTGTCACTCTGGCCCGCAGTCGGCACAACTTCACGGTTCCGAGGATTTGCCCCCCCCACCTTGGTTCCGCATTCCAGCTCTGCTCGACCCACTCCCCTAGCCTGCAACCCATAGACTTTGTGCTGGCCCTGAGCCTGAAGAATGGAATATTTATTGTGTTTCTTTGTCTGCTTTTCCTGTTAGCCCATGGGCTAATAAGTCATTACCACGGTCCAGTGTTCCAGAGTGCTGCTTGTGGATCCAACTTGCAGCCCTCACAGTACAATCTGGCCAAAACATGGACCCAGCACACTCGTCACCACCTCAGTCTCGCTGACTAGAGAGGAGGCTCCAACAATTCGAGGCCCAGCTAGCCTCCAAAGCTGCAGAGGCTCGGCAGACAGCGTCGGCCCTGGAGCGGGCATTAACGTCAGTAGCCACCCAGGTTCAACAGCTGGCGGTCTCAGTGACCCAACCGGCCGCCCCTGTTCCTGCTCCAGCTCCTCCTCCTCCGGTTCCTGTTCCCCCACTGCTCCAGAGCCCCGGGTGGGAGCCCCAGAGCATTATTCTGGGGACCCAGAAGGCTGCAATCCATTTCTCAAGAACTGTTCTATCCTGTTTGCTCTGCAGCCCTACACCTTCACCTTGGAGTTGGCAAAGGTTGCCTTTACCATCAATCACCTGACTGGCAGAGCACGCCTGTGGGGAACGGCAGAGTGGGAGAATGTCATGCCAGCCTGTTCCTCATTCCAGACCTTCTCTGCTGAACTTTGTAAGGTTTTTGGGCCTGTTTCTCTGGGCCTGGGGGCCACCGGGGACTCATGAGGTTGAAGCAAGGAAGTCGGCCCATTGCTGACTACGCTATCGACTTCCATACCCGGGCCCGGCTTAGTGACTGGAACCAAGTAGCCCAATGCGATGCCTTCCTCAATGGGCTAGCACCATACATAAAGGATGCGTTGGTTTCCTATGATCTTCCATCCTCCCTCGATGGACTCACAGAACTGACTTCTAGGCTGGACAGGTGCATCCAGGCAAGGAGATGCAAGCTATGCCAGGGAGGAGCAGAGCACCATTAGTCCGCCCACCTGCGAGGGTCTCCAGTCACTCCCAACTTGCTCACAGAGCCTGCAACTGGGGGGGGGGCGAAACCATGCAGGTGGGACGCACCAGCCTGACTCCAAAAGAGTGAGAGCGATGATACCAGGGGAATCTCTGCCTCTACTGCTGCCAGGCTGGACACTTCGTCTCTCTTTGCCCAGTAAAAGGGAGTGACTCAGCAGTAAACGGGGGCGTACTGCTGAGTCGGACTCAAGACTCTGCCCCCTGCCCACGGCCATTGTTTCACGTCTGGCTCCTGTTGGTAGGGGGTTCTCACACCATTGCCACCTTCATAGACTCTGGGGCGGATGTCAGCCTGATTGACGAGGAGCTCGCAATCCAGCTGGGTATCGACCAAGTTCCTTTACCACATCCATTCCTGCCATCGCCCTGGATGGCCATCTCCTGGGACTCACCAGACCATGCATGCTTCTGTCTGGTAACCATCACGAGACCATACAGTTCCACATCCTGAAGTCACCTCACCCTTCCCCTCATCTTTGGCTACCCCTGGCTCCATCGTCACAACCCCCACATTGACTGGGTAACGGATTCCATTCCTCCTGTCACCAGGTCTGTCTCAATCAAGCTGCTGCACCTCTGCTATCTGTCAAATCCAGTCTGGCCCCCGACCTGTCCAGGGTCCCCTCTGAATATCATGACTTCTGAGAGGTGTTCAGCAAGGTTAAGCTACCTCCCTGCCCCCTTATCGGCCGTATGACTGCGCCATAGACCTTCTGCCCAGCACCACGCCCCCCAAGGGTCGTCTCTACTCCCTGTCTGCGCCAGAGAGAGAGGCCATGGAGGCCTACATTAATGACGCTCTGGCTGCCGGGATCATCCGCCCCTCCTCATCGCCTGCTGGGGCAGGATTCTTCTTCGTGGAGAAGAAAGACGGGTGCTTGCGGCCCTGCATCGACTATAGGGTCTTAACGATATCACCATCAAGAATTGGTACCCTCTCCCACTCATCGCTTCAGCCTTTGAGCTGCTTCTGGGGGCCAAGGTCTTCACCAAACTGGATCTCCGCAATGCCTACCACCTAGTCCGGATCCGGGAGGGGGGCGAGTGGAAGACCGCCTTCAACACACCCATTGGACACTATGAGTACCTGGTCATGCCTTTCGGCCTTACTAATGCCCCGGCCGTATTCCAGGCACTCATTAACGACATTTTAAGAGACATGCTCAACAAGAGTGTGTTTGTCTACCTGGACGACATCCTGATCTTCTCCCGTTCCAAGGAGGAACATGTGCATTATGTCCAGGCCGTCCTCCAAGTCTGCTGGAGAACTCACTGTTTGCAAAAGCCAAGAAGTGTGAATTCCATGCTACCTCCGTCTCTTTCCTGGGATACATTATCGGTCAAGGCAGTGTGGAGATGGACCCCTCCAAGGTCTCTGCCGTCACCTCCTCGCCTGTACCCGAGTCCCGGAAACAACTGAAACGGTTCCTGGGATTTGCCAACTTTTACCGAAGGTTCATCCGGGGATACAGCACTGTGGCCGCTCCACTCACTGCTCTCACCTCCTCCAAGGTACCTTTCCAGGACTTCAAGGCCCGGTTCACCTCAGCTCCCATTCTCCTGGTTCCCGAGCCTGAGAGGCAGTTCATAGTATAGGTGGATGCTTCGGGCGTTAGAGTCGGAGCCATTCTCTCTCAACACTCTGTGGATGACCAGAATATGCACCCCTGTGCCTTCTTCTCCTGACGTCTGTCTCTGGCAGAAAGGAATTATGACATTGGGAACCGGTAACTGTTGGCTCTGAAACTGGCAATGGAGGAGTGGCATCACTGGTTGGAGGGGACTAAATTGCCCTTCCTGGTTTTGACGGACCATAAGAACCTGGAGTACATTCACTCAGCGAAGAGACTGAACTCCCGTCAGGCCAGGTGGTACTTATTTTTTAAGGCTCCCGCAACGTCAAGCCTGACGCTCTATTCTGCCAGTTTTCGGGGAGCAGAAGACACTACCCATAACCCGGACACCATTCTCCCTTCTCTCTGCCTGATGGCCTCTCTCACCTGGGAGGTAAAGGAGCATGTAAAAGCGGCCATGGAGAATCAGCCTGGTCCAGCTCCTGTCCTCCTGACTGCCTGTTTGTCTGAGGTCAGACGTCCTGCAATGGGCCCATGGCTCCCGGCTCACTTGTCACCCAGGCATTCGGTGTACTAAAGAGGTCCTGCAGTGACGATTCTAGTTGCCAACTTTAGAGGAGGACACGAAAGAGTTCGTCAATGCTTGCCTGCTCTGTAGTCAGCGCAAGTGCTCCCGCCAGGCCCCTGCCGGTTACCTGCAACCTCTGCCTGTGCCACATCGGCCCTGGTCCCATACTTCTCTGGACTTTGTTACCGGTCTGCCACTGTCAGGTGGATTCACCACCATCCTGACAGTTTTAGACTGTTTCAGCAAGATAGGGGTCAAGCCAGTTCATTAAAGTCCATTGATGCCTGCTTCTGAGCTGCCACCACCTCCATGGATTATTGATGGGGGTCCTGCCTTCTCAGTTCGCTGCCTGCGGCGCTCCCACCGCCGTGGATGGGGTCTTCAGTATCTTGTAGACTGGGAGGAATACGGCCCAGAGGCCCAGAGGAGAGGTCAAGGGTCCGGCCTGTCACATCCTGGATGTGTAGCTCATTCGTGAGTTTCATCACTGTCACCCTGACCAGCCCTCCAAGATCCCAAATGCTGGTGGGGGTGCCAATTTAGAGACTCTGTCCTCCCTGTCATCTGAGGCATCCAGCAACGAGGACGAAGAGGAAGCTGAGACAGAAGCCTCAGAAGAATTTTAGCCCTCCTCCAGGCCCCCGTCCACTCACCCGGCTCAGCTTGGACTTTGTTTTTGGGATGTCAGGGGCCCCCCCTTGAGAGGGGGGGTTCTATCACACCCCATCTCCCCAGTTCCCTCCTGTCCCTCTGCCCCAGTAATTTTCCACTCTCCCCGCCTCTGCTCCACTCCTGCCAACCACTCCCAACCCGTCAGCTCAACTCCACTCACCTGCAAGCACAGCTGCAGCTTATTCCCAATCAGCCCTGCTTATAACCCTCTCCTGCACTCTCAGTCTTTACCAGATTGTTCTTCTGCTTTGATGCAGAACTCCATCACACATGCCATGCTGCAGCACAGGTAGCTAAAACTAAAGTGCACTTTCATTGTCAATCCTTCTTTCCCTGAAGTAGGCACAACTCCATGCACTTCTCAACTGCATTTGTTGCAGAAAAGGTTATGTGGAAATCAAGTGCCACTACAAGCACATTGACAAATAATACAGGACTGTATAGACAAGGACTTTCGTCTACAGTTCACTGACAGGAAGATGGACTTGAAGTGTGCACACAAGTACATTATTGAAGTACAAGCACAAATCTTTGTGACTGGATCACAGTACTGTGACTATGTTATGTGGACAACAAAAAGCTGTGTGTGTCACACCAGATCCAGAAATTTTGGGGGACAACACTTTTACCAGCAATACAAAACTATTTTCTACAAGGAAGTCTTACCTGAACTTGCTCATCACTACATGCAACCCATCCCTATCACCACCTTTGACCTCAGCCTATATACCCGCACAAAACAAACAAATTAAGGAGCACAGAAGATCAGGGTCAGTACGCCCATAGATAAGGTTTAGTCTAGTGGTACTAACAATGAGAATAAGGTTTTTTTTAAGGTATCATGTACAAGAATGTGACTTTAGCATCTAATTATTGCCAAATTAAAGTGTTCTTTTATTACTTCCTATTGTGTAAAAATGCTGCATTATCCAACTCGGTTGCAGTTGCTGTTGTTGTAAGCTCCTCACCCTGACAAAACCACTAAAACCATGGTAATTACTGATAAATCTCCTTGCCTAGTTGTGATGTTAGTAGTGTTGATGTTAATTAACAGTTAATCTTGTTAAAGTATGAATGTGGTTAGTTTAACAAAAGTTTAGCTTTTTTGCTGAGGGCAACACTGCAAAACATCCTAAAAAAGTCACACCGGTTATTTCCACATGATATTTATATGTTGCCTTTGTGAAATTGCCTTGAGCCCACCAACATGTGGGGTAACTTGTTTTTGAAGGTAATATTTGATCTCCTTATTGCTGTGATCCATGACATTTGTTGCTTCTTTGTGACGTCTGAGACATAGTTTAAGCTGTTTTCTTCCACCCTGTTATCTGATATAAATCCAATCCTTATTCCATGGCAATCTTAAAAATCATTATGGCAGGTGACAATGAAGCAAGTAGATAGTATATTGTAAATTGGCAACATGGGATCTGGAAATCTGGCACCTCTTTGTGTGACATGAGTTCTTTGCGTTCACCACAGGAAATGTATCACTGATGATGACACGAGTGATCTCTATTATCAATCTGTTGCGGCTACCACCTTTCGTGGCGGCCAAACTGCAAGGTACGAGTGAAACAAATAAATCTGAACAAACCTGTGGAATATTTGTCGCAACATGAGTTGCATTCTAATTTCACTGTTTGTTTCACACTTTAAATTTTTTTGCTCTGAATTTCTTTTTTTTTGTAATTAGGGCCCAAGCACCAAAGTGGTGCGAGGACCTATTGTTTTTCTAATGTTTATTATTTAATTTATTATTTTGTGAATGGTGGTTTATATTTGCAAAAAATGTTACACATTTGTAAAACCATTTGAGATTATTTGCAAGGTTTTTTTCATGATGCTAATTCCATACAAACTGCTTTGTAGACCAAAAGTCAGGTTGAATAAATTATTCACGTCAATCGAGCAAGAAGTGCAGTCCAATGTATTATTTATTTACAACCTCTGGCCACTACTACCCTAATAGTAGACGAGAGGACGAAAGAAAAGACAAATAAACAGGAATATATGGGCTCCAAAGACAAAGATTTAATAATCTCAGATGGTATGAGATAACAACAGATCCTAAATAAGTTGCACAGTTTGGTCATACTGCCTACAAGTTTCAAATAATTTTCAAGAGCTCAGGAAGCAATGATACAGAATATGCCACTATATAATTGCAATGAATGTGAAGTTTCAGTTTTACAGGGCAACTACTTCAACCCCAGCTGTTGGCCTCCCACTAGCATCTGAATACTATAAGAGAGTAGCTTTTGACCTTCATGAACTCAAATCAGGTGTCTGGTATTATTGATCACTTTTTGTGTGGCATAAAGGCTAAATGAGATCAGAATGAAAGTAAAAGCAAGCAACTGGGCCACAGCAATAGGGCACTGGTGGCAAAGAACTTCATGCAGAACATTCATGGTTATAGCTAACATTGGTTGTTTTTGGACAGTCCTGACTTGCTTTTTGTTCTCACTGAATAACTGCTAACATTAGAAGGGGCAACTAAGAGGTGAACGGTGCCTTAAAAACATCCCTGCCTTGCATGCTTCAAGAATTTCCTGAAGCTGAATATTCAGAGAGAATATTTTAGGGCCTTATGGATATATTTAGGGAATTATAAAACATCAGAAATAGACATGCGACCACCTTCAGTATGTAGGCTTCAGAGCAGGAAATCTCAGGGTAAGTTCAAGCAAACCTGCTACTGTGCAGGTTAAGTTCACGGAGTATATTGCCCGAGTAACTAACTCAAAATAATGCTGAGTTGCCCTTGTGAAACCAAAGAAAACAGAGTCCCCCTCATCTCAGGGTTAACTAACTCAGAGTTTTCATGAAACCTGCTTTCTGAAACTGACAGTTTATTGTTAAAAAAAACAAGGCAAATTGCTTAATTCATTGTCTCCTGTGTGCACTCCCTTACCATGAAAAAGGACAAATAAATCTCCACATAACACAGCTTCTAGATGTATCTAATAGTGCAACAATAAACAAAAACAGCACAAAACCACATACATAATTATTGAAGCCATAATCCATGAAATTGTGGACCCATTCCATCAGTAAATAACTTAGAACTACATTAACAACCAGCAACCTTCCCTCCACTTTCCCTACAGCCAGGAGTAAACGGTGTTGAAGAAATCATGCACACACAGACCTATCTCCCTATTCAACACTCTCATATTCACAGTGCTATACAGACTGAAAAGGACAAACAGGAAATTATTAATTATTATTGAAATTATTTGTGTCTTTAATTAAGAGGTTTTAGTGAAAAGAAGCAACCACAGTAAATAACCTGCTACACACATTACACATAGTACACACGTACATGGAAGGACCAACTAATTATCGTGGAGTTGCATATTTGTAAATTTTTGTTTCAGATAATAATTGATTCATAAATGTAAAATTGAGTTATACATTTGACAGTAAAATCATGTTCTGTTGCATAGGGGCATTGATAAAATAATTTACATTGTAAAATTGTACAAAATAAATGATGAATTGATGATTGAGGGTCACTTTTCCAGCTCTGACCCCAGGCGTATGTGGCAAGGCATCCAGGCCATCACCAACTACAAACCCAACAACTCCAGCCCCACAGTCATGGACACCACCTTCCTGAACAACCTTAATATCTTTTATGCTCGCTTCGAGAAGGAAGGCAAAGACACTGCCACTAGGACCCCACTCCCAGCAGACCACCAACCCCTCAGACTATCCTCCACCGCTGTCTACACAGCCCTCAGCCGGATCAATCCATGCAAGGCTGCTGGTCCTGATGGCATCCCTGGACGTGTGCTCAGGGCATGCGCAGAACAGCTCGCCGGGATTTTTACGGACATCTTCAACCTGTCCCTTGCCCACGCAGTAGTTCCGTCATGCTTCAAGGCCACAACAATCGTCCCAGTTCCCAAGCATTCCAGACCGACCTGCCTCAACGACTACTGCCCTGTAGCGCTCACCTCCATCATCATGAAGTGCTTCGAGCGGCTGGTCCTGGCTCACCTGAAGGACTGCCTCCCACCCACATTCGACCCACACCAGTTTGCCTACCGCAGCAACAGGAGCATAGATGATGCAGTTTCCATAGCACTGCACTCTGTGCTCACACACCTGGACAACACGAACACTTACGCACGATTGCTGTTTGCTGACTTCAGCTCAGCTTTTAACACCGTCATCCCCTCCAAGCTGATCACCAAACTTGGAGACCTGGGCATCAACCCCTCCCTCTGCAACTGGACTTTGGACTTCCTGACCAACAGACCACAGCATGTTAGGTAAGGTCACAGCTGCTCCACCACCATCACACTCAGCACCGGCGTGCCACAAGGCTGTGTGCTGAGCCCCTTCCTCTACTCTCTATTCACCCAGGACTGCAGACCTGCACATGGATCCAACTCCATCATCAAGTTTGCAGACGACACCACGGTGATTGGTCTCATCAGCAACAATGATGAGACGGCCTACAGAGAAGAGGTAGAGCGCCTGACCACATGGTGTGCCAACAACAACTTGGTCCTCAACACCAGCAAGACCAAGGAGCTCATAGTGGACTTCAGGAAGGCAAGAGGGGGCACACAGGACCCCATCCACATCAACGGGATGGCCGTCGAGCGTGTCTCCAGCTTCAAGTTCCTGGGGACCCACATCTCTGAGGACCTGTCCTGGACCACAAACACCTCCAGCATCATCAAAAAGGCTCACCAGCGCCTCTTCTTCCTGAGGACACTTAGGAGGAACCAGCTATCCTCGGCTGTCCTGGTGAACTTCTACCGCTGCGCGATAGAAAGCATCCTGACCAACTGCGGGTCAGTCTGGTATGGAAGCTGCACTATCGCGGAGCACAAGGCTTTGCAGAGGGTGGTGAAAACTGCCCAACGCATCACAAGGACTCCACTTCCTGCCATCGGAGATGTCCAGAGGAAGCGCTGCCTGCATCGAGCACGCAGCATCCTCAAGGACTCCTCCCACCCCGCCCACAGACTATTTTCCCTCCTGCCCTCTGGGAGGTGCTACAGAACCCTCAGGACTTGGACCAGTAGACTGAGGAACAGCTTCTTCCCCAGAGCTGTGTCCCTGTTGAACTCCTGCTGACCCTCACACACTCTACACTCCACTACACTACAGCAGTCTACACAACAACTCAGTAGCTTAGTAACCAACGTAGCTCCTGTTTAAACCTATCTCGCGCACTCACGCACTTTATCATCTGTATATACGTAATTTATCATTTGCACATTTCCTCTAGCCTATGTAAATAGTTTCTGCACTTACAGTCTAAGGCATTTAATGTAAAGACACATCTGTAAAATATGTTTATAGCTCAACCTCATAACCTCCCATAACAACTACTGCACATATTGTATTTATTACTTATTTATCCCCACTTGCTGCTTCTTTTGCACTTCTGGTTAGATGCTAAACTGCATTTTGTTGCTCTGTACCTGTACATGTACAATAACAATAAAGTTGAATCTAATCTAATCTAATCTAATCTAATACAATATAACATTGCAATACAAATATAGTATGTTTACATTTATTTTTTTACAAAGGTAAAACCTGTTCAGAAAATAACACTTGACAAAAAAAAATAACGCTTGACAAAATTCAACAGAATTAGCAGATCATTTTAAATTGACCGTTATTTGAAGAGTTACATAAATAGAATTATAAAAATAATTCATTATAAATAAAATACAACTATAAATGGAAGTCAGGCAGTATAATGTGGTATTATGGTGGCTAATAATTGCTACAAGATGGCCTACTGTCATACTGTTAATACAACTGTCATAAATTATACATATATTATTCAGAAGATAAATATTAAAAAGAAAAAAGAATGGAACACAATTTGACTGAAAAAAAGATGGACATAATTGAATGTCATAGATATTATTCATGAGTCATTGGGATCGTTAGAAGATTTTAAGAAAAGACATCTGTGTCAAGATCAGAACCAAACAGAATTTACATACTACACCATAACATCACATAACACATAATGTAACAAGGGCCAATCTCGAAGACAAGGAGGCTTAGTTTTTGGTCATAATAAGAAAAGACAGGATGTTTGAAAGAGGGGTCAAAGAAACCATCATCACCTCTGAACAGAGGGGAGGCAAGGCACTTACAACACAATCTTTGCCCAGATGACTTCGCGTCTACTCACACTTGGCATCATGTGACCTCATCACTTGCATGACCAGGAACACAATCCTCAACAGTCTCAGTGACTTGAACAAAATATCTACGACTCTCACAATGTCCATCAAGGTTGTATGCTTTGTGGGTTTGTTGTGTGTATATCCTCTACTATTCAGTTAAAATTAACAAAGCCTGGATGAGAGGTGAAAAATCTTCAAGTAACTTCAAGTCCTATCAACTGCACTCTATATAATTCAGAAACTACTGCTCATAGCAACAGGCCACTTTACTGTATTACAGAGGATGAAAGAGCCTTTCAAAGAATAGATCCTCACGAATTTATTGTATGATCGACTAAGGTTTAGACAGTTGGATACAAACATCAGACAACACTCAGAAGACAAAGAAAGAAGATAAGTTGTATTTTTATTTCCTATTGTGCGATGGTTTTCCTCATTCCATCTTGAATTTGACCAATTTCTTGAACTTGCATCATGACATTTTATCCTTGCCTGGCAGAAACATCAGATTGGGATTCATTCAGTATACGTAAGTACACTTTTTAAATTCCAGAGTTGGACTGGGTGGCATGTTGTAGTGATTTCTCTACAATGAACCAGAACCTATAATTTGAGGAAACATAACTAGCCTCTAAAGTGTTTTTACAAAGGGCAATTAGCTTTGTCTATGCATCTGAGTGCTTTGTGAATTCTGCTTTGGCTCTTTTAAACTCTGTGAACCTCCAGACATAGTGTTTGAACATGTGTCCTGCAAAACACTGGATAATTACTTCCTAAGGAGAGAGTAATCCATCTTCCAAGGGAAATGATGTGTCCACTTCTACATCTGTGGTCATTACACTTTAAATTAGAATGTTGTAGACTGAGGACACTGAGATTGTGGCTGAAGGTAATCATGAAACATATTACACTGTTTTATTGATTTTTTTTCTCTACATCATGCACCATATGTTTCAAAACAGTAAACATACGGAGAAAAGAACTCATCATTACGTTGACACTACCTCCTCAGGTGTCTCAGGGATCATGGTGTCATCTGAAGTGCATAGTTTGTCAATTCAGACATTTATGATGTATTTCCACATTACTCTAATGATTACCTCATGTACTGGTGTGGTCTCCAGGTCAGCATGCAAGTAAATACAACAGATCCATGAGAAAAAAAGCTACAAATGTTATTTCACAATACTACCTTGCTTGTTGCACCTACAATCACCTTGTTGCACATCCGTCATTTTCAAAGTGCACCTTACAAATATACTTGAACCCAATTGAATCCCAGGGTCAGTCCATGTCCTTTCACTCATTCTCAACGGCCTCAGCACGTTAATATATGTTTATATAGCACCTTATTCTATCTGGCACCTTTATCTTTATTCACTTTATGGATCATGTAGATCTTTCTTCTTAAGAATCCCTGAATTTTCCCTAGGAGATCAATAAAGTATCTATCTATCTATCTATCTATCTATCTATATACAAAGTAAGTCCAATAGGCAGACTTTTTCATCTTACAGTAAACAGTCAAAAGTAAATTTCCATTGTTGTTAGTCAGCTAAATAACTGACCTTTTAATGGGGCCAAGGAGATATTTGACATGTTTGTCACCTGCTATTGTCACCCATTGTGCTCTGAGTGAATAGATCTTAAATACACTCTCAATTGCAATGGGAGCTGTACTCAATTCACAGAGACAGGTATAAGCAAGCAAGCTCGATTTACCGGTCGATCTTCGTTCCTACCCTCACCTATGGTCATGAGCTTTGGGCCATGACCGAAAGAACAAGATCATGAGTACAAGCGGCCGAAATGAGCTTCCTTCGCAGTGTGGCTGGGCTCTCCCTTAGAGATAGGATGAGAAGCTCTGCCATCCGGGAGGAGCTTGGAGTAGAGCCGCTACTCCTCCACGTCGAGAGGAGCCAGATGAGGTGGTTCGGGCATCTAGTTAGGATGCCTCCCGGGCACCTCCCTGGTGAGGTGTTCAGGGCACGTCCCACCGGTAGGAGGCCCCTGGGAAGACCCAGGACACGGCAGAGAGACTATGTCTCTTGGCTGGCCAGGGAACGCCTGGGGATCCCCCTGGAGGAGCTGGACGAAGTAGCTGGGGAGAGGGAAGTCTGGGTTTCCCTGCTGAGGCTGCTGTCCCCATGACCCGACCCCGGATAAGCGGGAGAAAATGGATGGATGGATGGAGGTATACGCAAGGAGACATGGAATTTTGGGTGGATACTGATTGAATTGAGAAGTTTGAGTCAGACAGCAAAAGGATTTATGATGTTCTCAATCTCAAATGGACCTATATACCAAGGTACCAACTTGCATGAAGCAACCTTGAGAGGGAGATCCTTGGAGGAAAGCCATACTTTCTGTCCAGGCCTGTAATCTGGAGTCAGAGCACAATGCTGGTCAGCAAGGTCATGATTCTTAGTCCCAGATTAGCAGAACAGTTTTGACCTCTTTTCACAAACAACAGCACATGTGACTCTGCACTGGGGGAACTGCCAACTTCTTGAATTGGAGAAAGCAGAACCCAAACATGTACCTGAAAGGGCTCATGCCAATGGCAGAAGATGTGAAAGAATTGTGTGATTACTCAATCCAGGATAGATGTCATGCTCAGGATGTGAGATGACTTTCACACACACATCTACTCACTTTGCGTATATTGTGTGAAGACACAATAAGATGGCCAGTACTGCAGATGAAATTTATATTTCACTGTTTACTTGGCACACACACAGCAATACAGGGTACAGTGAGGGACACACAAGTAGGCAGCTACAGAACCCCAACGGGAAACACACACTAAAATGACATTGCTCTGAAGAGTGGTGTTGCCCCAAGACAGTTAAATCTACTGCAATATAGGACCAGGGATTAATTGGAAGACCTTCCTCTGGAACACGCCGAGTAGGTGAATGTCAGCAACTAAGCAGCAACCAATGCCCTGTGCATTACCTGGATGACATGCAATATTGGAAGAGTGCACCCATTGTAGAATTTTGGAGCAAAGGTTCTAGAATGCCAGAATGTGGAGGGTGTTCTAGCAAGGCATCGCTTACTTGGCATTCAATGTCCCAAGTAAGGTAACAGGAGGACGAATGTCTTGGGTATGTTGCTATTTGGCTCATTCTCCGACTGGAGGTAGAGTTTGAAATTCTTGGAGCTGGGTCTATAAGTAAGAGAATTAAAATGGTAATGCGAAAGCATTCATTGGGATGCCTGGGTTCAATCATTCAGCTGTGCAGACACCAGCAAATAATTTAGTCAGATTATATATTTTTCAAATGCTATTTTAAATATGAATGAAAAAGAGAATTCATGACAAATTCATTACATCAAGAGGTGTATGAAACTATTTACATGGGCTATATGTTTATGACTTACATTTGATAGCATGATAATTCATAGATTTTTTTTTTACATTTAGTATGCAAAATGATCTACATGAAAACAGTGTGATTAGAAGATAAAGCAGTTAGTACCATTTCTAACATAACACAATCTTTATGTTGGGAGAAACGTGCCATCTGAAATGTTATTTTGAGGCACATCTATAATGAAGATAAAAGTAAGTAATCAAACTTGTGATGAAAACCATTACCAAATAATGAGTCACTGGATGGTAACTCTTCCACCATTTACAATTATTGGGTGTGTGTGTATGCATATGTGTGTGTGTGTGTGTGCGTGTACGTGTGTGTTTGTGTTTGTGTATGTGGGGGGGTGCACTTGTGTGTCGCTGAGTGTATGTAGTTTTCAAAAACATTAATATATATTTCTTTTTTTTTAAATGTTATCTTTAAAAAAGGTTTTAAAAATAGTTTTAAAAATGTTTATCCCTTTCAAAGTAATGCCATTATATGTTGACTAATTTGTTGTCATCAATCTCTCAATGAGATATCCTAAAACTTAATCAGTGGATTTGGATGAAATTCGGTGACAGATGGCTGCAGGCCCAATTCTCATTTAATCAGTATTTGGAGAAGTCTATGTGTGGGAAAAGTACCACTGGACTGTTGTGATTTTGACTCATATTTATTATTGAGTTACATGCACAAAATGAATGTTTCCATTGATTCAATCTGCAACATTAAATAAAGTTTAATATAAAATACTTTAGCTAGAATGGGACTCATATCTGTGTGTTTCCAAATACTGTGCATTGGGTGATAACCAAACAGAGTACTTTCTATTACAAGCTGTGCAATGAAGATTTCATCAATGACAATCAATTCACCACTCTATTACATAAAGAGGTCAGGTTCACTGTAGTACTTTTACTTGTGGACTTGGGGTTTTCCGTGGTCTTTTCACATACCATATATTAAATATGAATTTAAAAATCCATTATAATATTTAATAGTGTTTAATATATTAAACATACTGCTTATAATTGTACAATTGCACAGAGTATCACTGCAAGAAATACTGTGTCAGACATCCCAGAGTAGTGACCTGTCGAGTTCTTTGTCATTTTGTCTTACTTGTTTTTTCTATTGATTGTTTTGTGGTATTTTTTTCCTCATTAAATTATATAAGCAATAGTCAGTAGAGTAGGCAAGCTATAGCTGCAGGTAGTAAGAGGAGCTATGGGATTGAATTTTTCATCATGAAGGTACAGTGTGTCAGTATGGCCTCCTCAGAAATATAAAAATACACTGTGAAATTAAAAGAAAGACACTTGACACTGTTTGCCACATTTGAAAATGAAACATTTAGGTGGACATAAAATTAATTGAGAAACTGAATACAATGGAACTTTGTGCCCAGTTTCCCCTTAAAGAATTTCATGGCGTATTTTATTCAGCATTTTATTTGATTTATAGGTAATAAATTAGATATGCGGATGTGTGTCATCTTAATAAATCAAAGCATTTGACAGTTGGCCATCGGCTTCAGAGGCCACTTTTGGAGTGCTGTGGTTATGGTGCTGACACTTGGCTGAAGGCATAATCAATGGCTAAAGAGCCGTCTCTCATACTGGTGGTTAGGCCTGCTTTTCTGGTGGCCTCACTGTATCAAACAATTCATGTAATCTGCCATGTGATGGGGATAAAGTGTTGAAAATAAAAAAAATTGTTCTTGAGGAACCCCCAGGGTTATATATTATGGCAACTGCCTAGCATTTATGCCAGCAAATCAGCTTTAATTGGTTAAATGCACTTTCTTTTTGAAGTAACACTTCTTTTATCACTTTATTGTAGATGTTTTTGCGAAATACCATGTTAGTTATCAAACTGACCTGTTTGATATGTATATATATATATATATATATATATATATATATTATGATCACATAATATTTTTCTATTGGTTCCTGAGCTTAGTCTAAATGCTTTCAACCAGTTTTCCTAAAATTACTCATTGTTATTGTTGTTAATATGCATAAAATGTATGCACAAAGAATGTGGCCAGTGAGAATACTACTACTTATTCTACTAGAAGATCCATATATTTGTAAGAGATCAGTTCAAAATTAATATGCACTCACAGTAGGGAAAACAACATTGCATGAAATGAAGAATTATGTGTTGTGTCTCATTTGATTCTTCCTCTAATGTTGCAATTGATTTCTAAGGGACAAAGACAGATCCTGTCTTTTAATGCAAGACCAAGATAATGCAACACATACTAACCAGTCTGGGCCTGCATATTTATTAATTAAAAGGTGGACACATCTCTGTGTTTTCTTCAGTGGGTTATCATTGGACATTTAACTTTAAGTAAGACAAGCTTTTAATTTTCCTGTAATATTACATCTCCTGTGTTTGTAGTTCTCTGTCTGAAAGGACACTTTGCATAAATAGTAAGGTTGTCAACATATTAGGTTTGGTCAAAGAATTAAATAAATTAAATCACAGATGCATAATATATTAAAAACATTTCTAGGTCCCCTTTGACTCTGTGCCATCATTTTGGCAGCAGTGGCCCAGTTCCTCTCTGCCACAGTGTGGGTGATGGCAGTCGCCTGTGATGGTCTGACAGGCGTGCTCGATACCCTCGTTTGCTCTCTATATCCTTGTATTTATCTCAGTTTGTGTAACAAAAAATAAAGAATAAATAGTAAAGAATAAAGAATTAATAATACAACTAAAGTTCACAACTAGAAGTAAATACAGTAAAGTATTACATTCTAATATATTTGTAATGCTTTAGCAGCTAAAATTGTGTGTGATAAAGGTTGATTACTTCCTGTAATAGGAGCATACAGAGCATATGCCAATATAACATGTTTTGCAGTTACAATTATGATTAATTTTGAAAGACCTAAGAAATATAGGTCTTTATTATAAGAAAAATGACACCTTTTTTGCCCCCTTTCAGCACATTTTAAAATTAGATGTGCTGCTTCGTGCATCTGACACATTTTACAAGAACCATACTAGCCTTTCATTTTCAGGTTATGAAAATGTCATGGATGCTTTTATCTCTTCCCACATCACAACACAGTCTGATATTAGATCCTGAAAAATTATGAATCAATGTTTTAGACAAAGCTTTTAATCCAACCTTAATGCATATTTATCATGTTCTATTTTATTTATTGCAATTATGTAAATCATGAATTACTTGATACATTCTTGTATTTTTTTAAGATACTGATATTTCTCTATATTGAAAATATTATGCAAGACCAAAAAAATAATATAGTGGTGGTCCCTCAGCTTTAGCCCTATCAATAATTAATTCTGTAGAACTACAACTTCTAACTTTCTTGCATGAGTTTGTCTTCATTTTCATAAAACAGGATGTGATGATTATTTTGTGATAACTGTCTTTTTAATAGATCTGCTCAACCCAGCTGTATTTAGTTCAGTTAAATCATTCAGTAGATTCAAATTTATCTTTAAGCCAATCTCTATGATATTGAATCTCAAGACTGCAAAATATTCAGAATGTATCTCTCTCTTCTGGACTGAATTATCACAAACATTAGAAAATGATTTTTTTAAAAAAATCATATTTAGCAGCACAGCTTAAACATGGAGTGGATTCCCCAAATGATTACAACGGCATCAGCTGGGTTCATTTGGTATGCGGCAAAGTTGTTATGCAATTGCCATATATTACTACTACTAGCAGATGTTACCATCTGATTCTGTTAAATGGTGAGCAGGTGTATAAAAAAGGCAAAACAAAGAAGCAGCCATATCTGAGACCAGGATATACATGCACAGTTGTTCCTAATTATCTCTCACTGAACTGTCAGTAAATGTCTGTGTTGATTTTAGCCTGCCATAATAATAAACATGTACATTTTCTTTTTATTGGTTTTGTGATTGTGGATATTTGCCTATAATAAAATGTTATTGCTGTGCCTTTTCTTGGGCAAAATGCTGCAAAGCCACTAGTCAGTGGGAAAAAAAACTCTGAAGAGATTCTCTTCAATCCAGACACCTAACTCCATTTTTCAACAGATCAAAATTTTATATAGGACTAAATTTTTTCATGGTTATATGTCCACAGTACTGACTTATGTCAAGCATAAAAAATGGCTGTCCATCAATGTGATCCATTTAGAAGTTTCTGCATCTTTCATGAAAGAAAGCAACTATTCATAAACAACCTGTTTTTCTTGAATTGCATGACCTTCTCTGTTGAATTTTGTTTCCTTTTGCTCAGAGCTGATATCATTGTCATCCATCATCGTTTATCGCTGTTTCACACATTTGAAAATACCAGAAAAACAAAGTAAAATTTTGCTATTGTGCATCATCTTTTTAAAAATATGAAAATGCTAAAGAAGCAAACCACTGAAGATAAAATTTGCCACAGAAAAGGATCTTTGATTTGTATTTTGAATATATATAATAATAATATATATAATAACCAAATTTGCAGAGGGATAGTCCTCCATTGTTGCATCTTCTGAACATGCAGTAAGCTGTTTGATAGCTGATTGATAGTGGCAAACTGAGCATCTGTAGATGCCAATGCCAAATTTGAGATCTATCAAACCAAAACCTGGGGTTATTGAGCATGTACATTTACACCCTCTGTGACCATGGCGTATCGTGACTTATACCTTTTTTGAAGACAGGAGGAATTGGTGGTGCCTAGTCAGTGAATTGCAATGTGTAAGTGAGAGAGGAAAGGCGGGTTGATCTGTCTTAAAGTGTGTGTGTGTATATATATATATAAAATCTTTTTCCTCGCCCTCCTGGGCGGTACCTCCTTCCTTTAGACTCGGGTCCTCTACCAGAGGCCTGGGAGTCTGAGGGTCCTGCGCAGGATCTTAGCTGTTCCTAGGACTGCGCTCTTCTGGAGAGAGATCTCTGATGTGGTTCCTGGTATCTGTTGGAGCCAGCTACTCAGCTTGGGTGTTACTGCCCCTAGTGTTACAATCACTACTGGGACCACTGTTTCCTTCAACCCCCCCCCCATTCTCTCTATCTCCTCCTTCAGCCCTTGGCACTTCTCCAGCTTCTCAAGTTCCTTCTTCCGGATGTTGCTATCACTTGGGATTGCTACATCTATCACCACCACTGTCTTCTGGTGTTTATCCACCACCATGATGTCAAGCTGGTTGGCCACCACCATCTTGTCAGTCTGGCTCTGGAATTCCCACAGGATCTTGGCCTGCTTGTTCTCCACCACTTTCGGGGGGGGTCTCCCACCTGGACCCTGGGACCTCCAGTCCATACTTAGTGCAGATGTTCCTGTACACTATGCCAGCCATCTGGTTATGCCACTCCATGTATGCCTTGCCTGCCAACATCTTGCACCCTGCTGTGATGTACTGGACTGTCTCAGGGGCATCTCCACACAGCCTGCACCTGTGGTCTTGCCTGGTGTGGTAGACCCTGGCCTCTATTGCTCTGGTGCTTAGGGCTTGTTCTTGTGCAGCCATGATTAGTGCCTCTGTGCTGTCTTTCAGTCCAGCCTTTGCCAGCCACTGGTACGTCTTCTCGATATCAGCCACTTCCTCAATTTGTCGGTGGTACATTCCATGCAGGGGCTTGTCCTTCCATGATAGCCCCTCAGATTCCTCCTCCTTGGGGGGCTTCTGTTGCCTGAGACATTTACTCAGCAGTGGGTCAGTGCGGGCCATCTTCTTGATGTATTCTCGGAGGCTTGTTGTTTCCTCCTGGATAGTAGTTCGGACACTTACTCATCCTCGGCCCCCTTCCTTCCACTTTTTGTACAGCCTCAGGACACTGGACTTAGGGTGAAACCCTCTGGGCATTGTGAGGAGCTTCCTTGTCTTGAGGTCAGTGGCTTGTATCTATTGCAGTGGCCAGGGTATTATGCCAGCAGGGTATCTGATTACTGGCAGGGCGTAGGTGTTTATGGCCTGGATCTTATACTTAACATTCAGCTGACTTTTCAGGACCTCCCTTACCCTCTGTAGGTATTTAGCTGTGGCTGACCTCCTGGCTGCCTCCTCGTGGTTACCATTTGCCTGCAGGATCCCCAGGTATTTGTAACTGTCCTGCACATCTGTGACGTTCCCTTCAAGTAGGTCAACCCCATCAGTTGTGATCACCTTTCCTCTTCTAGATACCATCCTCCCACATTTATCTAGCCCAAATGACATTCCGATGTCCTTGCTGTCGATCCTTGTCAGGTGAATCAGGGAGTCGATGTCACGCTCGTTCTTGGCATACAGCTTGATGTCATCCATGTAGAGGAGGTGGCTGACGGTTGTTCCACTTCGGAACTGGTACCCATGGCCACTCTTGGTGATGATCTGGCTGAGGGGCTTTAGGCCTATGCAGAACAGCAGGGGGGACAGGGTATATCCTTGATATATGCCACATCGGATGTTCACCCACGCAATTGGCTTGGAGTTGGCCTCCAGAGTCCTGTTCCACAGCGTCATGGAGTTCTTGATGAACTCTCTTAGTGTCCCATTGATGTTGTACAGCTTTAGCACTCCAGTATCCATGTGTGCAGCATAGAGTCATAGGCTTTTTTGTAATCCAGGCAGTGCACAGGTTGGTGTGGCACACCCTACAGTCCTGGGTGATTGCCCTATCAACCAGTAGCTGGTGCTTGGCACCTCTGGTGTTGTTCCCGATGCCTTACTGTGCTTTGCTCATGTATTGATCCATGTGCCTGCTGATCTTAGCCGCTAGGAGCTTCCATGTGGTGCTGAGGCAGGTTATGGGCCGGTAGTTGGATGGTGTTGTGCCCTTCTGGGGGTCCTTCATTATGAGGACTGTCCGGCCTCGGGTTAGCCACTCTGGGTGGTTCCCTGATGTTAGCAGCTGGTTCATCTGTGCTGCCAGGCATTCATGGAGTGCAGTCAGCTTCTTAAGCCAGTAGGCGTGGATCTTATCGGGCCCTGGTGCTGTCTAGCTCTTCATTTTGGACACTCATTGTTGGACGTCTGCTAAGGTGATGACTACGGGGTCTTGTTCTGGGATTGGCTGTGCTTGACCTGTAGGTCTTGCAGCCATTGGGCACCCACTCCATCCTACCCTCGTCCGTGAACCGTCACCTTAGGAGTTTGTGTACTCTAATGAACCTAGGAGCTATGCTGTCCAGGGCAGTTCACCCCTGGTAGGGTCTCCCAAGGCAGATTGGTCCTAGGCGAAGGGTCAGACAAAGAATGGTTCACAAGACCCCTCATGAAGGAATTTTAGTATCTGACGCCTCTACAGGCCTTGACCACTGTACCATTGCCTCCAACCACCTTATAACATTCTTTATAAGTACAAAATATTAGTACCTTTTCTCTACAGGTCTTGACATTTGTAAGACTTTAACTTGCTTCATGGCCATCCTGACACAATCTCAAACATATCTATATGGACCCTGTCACCTGCGTTACATGTGCTCAGGATGAACATCTTGTTTTTCCCTAATAAGGAATTGATGTCAAGAAGGTCAGGGGCCCATAGGCTCCTGGGTCCTTTTCTATCAGAATGGACCTTATACCATTTGGTTGGCAGTGTTGCATTATGAGGTCATCAGATAAATATGTTTACTCACTCTCATCAAGTAAGCACTTTGGAGATCTCCACCATCTGGACCATGAAATCTCCCTCGGGCAAACTGCAGTGTCCGATTGATTGCTGACTGTTCTCTCCAATAAACATCTCTTATATCCAAGTTGGTGTCTATGAAGATTCCTTTCTAATCAGCACCTCTCGACTACCAAAAGAAAATTTACCACAGAATAAAAACCAGGAAAGCTGTAGACCTGGCCTGCTCTTTGCAATATCTCACTGTACTTGCATAGTGACAATAAAGACTTCGATCTATCTAAGAGCTAATACAATTCAATAAAGTGGCATTGAAACTGTCTTCTGAAGATGTGCAATGATACTCCTCCAGATCTTAAAGGTGGAGACATCCTCTCTTTTCTGTCACCTGTGAGGGCAAGCGAAAGCCAGTGAGGGCACCAGCTATATAAAATATACAGTAGCACTGTATTATATTTTTTGTTGACAACAAATCACTATATGTCACATAATTTGCAAGTAAAGTAAAGGTGTAAGGATTAGAAGGTCAATCAGCTTTATGACAAGAACAGTGGGAGCACAAATTCCACATCAAATCGGTTACGAAATCTGTGTTATTTCACCTCAAAAATATTTTCAGAGGTTGTTGTTGCAGAGACCCTCATCCACACTTTCATCTCTTCCCAGCTGGATTACTAAAATGGTGTCGTGTTTGGCCTCCCAGCAAGATCCCGGACAGATTGCAGTATGTGCAAAGCTCAGTTGCTAGAATGCTCACCTGCACAAAATGCTGGCAGCACATCACCAACACCCTCAGATGTCTCCACTGGGTCCTGGTTACACCTGGTTCTCACCTACAAATCCATCCATGCCCAAGGACTACACCCCTGAGCGGAACCTGAGGTCTTTGAACATTGACCTTCTCGCCCTCTGTTATGCAAAAAAGTAAACAAATATATGGTTACTTTATTATTATTATTATTGCTTCTTTGTCAGTCTGTAAATATAAATTGATGGACATGCTTCCCCAAAACAGTACCAGCTCCCAAAATTGAGTAAAGCAGAGCTAATACCGTCAACAAAAATGGTGGGGAAAAAGTGAAAAGTGAAATCACAAATTCAACAAATAGGAATTTTCATGTTCCTGTATAACTGCTTTACATTGTTTGAAGATGCTGCTGATGTGAAGACAAATATGTAGTGTGCCATGGCAGCAGTGACTGTAAGCATTCATGACATCCCAGAGGTGTGTAATTGGACTCAAGTGGTGATAGTCATACCAATCAATGCCACCAACTTTCATCATTCATGGACTACATCCACATGACCATGCAGCAGCATAAGATCTGACAATTGGTTTGTGGCTCTTATACCAGTCCTAAACAATTCAGCCCCTGGCTGATAAGAGGCCTGGACAGCCCTCTATATGCCTTTCCAGACTAACACTGACTCACTCTCAAAGTGGTAACACTAAAGGATGTTGTATGTAAGAGAGCATTCGTCAGTGTCCAGACCCAAGTAGAATCAAAACTAGTGTGTGTGTGTATATATATATAATATGACTTTTGGGGTATTCCTTAATTTTTTTCTGCAGATGCTCTCCAGTTCTGTCATATTGGATGGGGCTAAATGGACATCTAATTCCAGGTCTCCCCAGAGATGTTTGATTGGGTTCAAATCTATTATGTGGTTATTGCAATCAAGGACATTCATAGTTCTCTCAAAGCCACTCCTGAGTTATCTTCTTCCCAGTCTTGCTTAGGATCATGTTTTCCAAAAGCATATCAGCTTTTCCCCAGTCATTACTATATCTGCAGTAACACACAAATACACCCTCTTAGCATGATGGTGTCACCACTATGTTTTACAGTAGGTATGTGTGTTACATCCCTGGCTCACAGTGGGAAAAGGGAAGTAACACAAAAATGTTAGTTAAATGAAAAGTACGTTTATTGCGCCCCGCTAGAAAAGTAAGGGAAAACCACACAAAATGGAACTGAGGGAGAGGGCCTGTGGGTGCTGGTTAAATCAAAAACCAAATATAACAAAAGAGGGCTCTAGGAGCTGTAGAGGCTCCTCTACAAATAAAAAGTTACAAAACAGAGAAGGAAAGCAAAAGCCCTTTAACTAGTATAAACAAAAGTACATGAACCAGCACCTAATGAAACTATACAAAACTTAGGCTGCGGTGAAAAAACAAAAATAATCTGTCGTTTTTTGAGCTCAAATCCCTGGCCACACTGCACAGTTCAACTGAGAATAAAACCTAAGCCAAGAGGCCGCAAAAACATAGGAGGGCCAGGTACCAAAGTAAACAGATTCTCAAAGTGGAATAATGCTACCCTGAGCGGCAACGCATTGGCCAGCGTAGCTCCTCAGCAGACAGGCTCCCCCAGCAGGCGGGCCCCCAGCAGACAGGCTTCCCCCGCAGGTGGGTGACGTGGTCTTTTATATAGCCAGTGGGATGAAGAGAGGCTAATTGGAGCAGGTGCGGCACCAACGAGGAGTCAGCTGCAGGAAGAGGAGGCTTGATGGTTGTTTAGCTGCTGCACCAATCAGGAAGGTTGAGTACGGCCAGGAGGTGGATCCCTGTAAATAGAAAAGGGGAAAAGGAACAAGAAAGGGGAAAACAAGCCAAAACAACAATGGCCGTAACAATGTGTCAAATGTAACACTTATAATTAACAATTAAAATTCAACAGTTCCATCTTGGGGAGTGGTGACTTTGTCCTATCTGAATAATATCTGGACTATACCAGCCAATGACCAAGGGATTATTGTTCATGTCTCCTACTGAGACCCTTTTCCCAGATTACTCTGCTTGGTCAGAAAACCAGCTCTGAGATACGCTGTTTTGGTAGCCTTCACCACACTGTGCCTCAAGGTCATCATCACTCTGAAATCTAGAGGCCTTTCAATTTGATATCATGGTTTGGTTTTTACTCTTATACGCAATGTGCACTGAGACCTTATATATTATATACTATCATGCAATCATTGTTTTCTACCGCTTATTTCTCCACAGAGGCTCACAGGGGGACTTGCCCAGCTAACATTGGGCAAAGGCGGGGTACACCCTGGACTGGATGCCAGTCAGTCGCAGGGCTGACACATAAAGACATACAACCACTCACACTCACGCCTATGGGCAATTTACAGTCTCCATTTAACCTAATCCCCAGTTGTGCATGTTTTTGGACTGTGGAAGGAAGCCGGAGTACTTGGAGAGAACCCATGAAGGCACAGGAAGAACATGCAAACTCCACACAGAAAGTCCCCAGCCTCCATTCCAACCGGAATTTGAACCCGAGAGTGCTAAATGCCACACCACCATAATAATAAATCATTATTAACACTTCAAACACAACACAAATGCAGTGTTCAAGCTGCAAGGTTCTATAAAATACACAAACCTGATAGTGTGGAATGCAAAAGGAAGAAGAAAAAATGATAAAGTAATATGTGTTGCTTAAAAGTAACATAATAGTTTTCTGTCAGTTTATGCAAGTCCAACTCTTAAATATTCATAAAAAAATATTCCCACAGCTTCTCTATTGACAGTGAAGCATTATATACACCACAAACCAAAAATACTTTTTTTTAAATTTTGTAATACACACTCCACAACTGTCTTGTGTACAAGGGTTAATTCTTATATATCTTTTAACATTGTTAAGGGATTGACATGTCTTTTGCAGCAGTCCCAAATAATCCTTTTTAAAATGACAAATGTGATTAACAATTCCTGTCAAAAATCTAATCCAAATAGTTAGATAACATTCCAAAAACATTTGCAAGCAAAACTTCCCTCTCTGAGCTGACTAATCACCTCTCTCTGTGACATGTCCAGGATTTATATATACTATAGAACTCTGATCTGCTAAAATTATGCTAAGAATACTACTATGCTTAATGGTCTATTCTCATCTTTCTGATAGACTTTTTATTCTCATGTGCATGTATTTATATTAGTCTATATTTTGACAAGACGGGTCACGGATGTTGGACTCGCAATGCAGGACCAGACATTATCAGTTCGGTTCAGCTTTTAATACATGATTGATTGATAATTTACCTGATTCTGTTGATCTACTTCTCTCTTACTCTGTACTTTTGATACCTGGGGCATTTTACTCTGTGGGGCATTTTACTCTGTGATGATCACACTTGGCACAGGATAACAAAAGACAAGACTATTTATACACTAGTTAGGAGTCAACAGGTGGAAACAATCTGGGGTGAGCCAGACAATCACAGGTGCAGGTACCAAGGCAGTAGTTAAAGGAGGCTGAAATTATATTATCAAAATAAAATAGGAAGTACCTTAGGAGATGAGACACAGGTGTTATGACATTAAGGCAAATGCAATGAATGAAACATGAACCTAAATTAACCTCTTGGCAGACCTAACAAGGAGGCATTACGCAATTACTCAAAATAATCCCTGTGATTAATAATGAGTACAGTACCTGATTACTTAAATAATCATGTGTAGTTACTACACTTGACTAAGTATTTGTGTTTGTGCAGAGAAAAATAAGGAAGCAACCTGGAAGTGAAAGCATTTTTCAGGGCAGTAGAATCCGACATGTTTTCTTCATTTATCCAACTTATTTCTTATATTCAATTCATTGATTTAATCACTATTATTCTTTGCTGTGTCTTGTCACATGCAAGAGTCTTCTGTAACAATGATGAGAGAAACAGTTCAATGCAGGTCAATAGTTCATAAGGCTATGGCCTTGATCTATGGAATGGGTTTTCTTGAAAATGGGAAACTAATGGTTTTATTCAGATGAAACCATATTTTTTTGGGGAAATTGATTGATCATGCTAGTCACTGGCTTCATATTGCTGGGAATTTGAAAGAGAAACATGAGGACAGTATCACAAAACACAAAACAACTTTTCAGTGCAAGAGAGCCATGAAGCCGTGCAAGGTCTTCATTAAAATTACATCCCCTGAGCTCCTGACAAAGTTTGAAAGGTAATTACAATCACTCCTGGAATCTTCTTGTTTTATGGAAATAAAAATACTATGAAAAAAAAGATTTTAGTGTAATAACTGATTGTAATTGATGTCATTGCATACTGTGTACTATACTGAATGTGGCATTGATAAGTTAAATGTTAGACAGCCACTGCTGCTTGTCTGATAGTGCAAGTAACATTAATATGTATTATTGGAAAAAACAAAACAAAACAAACAGCACAACCCCCCCCCGAAAAAAAACAAAAACAACAATTGGTTTATCTCAAATTCACACTTGCCAGCTAACATGATAAATGAAGCCTAATGGGATGAATGGAAGCACCAGTTTGAACCAGGAGAATGACTTCCTTTGTGTGTAAATAAGGCATAATGTTAAACTCTAAAATGAATTCTATTTATTACTTTTTTAGTTTATCAATCACACACCACACACTTGTAACATTTAACTTATCAATGCCACATTCAGTACACACAGTATACAATGACATTAATTACAATCAGTAAAAATATTTTTTTTCATAGTATTTATACACACACACATATATACATATACATACATATACTTATATATATATATATATATATATATATTATATATATATATATATATATATATATATATATATATATATATATATATTGAAGATGAAAAAATCCAACAGAAATAAATCGGCTTAATGGACGGAATTAAAGTGGTTGGAATCCAGGGTGGGATTAAGGGGAAATTGTGTGAAATAAAAGAGCGTGTGATCAAAAATGAGTATGCACGTCTGTCTGGGGGGCGGGGGGAGAGAGAGAGGGGGAGAGAGAGAGAGAGAGAGAGAGGGAGAGAGAGAGAGCTCAATCCTCAGACCTCCGTCTCTCTCAGAGCCTTTCTCTGCTCCGCGGCTCACCGCAGCTACCTATTGTTGAAACTGGAAGGAACAATAAAATACTACTCTGCCTGTTCTGCAGCCGCGGTCGATGTCACATTTTTCTTTCCATCATCTTTGATCTCTGTCAGGTTTCTCCGGTTTAAGCCGCATCATGAATACTTTAGGGGTACCTTTCAATCGCATACCTCTGGAATGGTGGAGATTACACGGCCGAAACCCGGAGAGCATGTAAACGCAAATGGAGTTTGGGATTTATCACAAAATAAAGGAAAGATGACCATCTTCTCGCTGTGCTTGCTGCTGTGCGCGGATCTACTGGATTTAGCTGTCGGTAAGTCTGAGCCGCCGTTATTTGAATTCTCCCGACATTCTGACTTAAGTCTAACAAGATCCAACAGTATTCATAATTAAAGGGGTCGGTGTGACAATGAAAACGCTTACTGACCATTAACAGGACGACTGGGTGGAGGCGATCGGTTCCGCTCCTGCTTAATGCCAACTTTGCTTCTTCCTTTCATTCATGCCAAGCAAGTCGTGGAAAGACGAGCAGGCAGTGCAGACTGACTCAGGGAGCATCGCTCTCCGAGGGAGATTTAGAAAGACTGCTGGTAGCAGGCCTTGTGATGTATTAAGTCTTAATTCCTCTGCATTGTTCATCACGACCAACTCGCATGACAGCACGTCCACTTCTGAGCGCAGCACAATGGTGTAAAACGCGTTCGTGCGCGCTTCTGTGAAACTGGACGTTTTTGATTTCACGGGTATTAAAGTTGCTGCTTTAGGAGGCAGTCTTTTCCGCAATAAGTATAATCGCAGGGGAACAGGCAACAGAGTCACGTTAGTGGTTTAGATGTTAAGAGGGCGAATTTACAACTCAGCAACCAGGCTGCTAAATTTTGGGCTGTTTTTTCTTCGTGTACAGTACCCCAGTAGAGTAGAGGTGAAGCCATACAGGAAAAAAGATGATAAATCTTAATCAAATCATGTGTGCCATAAGTGGACCTGTTGGTCCAAATTTAGGGAATGTCCTTTCTCTGATGCATTACTTGTGATTCCTGTTTTGGCCCACCACACACACAAGGAGCTTGCCTTTCATGACTGCAGTACACTCATCTGATTTCCTTGCTGATAAAGACAGGAAGAGTTACCCTTGGTGTTCTTTTCTTTCTGTTGAAGTTAGGTGCAGGCTACTTTGTAGGACATGTTGCTGTCATGACGCAGCCATACATTAGCTGTTCTCCAAAGACCTTCAGTGTTAACACAAGTGTGCCAGCTGTGGTCCTCTTAGTTGATGATGCTCTTGCTGTTGTCAAGTGTTTCTGACCTTCACATGCAGGAAAACAGTATATGTTTAACTGTGAGTACCTTTGGGTTTTCTTTACTCATTGTGACACACACATACACACACACACAGTGTTAACTATTTATAGGGCAGGCTTAATAATGCATGTTGATTTTGAAATGTTCACAAGAGCCAAAATTACTGTGATTTCATTACCCTCAGAGTGTTACAGCTGAGTGGGTGTCAGATTACTGAGCAAGAGTTACCTTGATCAGCAGTGAAATGTAGAGTTTAATTGAGTAGTTAGTGAGATTTTACTTGTAATGACGTCTTACACTACACATTTCTTGAATTTTCTTGTTCTATTTTTAATAAATTCACATTGTCCGTGCATATGATTTTCCTTCCTTTTAACTCTATGCTACAGAAGTTTTGCACACGTCTGCTGCATGATTTATCTGGTTCAGAGATTTTTTTTTTCTCCTGGGTGGTGCTCATCGTCAATGCTTCAACATCCCTCCCATTGAAAACACCTCTTATTTTTTTACGTGACACTTTGATGTCACGTAAGAAAGATGTTATACTGCAGTCTATGGCCAGTGCACAGTACTGCCAGGTGTTATTTTTGCATTGTTATCTTGAGAAAAATGTAAAGAAATTACACAACTATACAAGCAAAAAGTGATTTGAAGTCACAAGGTGCAGGTATCTCTCTATTAATTTGGAAGGCAAATTAGTAAGAAATCAGCATGATCAGCACCTTGGAGAACAGCACAGTGCTTAGCCATCATAAACCTTGTGAGGATTTACACAATCACATTTTAAACAATATTAAACAAAAATATATGTATTGTATAAGAAAAAAGACCTATAGGCCCATGACCCATAAAACTCAGTACAGCTACACAAGACCAAAAATAGACACCCTAAATTATGGCTGCTGTTTTGTTAAAACTCTGAAATAGATTGTAGAATTTGGAAATTGGTATAATTTTCTCTTAAACCACCATAGTCAAATTGTAGTTCAAAACCTTGGCCAAATACACCAAATGTCACTAAAATGACCCTTTCTGTTGACTGCAAAGGAAGCCCACATACATTTCTCTAGCTTTAATTAATTTTCTAGTAGAAGCCAACCATGCATTCACTTCAACCGGACAACATGGAACAGTTTTTTCATTGCTTTGAAACTTGATGGTATTTGGATATGTGCCACAATTTTGTCCCATCCCTTGACACTCACTGACTCTGGGGGTGAATGGAGTGGGCCGGCCTCAGCTGGCTTGGATGCTGGACTTCCACATGATGATTGGAGGATTAGTCAAAAGACTGACCTTTTTTGATCGACAGAGATTATGTGGACAGTGGAGCATTTTCAAGATCAGTCCAGTTCAGTCCTATTGCATAGTCCCATTGCTTGTAGAAGAGGTCAGGAGACAAACTGTAGCTAATTTAGTTGTAATTGGAATACATTGTAAGTAAAACACAATCATATTTCCTTCCTGTTGTTTAACACAATTCTCATATTTCCTTGCTTAATATAATTACAAGTTTAAGAAGGGAGGAGGGCACATGAGGTTCCTTGGGGACAGAGTTCAGTAAGGAGACAGCTGTGTGAAAAAAGCTGTTCCTTACCCTGCTGGTTCTAGTACTGAGGCCCCTATAATGCCACTTGGAGGGGAGGAGCTGGAACAGAGTGTGGGAAGGATGACAGGAGTCCTTGAGAATGCTACGTACCCGTCATAGACATTGCTTCTTCTGGCCATCCTCAATGGTAGGAAGTGAAGTCCTTGTGATGCTTTGGGTGGTTTTAACCACCCTCTGCAGTGTCTTGTGGTCAGCAACTTTGCAGTTTCCATACCAGACTGTGATACAGTTGGTAAGGATACTCTCAGTCGTGGAAGTAAAAGTTGCCTAGGATGGCAGTGGAGAGGTTGTTCTTTGAAGTGGCTGATGGGCCTTCTTGATCAGGCTTTTGGTTGTCTAGAACAGGTCAGAGGTACACAAACACAGCCAGGCAGTCCCTGTGTGAAAAGGAGCTGGAGAAGATGATGGCAATGTCCAGCTTGGTATCAGAAACTAATGAGGGGCCAGAGGATGGTTCTAATACACTCTGTCCACCATCTTATGGCAAAACATTCCTCAAGCATAAGAAGACTGGAACAAAAAAATACTTTCCACATGACATGTTTACCCAACCAAGTATTATGTCCCTAGCTACAAAGTTGAAGAATGCAACAGGCTGCCTTCACACATGGCCTCATGACAGAGCCAGGTGGTGATTGTACATATGTCTCTGCATCCTATAAACAGCTGACCAGGCAAGACACCGAATGTTGGAGGCAATCAGTGAGGAACACCCTACACTGGAACAGCAAGTTAACGCCGATGCTCAGTAATGTGCACTAGTTAGAGGAGCATCTTACAGTTATGGTCAGAGTTGCAGAGCGGCTGAAACTGCCCAGGGCACAATCGCAACATGGAAGCAGGTGCCAAAGATTTGGGCATTTGCCAACTTCATCATACATATCTAAACAAAGTGGTGGCTCACGTGCAAGAAAGCTGTAGATGTTCTTATCCTTAGGTCTTGTGAGTTGCTAGTGAATTTGCCAAAAGATGGGGTTTGATCTTTTAAGTGTGTCAATATTGCATAACAATATGTCATGTGTCAATACCCATCACTGCTGCACAAAACAGGGGAAGGCCACATGAATATGTCTCATTGAGTGCCATTCATGTTGTCTATAGCACTGGTCCCCAACCTTTTTATCACCACAGACCACTGAATGCTTGGAAAATTTTATGGGGGATAACGCGTAGATTGTTTATACAGTGCTCTCTCCTTTATCGGGGATACGTTCTAGAAATAACCCACAATAGACAAAATCCACAAAGTAAACAGCTTTATTTTTTACAATTATTTTACATGTTTTAAGGCCGTAAAACCCCTAACCACATAATTTTAAACACTCTAAGATTCCAAACCTCTTCTGCTGCCTTTTGGGTGCCACCGCAGGTGCCTTTTCCCCTACAGTTTGTTTAATCGACATTATGGGTTTTTTCAAGCCAGAAAAAAACTTGGTTTAAACTTAAAACTTAAAAGGTTAATACTTGGTTTTGGTTAGGAAACATACAGCACTTCACAGTCACATTGCTAGCGATTGAACATGGCTAGCCAAAGACAATCATACTGTATGCTATAAAAAAAAAATACACAAAATAAATATCCATTAAACAGCTAGGCCATGGTAGGTGAACCGCGTTAAATCGAGGGGCCACTGTATTGTGAATATAATAATAAATGTGAAACCTCTGTATACTCGTATGCAACTTTATGAGCAGCTTCCTTGTAATACTGCACTAATGACATTAGTCTAACGTCAAAGTTAAAATCCTCTCTGTCCCCTAAATAAATTATAAAAAATACACGTGGAAAAAAAATGTTGTGCAGAGTGGGCTTGGTCTGTAGGAATCACCTGTTGCGATATATCCATATTTCAAGTAAAACTCCTGATATTGTCTGTTAAAAGCTTTATTTTTCTTGGAAGTTGTAGGCTCTTCTGTCTCTTCATTGGGCCTTTTCCCCTTTGAAAATAAACTTTCCAAAGATGTCTGTCTTTTACTAATTTTGCTAGCTTGTAGGTTACATTTTTGTCGCACAAGTAATCGAGATGTAACCGAGAGAATCTGGTCATTTTTCAAAATAAAAGATTGTTCTGACTCAGATAACAAATACAAAGGGAATAATTAATTATTTCATGGGCAGCAGGGACCAATTGATCCACGGACCGATACCGGTCCGGGACCCAGGAGTCGGGGACCACTGGTCTATAGGACAGATAAATGGAGAATCTTGAAAGTTAAATTCTGGGAAATTCACAGGTTGCCCTAAGGGCAAACAAATTAATTTTACTTTGATAGCCCTATAGAACATAATGTATAAAAGTTCACTGTACTCATTTCTAGGTCAACTTTTTAACAGATAGACTAAAAATTGCATATTTTTTTAAATTTCACAAAGATTTATGTGTTAGGTGGCAGCCCTAAAACTCTGTGAATTTCCTCAAAACTTTTGCAAATGTAATTTAATGATAATTGGAACAGAACACACACACACACACACACACACACACACACACAAATATATATATATATATATATGGAAAAAACCTAGCTTGCCCTTTTTGAAAACCCAGCATTTGCCATTACTTTTGAGGTCGTCTTGAATGTTATTTCTTGCTGGGGAGTAGTCCAGCAGCCAAGTTCTCTGCCTCCTAGTTAAAAGGTCAGTTTATCACAGCCATGTTATTGTGTTTGCAGCAGTTCAGTTCAGCCTTGAGCAGTGTGTTGTGTCCATGAATTACTTTCTAAGATGGGCTGGCTATGTGAACATGTAGCGCTTCTTAGTAAGATGTCAGAACATGATTAAAGCAGCGTTTATGTTTGACACTTGTACAAACCAGCATCATATAGACTTCCCAGCAAGAAGAGCTGCTCTGACATGGATTACTCCCATTGAAAATATTTGATTTATGGCTTCTTATTGAGGAGAAGGCATGGGGGTCACTATGGAGTTTAATTGGACAAATTCATTTAATTGGACTCTTTTTTGCTTTAGTATACATACTATACAGAAGAGAACAATTTAAAATTAGAATCTATAAAATTGGGGAAAATAGATATATCTCAATGTTTGTTTTTTAAAACTGTGTTTGTTATTGTGCCTGATTAACAATCTCCAGGCTCTCATATTAACACATTTTTGACAGGTATATTCTCTGTATATCTGTGAGACAATCAATAATAGGGTTTAAGTTGCATGTTTCATTAGCCACATAAAAGATAATCAAGGATTTAACTAAAATATTAAAGTTCAATATGATAGGTAAAAGTTGAACTAACAATGTACTAACTTTTGGGGATTGTACAGTTGACAAATGGTACAATTTTGCAGAGAAAGTGTGCAAGAAATGTGCAAATTGTGTATTATTATTATTGTTATTATTATTATTACAGCTTTAGTATTTCATATAGTATTCATATTCAGCACATTTCTGCCCTCATTGATTGAGTGGTTTTACCTGAAGTAAGTTGTTTCACACTACTGGCCTGAAGTTAACAGCTGGGAACCATAACATGTACATAATTAGGCATCTAATATCTGATAGATGTTTTCTGCTATAGTGTGACTGTCAGCTGCTGATGGCTTGTCTAGACTTACAGGTGGAGATGGAAAGTATTGGATGGAAAAAATGGGTTGTGGATATGCGACTATCTAACACTCACAGGATTTGCATCAGCACAGTTATATAAAATTATAATATTACAGATTAGATGTTGTCTTCATTGTTTGGTCCAGCTATTGTGTCCTGGCCAGCCACCACCAATCAGCATTCTGCCTTTCATTCAGTATAGGTTTGGTACAGTGCACACTGCAGAGTTTTGTTAAAAAAATCATTAAAAAATAAAATGTAAAAAAACCCTTTTTTAAAAAAAATTAATGAATATCACACTATGCATGCTTTTGAATTTTGTATCGTTTTATATACTTCACACAATTAAAGAACAATATGATTTTTTATTTTTCTTTATATACATATACATTTCTAAAATTCTACCCAAAAAGTGATCAATTCCTAGGTTGTGGCAGGTCTGAATTTGAGGAGAAAGGAAAGGGCACAATTTGTTATAATTTTAGGAGAAGTCATGTCATGTTTAGCTATAGTTGCATAATATTGCATATGCTAGGATCTGTTATCATTGTAACTTCCACCCTTTGTCTGTCTGAACCAAAAGTACCCTTCAATCAATCAATCAATCAATCTTTATTTCTATAGCGTCTTATACAATCAAAATTGTTTCAAGGCGCTTTACAGAATCCCAGGGCCTAACCCCAGACAAGCAACAGTGGCAAAGAAAAACTCCCCTTTAACAGGAAGAAACCTTGAGCAGGACCAGGCTCATGTAGGGGGACCTTCCTTCTGATGGCAGGCTGGGTAGTGGCCCTTGTGTGACTCACCTGCGTCTGATTGTTTCTTCACTTCTCATACACTTAAATCCAGTTGCCCTTTCCTCCCAGGCCAGACAGGCTTTCATTGAAATGTCCAGAATACCCTACATACTACTTTAATCTACTTTGGAAAATTTGGACTGTAATATGTAGTCCAGCTCACTGATCTGATTTTGTCTGCCATTTTGGATCTTGTTTTTTTACCTTTTTGGACTGATCGCTGGTACAAACGTGATCAATAAACATTTAAGCTTTTCAATTTGTACTGAAGTCTTGCTGTTTTTGTAAGATGAAATTCCATTTATTTTGAAAAAGCCCTTTTGAAACACAAAGCATATTTGACCCAGAAAGGTCAGTTGAGCTTAAGAACTTTCCTGAAATATCTAAAATCATTTCCAAAGGTCATTTATGGTGTCAAATCTACAGTTGAGGTAATTTTATTATCTAGAGCAGAGGAGCTGTGATTTTTACACAGAATATATTTCTTACAAATATTATTAATATTTAGTATGTTGATTTAACCTTGATTTGTTGTGTCATCCAAAAACAGAGCCGGAGTAAAGGGAAGTAAAACTGTAATCCCTAAACTCTTTACCAAATACAACCAAATTCTTCTTTCACTTTTGGCTGTTTCTCTCAGGGGTCACCACAGAGATAATGCAGCCTCTTCTCACACCATCTAACTTTGCCACATAAATGAATTGCTCATTTGGTCTTCCTTCAGACCTCCTTAGCATCTGTCTCTCTTCCGTATATGTCCAAACATTTAATTGTTGTCTCTCTGGCTTTATCTTTAAAACATCTAATATGCTGTCCCTCTTATGTATTCCTGATCCTATCCATCCAACATTTTCACCTCTGTAACTTCTAGCTCTGCCTCCTGTCACTGAGGAAAATCTCCGTGCCATTGTCTCTAACCCATACACCCAGCCACACCATCACTGGTCTCATCACTGTCTTGTGCAACTTTCCTTTCATTCTTGTAGATATTCATTGATCACACATCATACCTGGGACATTTATCCACCCTATACAACCTGCTTGCACATGCTTCTTCATCTCTTTACCACACACTCTACTGCTGTGTACTGTTGACCTATAGCACTTTAACTCAACCTCATCCACACAGGTAATCTGTCTTGCTTTGACTAACATTCCCATTTCTCTTCTTTTCATCCACCTCTGTTGAAATTCCTCCACCTAATCCCTGCTCAATCTACAGATCACAATGTCATCTGCAAACATATTCCAGGAAACATTCCTCTCTAACCCTATCTGTCAGACTTCCTAACACCGCAGTGAACAGAGCCTTCTTGGTACACACCGTCCTCCACCTTAAACTCCTCTGTCATGTCTATGCTTTACCTATGCCATACAGCACTAATAGATGTCCTTTACCACATTAACATCATTTTCAGACACTCTAGGATACCTCATACAACACAACAGTTCCTCTCTCTCTACCAAAGCATGATGCTTCCCCCAGACCTACTCTGTATTTCTACATCAACAACTTCAAAGCAAATCCTGCATATGTAGTACCCGTTCTTAGCATGAAACCATACTGCTGTTTATGAATGCTCACTTCTGCCCTTAATATGTCTTTCTGTAGTCTTTCCAAAAAAGGCCATTGGATGGTTCATCGACTTTATTCCTCTGTAATTGCCAAAGCTCTGCATGTCTTCCTTGTTCTTAGAAATTGGCACCAGTACATACTGAACAACCAAAAACATACCAAAATACTCAAAAACTTTACATCAGTGTTGGCATATGAGAAATGTTTAATTATTATAACTAGGATCTCAAGATTATAAAAAAATGTATGCATGGGTCAAGTCTGTCTAAAAGGGGATCCATATCCTGATGGTTTGCTAATGAGGTAATTTATTTAATCACATAATGGCTATGTCATAAAGCGGTTACAGATGGGGAAAAATCCCTCCATCCATTTTCTACTGCTTTTTCCTCAGGGCACAGGTGTCGGAGTTCGGTCCTTAAGGACCGGGATCCGCTGGGTTTTCCGATCTTCTTTCTGGTAGATCGGAAAACCCGGCCGCATCCCGGCCCTTGAGGACCGAACTCTGACACCCCTGCTTTAGGGTCACTGGAGTCTATCTCAGTTGCCTTCAAGGTAAACCATGAATAAGTCACCAGCTCATCATTCAAAGACAAGACAACCATTTGCACATTCAAAACTCCTAAAACCAATTCAGAGTGAATAATTAATCTATCCCACAAATGCTATGTATATGTATATATATATATATATATATATATATATATATATATATATATATATATATATATATATATATATATATATATATATACACATATGCAATACACACACACACACACACACACACATACACACTCAGTTGGATAGCAGGTGTGCTATTTATCAATTACTTCGGTATTTCTTGGAGATCCTCCATTGGATACTCCAGGCACTTTATTGCAGACCAAAGCAATGGATCAAATTAGAGTTGATCCAGCACACTGAATTTGATGGGCTAGTTTTAGTTCACTTCATGAAAATAATTTCATGAAGTGCTGAAAGACAGGACCATTTTTTCGGAGTGTTTACACCTGGCATTAACTTGCATTTTCAGTGTCTACACTGAGATCCAATCAAGATGCGCTCACATTGTTGAATGTAAAATGAAATAAATAAACAAGAAGTAAAACAATAAAAGAAGAGAGAATGGTAGCTATCTTCAAAGTAATTTATTGTCTTTTTTGGTATTTCAAAGTGGTGTCAGAAGCCAAAAGCATTTATGCAGCTTTGTTAACTGCTGTGGCCAGTGCCACCACTGTCCAGAATGCTTGTGCAGCCAATGCTTTATAAATTGATCTATGGCAATATGACAATACAGTGGGACCTCTACTTACAAATGTCTCTACATACGGAATTTTCAGGTTATGACACGTCTCAACGGGAAAATATTTCCTCTTGTTACGAAAAAAAATTCAGGATACGAAAGGCAAAAATATGCTACCGCTGCGACTCGCAGATCAAGGAGTTTAGCGAACATGCTTGTAGCTGCTCTGCCATTGGCTATCGCCTAGCAACTTCCTGTCATCCCATTGGCTAGGAGGGACGTCAATATGTACAGGTACCTGTGTATCCCAGCCTCATCTTCATTTAACTTTTATTAGCTATGGACCCCAGAAAAGTGATGGAGAAAAGTGAAAAAGAAGAAAAGAAGAAGAGAGATTTTTTTGTCCATACAAATGAAGCAATAATAGAAAAGCATGAAAAAGGGATGCGTTTGGTTGATCTCGCCAAAAAATATGGCTGTAATACATCGACGATCGGCACGTATTAATTAGATGGCAGTGTTACCACAAGTGTTACCACAAGTGTTAACGTTCGTTGCTAGTAATGACGGCTATTGTAAGATTAGCCTGCAATAAAGTTAATTTTGTTCCTGGAGAAGCCTTGCACTTAATTCCAACATTTATTATGCGGTAATCTAACCGTAACATATATTTGTTACATGTTTTGATGCATTTTTATGATTTATAAAAAAAATATGTCTGAATTTTTGGGGGCTTGGAACAGATTAGGGCATTTACATAGAAAACGCGTCTCTACTTATGTAATTTTCAGGTTACGAAACAACTTCCATAACCAATTAATTTCATAAGTAGAGGTCCCACTGTATGAAGTTTAGCTTGTGTATTTGCATTGAACCAAAATGAGCATAAACATTTGCTCTCAATAGCTATGGACACTCCATCCACGAGTGTCCATATCCATAGCTTACCTTGTTTTTTTTTGTTTTGTTTTTGGAAACCTTTACATGCCATGATCATGTAATTCCTCTCGTGTCTCTGTCATATGTGGATACAGAACACATTACTGCTTACACATGTTTAATGTGGTCGCAATGCATTCCTAACCACCTCTGAAAGTGGTTTTGCCAATTGGATAGTAGTCACACTATCTGATTGTAAACCAATCACCCAAAATGCATGTTAATGCCAGGTGTAAATGGGGTCTTTGTTGCTCTTTTCTGCATGGAAATGCTACGCAAGGAAGCCGGTTTAATGATGTGTTTAATAACACCAGTATAAAAATGGTCACGGTAATAGCTGGAGAAGTTTACAAGAAAGTCACCTATAACACTTCACAAACTAAAATTCTGATGGTTCTCAGTTCTTATACCTGTCTTTGAGGAATGGTTTTCCAGCTTAGGTCCAAATCATGGGTGGGTGATATGTGGGGAGGAGAAAGGTTAGGCCTGTTGTTACCAATCTGATTAAGCAAACCAATACTTTGAGCTGTATAGCAGAATCTTTTACCGAATCAGTTAACATCTGAACATTACAGTTTTCAAGGTTGTGTCTGCAATTGAAAGTAGATGGAAGGAAAGAGAAGAATTATCATTATGGTCTTAGTGTCTGCACTGAGGCAATCACTGAAATTCCTTTACCATAGATTGTTTACAGTTAGCTTTGTTTTTTTTAAATATAATTATATTATTTTTCTTTATCTACTATTAATACAAATAAATCAAATAAATCCTAATACTATAAATGTCTCTTCTGCAAGTGCCACATATAAAGCATTTTTCATCTAAAATGGAAGATGAATCCAAGGGAAAAAAAGCAATTTCCTTTGCCTACTTGACTCAATTATGTTGGGTTATCAAGCAGAGATGCTCTTTATGATCAAATGATGAGGGGTATGATTAGGAGAGACATGTAAATGCTTAGGGGAAGGAAGAGCAAATAATGCAGTAACTTCCCTTTCAGCCTCTGAAGTCTATCATACATAGATGTAGGCCATCTTACTGACATCTATGGTTTGCGTGGGAGGTTGAAGCAACAGTGATTGCCTTAGAGGCTGGTGGTGTGTGGATATTATGAAAGCAAGTATGGAAGAGTTGCTATCAAAGTTCTCTTGAATAAGTTATAATATTCTTAATATTTTGGGATGTCTTATTTTTAATCACTCGTTTATGAAAAATCACAAGGCATGATAATTGGCAATTACTTGTATGAATTTATCAACACAGTCCCCTGTGCAATTGAGTATAAGCACTAATCCCACCATTTTGCAGTTGTTAAACCTCCTTTGCAAACAGCATCACACATTTTGGATAGTCATGCATCATCACAGAGGGCTTAAGTGTCTAGGAGAAGCTGCTGTTCATATAGAGAATTGCTGATAATTTTTATTTTGTGAAAGTGCACGTTTCTGTGTGTGTATGTGTGTGTGTGAGAGAGATTGGTATCCATCCAACCATCCATCCATCTTCCTTCACTTATCTAGCAGGGATGCCCAGACTTCACTCAACCCAGACCTCTAGCTCTGCCAGGAGGATCTCAAGGTGTTCCCAAGCAAACTGAGAGACATAGTCTCTCTAGTATGTCCTGTGTCTTCTTCAGGGTCTCCTCTCAGTGAGACAGTACATTGAGAGCTTCACCTTTCAGCTCAGCTCTGTCTTTACCATGACTGATACAACAACCACATTATGCCTTTGCACCAATCCACCTGTCAACCTCCACAAGATAAATAAAATCCTCTACTTGAAGCAGGAGCTTTCCCCTGACCTGAAGGGAGCAAGTCATGTTGTCAACATGACAAAATCTGCATCATCATCTGCAGGGCAACTAGACCCTCTCCAGCCTGATGGCTGTACCTAGAAATTCTGTCGCTAAAAGTAATGAACAGAATCAGTTACAAAGGGCAGCCCTGCACCCCGGTCTGACATGCGTTGGGTTTTCTGACTTACTGCCGACAATGCCAACCAAGCTACTACTCCAGTTGTACAGGGACTGTACAGCCCTTAGCACTTCCCACACTTTACCAAGAAGGACATGCCAAATACCTTCTCCAAGTCCATCAAAAACATGTAGATTGGTTGAGCAAACTCCCATGAAACCTCAAGCACACTGTCTAGGATGTAGAGCTGGTCCAGTGTTACCAGACCAGGAAGAAATTCCTGCAGTATTCCTCCCAACTCTGAAGTTTGACTATTTGCCAATTCCTCTTCTTTCCCAGAGAAGCTGAAGTTTGTGATACCTTGGTAGTTGGAACACACTCTCCGGTCCCACTTTTTAAACACCACCCTGGTCCACAGACACTGTCCCCAGCTGCCAACTGGTGGAGCACTGCTTCTCCCTCTTGAGGTGGGATTGGTTGCCAGAACTTTTTTGAGGTCAACTAGTAGTCTTTCTTCATGGCCTCCCTGAACTTCTCCCAGACCTAGAAGTGTGACCCCCTGAGCTGCTGCACACTTGGCTTGCTGGTACCCATCAGCTGCCTCAGGAGACCCCTGAGCCAACCAGGTTTCAGGTCACTCCTTCAGCTTGATGGCAAACCTTACTTCTGTGTCCATCAGGTTGGGGGACAAGCACCAGAGACCTTACAACCACAACTCACACCCCTTCAGGTCACACTGTCATTGTCCACTACAAGTTTAAAGTTCCCCAAGAGAACCATGGTGTCTACAATTGGAGCACCTTCTTGTACCTCCCAGGGCCTCCAAGAAGGCTGGTTTCTTTTCATTGCTGTTCAGCCCATAAGCTGAAACAATGGAGACCTATCCTTGACCTGAAAGTGCAGGGAAGTGACCCTCTCTAACACATGGTGCCTCAACTGGGGAACTATGAGCAAGCCCACACCAACTCACCTCCTCTCACCACAGACAAATCCAGATTAGAAGAGAATCCAGCCTCTTTAAAGTAGTTGGGCTCCAGAGCCCCATGACCATCACACAAATCACATGACACTGGCCCCTTCTGAACCCTCCTGCAGGTGTTAGCCTATGAGAAGATGGAACCACATCGCTCATTCAGGATGCACTATGTCAGGTCCCACTGGCAAAGATCTGACCAGAAGGTGATCATTTGTCAAGTCCCGACCCTCGGTCTGGCTCCATGATGACATGGCCCCAGTGACACCAATTTGGGCAATGCCTTGTAATCAACTTTCTCATCTGGGACTTTCGTTTTAACATTAATGAGCATAATGGTAGCTAGTCCACTGATAATTTCCAGCTCATTTTAAAGCTGTGATCATAACATTGACATTGTAATCACAGGGGAGGGGATACAGTGGCTTCACTTTGTACATTGGTCATTCTAAAATAAAGGGAAATGGTAACAACAATGAAATGGAATAAAGGCTGTATTGACAGTGCATCACATGAGAAACTATCTTCCTCTTTAGGCCTGTCTGCTACCACTGAAAAATCTGACATCCAAAGACAAGGTTGTAGTCAAGCAGTTCTATAACATTTGCAGTTAATGATAAACTCTATCAGAAATAGCCATTAGAAAATCACAATAGAGATCAGCTGTATGTGCATAATATTATAGTTTTGATATAATTATTTTCTTAACATTTTTATAATGGAACCTGACATCGCCAGGTTACTTCATTTTCTGGGATTATTGTTCTTTTTGTCTTTTTTTCTCCAGTCAGATTTAGACTTAGATTCTTATCTAATTTATTTTCATATTTTCATATTTCCAAATTTTTTTGATTGAAGCTCATTAAATCCGGTGGTAGTTTTGGTGTTTGGACTGCGGTTTGTGTTGGAGCAGTATGAAGCTTTCAAATTCATTAATATTTTATCTTTTTCAATCATTGAAGAAGTAAACTGAATCCATCAGGAAGAGTGAAAATATTTTACCTCATTACTTTTAAGTTTTTATATCATGCGGAGACTTGCAGTGGCAATGTGGCAAAGAAATTATATCTCTAAATGTGTCAACCTTAGACAACTGTGAGAATCATTGACATTATACCTCATCAGGTTGCTTCAAAGACCAAAAGTGAGACAAAACGGGGAAGTGAGTGGAGAATGACAGGGATTTTTTTCAATAGAGCTGTGCTTGAATTAGGTTTCTTCAACATCATGGGTGAGATATAGTTGATGAATGATACCTTGAAAACTCCGTATCTATTACTGTCATCTATTGCAATGTACTCAGAGGTTTAGAAGGGACTTCTAAATATTTTTATCATCCATCCATCTTCTCCCACTTATCCGAGGCTGGGTCACAAGGGCAGCAGTCTGAGCAGAGACTTGAGGAGAGGATTCCAAGGCCAGTCACTCCAGTGTGGCCTGGGTCTTCCCTGGGGTCTCCTCCCAGCAAGACATACCTCCCCAATGAGGGATATCTTCTTCTCTTCTCTTTATTTATATAGCGTCTTTTACAATCAAAAATTGTTTCAAGGTGCTTTACAGAATCCCAGGGCCTAACCCCAGACAAGCTCGAAGACAGATGCCTGAGCCCCCTCAGGTGGCTCCTCTCTATATGGAGGAGCAACAGCTCTCCTCCAACCTTCAGGTGACAGAGTTCCTCACCCTATTTCTAATGAAGTCCCCTTGCTGTATCAGCAACTTGTTCTTTCAGTCAAGACCCAAATGATCATAGGTGAGTGTAAGAATGTAGATTGACCAGTAAATAGACAGCTTCGCCTTTTGGCTCAGCTCCTTCTTTATCATATTAGACCGATAAAATGACTGCTGGAGTACTGTGGCCACTGCTTCAATCCACCTGTCAATCGCATGCTCAAATCTTCACTTACTCCAATCTCACTGAACAAGGCCTCAAGATACTTAAACTGACTTGGAGGGGGCATCCAACTTTTTTTGGAATTCAAGAATCTTGGCCTGTGACTTTTAGGTTAGATTCTCATCCCAGCTGCTTCACACTTGGCTGCTCTTTTTTTTCTCTCTTTTCCTTTTCTTTTCTTAGCAATAATGCCTTCATAATGGCATGCATTTTAACTTAACGAGAGATGTAGTATTTGTAGCCTTTTAGTGGCTGAGGTTCATAATACACTCAAATTTACATATTATTTTGAGTGAAATGACACACTATCAAAACTATAACATAACATTCTATGAAATATATTTATTGAGAGCACAGTGGTTAGCACCGTCACCTCACAGCAAGAAGGCCCCGAGTATGAATCTTGAATGGGATGGAGGCTGGGGATTTTCTGTGTGGAGTTTGCATGTTCTCCCTATGAGAATTTCTCTCCTGTGCCTACATGGTGCTCCCTGGGTACTCCAGCTTCCTCCCACAGTCCAAAGACATGAACAATTGGGGATTAGGCTAACTGGTCAGTCTAAAATTGTCCATAGGTGTGAGTGTTTGTTCATCTATATGTGTCAGCCCTGCGACTGACTGGTCTCCAGTCCAGGGTGTACCCTACCTTCGCCCAATGTCCTGGGATAGGCGCCAGTCCCTTGCGACCCTCTGTGAAGGAATAGCCGGCAGAAGACGATGGATCGATGAATACATTTATTGATAATTTTCTTTTAAAAAAGCACATGGTGAAAAACAATGATTTCACCTTAACTGTAAATACTTGGAATATTGTCTAGCCTGTCCATATTATATGAATTATCCACCTATTTGTTGAAAGCAAATAATTTTCCAGGTATCAACAATTTGAAGGATGTTGAATCTTGGGAAAAGCTCACATTACATCTCATTGTAACTGGCCCAACATTAAATGACATTCCACAAGATCACAACAAGTCCAGTGACATCCAGAGCAACATGTCACAGTGACATCTAGGGATTAGAAAAGGCAAATTTCTGACTGCAGTCGGAGTGCATAGTCAGAGGAATGCATTATCGGTTGAGTTTGTGTTTCATCTAATCCCCCTTTCCCTTGCACATCTAATGAATATGTATGCACAGTCTCAATCTTGCAGCTGCTCAACTTCAAAAAATCAGAGAATGCGTATGTGCTGAGACTTCAATGTTTTTCAGTAAATGAATTCAGACAATACAGATGATATATACATTCTATATGCAATTATATATATACTTAACCATGTGCTGTACATGAAAGGAATACAGGTCAGTATACATTAGTGTCCTGCTCCCACTTTCTCACAGTTCTGATAGAACAAGTGTCATTTGCAGTTGTAGCATATGCAATTCTATTGCCGTGATGGGTTCTGAGAATGGGAAGAAGGCTTTTTTAGATTAAATATTTTAACATAAGACTAGGATAAATTGTGCCAGATGAAGAACTGGACTGTATACAATTCCCTCTTTAACTATGTCATGTAAAGGCAATGTGGTGCTTAATATTAATTATGTTGTTCAAGCTTCAGCCAGGAGGCAGAACATCAGTTGACAAAGTGGTTATAATATAGTGAGTCAGTACAGGATATAGCTGTAACAACACATTTGTTGTTTTGTTCAAATCATGTGGGACCAAAATTTTAAATGATTCAGGCAGATAGTGATAGATCTGCTGGAGAGTCAAAAAACAAAACAAAACAAAATCACAAGCCAAAAATCCTCCAGTGGTTAAATCCCACAATCTGTCACTATTTTATTCTTTTTTTTGTTTATTCTTTTTTTTTACTGAGTATTTAGCCTTTTAACAGTGAAATCAGAGCAGGTTTACAAGCCTGTGCCAGTGGCAGTTTTATAAATCAGGGCTGTTCAGTATGAAACAAAGCAAGACATTTATAGGCATATGCAAAATACTTGAAGGGCATTTTCTCCTGTTGACAAGAGCATTTTAGAGTCCGCCTTAAAGAGCCCAGCACACACTCATCCATCCCATTCCCATCCCTTCATTAGCATCAACTGTAATAGTGTTTTATTCATCCACATATTTCTGTCTAAAAAGTCTACACAAATTGCCAAAGTGCAATCGTGCAAGCATGCTGAAAAAAATGCAATTGGTAAAATGGTGAATGTAGTACTAATTCCATAAAGCTGTTTCTGTGGTATAAAAATCCAGCAAAATCATTTATTTCTAGAATATTGTATCAAAACTAAAAGGACATTCAACATCCTATGTCTGATGAAAAGCATTGATTCCAAGACTTCATGTGTGTCTGTGTACATCTAATATGTATAGTATACATAATGTATAGATTATTTAAAGCATTGCAGTCAATGTTAAAAACAAAGACCCATTTATTTCTTAAACCTGGGTGATTACTTAATTTCATAAGGTAATTTGATTAACTAGCCAGAAAGTCCTGGTAATTTCAGTAACTAACCGGGACTTACTGAGAGTATTTCATATGCTGCTCTGTAAAGAAAGTGTTCAACAGCATATTAAAAACTGGATGATTGTCCAGTATGCAAGGTGATGAGATTTAATAATAGTATAGATATAATTAGAGAGAGAGCAGTCAAGGCTGTTATCATTAATGTATACTCTTTTGATGAAATAATGTGAGATTTGTGAGTTTCTTTATATGTGATGATAATTATCCCAAATACCAATTTATGGTTTCTCAACCCAAGAGCAATAAAAACATATTTTTACTTGAAACCACTAGGTATCATAAGATAAATAAATATATGAATGATGAGAAATTAATATATGAATAGTTAATACAGTTTTAACTGTATTAATTGCTAATGGTTTTCCATTCAGGTGACTATATATTAGCTCATTTGACATACATTTGAATTCTCAGCTCATTATCAAATGTTTTAAGCAAAAGGCAATTTGTTCAAGATGTATTCTTGAACATCTTCAACAAGCCTCTTACCAGTTGACTGCTGGGCCAGGTTCAAGCAACCCTAAGACCAATAGCAAAAGAAGGATTTCCTCATTAAGAACTTTAACAATTAGTCAAGTAATGCTAATTACATATAAATAACTCGAAAAATCATACTAATTTAATTAGTAGTACTAAATTTTGCTTTAACTTCAGCTAAGTAGGACATGTTAAAGGAATTGTGGTATAAGCTCTACACATCAGAGGTAAGAGGTGAGATGTGCTAACCATCCTATCACTGTAGTTGTCTTATTATTAGTAGTATTAGTATGTAAAGTTGAACAGTTTCAGTTACTCCTCTTTGAAGGTCCTCCTTTCTACTGTAATCTACAGATTTTCATCTTTGCTAAAATAATGTTTTTAATCAGTTTCTGTTTTTTTTCTTCTTTTTTCTTTCTACTTTTTCTTTTTTGGGTAATTGGGAGTCTGTATCCCTGGATGGACCCCAGCTCATTATTGGTATTTGTGGGGGGTTGGTACCTTGCTTAATGGTGCCTCTGCAGGTCGCCAAAAGTGTACTTGTACTGGTACCAGCACACCTTCCAACTTTTGTCAGACATAGGGACATAAGCACCTTTTGTGTCTCTGCCCAATCCCCTGCAATCTGAGCTACCACCGCCTCCACATTTTGATGTGTAAAAAATTGCTTGGCCAGTGTTGGGCTCTGGGGGAGGTGAAATAATTGCACACCAAATGTAATTTCACACATCAAAATATGGATGTGAAATTAAATTTGGTGTGCAGTTATTTTGGCCCCCAGAGCCCAACACTGGCAAAGTAACAATGCCCATGGGCCACTTACTGTATTCTCTTGATTAATGAAGAATAGCTTCAATATATATTGAAGTATCTTTTGCACCTATTCTGGATTCATGTGGATGCATTCTTATTTAATCTTTTTTTGTTTGTTTTTTGTGCTTGTCACTGATATTTTGGGTTATCCTGTTGTCATGGTGAGTTATTCTTATCAAGTAAGTAGACAGAATTAGTCCAAACCCCACTGCTGTTTTGTCCTGTTCTTCTAAGACCTAATACAGTTCACCCAGCATGATTTAAGCCAACAAATAGTTAATGTAATGTAAGTATATGACAGAAATGCAGCATCTGTAAATTATGACTCATTATAAAGACATAATAATGTAGTACTGTTGATGTTTAGTTTATTGTTGATGTTTTTCCATTAGATGATCTGCAAGCTTGACATTGTGATTGTGTGTAAATGTGACTAGAAGGCTGTAACCTGTAAATTCAGTGATCCACTGGCCAGACACTGCTGTGAATGAAATATCTGGCAGAGAAAAGGGCATCTGATGGTGTTGAAGATTGTTTAATATTCAGAAAGATTCCCAGACCACCCTGAGTGACCAGCCAGGCCATTACTGAGTCACTGAGGTGATGATATGAAATTGAATCAGCCCACCAGATAATTAACAAAACAACATACTGTAAAGGTAATGCTGTCTGACTTTGTGAAGATAGTATTGGTGGCATCCGTAAAATTTTCAAAAAGCAATGTTGCTCGTTTGAAAACCTCCATTGTCATTGTTTCTTCTTGTGCCATCAAGATGAGGTTGAATTACTTAGAAGTGATTCTAACAGATTGTTATTGCTGAGTTTTCAGAAAATTACACAGTGTTGGTAAGTCAAGTGTTGATTGGAAAAATGTTGTGAGAAAATGAACCAGTCTTCATACAGAGCTTGGTGATCTATAAAATGCCCAAAAAGGTCCATCATGATTTCCTCACTGAACCACAGCCTAATAAAAAATAAAAAAATCCTCTACTTGCTGAGTACTTGCTATAGCCAAGACCCAATACAGATTCACTGAAAAACTTTTCAAGCCTTCATTATTATATATCTACTTTTAGCTTAGGATATAAGCATGCGGTTTAACTGTACAGTTGCAGTAATTTCTGTTGTTGATTTATAGTTTACATGTCTTAACCGGACCAAATATTTACATAATCCATATTAGCTTCATTAGCAGGAAGATGAATAAAGATATGATTAGCTGTTCTGTTCTGGGCAGTGGAGTAGAGAGAGTTCAACATATTTTCCACCACAGTACCACAATTACAGAAATACAGAAACTGTTTATTTACAGAACTCTTATTTCTTCTAGAGCACAATATTCCAGCCTTTCTCACCGATGCTGAGCAATTTTCAGAAGTTCACATTAATCTTAACACAGAGAAATCAACATATCTTGAACATTTTTGTCCATGCTCCAAAACAAATTCAAACAAATTAAGATAATGATAATGATAATCAGAAGAATTATCATTATTCAGTGTTATGTGAACAGATTGAGAGGCATTGGCATACTTCCTCACAGAGGTTCACATACTTCTTAATGTATATAATGGGATGCTTTTGTCTAGCATGTTGAAGAGTATGTAATCATTCTGTTGTTTATATTCCTGCAGACTTTGTGTTTAGAATTGCCACCCACAGCTTTACAGTTTACAGAAATTTGTTTCTGAGAGCCATCTGGCTACTTTTCAAATTTATGGTTGATCATTTATCATTTTCAAAGTACAGCACTATGCAAAAGATGTTACTACTTGATGCAAAACACTTCAAACCATCAGTTTAATTAGTACAGTGACAGACAGTGTACAGTGACAGAGTTGTGTCTGACACAGTTCTTGTTAAATTTAAAGATGAGTCAAAGGAAGAATTATCTCTATGACAGAATACCGAAGTGCACCTACATATTTCAAGGGCTTTTATTGCATGGTGATGTTGCAGAGTATAAAAAAATCTGGAACTGAAACTGATGCCTGTCCTCTTCGCACAATAATTCAGTGAGCCCAGATGGTAAGTATGAATTCACCTCCAGATATAGTCTCTTTAAAAGAGAATATTTGATTTATTTAATCTCTGTCATCTCTGTTTAAGGCTATAAATGTCTTTAAATCTGTGTCTGATATGTTGTTTGATTAAGAACACAAGGGCCAATGTGAAAAAAAAACCTTTAAGGTAAAATGGATTTCTTGGAAATAAATTGATTCAAGGGGACATAGTATGCTTCTTTGCTGCAAGTTACTGGTTCCTTGATGTCTAATTGAAATGTTAGTAATGTGGTTTGATTGACAATAAAAAAAACAAAGCAACAAAATAACAAAGGATTCAATGCATGTTTACATAATGCGGCAGTGTATTTAGCATTGGATTAGTTGGCTAAACAGTTATTTTTGGGGTGGGGAAGCAATCCAGATACACAGATATATGGACTAAAACACTTCAAAAGGGAGTTTTGCATAACATGCCCCCTTTAAGCACTCATTATTGTGGTTAGACTTTGAAAATAAATGAGATTCATTTTGTCATTTTGTTCTTATTAACAGGTCTAATGGGCACCCCCCCCAAAAAAAAACAACAAAAAAAACAAAAACATTAATTTACTGATGACATTCATTGACTCAGGTTGTTCTTCTGCTTTTCTGTCACACTAATCTATCGTGATTGACAGAAATCATTAGTGTAATAAGGGGAGCACATATTTGCACACATATATGATATGTTGGAAACAATGGTAGCAGAATAACTTGTCGATGAAAAAATATTTTTTTATTTTATCAAGGCTCAATCAATATGGCCATGCTTTGTTTAAGGTTCAGCTATTTTTAATTAAAAAAATATTAAATATTTCATTACTATATATCATTATTGTATTCAGTTTTGCAGGTGTTATTGTAAGTGAAACAGTTTGTGCTAAATAATAAATATTTATATAGGTATATTATACCTATAGCCTATACCTAAGAAAGATTTCTCTCTTCTTATTATTTTAATATGAAACCCACTGCAAATCTCGCATATGCAACACACTATCTTTAAATTAATGTTGAATACAATCTAAAAGAAACATTGTTTTGTAAAACACATAAGAAAAAAAACACTAAAATGAGGTAGGGATTAATAATTATTATTTGATAAAGTACTGTAAGTTTAATAAAGAAAGGTAAACATCAGTACACAAATAAATAGTACAGAGATTCACTGGATGGATGGATAGATGGACAGCTGGATAACATAGCAATGGTGGAATCTATGCACATTTGTTCATCAGTAATTGTACTTTTTGATAGTCATTATTGTCTTTGCATCATGATTGAAACAATAAAATACAAAGAGCAGCAGCCCTGGAAACCCAGCATATTGAAAACGATACATTTATGAGATAAAAATATGAAAGATCAGATATTTGTATACTGCAGTTGCTCATGTCGTTTTCAAGAGGTAAGGCATGATTAAAAAGACAAAAAGATCAAATTTATAACAATAATGTTTGTAGTTGATCAGTTTAAAAAAGAAAATACCAAGCAATTTTGAAAAAAGAATGAATAGATTAACTAATGTGAAGGAAAATATACATTCTATAAAGCAGGATGTCATAACTGCTGATTCCAAAGAAATCCAGGGCTAAGCAACCCTTAACAACTCTTTCACTTTTGATTGGCTGCTTGGGGGCATGAGTGTTTTTCTGAACATCACGTGGGCCCTTTTTTGTGTGAAATATTGTAATTGAAAACTGGCTCTTTTTTTTTCCTTTCTGCAGTGTGCATTTCAACCCAAATTTTAATTTATAAGCATAAATCAGCTTTCTGGCTGCAAATAATGCAAGCAGGGCAAGATAGCAGAGCTCATACACTTGATTAACTTTTTTGAACAGTGGTAATAATTTTTATTTATGGTGGCATGATTCCAACTACTGAGTGTTAAACAAACAAGCAAAAAAACATTCACAGAACATTTCTGAAAACATAAAGCTGGCCTGGAAATCTCTTACAGGGTACTGTGCTAGCATCAAATAAGCTACTGAATTGAAGGCCATCACATCTTACAACATTTGAAGATAACTGTACAGAGCTATAATTAACTACAGTGTACCCTCGTTTATCGCGGGGGTGATGTTCTGGAAATAACCCGCGATAGACAAAATCTGCAAAGTAAACAGCTTTATTTTTTACAATTATTTTACAGGTTTTGAGGCTGTAAAACCCGTAATCACACACTTTTATACACTTTTCTCACATTACCCTCTTATTTAAACACTTTCAAAGTTCAAAACTTCTTCCTCTGCCTTTTGGGTGCGACTGCAGGTGTCTTTTCCCCTGCAGTTCGCTAATCTGGATTCAGAGCAGAATGCACTGTAAAAAAAATCCGTGAAGCAGCAAAGCCACCGAAAAGTGAACTGCTATGTTATAAAATAAAATCCTATGGTTACACTGTAAATCATTTTTTCTGTAAAATAACAGTAAAGAGCTGGCAGCTGGGATACCAGCAATATACTGTGATTTTACAGTGTTCATACTGTAAATTTACTGTGCAGTAGTATTGTTTCATTTATATTGCTTATTCCTCCACAGAGGGTTGTGGGGGGATTGGCGCCTATCCCAGCTGACAATGGATAAAGGGGGTGGGGGAGGGGGGTCTGGACACCAGTCAGTCGCAGGGCTGACACATATAGACATATAACCACTCACACTCACACTATATAATCCCCAATTGTGCATGTCTTTGGACTGTGGGAGGAAGCCAGAGTACCCAGAGAGAACCCACGCAGTCCCCAGCCTCCATCCCAACCGGGATTTTGAACCTAGGGCCTTCTTGCTGTGAGGCAACAGTGCACCAAACCAATGCATAAATGCAGCATATTTCTGTGATTATTTGGAAATTACAATAATATTATGTTTAGGTTGCTACTTTAACTTCTCACAGTTTACTATAGTCAGACACAGTAGATAATACAATCATTCAATGTAGCAGTTTTTTAAAATATCAGTCCTAAATGCAATCACTATTAGAATGTCATTATTCTCAGGGCCATAGACAATTACAATATTATAAAGAGAAAACATTGTGCAAAATTAGCAATAACATGCTACTTTCAAAAAAAGGAAAAGAAAATAGCCCTTTTGGATGATGCTGAGAAGCAATTTTGAGTAGCAAACAGGAACAGCCTAGTAGTGTCTGCTTTAGACTAGAGACAAAATTAAATTCTTAAATATAGATCTATTGCCAGCAAAAATATATATTGGTAGGATCATTTTGAAGCACATCATTAGCAGAAAACTACACTATTAAGACTGATTTCAAAGGAGGAACATTCAGCAAACAAGCATTATTGACACATTTTGAAAATAAAAATGCCCACAGGCTTAGATTTTTCCTCTTAAAATAGTCCTGTGAGTTAGATTAAAATTTTCTCAAAATTCAACTAAAAGATTTACATTATGTAAACTGCAATATATTATTGTTCCATTCAAAGTCAAGGAGTTTCTTCAGTAGCATGGTTGACTGCAGGAGACTTCTTTTGGACAAACACACATTTCTTTTTGGAGACAACCTTGCCCCTTTTGAACTTTGCCCCTCTCTTTAGATTTATACCAATGGAGCGCCTGAAATCAAAATAGTCTAATTATGTTTTTTTTGTGTGCATTCAATTAAATTCAATCTTTTTATTTTTTTGTCTTCATTGCACAAATGGAGTGGACCAGAATGACAATAAAGTGACTGAATTATAAAAAAACTTAATCCATTAAGATATTCAGTGTGTGTGTGTGTGTGCGTGTGTGTGTGTGTGTGTGTGTGTGTGTGTGTGTGTGTGTTGTGGTTTCATATGTACTAATAGCATTTTATGCTATAAAAATGCTAAAGAGTACAGGCAACCTAGATCAGTAGTAGATTGCAAACACAGCAGTAAATCACATTGCCCATGCCCTGAGAGTTTACATGGCGTTCAAGGGTGATCCTCCAACCTCCAACTGTGACTTGTTGCTTCTGAAACTCATAGCAAAGTCATAGCAACGTAAGAATGCATCTCACTTCATGTAAACACTTGTAAACTCAAGATTAATGACTCATATGGTATATAATGTGTCTATCAAAGAATCAAGATGAAATGTATACCATTAAGTGTATCAGTATCATTATAAATTTTGAATCAGCTAGAACAACCAGGGAACTGTAGGCTTAGTGGAGGTTTTTTTTTGCTTGTAAGTTTAAGGTTAGGTAGCTTGTGATTTATTTAAATCCCTTAAGTCACTAAGTATTGTAAAGAGTATTTCTACAGCTGGTTAAGTCTTGAATTAAAAAGTTATTTCATTTATATGTTTTTTTCAGTGTAAATAACTCTTTTAGAGTTTAAAAAAAATTTCTGCAAAGTATGTTGTGCAGATGTGGGGTGAGGTTTCTTGCTATGCTTCATGATCCTTTTAGCCTTAGTAACACCATTACTGCCCAGGTAATAGGTGAAAACATGCTGCTATTGCAATGTTTTGCAGTATCTTTTTTCTTTTCCACATTTAATTGGTAAATCTCACACTGATGGCTGGTTTTCTTCCTCTGCAATTTTTGTTCTGCTTCTTTTATTATAACATACCTGACTATTTTTTTCCCCCTCTGTTAAGCTTGGACTGAACACACCTGTGTTTTTTTAGTAACAGACAGTCCCATGCAACTCAGTACTATAAAACTCAGTACTAAAAAACAAAGTTAGGCATTCCTTTGTGCCACATAAATATGTCACAGGGTTTATATGTGTGCCTTTTTCACTTACTTCACAGACCTCTGCCTTTTCATCTTTGCTGTGAAGAATGCTCTCATAATAACAGCTTTTGACAGCAAAGTCATTGGTCTGCATTTTAAAGCTCAAGACTCTCCTGACAGAGTCACTTATGCAAGACAATTACTTGTGCCACTCCATCATTTTTTTCATGCTTGAATCCCATCCAATTCAACTGTTACGCAAGCTGTAAACTTCTATAATAATGATGTTGTATAATAATAACTGTCATGGAGTAAAGCTATTACACTCTCAGTGGCTTTAGCTCATCTCTCTATAAAGCCGTTGAGCTACATGCATTACCTTAAAATGTCTTATAATGTGAATTATAATCTATAATAATTATTACATATTATCCCAGTTTAATCAGAATATTTATATCACCTGCTTAGTGGCATTTACAGATCATCACACCAAGTAAATACAGTGAAGGTGTGTGTCAGTTTTCAACCACTTGGGAGAATTTCAAAATTAGTCTTTAAAGTAGGCTCAGTCGCCCAGTGGTGCCACTTTGCCTTGTTCAACATCAAATAAAATCAGGCCATTCCTAACCCAGCATGCCACCCAGCTGCTGGTACAACCCATGGTGATCTCTCAAACTAATTGCTGCAATGCTCTAAGAATGGGTCAATCTTCCAATGTGTTTGGTGGAACTACTTCAGATGATCCAAATGGCATCGTTCCACCTGGTCTTCAACCAAAGTGGCCCACATCACCCTACTTGAGCTTTAAAGGGTACTTGAAGCTACCTGGCTTCATTTAAATTCATTAGTACTGGCTGCCTTGCTAACTTAAACAATTTTGTTCTAGCCAAAGTTACTCCTCGTTTCTCTTCAAGCATCATCTGGCAAAGCCATCTGTATAATAACATCAAATCAGACTATTTTCATACCTTGTTCCCCAATGGTCGAATGATCTTTCCCTTTCTTCAAAAAGCTCTTAAAGACACAACTCTTCTGTGACCCCTGCTCCCTTAGCAGCGTTTTCCTTCTCTCTATTTTATTGACATAGGTCTCAAATGCATGGTGGCATGATTGTGTGTATGTCTCTCTCTTTCTGTAAGTTGTTTTAGACAAAAATATCTGCTAAATGACTAAATAGTGAATTAACTGTCATTTTTATGGATTAAAATGGTGAATTTAAAAGTTGTTTATAAATGTCTTTTTTGACTGCAATCCTTTTATATATTTGTTTCTTTAAAAGGAAAAAGAAAAAGGAAAAACTGTAACTCAGTCAAACAATGTGACTGAAATCACTTCAGAGATGGCAGAGGCCTGCAAAATTCTAATAAATAAGAAGAATCCAACAAAACAATGTAGATGCGGTTGTGTCTGATTTTTTAAATCAAAAACACACAGCATGAATTGTGCAATCAGGCACCATGACCATTTGCTCTAGTATGCTGTCATGCTGTCACATTTCTTGTCCAAACAACAGTTCATAGTTGTAAACCAGCTATCAGCAATTAGCATAAGCTGCTTTTACTCCAAGCAGTCAAAAGGAATTCAGTTATCTGAACTATCTGGGAATCCCTTCTGAGAACTTCTTCCTCATACAACCTTTTTGGAGATAAATAACAGTTTTATATTTTGCTTGGTGCCTAAAATGTATATGGAATTGGAATATGGAATTGCCCAGTTCTGTATGTGTGTAAGAATTGCATATGCTATTGTATATTCCTACTGCTAATGTGAACTTCCCAAATCTTTTCACATCACAAATCTTTTCTGATCCAATATTAAGACCCCACTGTGAAGTCGGAGTTAAATCTTTTTTTTTTTTTTTAAACTTCAATATGGACACCTTCACAGTATTTTTGTTATGTCTCAAAACAACAGATGGTTATTGCCTACAGTGATGAGTTGTCACATTGTTTGATTATAAAAATAATAGAATAAAGTATCAGAACTCAAATTGTTACTTATCATTTCATATTAAATAGGAAAATATGCTTGGTTGTATAGTCAAGTAAAAAAAAGAAAATTCAATGTAATTAAATGCAGAATTGTTATTTCTCAATCACACATTTACATTTTATGGAACAGAAATAAATGCATGCTGCCTTCAGGGACAGCAGGGAAATATAGTCTTTTTACTGCTCATTAGAGTTGTGCTCATGCTCTAATGACAAAGCAGACAAGATGGAGAGACAAAGCCCCCACTTGATTTTTTTTAAAGGTCAGCACAGTATTTAATTGTGGTTGCAGTTCACACAAATGATCTGTTTCCTGCAGAGTTGTTAAACTCTTCATGGCTTTGCATCTGTGAAATGCATTTGCCCCTCCCTTTGATCCCCTGTTTCTTTCTGTCACCCACCTTCTTTAATCTTTTGCCCGTGTCTCCTTCACCGGAGCCAATGTGCTTTCTGGAGGTCTACCTATCTTGAATAATGCCCATCAACTGCAGAGGTCAAATGAAATGGGTTTGCAAGATAATGGCTAGCGTGATGGTCCCTGGGTGCCACCAGATTGTGCCGTGTCTGAGCTTGTCATAAATGGACAGCAAAGGAGGTCACTGGATGCCCACCATGTCCTTTAAACATTATAAATATCAGGCAACTTAATGTCAGAATCATCCTGTTTTCAAACCACACCCATTTTCAAACTACCTCCCAACAATATCGTTATCATTTTTGTTTTCAGCCAAGCAGAAAAAGCCCTTGGTTCATCCCTAGGTCACACTTCTGTGTATGGCATTTACAAACTCAATATATGACAGAGTGACATATTGGACAGCTTGTGTCATCATCCAACATCACTTGCTGCTCAGTGATAATATTCATTGCATCTGTCCACTTGTCATTGAATGTCTTTGATGCCTCTCTCCTGTATTACAATGTCAAGCTTCTCCTCTGTGTTGTCATGAGATTTACTGGTCCATTGACTATTTAACTCTCCCCACTTCTTACACTGTTTATAACCCAGAGAAACAATAAGGTGCATCACTTCACTTTCTTTCTTCACTCCTTCTGTAAACTCTGACATCAGCTCAAATTGAAACTGAAATCAACTTTTGTAATTTTTATGTTAAAATATTTATTTTGCAGCATTGTAGATTGCAAAGCTTCAATGATTTATACAGCCAGGTCTGTCTGGTGACATGATTTGTGCATATTCTTTTCAAGTCAACGCTCATTTCATGGAATGCATTTTAAAATCTGTTATAGGTAATTTGCTCCCATATCAAGGTCTGCTTTCAAGAACATTTCCATCCTCCTTGTGCCAGAATGTCACACAAGTGGAGACTCCCACAGTGTAGATGTTAACACTGATTGTTCCACTCTCCCATGAAGGTAATCTTGGACCTGATCAAATAGCTGACCTTGTATACAGGTTCAGGGTTTTGCCAAGGATGTGTCTCTGTCTCATACACTGTCTTTAGATCACATTAATAAAATTTGAGGCTCAGATAGATGAGTAACTTGAAGGAACATGAAGCAGGCTTTGCCATCATCTCTGACTTAAATAAACAAACAAAAAAACAATTACCTTTACTCAAAACACATTCCTGTGAAAATACATCTTCATAAATAAAGCACAAGCAAATATTGGCAGACTGTAAATGACATAAATGATAAATTAATGAGCATGTAAGCATGTGTAAAGTATCATACTAGGAGACTAATCTGAGTAACCAAATATTTTTCTGTTTCTATAGGACATGTGTCTGAAAAAATTACTTTATTGTATTGACTACGATTATTGTTTTCTCAGAGGCATGAAAGGAGCTGCCGGGACTCAGAATTTTGAAAAATTTCAAAAGAATGATAAATTCCACTTGGTCATTTCAAGTCACTGAAACACTGATTATTTACATTATGACTACTAAATACTGCTAAAACATATATATATATATATATATATATATATATATATATATATATATATATACTGCATATTGATGACGACCATAAAAATTCAGACCAACCTCTTGAGTGTGTAATAATCCTTATGAAATGAGTTTCTGAGAAATGTCCTGTTTTTGTAAATATCGTGGTATTATAATTTCAGCCTTGTTTTACATGCACAGACACATGCACACAAACACACACACACACACACACATGCACGCCCAAACAGACACACATGTACTTCTATCTTTGAAAGGACTTCCATAGTGTGCATTCCCCAGCTCCTTACCCTACTGCGTTTAGCCAAAGTGAGTGTGTGTGTATGTGTGTGGGTGTGTGTATGTGTGTGTGTGTGTGTGTGTGTGTGTGTGTGTGTGTGTGTGTGTGTGTGTGTGTAAACTAACTTTTTGGATGTACACTGGAAATGAAACGTGAGAGACCCAGCCAGAGTTCATCTACTTTGATCCCATAAGCCTGACAGATGTGATTCATCCATGCCTGTTTACTGCCATGCATTAACTTCCCCTCCCATCCCTAACACAGTTTAGACCAATTAACACAGTAGCTCTTTTACTAACAGTGTGAGGGAGATGTTAATGCGTCAGAGCTGCAGTTGTCTGCAGCCAAGTACCAAACAGGATCCAAAATGGAGGCACCTCTGTGAATACCAATGTTCCTTACTTCCCCTCAATCAAGGCCACTGACATTTTGTATGCTCTTGCTCCATCATTGATTCTTTTTCCTTTTCATCATGCTGCATTTTTTGTTTATTGTGCTACATAAATGCATCAGCTCATACAAGAGGCTAAGAGGGGGAATGGTTGGAATGGCATAATGGGTGCACAGTTAGAAGAATATCAAAGTGATGATGGATTAATTGCTGCAAGTTTAAATTTTTTCTCATGTTACCACTTATATTCTCCCTCTATTAAATAAGCGATAGTACTCCTCCTATTAAAAAAAAATGTCACGATCCCTCTGGAGGTTCATAGTGCTTGGCTTTAGAACAACAGGAACTTGCGAAAACTCCCCACACCTGAAAACTAGGTGTCTGATATTTTAATAGATAGTGAAATTGGGATCATAGTGATCTTTTCTGGAGTTTATTATTAGACCAGTGCTATATAAATTGAATAAAAGATTGCTCTTAATATGGGATCCTCATCTCAGCACATACACACACATGCACCCACAAACACAAATCCAGACACCTTTTCATTGAAATTATATCTCCATATACAATTCTTCCAGGGCACAAGGCAGATATTGAAGGTCATGATTTTAGCCATCAGGACACTCTACTCACTGGAAATGAGAGGAACTGCACTGCCTGTAATCCTCTTTAATTTGTTTTCAGATAGGGGTTTGGAATACCAGCCGGCTCCCAAAGCAGAGATCACATAAGAACGTGGGTCAGGACAGCTGTCCCCTTTTCTGATGATTTTTAAAACAGGACTATTCTCCCCACTCTGCAATAAATAATAATATTTTGGGCTTTGGATTAAAAAAAAAAAGACCCACTGCCATTGTATATGTCATATGGTATGAGAATGTATTGGCTGCATACAACCAATGCACAAATAACGTGAAAACACAATACCTAAAATATGAGAAACAGAGAAATGTAGAAAAATATGTGGTGTCGGTATTTTTTTAGGAGAAATAATGGTCAGATGACAGCATAAGGCCACTGACATAATGAAGTATGTCTTGAGAGAGTCAGCATGTTTAAAAGCTACTGAAACAAAGCATGCAGTTTGTGTAGGCTGGCAATGCAGGCAGGGGCCTGGCAGTCCTTTAATCCACACAGCAGTGCTGATAAATCAGCACGCAAGTTTCATTTTTCATCCCCACAGTTTACTTGACTCCAGACTGATGAACAAACCATCACTTGTCTCTGAGGCTTTATGATGCACTATCCAAGTATAGCTCACATGCTGAACTAAGCCTGCTTGGTGCTAAGGTGGATGGACTTTAAATTGTAACTGAAACCCCTAGGTTTTGGGGGTAGCATGGAAATTTAAAACAATGCCTTGATTATGGGTGGGACTCCCAGAGCAGTTCAGGGATGCCTACCCCCCGACCACCACCACTACATGTGCAAAAGACACACACATATACACACACTGCTAGCTAATAAGCTGACCAAGAGCAACTTTGACCCAGGGAATACACCGGTTGCGCTTGCGTTATAGAACTGCTGAGTTTCCCTGCCTTCAGAGCAGTTAGGTTAGCTTTTGTAGGGGGAATGGAACAGTTGTGACGACAGCTGCCTCTAAAGCATTGCTCTCGTCTCCTCCAATAGCAAAATTCAATTATAATATCTGGGTTTAAACCCATAGAGCGCAGTCACAGTAGCATTTTTACAACAAAATGTATCAAATTTAATTACTTCGATTAAAAGATCAAGCGGTGGACCAGAATCAATCAACAACTTCATACTCAAATACATTTTTTTTCAGCAGAAAAAAGTGGTGTTGAATTAGTTACTCTTCAATTCCAGTTAGTTTGCAGATGTATAGGTACTATTTGTCTGGCAAACTCAACCACATTTTTCAGAGGTCAATTCACCATAAATACTTTTTTCTCAAAAGATGAGGTCTAGATATTTTGAGTCACCACTATAACAAAGAACAGCCTTCTTGTAAGTACAGCAGTACTACGGTGATTAATTGACTCTGCAGTCTTTGTTCCCTGCATGCTGGATGCCTCCCTCAGATCTACCCATTTGACATTCAGACTGTCCATTTCTCTCTGCTACTCTTGTCTCCTCCCTCAATTTCCTGCTATTGCTCCTGACCTTAGGGTGAGGTGTTAGTCTTCAGATTTCATGTATAAAGAAAGATTGATACAGCAGTCTCTGAGTTATGGGGCAACTTGCTTCCTTGGAAACATTCTGGCTTATTTAAGTCTTTATTTATATGACATATATTTCTTGTTTACCTGATTAAACCCAGACTGGAATCTGATTCCTCAAAAGGCCCCATGATATTTATGTTAGTTAAAATGTTCCGGATCTAAAATCTACATCAAAACTCTAATTCACCCTCTTAATAACAACCGAAAAAACAAACAAAAAACAACAATAATATAAGAATCATGACTGATTTTTATGCCTCATCCTTTTTTTTTCTTTCTATATGTATTCCAATAAAACATCTAAACTAACTATATTTTTAAAATTGCCATGTTAACTCTCTTTAATGTTTTAGAAAGTGTGGACAGATGTGTTAACCATCTGAATTGCATCTGACTGATGGGATCAAAATACCACTTGTTAAATTTGCAAATTTACATGGCATTTACAAACCATTTGCCAGTTGTAAAGCTATGGACAATCTATAGAGATGCAGGACTTCACTTTGCAGAGAAAAATGAGGCCAGAGGGAGTAAAAAATAACACATTAATAATGACAAAAACATTAAAAAAACAATCAGAACCTGCTCAGGATTCAGAGGGTTAACCAGTAAAACTCATGTCACCAGGCTCCTCTTGAGTTGAATTTTAAAAGTTGTTTATTTGAGATGTGTAAGGTTACACAACAAATATATATTTTGCTCTCCATGGCTGTTTGGGCAAACCAAGATGCTTTTTTGAATTAATTTCTTAGGTGAATTATTATTGGTAAGAGCAGCCTATGCAGAATGGACAAACTGCTACCCTAACACAAAAAAAGCTACCCAAGACCAAAAAAGTGCTGAAGTCCAGGCAAAAACCTATTAAATATGTTACATATCTATGTAAGTGAAGAAAGCAAATGGAAATGCATTTATTTAGCAAGTGTAATTCAGCATTATGAAATATATAATTACAATTTGCATAATAATAATACAAAATAATTAATATTGGACTATATTCCATTCATTAGAAATATCAGAGGCTATATGGTAGTAATGGATCTGTTTGACAGAGGAGGAGGATAGCCAATTGAAAACTGCATCACTTGAGCGTCAGTCACAACATCATTTGCTTCTTGTGCACTGATCCAAAAGGAGGGTAGAACAAAATAGCACAAGCTAATTTTACAAACCAAACTCTATTACTTCTGTATCTTGTTAGAGAAGAATCAATGATGGAGCAAGAGCATACAAAAATGAAAATGTGTTTTTGTGCACGTATATTTTTCCTCAGCTACTACAACCCAGCACAATATGCTACTTGCAGATAGTAGCTCTTAAAATCCAAGAGCTTAATTGTTTTACATTTTCTTTAGGTTAGAAACACTGCAGACATTATAAAGAATTCACCGTATTTTAGCCAAACAGCTTGAATAGGTTCATTATATTCTGTTATATATGGAAATCTTTTCTCACTAAGTGAGTAGGCGGTCAATTGCACCACAAACTCCCTAAACTCTGAAACAACCATCACATTTACCTATAGTATCTACATCCACATTCCCAATGGAATGCTTAAAGCATTGTTTAAATGAGGACAACAGAGTTCTCATGATTGCCATCCACTGCAGTGGTATAGGTTTGGGGGGTGGTTGATTATCTTAGATGGGTGTTGATGCTCTTGAAGCAGAACTGTGTCATTAAACTGTAAATCATTGTGATTGAAGAATACATTGGCTCACAGTCTTATTTTTCTACCAAAGAAGACCCCCTCAGTGGGCACAGACTGTATTCTTGGTTGGAATAAATCAATGGCAAGTTCTCTACATTTCCTCTTCACATGATGCTTCTTGAGCTCAGGTTGGATGTATAATTACATATCTGAGAAGGTTGTGTTTGAACATTATTCCCTGCAGTCTTCAATCATTTGCTGTGACTGTCAACACAGTTGTTAAAGGTGATGCAAGATTGAAAACAAAATGTAAAAATGGGCAAATAAATGAGAAAGGCAAATGGACTTATTGTGCTAGCTATTTTACATCTGTATGCTTATTTTAGAAGTGTGGTGACAAGAATGCAGTACAGCCTCTGACACGTATATGTATTCAGTGACCAATAAGGCAACACAAGCTGTCAAACATGAATCTTGGCATCCTCCAAGTTCCCCTCTTGAAACCTTACTGCCACATGACCGCAACACTGAGCACATATTGGAAACCCAAACCAGCTCTAACCAAAAGCAATAATCCTGTTGAGAAATTCCAAAATTTCAGTGACATCCAAAAGTGAAAAGCCCATTTTTTTTTACATTTTTAACTCAATGACTTTTGTTGTGTTCAGTGAAATAAAAAGATCCAATATTTCATATTAAGTATTTAATGTCTATCAACCACTTAGGTCTTCTCCATGATACTTTTAAACTGAGAAAGTCTATGAGGTATATAATAAGTTGCATTTACATCTCATGACTTTGTTTGCCTGCACAGCAGTAGTTTCAGTTGGAAATGACAGGATATTGGCTCGATGCAAATATTACAAATGGATATTGTAATAAAAAAATAATGGTATTTTGCATATGTAAGCTGCCCTTGGATGCATAAAACATCCTCACATTCTACTAATGTGTTGACTTACCTAAAATGTTCCAATCTGCTTATCAAGTTTCAGTACTGCATTTACGAACGAAAGTGGCTGGTTTACAAATTGTATTAATAATAAAAGGAATATATTGCGTATCTTGCACATAATACATTTGATGTGCTTGATTCATACTTTCTAAACACTGCTACATTTATTTTTGTTGCCACAGTTGATAAAGAGAAATATCGGTGCTGTGTTTTACATTGGTAGTATCAGTGCTGTAGACATCAGAAGTGTGATGTGTTTATGCCACATAAAGGCATACTCTCACATCAAAAAACCCTGACATCTATTTTCTCATGCATTCAGTTCAGCACTTACATTCAAGCAAAGGTAAGTCATAGCCATAAATCATTGAGCACAATAAGAGACACATCTTTAGCCAGTCCATCATTGGCTTTGTTTCGTTTCCCCATCGCATCTTGGCAAATGACTGTTATTAATAGCAGAAAGTGTAGTTTGCAGCCCCCATTAGATGTTGTTCCAGCAGTGCCTCTGATGGATTAAGACAAGCTGAAAGGCCTCATCTGCCTCTACAAACCAGCTCATATGAGCCAATTAAATGTCCTGGCTCTCTGACCACTTCACACTTGCCCCTGTCTTCCAAAGATATCCCAGTATTCCACCCTGCATGCAAATGAGATATCATTATAGGTTACCTTGTTTCTGTAGAAATGGCAACTGTGGAGAAAACTTTACATTCAATGGTATATCACTTAACCACATAATTTTAAAAACAGTATTCAAAATGATTTAGCTTCAGGAATTTCAGAGCTATGATCTTTGTACAGTGGAACCTCTACTTATGAACGTCTCTACATGCGAAATTTTCAGGTTACGACATGTCTCAACGGGAAAATATTTCCTCTTGTTACGAAAGAAATTTCAGGATACGAAAGGCAAAAATACGCTACCGCTGCTACTCACAGCTCGCGGAGTTTAGCGAACGTTAACATACTTCCTGTCATCCCACTGGCTAGGAGGGACATCAATATGTACAGGTATGTGGGTATCCCAGCCTCGTCTTCGTTTAACTTTTATTCACTATGGACCCCAGGAAAGTGATGAAGAAAAGTGAAAAAGAAGAAAAGAAGAAGAGAGCTTTTTTGTCCATACAAACGAAGCAAGAAATAATAGAAAAGCATGAACAAGGGAGGCGTTTGGTTGATCTCGCCAAAGAATATGGCCATAATACATCGAACATCAGCACGGTATTAATTAGATGGCGGTGTTACCACAAGTGTTAACGTTCGTTGCTAGTAATGACGGCTATTGTAAGATGTAAGCCTGTAATAAAGTTCATTTTGTTCCTGGAGAAGCCTTGCACTTAATTCCAACATTTATTATGCGGTAATCTAACCGTAACATATATTTGTTACATGTTTTGATGCATTTTTATGATTTATAAAAAAAATATGTCTGAATTTTTGGGGGCTTGGAATGGACTAGGGCATTTACAAGGAAAATGTGTCTCTACTTATGTAATTTCCAGGTTACAAAACAACTTCCGGAACCAATTAATTTCGTAAGTAGAAGTCCCACTGTATTTTAAAAGCTATGTGATACATAATAATTATAGAATAGCTGTATGTAAAAAGTTTTACTGTATTACATACTCTAAAAAAAGATAAGCTACCATATTTTAATTATTTCCCTTCAACCTTTTCTTTCAAAATCTGTGGCAGTTATTGCTTATTTTTTAGATGCCAACCCAAGTTGTGAAATACATGATGATATTGGGTTGTGGGAGATTTAAAACTATCCTAATAGCCATTCCAATTTGTGGAATCTTATGGGCATAGAAGACTGTGAGCACATATAAATCTGGAGCTTTCTTTGAAAATATGGCTTACTGTAAAACACCAACTGGATAAATTCTGTGCAGCTTCAGCTTACAACATATTTCTGTAGAATTTAAAGTCTGTTAAAGCAAAGATGCACACAGTGCTGGACATAAGCTGTGTCAGGCCTAACAGATAGGTTTAAATAAGTTAGAAGACAGTGTTAATATTAAATGTGCTTCCTCATATCACATTACAATCACAATTTAAATAACAAAAGACAGGCATATTAAGTTTTATGTTGCACCAATGGCAAACTCATACTTTCATGGGAGGTAAATATTGAAAGTCATTCAGGAACATTGTGTACATTTTAATTAAAAAAACATTTTGCAATAAAAAAAAAAAAAATTACCCATTTTCGTTCTACTAATTGTTTATAATGTGAGAGTAGTAGGATGTATACAAGTTATGATTTGGGTGTCAGGAGGGTGTCAGCTACATCGTGAGATAGAAGGGGGTGCACAGTCTAAAAGGGTTGAGAACTACTGCCCTAGCACATGCACTGAGATATTATTTCAAGTTCATAGTCCTTCAGTGAAATGAAAACTATTTCATACCTTCTGCACAAATCAGAATGTACTTAAAATGGTTACTCTTTGTTTTGTCTGTTTTTTTTTCTATTTGAACCAATGGAGTAGTGCGGCCCAGTTCATCTTATTCCACTCAGCTTTGCTGTCCTCTGTGCACAACAGGGACAACATAAGTGTGACAGGTTAAACATGACTTGCTTTCATGAAAAAGTTATGATTCAGAAATGTTACACTCCTAAAATTAGGCCACTGTGGCAGTCATTTATGTTGGAGTTATTTTTATTTGTTGAAAAAAAGTTAGTGTATTTTAGGCTTGATTAAAAGAGAATTGCAAATAAACTATACATGTACATTGTTCTTTGTAAAATCAGGTGTTGAAATGAGCACATATTGAATTATGTTTGGTATTAACATTTGCACAGTGGATGCCTTGTTACCCTTCATTTAAGAAAAGGCACATAACAAAACATAACAAGACACATTGCTTGGTTTGTAAATCTCCAGCAGAAAATAGATAAATACATGTGTTTAACCTATTAAATAATCTGGATAGCATTCTTTGGATATTCAATTGAGTGCGGATAATGCCCACATGTCTTCATTTGTAGCATGATTGCACATAATTTGTCTTTTTTTTAATTCCTCATTCCTCCTCACATATTTAGAATGTGTGCCATACAGCCAATTTGTGTATTATTATTATTATTATTATTATTATTATTATTATTATTATTATTATTATTATTATTATTATCCATCCATCCATCCATCACTTTTTTCCACTTAGTCCTCCACAGAGGGTCATGGGGGGACTGGAGCCTTTCCCAGCACATTGGGCATACACTCACGATCACACTCACACCTATGGACAATTTTAGACGACCAATTAGCCTAATTCTCAATTGTGAATGTGTTTGGACTGTGGGAGGAAACGGGAGTACCTGGAGAGAACCCACACAGGCACAAGGAGAACATGCAAACCCCACACAGAAAGTCCCCAGCCTCCATCCTAACCGGCCTTCTTGCTGTGAGGTGACGGTGCTAACCACCACACCACCGTACCGCTCCATTATTATTATTGTTGTTGTTGTTGTTGTTGTTATTATTATTATCATCATTATTATAAGCACATTTTTCAGCCTGCTGATGGAATATAGATTCTTAAGGAGCATATATAAGTATACTGACTGAAGGTCTGATGCTACAGAATTTCAAAGAGTTATTTTGGTGGAAACTGTTGGAAAGAGTAAGGGAAACCTTAACAAAATTAAAAATTTTCTTAGCATTCTTTTATAATTTTAAACTCAGTTTAACAACACATTTCAGAATAGAAATATTTTATATTCCAAATTAACATAACAAGTGCTCCAAACCTCAAACTTAGGCATTTCTGTTGTCTGTAGTCCAGATTTTTTTTCTACAGACTACAAGAGATTTTGTGCGAACACCGTTATAGCCTAGCCTAGCCACGGAGGGTCATGGTTAGAGGCGGTCACATCCCTGGGCCTTAGTTGTTCCTGCCCCCGTCCCTCGCCGGACTCAACTTTTCAGAGTGAGCTTTGTCAAACCCGGTACTTCTAAAAAAGCGGCGTTTTGAAGCTGACGAAGAGCGCTTCCCGTTAGCACCAGCATTAGCCTCACGCTAACGCCAGCTGAACGCTACTGAAATCACCGAGCAAATTGCTGTAGACTGTTGTCATTGGATTGGTTTTCTGCTGCCTACTGAGATCTACGTGCTTTAAGTCCTCACCAACTGCGGGCCTCTCTGGAGCCCTCACTGGAGCCCTAGCGTCCATGGCCCCACTCTCTTCTTCATCCGGCTGTGCCAACTGTGCCTACCTTGCTGTAAAGGTCCAGGAGTCAGAGCAAAGAATCTCCACCCTCTACTAGATCCAGGAAACTGAGAGATTCATTGACACCATCGTTTTCAAAGAACCCCATCCCGACTCCGCTGATGCATCTGATCCCGACATCACCGCTCCCAACACCACTATCGTCACCACCTCTCCTCCGGCTGTTCATCCACCCATCTCCCCTGATATCTCCTCTATGAAGCACGCGGCAGGACCCAGGGCTAATCCCAAGCCTTGGGCTAGCTCCACCACATTTCAACAGGAGCAATGGTCCCAGATAGGCGCCCGCACTGGAAAAATAAAGCGTCCACCACAGGCTCTCTCTTCCACCTCCACCTGGAGAACAAGTTCACCCCTCTTGACCATCATGATTCCCCCCCTCTACCCGCACTGTCCCGGACTTTGTCCATCCAGCTATCTGATGGGACCGGCAGCTTTCCGTCGTCCTCGTCCTGTCCACCCCCTCCCGCCCCTGTGTCCGACCACCCCATCCAGGGGCCCCTCCAGATGCACTCCTTGCCATCCACTCCACCTGCACCACAGCTATCCTGTGCCCCTCCTGACTCGCCTCCGCATCCACTCTTCCCTCCTACGACTTTAATCATTGGCGACTCCATCGTGAGAAACATTGGCTTTTTCAACGCTGTCACACGCTGTCTCCCTTGTGCCAGGGTCCTCGACATTTTACTATTTCTCCCCACTCTCTTGAAAACTCTGCCGGCTTCGATCAAGAGAATCATGATCCATGTTGGGACAAACAACCCATCCCTCCGCCAGACCGAGCTCACGAAGGATCATTTTAGAAAACTTCTGAACTTCCTGAAAACCTGTGGACTGTCTGCTTTCATCAGCGGCCCCCTCCCTATTTTTGGCCGTGGGTGTGGCCCCTCTACTGCACTGCTGATGATCTCCATGTCAGCGACCATTTCCCCATCTCTTTCAGCACTGCACTCCAGAGTTAAGTCACCATGCTTTATTTCATTTTGCAACTTGAAAAACATCAACATTGACACACTTAGCTCCCACATTAACGATATTATCATCCCAGACTGTCTACCACCGACGAAATCACATCCCACTACAATAGTAGTTTAAAGAACATCCTCAACTTCCTCGCCCCAGCCAAAACACGCTCTGTTTCTTTCTCCACAACTGCCCCCTGGTTTACCCCTCATCTCCGCTCCATGAAAACCAAAGGCCGTCAAAGGGGAAGACTTTACAAGAAAACTGGACTCCTGATCCACAAGGAAATGTACATGCCCACATCTACCAATACAAGGACGCAATTCACCAAGCCAAGACAAAACACTACTCTGCCCAGATCTCCTCCAACAAAAGAAACACCAGATCTCTTTTCACACTTCTCAACAAAACTATCCAGCCACCTGACCCCCTACCTCGACACCTGTATTCAACTCCCTAATTCTGCCATCATTCAATTGTCACTTTCTACTGGAACTGTTCCCTCATCCCTCAAAATGGCAGCCATCATCCCAATCCTGAAAAAAACAGGCTCAGACGCCAATAATTACAACAATCTCTGTCCCATTTCTAATTTACCCTTCATTTCCAAAATCCTTGAAAAAGTAGTCGCCTCTCAACTACACACCCACCTAGCACATAACTCCCTCTGTGACCCCTTCCACTCTGGTTTCCGCCCCCGCCACAGCACTGAAACTGCTCTCATAAAAATAACCAACGACCTTCTCACTGCAGCTGACTCTGGTTCACTTTCCATCTTTATCCTCTTCAACCTTACTGCAGCATTCAACACCATCTTCCACCCCATCCTACTCCATAGACTCTCGTCCATCGGCCTTGCCAAGACCCCCCTTCAGTGGTTCCATTCGTACCTCTCAGGCTGCACACAGTTCATCCAGCTCAATCATTCAAGTCCAAACTCTCCCCAGTCACTTCAGGCGTGCCACAGGGCTCAGTCCTGGGACCCTTGCTATTCATCATCTAACTTCTTCCCCTTGGTGCCCTTGGAAATTCAACATCGCCTAACTCCTCACTCCCACCTTCCTCCCTCCCCACCTGCTTAGCTGAAATCAAAGCCTGGTTCTCGTCCAACTTCCTTAAATTAAACAGTGATAAAACTGAAGTGCTCCTTGTAGGGATGAAATCATCACTCTCAAAAGTTGCCAGTTTCTCCATTCCCATTGACACCTCCTCGGTCAGCCCCTCCCCTCAAGTTAAGAGTCTGGGCGTCATCCTTGACAGCATTCTCTCATTTAAATCCCACATCAGCCATACCACTCGGGCCCCCTACTTCCACCTCCGACAAATAAATCGTCTCTGTCCCTCCCTCTTCGCCAACACCACCTCCATCCTCGTCCATAGCCTCGTCACCTCACGTTTAGATTACTGTAAGTCGCTCCTCTTCGGTCTCCCTCAAAAATCTCTCCACAAACTCATCCACAATTCAGCTGCCCACATCATCACCAGAATTCCATCTTCCCACCACATCTCCCCCATCCTACAACTCCACTGGCTTCCCATTACTTTCCGGATCCAGTACAAAATCCTTCTACTCACCTTCAGAGCCATCCACAAACTCGCCCCTCCTTACCTGTCTGACCTCCTCCACATCGCCATTTCAACATGCCCCCTCAGATCCTCCTCCTCCCTCAGAGCTTTCAGTCGCTCTGCTCCTCACCTCTGGAACTCCTTACCACCAGACATTCGAAACACCCACTCTCTCCCTGTATTTAAATCAAACTTCAAAACACACCTTTTTCGTCTGGCTTACTCACTGCACCACCCTTAATTGTTTTCTTTGTTTATGTTAATGGTTACATGCTGCTTTGTTGATTTTATGTATGTATGTATGTATGTTTCTATCTGATAGACTACACTTCTCTCTCTCTCTCTCTCTCTCTCTCTCTCTTTCATTCTCTCTCCTGTCTCCTTCTTCTTCTGCTCCTTTACCTGGCCAACTACCAGCAGGATGGTTCCTCCTTGTAAGCCGGGTCCTGCTCAAGGTTTCTTCCTGTTAAAGGGAGTTTTTCCTTGCCACTGTACTTACCTGAAGGCTCAGGCTCTGGGTCTTTATCTCTGTAAAGCACCTACTGACTATTTTTTGTTATAAATGGCGCTATTGCAATTGTTATTGAAATTTTAACTGTGAAGCTGACTTATGATTTTAAATTGTAAATAGTGTTTAACTGTTGCATAGATGTACTGTAAAGTGTCCTTGGGTGTCTTGAAAGGTGCTTTGAAATAAAATGTATTACTATTATTACTAAATATCGTCAGGGTATACATCATAAGAAACACAAATTATTCAATAGACTTGTCAACTTTATTAAGGGCCATTCTACTTACTTTTAGCACTTAGTGTAATGTGTCTTTAAGAGTATACCATTATCTCATTACATTGTGTATGTGCTGTTGTGTTGGTGGAAGGCAGCCCCCGCACTGTTGTTGATGGTTAAATCTACCACCATGTGTGGAATGGCAGTGCAGTGTTATTTTTAATATGAGGAAGAAATTAATTGAATTATTTCTTTGTCTTTGGGAAAGTATGTTGAGAATACAGAATGACAGTTTTATTTTATCACCGATCTGAATGATATGATGCTATCACTAAAGATAAAGTCTCTAGACCCTGTCTGAGACAATCAAAATGACTCAGAAGTATTAAAAGAGGTAATCATACAGTGCCAAATTTAAAAAGTGCCTTCCCCTGTTACCAAACTCATTGGTTAAATTTCCTAAAACTTTCTGACCTTTCTTTTGGGATGACTTAATATTCATGTGGGGGAAATTCTGACCTGGAGTCAGTGATGCTACATAATGAATATTAGGAGAGAAGTGTTGTGCTCCAGCACTTATAACTTCAAAGTTACGTTTAAAAGGATTTGTGCTTCACTCTATAATATATTCTCTCTACTGCACAAGTACTGTCTTTTACAAGCATGCATGGTCCAGAATGTGAAAGCAAATATTAAAGAATATTAACCTGAGGGGTGGACCATACAAAAGCAGGTGTCTAAAGGAAAATATCTTTGAATACTATATTGGTAGATCTTATGGAATACACATATGATCATTATACATTGTGGATGTCACTACTGATCACAGTACCATTATGTATGTAAAAGGAAGAATACATTGTTTTATGTTAGTTATGTGATAGTTTCCCTTAATTTTATGCTAATTTGCATTTATTTTCTCTCAGGCCTAATGTGATTTTATAGCTATGATAGTTAACATTAAAGATTTGTACTAGGATGTTACACCTTTATTACTATGTTACCTATTGAAAGCTCCTCTGAAATATGAAACAGATTAGTTAATTCAATTTTCAGTATTTCTATTCTTCATCCTTCCTCTTCTATGTTTTCTTCCTTTGTTTTGTTTTATATCATACATGTAAATTGTGGTTCTCTCATTAATGTGACCCATTTGCTTTCCTTCTTTATTTTCCAGGATATTTAACTGTCACCATTGAACCCCTGCCTCCTGTGGTTGTTGGAGAAGCTATTACTCTTAAGTGTAACTTCAAAACGGACGGAAGGCTTCGAGAAATAGTTTGGTACAGGGTGAGTAAACCTGTTAAAATTCAATGCAGAGCAAGACAAAATGTCTGACCCCCGTTATTTGATGTTGTGAAATGAGTTTGCAGCTGTTCCATGAGACCACTTTACTGATACAATGAACAATTACAACAAAAATTAAATGGAACTACACTGCCACAAGGATTTAAAAAGCAGCTGACTGTTTCCAATTTTATTTAGTAGTCATTTGTATCATGTTGAGCATGCAAATTACAGAGCTTGAAATGTTAATAAGGAGGCCTCTGAACATTCCATAAAACAACAGCAGGCTGACCAATGCATTGCAGCAGTACAGAAATATTATAAAATGGTTGTTCTGACTCTGTGAAACATCTGCTTTTTTTTACTGACCTACACTGAAAGATAGGTTCGGGGGTAAAAATTTGATTTCAGAAATAAGTCAAATTCAATTTAATTTAAAATATTCATATATCTACTGTTACAGTCTGATTGTCTGATCCCCAAAGAAGCAGTAGTGGCAAAGACAAGGAGGAGGTGTAGCCATGTAACCATAAACCAGTGAGGTGAGAGACAAACTGCAGCTAATTGAGTGTAGCTGCAGACTTACTGACATAAAGCTATCTGTATGAGGAATGTTTTAAGGCTACTCTCAAAGGCAGCCTGTTGGAAAAGTTCCACAGCAGGGCCTGGTGGCTAAAGGCTCATCCACCTTTTACTTTTAAAGATTCTGGGTAGCACAATCAAACCAGCACTCTGAGAGCAAAGCGGTCTATTGGGATGGTATTATGCGATCATCTTGGCCTCTATGGCCTTGCATAGGTCAGGAGATACATTTTGAAGTCTATTCTGGATTTTATGGCCAATGAAGAGAAGCCAGTATAGGAGTTATGTGGTTGCTCTTAATTCCTGTCAGAGCTCTAGTTGCAGCATTTTGAATCAGCTTAAAAACAATGAATTACAGTCCAACATAGAAGTCAGTAATGTACAGACTAATTTTTTCAGCATCATTCTTGGCAATTGCGATGCACATGAAAAAGGCACTCCTAGAGGCATGTTTAATATGGAAGTTATTTTTTAAGTTGTAAATAAAAGATACAATTTTTCCTTCTAACTGAAATGCACAAGCTATTTGTTTGCTGCAAATGTGCATGTCAACATTTTCTTTCACATGTGGTACAGTTGGTAACATGGTCCATTGTAGTATCCACATTGAGGGTGTGTGCATGCTGTTTGATTAAAATAGATTTATTTAAATAGATTTAAGAAATGGACAACCACCAACTTCCTCCTGCTGCAGTGGAGGACTTCAGTATAAAGTGTCAGTTTAGTACTTACATGGAATTGTGTCTGTCGAGTAAATTCTAATTTCTCACTTTTATTACTGTGGAATAAAATGTTGCCTCTGAAATCATCTTAGTATATGTTAACCTTTCAGTGTAAATCCATTTTCCGCCTTTTGCATGGTCAAACTGGTATCACATATCACTTCCTTTGATAACCTGTGATCAGGCGTGGGTATTTTGTTACGTTTCGTCATTTATGTTTATTGACAGAAAAGGTTTAATATAATTTTCTATACTAAGAATTCCCATGAATAAATGGAAATGTTGCAACAAAAAAACATGTCTTATGTGTCCATTGGCCACTGCTCAGCACAACCATTTCTAAATTAATGCATTCTACAAACTTGTCTGCCAAGGTGTCTTTAATCACCTCATTTTACTTGGCTAAATACTTCTGACTTCTTACTTTAACCTTATATTTAAATGTTGTTGGCAGTTTTTACTCATTTGGGAAACGTATTAAATCAAAGAATGGCCAATCCAACAAGGGGTCAAACAGACTGAATATTTCAGCAAGTGCTCACTTATGGTGCTTTATCCTGACATATTCTGTTTGAAGACTCATTTTAATGCATAACCTATCCAGACTGCAGTCAGAATTAGCATGTCATAGGATGTACTTATGATAAATGTAATTATTTCAGAGAGAGCTTTCAAGCCTGAGTAAGTCACAGTCTTCACAACATTCCTGTGTATTCAGACCAGAGAGGTAAAAGTAATTATGAATGACTCCATGTTTTTCTTAATTAGCTTTTTGCTCTCCATTATTATCATCCAAATTTAAAATTGATTCACAATTTTTAACTATAATTTTTACATACTGTATAAATCAATCAATAATATATACATTTCATATTTTGGTTCTGAACTCTGAAATCAGGTGACAAAGACAGAGACCATGAATTAATTTAGTTTAACCAGTCCACGGTAAGAGAAACTGTGTTAACACTGCAGCTAATGGATTGAGATCAAATAAATGAAATCCACCAACTGTGCAGGCCATTGCACTACACATCACATGAATGTTTACAGTGTGCAGTAAGTCACATGAGAGTATGGATTAAACTGTATGGATATGCAGCACTATCGAATTGTCTAATTTCCTTTAATAGTTTATTAAATAGTCTTGATAGATCATTTGACTGGCAGGTGCTTTTTATCTGTACTGATGGCTGCATTCAGAGATGGATATACTTTATATATCTATATATCTCTAACTGTTCTTTTTTTATTGTTGTTCTTTTGAATAAAAATACCTCTTAGCACACTTGCATGCAAGGCTTCCAAAGATGGGGTGACTGTTAGCTTGCCTGTTAAGCACAAGGCCATCCTAACTCAATGTTGACCTTTAATGCATTTTTCTGAGATCTTTTACTTGACAATGAAAGCATTGTTTAAAGATGTTGCCTTGGTCTCTGACAAATCTGCCAGCTGAACTGCTCCTTGGTTTCCGTCAGATGTAAAGTATATCCATATCTATATTCATAATCTAATTATATAGTAGTTCTCTGAATCTGTGTAGACAGCAATCAGTCAAAATAATTGCAGAAACCGTGTATCACAGGTGTGGTTTGTGCCTCTGAACATTTTTTTCTCCTTTATTTTTTGTATGAGCTGTCTAAAATCACATATCAAGGCATCACCATATGTGCACTGTCAACAATTCCATGCTGTCAACTTTTAATGGATTTTATTCACCTTTGCCTGACTTTATTTAAATGTAGTGAGACTTATGCACTATCCATGTAGCTAGTTGTCTAAATAGTGATGATGCAATACTTGTGAGGAGCATAAACCAGTCCATTGTTTATAGTGCATGCTGTTGTTTAAGAGGGATAACCACCACAAGTTGTCAGTTTCACTCATTAGCACATACTGTCTGTCACATTTTAATGACATCATCTGCCTTTATAGATTCTAGTCACAGAATAACATAAATGTAAATGTCAAAATGGTTTTACAACAAAGCATTGACATTTAATAGCTTCAGGTAAATGTTTATATATGACTGAACAAATAGCAAATAAATGACTTCTGGAAACAAGAGAGCATATATGAGACACCTCCAGGCTGTGATTATTAATTTGATAATACATATTTTTTTGGGTACAATGCACTGATCTGATCTTTGTAGATGCTAAATCTAGGGAAACAAAAGTAGAAAATACATTTTTCTCAATTCCTTTTCAGTAGTTGCTTTGGGTTCTTCTAAAATACAACAGAAGATGTACCTTATTTTTAATTAACATTTGCCTCAAAAAGGAAATGTTTGCAAATACATCACTTGACACTTTATTTGACTTCACTTGACACTTCTTTTATTTGATCTATATTAATACTTTTGCCTCTGTCCAGCACCAGAGACAAAAGTATAAAATGGTAAAATACAACTTTGAATGCTCTGTGATGTAATCTCTCATCATTAGGAGTTTTAAGTCTTTCAACATCACACACCATCTTCCAGGCAATCTAGCCATGGTTGATCAGACCCAGCTTGTGTCCAGGAGGCATTTACTACCCTCTAACCAATCTCCTCTTTCCCTGCTTCTTTGTTGATATTCTAATGTTCTAAATGGCTCTTCTCCACCCATTCTGGTAGTGCCTTCAAGGCTGGAGAGCCTTTGTGTGTGTGTGTGTGTGTGTGTGGGGGGGGGGTGGGGGTCATCTGCTTCTCTTGATTCCCATGCTACCAGCTTCATATAATGGGTTTGAGAACATAATTGTGCCAAAAGGTGTACCAACCCTGTCCAAGCACAAGTCTGCACCTCTCTTTCCCCTGGGCCTTCTTGACTCTGCTTGCAACACGCCTTCATCGACTCTCCACTTCCTCTTGGTTCTCTCCTCGACCCCTAGGTGGGCTACCTTGGGGTCACAAGTGTCTTGGTGGCTGCCTAGACCACCATGGGGTCACTAGAGTATATGTAAATCATCAATTATCTTGCACAAGTCACCCTGCACTCTTCTAGTGACTTCAGGAGTAGTTGAAGCTTAGTGTTGTGTTAATATAGGGCAATGCTGTTGAGGCTTAGAGATAGCCCTAGCCATCTCCTGAGGAAGTTAGATTGGTTAAGTCCAGTGTAAAGGGCATTGCAGTAGTGGATTCACATGCTGATATAGGCATGAATGGCCTTTTTGACGTCAGCACGGGACAAGAATGGCTTAATTTTAGCCAGGAGACTTAGCTGGGGAAAAAGAAAACTCACTTTTACCACTTATTTAAATCACATTTTATTTAAATCCATTGTCAAAAAAGACATCCAAGGTCCTCACAGAAAGAGTAAAGTGAGGTGTTAAGGGGTCAAAACAGGGTGATTAAGGGGATGATTCCAGGCTGAACAATATTTACTCAGTCTTTCCTTCTTTTAAGTGAAGGAATTTCTGGGAAAGCCATAAATGAAAATGATGAAATTTATGTGATGGACCAACTGGGCTCATTTCACCACAACAAGCGAAAAAGAACAACAAGAAGAAAACAAAACATCCTTGTTATGATTCAATGATAATGGTGATGTTTAAATGTTCATGATACACCTCCGTTAATTGATGTGAGATTCATGAGCAGAGCTTCAGGGGGAGACGGGAGGCAGCCAGGCCTCTCCACCACTGAGTGGGCCAAAAGCATTTCTCGATCCTCTTTAATGCCACATATGGGTTTATTCCTATTGGCCTAATATGATAATGTTTATTTAGTCAAAACATTGAATAAAGTGTTGTAGTGTATGATTGGCTTTATGTTCACTCTCACATTTACCTTCACAATGTGCAAATTTGTGAGTGAGGAAGAATACCAATATTATCTCCAAATCTGTTCTTGATAAAATCATCATCACCCTCACAACGTCATTATCATTCACTTGTCAAGGTCGGCAGCTATAAATGTAAATGTGGAGCGACAAAATGCAAAGAAAAAAATATTAAACCAAATGACTAAATATGGACCATATTTTCATCCTAATATTTGTAGTGATGAACCTGGCAGTGATTTAACCAAACCAGCGCTGGCAGCTGCAGCATGACCGGAGTGAAAGGATTGCAAGTAAAGTTCTCAATCACTAATACTTATGTGCCAAAACCTAGACAAAAATCAAGAATTAAATGCTATTAACATGCTTTGGTAAGATGAAAAAAATGAAGGATTGAGCACATTTGGACTCTAAACACAGCAGCCCTACTCTAAACACACCAGCCCTGCTCAGAACACCCTAATAACGTATTATTATTATTATTATTATTATTATTATTATTATTATTCTTAGTAGTAGTAGTAGTAGAAGTAGTAGTAGTAGTAGTAGTATTGGCAGTAGTTAAACACTGATATATGTAAATAACTCATAAAATATTTTAAATTACTTAAAATGAAGAATATAAGGGAAAAAAACATTGACAAATGTGACAAACTGGATAAACATAAACAAATAAATTGATAAAAAGATAAAACCCATACACTAAAATGACTAGAAGCAAATAACAGATCTTGATAGTGACCCCCCCATTCGGCAGCCAGCTGTGTGTATGGGTGGAGCAATGGGAGGTCACTGTGCAAAAGATTGGGGGACGAGATGAAGAAGATCTGAAGAATGTCTTTTCTGCCTGGGGGCACAGGAGAACTGTATCTTGGAGGATTTTAAGGAGTGCCAGGGAAAGTCTAAAGCAGTAAAACATACACCCCTGTGAAATGAGTAAAGCCAAGTATTTCTCATAAACCTTCTTTCTGGGGACATGGGTTGCTGCATAAATGTTGGCTACAGTTACACTTAAATATGTAACCTAGTTAATTTAACCATTAACACAGTACATTATGAAATAATTATGGGCCATTTTGAATACAATGTGGGAATATGTACATCAAATGCAGCTCACACAGAACTGACTCTCACCAACCACCATGGAGAGTGCAGTCTTGTGTGGGCCTTTGTGTGAGATCTCATATTTAAATGCCACATGGAGAGTTCTGCAGCCTTGACACATTGCTATTATCTTAAACAATGCAGAACTGCAGTACATTTAAATGCCTGCCAGCTGCTTAGAGACAGGCCACAATTTGTTGCCTCGAGCAAAACTTAATAATCATATTTTGAAACAAAAATATATAGCTCTGCACATATCCTGATACAAATTGCAGAGCCTTACAGCAACACTGCTATTCCAAAATAAAAGTGAGACACAACTCCACTGCATATTACTGAGAGCTGGCAACTTCTCTTGCCACCGGTTATGTTTTCCAGCTTTGCTGTGGCCCACATTTTGACAAATCCCATTAAAGCTGCTGCTGCTGTCAACGCACAATATGCAGCAATGCAAATGACATATTTTGTGACACGCTGCCAAGAAGTAAAGATGTGCTATACCTGCGGGCAGCATGTCACTGGAATTAGCATCATCGTGTACTCCAGATGCAATAAGGAGAGCATGGAACTGGACACTTGGTTCTCCAAAAGTGAAGTGAAGTGTTCTTCCTGACAGTAATCCACTTTCTTGATGGAGAATCATAGGAGGCGTCTTATGTTAAAAAGAACTTTAAAATCTTCAAGACATAGTTGCCTTGGCAACAGAGAACTGCCAGTACATTTAAAAAAAAGCTCACTGAGCATGTACAAACGGCACTCTCTTGGGAGGCTTTTTGGTGTATAACTTCCTGCTGTTTAATCCCCTTGGTCTGACTGTGTGGGTTGAAAAATAAAACATGTCTCAGTTGTGTTGCAGTCTATTGTGTAGCCATATATAAAAATGTTTGACTTGAAACCTGCAGTGTCTGTCTGTAAGGTGATTATTTGTGACTGGTTCGGATCAGAACTGTCAACATAACTTTCATTCAATAATCACAGACAAACTAATTATTCTAAAATGAACATTAACTAATTACATTCCTCTATGTCACCTTCTTGTGGTGGATGAATTTGCTTACTGTAATGAACCTAGGAACTATGATGTGTAGGATATTTTGCTCCTGTCCCCCAAGGCAGATTGGTCCTAGGCAAAGAATTGTTCTCAAGACCCTGACGCAAATCAGCCAAGGGAACTCATGTACCTGGCCTGGAGGGTTATTGCGGCCCCACTCTGGGCCTGGAGCTGGAGGTCAAATACAACTGCCTGGTGGTCAGGGTTATGCCCATGGGGCCTGGCCAGGAATTGGCTACATGAGCAACCCCCCTGAGGATCCACCACCCGCAGGAGGAGCAGGAATGCTTTGTGATTTGTCTGATCCCCGGTTATGGAAACTGGCTCTTGGAACATAGAACATCACCTCTCTTATAGGGAAATAGCTGGAACTTGTGGAGAAGGTTGAGCAATACTGACGAGATATAGCTGGCCTCACCTCCACACATAATATTGGCTCAGGAACCCAAGTCCATGAGAGGGGTTGGACACTCTCCTATGCTGAGGTTGCTCAAGTTGAAGGGCGGAGGGCTAGGGGGGTGGAGCTTTTGCATTGCCCAAGACTCTCTGCCTGTATGTGGGGGTTCTCTCAGTTGGTTGAAAGGGTTGCTTCCCTGTGCCTTTGGATCAGGGAATGGGTCCTGATGGTTGTCTGTGCTTATGCACCAAAGAGCAGCTCAGAATATCCGCCCTGGATGGATGCTGGACAGTGTCACAACTGGGGACTCCATTGTTCTGCTGGGAGAGTTCAACACTCATATGGGTAACAACAGTGTGACCTGGAGGGGCATGATTGACGGCCTTAGTCATAGTTGACTAATTGACTTCATAGTCATTTCAGCTGATCTGCAGGCATGTTTCCCACACTCGGGTGAAGAGAGTTGCAGAGCTGTCAACTGATCACCACCTGATGGTGACTTGGATCAGGTGGTGGGAGAAGACACCATGCAGGCCTGGCAGGCCCAAACATGCAGTGAGGGTCTGTTTGGAATGCCTGGTGGAAGAACCCATCAAGTTGGTCTTCAAATCCCACCTCTGACAGAGCGTCAACCCTATCCCAGGGGCAGTGGTGGACATTGAGTCCGAAGAGGCCTTGTTCTTCTCCAACATTGTTGAAGCGACTGTTGTGAGTTGTGGCTCCAAGATTGCTGGTGCTGGCCATGGTGGTAATCCCTATACCTATGGGTGGACACAAGCTGAAGAAGGAGGCCTACAGGTTATGGTTGGTTTGTGGGTCTCTGGAAGCAGCTGACCAGTACAGGTTGGCTAAGCGGTCTGCGGCTGAGGCAGTCACGTAGGCAAAAACTTGGGCATGGGAGGAGTTCAGCGGGACCATGAGGGAAGACTTCCAGTTGGAAGAGGTCCTGAAAAGGTCCTGGCAAACTGTCTGGTACACTGTCCAGGGTGGCAGACAGCAATTTTTCCTTACCAGGCTAGGGGGGGACAGGAAGCTGCAGGACCAGATGAGATCTGCCTGGGGTATCTTAATGCTTTGGATGTTGCAGGGCTGTCCTGACTGACACACCTCTGCAACATTACGTGGACATTGGAGGACATTGGAATGGAAGACTAGGTGGTGGATAGGTAGATAGATAGCTCAGACATCCAGGAGGTGCTCGGAGTAAAACCCTTGCTCATCCACATAGAGAGCAGTCAACTAAAGTGGCTCAGACATCTCATTAGGATGTCTGACGTTAGAGGTATTCTGGACATATCCCACTGGGAGGAGCTGGTAGAAGTGGCTGGGGTGAGGTCAGTCTGGGCTTCCTTCCTGAGGCTGCTGTCCTCGCGACCAAGACCTGGATAAACAGATGATGAGATGGGACAAGGCATTCCTAAATGTTTACAATAATAGATATTATATGTATCCTGCTTCCTAGAACTTAAATGCAAAATGGAGCCAAATTATATGTTAGCAAAATAACTCAAATTATTTTGTTAGCAAAAATAACTCAAACAGCTACAAATTTCCTTAAAATGTATTTTAAGGAAATTTTCAGGAAATGTTAATCATGAAAAAAGGAATATGTGAATAAATGTAGGGGATTTTGATCATAATTCAACCTGCAATGTTATGTAATCTTGTATGACAACTGCGTTTTTTCAGTGTATATACTACCAGTAAATCACAATATGTAGGGAAATGACATGTTTGGCAGAGGTTTGCTTTTCTAGTTACATATGTGTTGATGGTCTTGCCCATATAACAGTGTATTGAGAGTAAAAATATTTACTTTAACCATATTAAACACATTGTCTATATATGTGTGTGTGTGTGTGTGTGTGTGTGTGTGTGTGTGATTTATGGTGACAGCACCAAACCCCATCCACATATTTTAAGTAGCCTTTGTGGACAATGGTTCTAATGTTTACCTTACCTTAACACAATATAACTCCATGATTGTAAATTTGTATACAACAAGCATGTTCTCTCAAGTGGAGTTTTGAAATGACATGCATCAAATGATAGTTGGATGTGTGATATTAAAGTACCGGTATATAAAAAAGTATAGTTGAAACCTATGGTTTCAGTTTCTTCCCTCTGTCTTTATTACTATTTCATAATCTGATTTATCCTGATGTTTAATTATCTTTAATAGTTTAATAGTTTCCTATAAAATAAATGATATTCAGGAAATTATTTCATTTTTCCAAAACTGCAATTTTTTGGGGATAGTTCTTCAAAGAAGAAAATTTCAAATGGACTGGTTCAAATGAACTTATTTAAAAAAAGATTATGTGTTTATGCATTACAGTTGCTGAAAGCATTACTAAATTATTTCAATCAATGTAACATGGTAACCATAGAAAAATGACCGTTGCATATTTCTGTTTTGTGTTAATGCCCTAACACAACAGTATGCCTACAACTTTCACTTGTCAGAAAAAGAGAAAAGCCAAAAAGAAAGTACTTTTTGCAGAGTGAGGACATTCAATGTGACAACCTTTTTATTTACGTCTTTCCCTGTTAATGCACATACTTACTTAGTAGGCCCAGCTGCAGTAGACATTGTTGCTGGCCTCTCCAAAGTGCTTGTTTGAATGTAGCATCGTTAAAAATACTGACCATGTCTTGTTTCTACACTTGATTGGACTCAAACCTTGCTTCTTCAGAAGGAATGTTCTCTTGCTACAGAACTTAACATCTTTAGTAAAACATTTAATGTGGTACAGCAAAATTGCATTTTATGAAATGTGACATTTGTTCTATTCTCTAGACTCACTCACAGCTATTTAAGAGGAAGTGATGTACATTTACAAATCTCTAGCCAGAGTAATTACCTCCTGATGTAGACATTGTCTCCTCTTCAACCTAATCTAATTTTTCCTTGCAGAGTTCATCTTGATTGTATAGAATTTTAAGTTCTAACAGTAGACGAAGGAGCTGCACATTCTGTTTGCTGTCAGAGAGTAAACCTTCCCCTTTACTGAGTGCCACAAGCCTCTGTCATCTTTATTAGCCCGTGGCTCCATGACGAATGTGGGGACCCAAAGGGAATATGGGAGATAAGGCGATATGGATCACTGCACCACAATCTTCCCCTTGAGGATTTCGCTGGAGCAAATAAGCAGCCTGTTATACATAGAATGATAATTACATACTTTGTGTTAGCAAAGTGCAAGATAACTTTCTTTTTATGCATAAATGCTAATGGCAACAAAGAGTCTGATCACTGCTGTGCCTGTCAGGCAGCTCATGCTGCTAATGGCAGTTGTGATGGGACATTTTCTTTCTGTGATGCTTTTAATGAACAATCCCTCCCTATTGTTAATATTGCTCAGAGATCCCCAGGTATTTATCAAAAGCATAGTCTGAATCTAATTACTTTTAATTAAACAAATGGTTATATTAAAAAAGAAATTCTACAAGATCATTTGAATTCTCTCTTGTGACTCATTTTCCCTTACAAAAGCTACATAATCTTTTAATCATTAGCTTTGGGCTTTTTTTATGTGTGTGATACAGATACCTATTACAATTCTACAATCACCCATCTATACTCTGATGGTGATGATGTAGCTGGGTATCACCTTCTCATCAGGAGAAATAATCAACTTCATGCATTCATTCAGTGAAGACACCACTGCAGGAGTGAATTGATGTTCTCAATCTGACTCAAGGATAGTTTGACATGTAGAAGGGAAAAAAAAAATCTTTCTAGCTCTATTGCGATTACTTTGTACACGAACCAATTCCCCAAAAATGCATTGGTAATGTAATTAACTATTACCATATTTGACCAATTCTTCTCTTTTACTTTAAATAGATAGAGTGAACTTTAAATAGGTGATATATTGTAAGATCCATTTGAATCTTACAATATATCATGTAAATTATGCAACCAGTGCTTGAGAGACTGGTTATTACATTTTTCTTTGTCTGTAGAAGCATTGTTAATTAAAAAAGAAAGCCACAATGTCATCAACATATCCACTGACAGACACTGGCTAAATTAGTGTGTACTGCCAATAAGAGCAAGCTGTCAGAAATATTGATTCCCATCTACAAATGTAGCTATCATCACATCTCTCTATCTTTCTGGGCTGTTCTATAAATTATTTTTCTTCCTCCCAGAGTCATTAGACAGCTCTTGGAGCACGTATTGAGTCAGTGGCATGGAAACAGCCTGCAAAATGGGTAATATTGGCAGCAGTTGTTAGCAGTTAATATATTAACTTTTAATAAGACTTTAATAGCTACTGAAGAAGATAATATTTATAAGTGAAGTGAAACTGCTCCTCCAATAAGAGTTCCAACTGAAGGCGAAACCTTTTTCTTTTTTTTCTTTTAATTGGGGCAGACATGCCTGAGATTTGTGCAATACAATATACATATACATACATATTTCATGCACATAATGTTACTGGCACTGTCATATGGTTATATTTTTAAACAGTGTTGTGGAGACTTAAACTACATCTAGTTGAACTACATAGCTTTACTAAACTTTGCTGTAACTAGCTGGTAGTTAACACATTCACATTTTGTGCTGTGTAAGTATTTCGTAGTGGCAAGGAAGGGATTGCTCATCATATCCCTACCCAAATTATTTGTAATTATAAGTGTTTGTAATGTTCAACACTAGTGTCCCAGTCAGTGCAGAATGTGAGCTGCTTTTTAGTTTTCACAAAGATGTTTTTAGTGTCAAACAGAACCGGCTGTCTAATAAAATCTTTGAGACTGCTCATGTGTCAACAAGCGATTATGCCCTGGCATCTAGTGTGCCTCTGAAGTTCCTGTCTTGTTTTAAACATTGTTGTTCAAGGCACACAGATCTAGAAGATGTGTATCTCTTTTATTTTTATTACATTTTTGTTGACTGATTTACAACTTCTGATTTACAAGTGGGTACTGCTGTAGGATTTTCTGTCTTTTTGTCTTTATATTACCCAGCACTTCTATGTTCAACCTACAGAATGTTGACCAGAAATGTCAGCTTTGTTTGTTTGATTGTTTTTAAATAATAAGACTGAGTAGAGAGAGATATTTCTGCTGGCATGTTGTTATTTTTTTTGTAGGCTATAATATTCAGTTTAATTTACACCAGTTGATATATTTAACACAGCTTTAAAAACTACATTTCAAACATTACATTAGTTTGTTCAAACTAGCATGATCAAAGTAGATTCTCATTTAAATCACATTCAGATCCAAAGAGTAGCATCTTAATTATAACTAATAATAATGCAAATAAATTAAATGGCAATTAATGGCAAAAGAAAAAAATATCCATTTAACCATATACTGGTCAACCTTGGAGCCCTTCAGTGAAATAAATTCGTATTCCTGCAGTGTGCACTTCATTTTACTCATAATGGTTCCCTCTTTGCTTTTCTTGTACTAGAACCTAATGACTGGGTTTGTTGTTGATTTTATACAATTCTTTCTCTTCTCCTTGCAGTAACAGCTTTGATGTTAGTGTGATGGGTTGCACATTTAATTACTGCATACATTTCAAAGGTCAGAAGTACATATCATATTATGTGATCAACAATCTTAATATGGTTATTGTATGGCCCTAAGAATGGCACATTTGCTCTAACATTGTAAATATTAATTTCTTCACATTGGACTCACAACACAAACTTTAAACAACCACTAGTATTTGGACTGTCTCACACAATGCAATCTAATGAATAGTAATGGCCAAAACTCCTTGGAGTTGGCAGGAGGAGGATAAAAAATGTAGTCCCCTGCAGGGTTTGCAAGTGAACAGTGGATAAAGCCATATCCTTTGTTGGAACATTAGACCAGATGAGATGTGTTGTAATGAATCACAAAGAGGGTAGAAGCAGTACATAATTAACTTTTAGATAGGGACAATCTCAAAAGGATATGCAATATTCAATGTAACATAGGGAAGAAAAGCAAAAAATTTAGATAAAGGGTAATAAAATGGATCCCAAAACTGAAAAATAATTTAAAAAAACAGATGTATAGACCAATTTATTGTAAATTGTGGAGCATTTTATAGAAACACAGACTTATTGTAATGCAGGGAAAGAGTGGGAGGAATGTACAAGGAGGAAGAGGAGGAAAACAAAATGATAATATATAGCAATTTTTTTTTACTATATGTAGTACATTTCAATTGATTTTAGTCAGCTATAAAGTAATTTTCAATTGAAATGAAAGTAATTTCGGAACTGGGACTAATCAGAGAAGGCCAATTCACAAGGCCATGTCTATAAAAACCAGCAGATTTCTTGGTTCCTTTCTTTCCATATGCTTCTGGAATCTGTAATAGATCTGTATGACTGTACAAGTGAATAGTTCTCCCATATTTTCAGAAATCTCTGATATATTTACATCCTTGAAATTGATGTGTGGGCTCAAGGCTCACAAGGTCAGTGTCGAATATCCTCAAATTCCCAACTAAAAGGATGTATTTGCCTTTTCTCCACTTGTTGGACAAACAGGCCTGACTTTGCTTTCAAAGTCTTGACAGCAGCAATCATATCAGTGATTTTCTTCTTGTTACCTTGCAGTTCGTAGCTCAGATAATTTAATTCCTCTGTCACATCTGAGAGAAATGCCAGGTCCAGTTATCATTCAGCGTCAGCAGCAGAGTTGTATTCTCATCTTGTGCTTCTTGAGTGAGAAATACTTAAAAACAAGCAATGCAATGTTTTTCTTCCTGAGGCATCTACATTCTCTATGCAGTGAAATCTCTTCATATTGTGATAACAGTTCCTCCAAAAATGTCTTGTAACATCAATGTTGTTTGGTCTTTGCTTGAATGGAAATGATTATCTTTATGACAGGTGTCATGATGTGGTCTAACCCATGACTGGCACAGATGGCGTGCTGGTGGAGGATACCAGGATAGTTGCTGCTGTTGCAATCCCACTTTAGACTCACTCACCATAGCTAACCATAGACTGTCAGATGGAAAATGGCGGTCAAACTTCTTGTGAAGTGCAGTGAAGTGGAGCTCCACATTACTTTTCTTCCTACCACAATGTTGGTCCCCGAAATAAAGCACACACACTCAAACACTTGTCTTTTACACTTGCCATGGAATAGTCTGTTTCCCCACTACCGTCTTCAGTTTTTGATAGACCTACTTCACTCAATGGTAGACTGGAATTAGTTACAGAATAACACAATTCTAATTAGCTCTAGGTTTATAGTCTAAACTAATATGGACCTTACTGGGTGAAAAATTATGTTCATCACAGTATAGTACACAGTACTGTTCATCACAGTACTGTGTACTGTATCATATTTATATGATTTTTCCACATAAATATATACATAAATATCTTGATAATCAAAAATATATATTCTATGTATATCTTACATCACTTATTTCACATTAACAATAAGCAGTTTGAACATACCAGTGACTGATTTGGACTGTAAGGTGTCCAACATTGATAGAGTAAATAATATCACACACCAGGATGGCTCACATGGTGGCTATTTATTGGCACATTAACAAGGTATTGAAGCATTAAAACATGTAATTTCCTTTTGCCAAAATGATATACTCATTTCAACTATGTTCATAGTTCAGAAATTAAGACAATGTAAATAAATGAAGGAAACCAAACATGCACTTGTGAGCCCAAAAATTCCTAGCTGTTCCTAAAGTGGGTACAAAGTTATCAGATGCCACATTAATATAGCATGCTGCATACTATGGAATATGTGACTGACTTCAGTCTGAAATCAATGGTCAGGTTTAAACAACCAGTATTATTCTGAATAAGTTTCAAGATTTTCTCATTTTTTAAAACTACTGTATCTGTTTGGCTTGTCCTCTCTATTCATGGTATTAATATACCATGTCTTTTCTACTATCCTTCTATTGTGCTTTTACATCTTATTTTGTATGGGACTGTTGTTTATGTTTTCTTGTTCTTGACCACCTCCCTTCTATTTAATGTACAGCTCAGGGCACTGAATCTGTTATGCAGGGGTAGCCAACCCAGTCCTGCAAGGGCTGCAATTCAACATGGTTTTTTTGTCCAACAAGGAAACTGGGGTCAAAGTTGAAAGCATTTGTCTACATGGTAGAACAAAAAATCTTGCATCCCTTGTAAGACTGGTTGTGGTGAAAGATGTCACTCTTTGTGAGGAGCTTGCTTGTCCTGCTATCATTAGCATTTACCTTCTCCATTGCTGTTGTAATATCACATGGCTACAGTAGGTATAGAAGTCAGTTTTGTACTTGAGACCATCTGACTGCATATATGCCACCATGAAATTTTATGGAACAGTGAGTCTTGTCAAAGATCGTTTTAATATAGTATTTTCTATGTTGATTTAATGCAAATAGAGGGAAATGTCAAGATGTGACTAAAGTGTAGACATTTTATATGAAATTGTACAGAACAGTAAGTCAGTGTGGTGGAGTGAGGATGTGATTTTAAAGGAGAAAATCATGCACACACCAGAGCAGATTTGGGTAATCAAAGCATGTACTGTAGTTGATGCCATAATTCATGGTGCTCTTACTGTTTTTCTATATAATTTTCAGGGATGTCAGGCTCACTACTTTCACACGTGGGAAGATACAAGTGAGATAATAAAAAAGTGTGTTTGTGCATAACAGATAACTTTGAATGGCCTGAGCAGTTGGAGCGGTAATATGGACTAGGTTCACCCATAAGGCCGCTATTTCTGCTAAAAAAAAAAAAACAATTAATGAAAAGCTTCCCTTCTACAGCAGGTTTAATGCAAGTGGAGAGAGATAGGTTTTGTAATAGATTTTTGCGGCATAAAATGAGATGCTGACCTCGAGGTCCAAGACTCTCAAAGACATCAGAAAAGAGGGACAGTGAACTCCCTGTGGGGCAAATGGATATTCATCCAGGACATCATTCTGCTGCTTGGTATGAGTCATACTACAGGCTGTTATAGCTAGTCACCATGGCAGTTATCACAAGAGTGCTGCTGAGGGCACTGAATGTGCAGATTGCATCTATGCAATTAAGTTCTTTTCTTCAATGCCATAAAATCCAGATAAATGGCACTGTTTTTTCCAGCCATGGTATAGATGTTGAGTTGGTTATCATTGATGTCATCTGTACCATTTGATGACTGTTCTTGAGTTTAGCGTAGCAGAAACTTTTTCTTTTCTTTTTTTTTTCTTCTGGTCTTGAGCTTTGATCCACAGATGTTAGTTGGGAAACAATATTCACTGTAAACTGACATTCTGTGATTGTAGGTTTACACATTTGTGTAAATTTGTTTGTCTGTCACAATAGGAAAATCTCAACATTCAAATGCAAATGATATATTTGTGGATAAATCTCTCTATTGGTTACAAGAAATCTAACTAAACTATATTCTTGACTATTTCAAGATGGTTAAATTAATATTTAGTAGTCCTGTTGTAGGTCATTAGCAGTAGAGCTAACAATAAAAATAATGTCATATGGCCAGTTCAATATTAAAATTAATTGTAGTGCATACTGATATATGGTATTCCTTTTTGGTCACCATTTAATTTATAAGTTTATAACAATATTTTTTCTAAGTGTCTTTGAAGTACAAAGTTTAATCAAAGATGAAAAATGTATGTTAACTGGCTGGGATGAAGATTGACCTCTCTAAAAGTGAGACTATTGTCCTCAGCCAGAAAATGGTCGATTGTGCACACTGCATGTTCAGGTCATCATGAGTTTTGGGTAATGACCAAAAAGTTAAGATTGCAAATGCAAGATGCTGAAATGAGTCTTCTGTCACAAGGCAACAGCTGCTCACAAATATAATTGGAATTAACTGTCATTGGACAGTAAGCTGGTGTGTTTTAAATGATGTCAAAGTGTCGTATAATGAATACACACCCGAGCAACATCAGTGCTGGTTGAGTAATTTGTGATGTAATTTTAATCAATCAATCAATCACTGATTGATCAACTACCATGTCTTTAACAATAAAGTAAATAATAAATTGACAATTAATGTTCAGTGACAGGTATACAGCAGAACTGAGTAATTTTCTTGCACTCTGAGAAACATCATTAGTCTTCCACCCAACCCCCATTATAGTCTACAAAAATGCCTCTAAATATGTTCATACATTCTCGTTTATATGACATTTGTTTGACATTTCTCTCTTCTCTCTTCTGTCTTTCACCCGCAACTGTCTAGCTTCCCATGTGCAACTGCAAAGAATGATGCTGTATACATTTATGGCCCCTGTGATGGCTCCGGAGACTGGTCTCTTTTATGGTGTATTTGGGGGCAGGCAGTTAGTGGATCAAGGGGAGATGACAACGATTTGAAACAAAAATTAAATGTGCTGAAACCATGCAGGATTGTATCGTGCACCTTCAAGGTAGAATATTCATAATACTATCTTTTGGAGCAAAGAAAATGAATAACATTGCTTTTTCACCCTTCACTACATTTAATGAAGTTGTAAACAATTACCATTGAAAGACCATAAAATCAATAGTCTTTTAAAAATATAAATAGAAAAGGTCATTGTCAGAGGCTTTCAAATGATTAAAAAAAACAATTAAAAATAAGGTCCAATATATTTCTATTATTTATATATTATATGTTCTCAATTCATTGTTATGGGAGTGAAAAATCATTCCAAGAAGGCTTCTAAGCATTCATCCTGGAGTTGCACCAGAACCTGAAGCTATTATGTGAAAATAGATTATAAAAGTGAAAACAGAATTTTACAAACTACATTAAATGAAATTAAAGTAAATAGTGTATAATAAGTGTAAATTTCCATGCCCTAAAAGTCAATATTTAGTAAATGCAATTTTGACAGCAATAGCTCTTTGTGTGGGCATGTGTCAATCAGGCTGGACACTACAATTTTTCTGAGGTTGCTCAGCAATCCGGCATCAAGACCTCTTTATAAAGAGCTCTAGCCATAAATTCTCAATTGAATGGAGATCTGACTACTCCATTTCATTCACTTTGAACCATTTCAAGCTTTCCAGTTCCCCAGTGCATCATCAGAGCATGATCTTCCCACGACCATATTTCATTGTGGATATTCTCTGATGATGTGCAGTGTTTGGTGTTAGCCAAACAGTGAAGTGTGTAGATGTCCATGGCTGGTGATTCACTAAATATCACTAACTTGAGTACAATTTAGATATGTATTACCCCAACAGAGTAACCAACCCAAACTAAAATTGCAGTTTTTAGTTTCATTGGTAAGTGGTTGTGTTTTTTGTCTAATTTCAGCATTTTATTCAGATAGATAGGTAAGCTATAGACACGGTGCACCTACTTGGCACCATCAGTAAAGACTGGTGTGCAAAAGTGGACTTCTTTGAAGAAGCTTTTTAAACTGATAATTTATTCAATTTTAAAACGTTATTCAACTTGTCGGCACTTTGAAAAGAGTGAGTTATCTGTTGTCCCATAATTTGAAGCAAACCTTTCAGCTCTGGCATTGGTCTTCTGTTATTTATAATATCTTGTTTTGACCATAAGTTTACTTGACAAACAAAAATGGCTTGTATTTCTATATAGAACCTTCCATTTTCAGCCAGAGCAAAATTTAAAATGCACAAACTACCGCAGTGCACTTGATTTTCAGACTGATTGTATCTACCTGTCATTGCTGCGTAGAAAAGAAAAGAAGAATCTTTGCACTCACACACACACCCTATCGGTGAGGCAGAGTATTGTCTGCCTTATCATGTGCATTTTTACTGCAGTTTTATATACGACCAACAAAAGTAATAAGTTAAATACACATGCATTAATTATATTATTATAGAATGCCAGGGGTTATAATAAAAGTATCTGCAAATATTACAATGATTACGAACAAAGAGACAGCAATGGCATGTGCCATTTGTAAGCTTCAATCCAGTTTGTAATGATTGTGCAATCCAAGGTGAAGCTCAACTTGTTGTTGGCTCATGGTATCTCTCTTCTCTCTATTTGAATTTAAATTACAGAAAAAAAATCTGCATCAAATGATTGTCAAAATTAATTGCTGTAACGTGTCAGCAAGCTTTTAATTTATACGGTCATGCTGTAATAAAGGCTTGTTATTATTATCCAGCTATGAGTGCCTCAGTTCCTCAAAGTGAAGGGCACCAGAGGTAGAGTGAGAGAGATTATCTACAAACAATTGATACCCATGTAGCAGTCCAAGCATGTTTTTTGATTGAACTGTCAAAAAAAACATTATTTGAATTGTTTCAATTTAGACTTCTTTTTTGCTATATATTTTTATTTTATTGACAAGTTTGTTTAAATCTGTTTTTACATTTGACATAAAACATGATTTTGCAGGAACTCTACCCTATCAACCAGCTTTTGGATTTCTTTATCATACTCCTTAAAAACAAGCATGCAAAGAGGTAGCCTTTCATTTCATTTTTCATTGGAGCCCAAGTGTCAAGTGTATGACTTTGATTAAATTAAATAAATAAAATAAATTAAATTCCCAGCATCTGCAAGAATGCCGTGATATGAATGTTCTGAATTAATATCTGCATGTTCTAATCTTGTTTGATGCAACCCTGACACATTGTCCTGGAATGTACATTCAATCAGAACAATTTACTCCCTGACTTCAATAGACAGTTGCTACAAGACAAAAGCAATGATTGTCAAGAAAGTAGCTTCATGGCAGCATTTAAGTAGAAAATGTATAACAGGTTTGCAGTTAATTGGAAAGTGCAAAATGTTTGGTAATGGAACATAGGTAAATAAACCTCACAAATAAACAGACCATCATTCTTTTCTACTAAATGAATATATCCTGTTTACTTTAAATTACAACTTGATTCAGATGTGGCAGAATGCAGATCAGGAATTTAAAATGTCTACTTGTTTACGGTTCAATTATAGTGTTCAAATGAGCACATAAAAACCAAGGATACATAAAAACCTGTTCACTTTATGGTGCTGGATAAATCTGTCACCAGGTTTCTTTATACCTCCTTTCGAAAGCTGTTAAGATATCACTGAGGCAAGCCTTTTTCTGTCTGTATCAGGAACAGGAATATACTGCTGAATATATCGCTTAAATTAACTGATAGACTGTAGAGTTGAGAAGAGTAATATGGAGAAAGGGAATTGTAAAGATGCTGTGATGCATTGATAGACACAGCATTCCTTTGCAGGCATGTCCATCGAGACCTCTTTTTAAAGATAAATATATCTGATTGGATCCATCAGTGTAGCTTACACACAGACCTAATTTCACCTCCCACAAGTCAACTCAGCTTTCTGTCATGAAACATGTCTGTGCTTGGAAAATGTGTTGACGTTTTTCCCCTTTGGTCCTTAATATGCATAGACTATTTTGACAAGTGAAATGAATTTCCTGTGAAGGTCTTTATACCCTTCTTTATAACTCAAATGTATTTTCATATAGCAGAAATATTTATGTTGGCAAGGGGTCAGAAATACAAAAGACATGCACAAATAAAGGAACATGTTTTCTGCTCATTCTATTCTTATATGTTAAAAATCTTATATGTTACTTGTCAGAATGGATATATACAGTAAAGAGTTTTATGCATTCATTAATACAGTCATGTACGCTATATATGCTATGACCTTTGAAAATGGCAAAATTAATTCTAAAATTAACACATTATTAAAGAAATTAAAGAAAAAGAAAAAATGTATATGTGTATGTAATCTAAACTCATTTGGGAAGATTAAACACATTACCAAAATAATAATAATAATAATAATAATAATAATAATAATAACAATACTACTACTACTAATAATAATTATTATTATTATTATTATTATTATTATTATTAGTTGATTAATTTAGGAATATTTAAACATATGTTTGTTGTGTAACGGCGTGGCGATCTGGACCCAAACGCAGGCACAGGGTTACGGGGGGAGAACAAAGGTTTATTTTTCAGGGGGTGAACACAAAACACTCCTCGACGGGAGGGAACAAGGGCTCTCGGGCCAACACGAAAACCACCCGCACGGGGAAAAGTCACAACCACCGAACCTCTACCTCCCCACGAACCGGGATGTCCGGGAAACAGACCAGTGGGGATCCGGGCAGACGGGCACGGGGTTCTGGACGGGAGTCCAACGGGGAAACAGGCCAGCCAGACGAGAAAGCCAGGCGGAGACGACGGTAACCATACCGATGTGGTCCAATCAGTCCAGTCCACAGTGCAGTTCAGTCCGCCAGCACCACAGTGCACCGTTCAAAAAATGCCAAAACGCAAAACGATCCGACAGCTTCCACTGTCGGACCCAGTCCCTAAGAAGGGGAGGTAATTGGGGGATGCAGCTCAGGTGCACGACCTCCTGCTGGCCCCATGTCAGGGTCTGGCGCCCCCTATGGGAGAGGAGGGGCCCAGACCCTAACAATGTTATTGTTAATATTAACAATAACATGTTAATTATATATCAATGTTATTATTATGTAAAACTGCCTGCTCGCCCTCCACTGGACGGTCTGTTCCTCCTTCAAGCTCAGGTCCTCTACCAGAGGCCTGGAAGCTTGAGGGTCCTGTACAGTAAATCAGACTTCACTTTCTACATCCTCTCCACTGGTTCTCTCAGACCTTACTATATCTCCATTTTCTCATGATCCTTCTCCCTGATGTTGCTTTCATTTCAGTACATTACAGATGCTTCTGAACACTATACCAGCTACGTGGTTATGACATTCCATGTACGCTGTACCTGCCAGCATCATGTCTCAGGAGGTTCCTTGCACACCCTGCACATTGGATCTTGTCTGGTGTGATAGATCCCAGCTTCTATTGCTCTGTTACTTGGAGCCTGTTCGTGTGCTGCAATAATCAGGGTCTCTATGCTGTTTTTCACTCCAGGATACTTCCCAGGTACTGGTAGGATTTCCTCATATCTGTCTCTTCCTCAGAGCGGTGGTACAGTACATGTAGAGGCTTGTCTTCCCATGATGGCGCCAGCTGTTCTTCCCCATCAGGTTTCTGTTACCAGTGAAATTCACCCAGTAACTTGTCTCTGGAGGCTTTCTGACTCTTACTAGACCTTTTTGCTGAGTACACAGCCGCAGGGTGTTGTATTTGGTGGGACCCCTCCATATATAATATATAAGTTCTGATATCAGTCTGAACAGCCATGAATTGGGTTCTGTGGTGAGTTTCACACTTTGTGTTGAGCTTTATGATCTATCACATATAAGACATATAGAAAAATACTTTCAACATGATTCATGATGGCATATTTGTGAGTATATGCAATGTCATTTAAATATCATTTTCAGATTGATATTTGCATATAAAGACTTTCACAAATGTCTCATTTCAAGTAGTGCTATTTGTAGCATCTGTACGCTGTATCATTTCCACATTATGCCTTGAACAAGACTGTCGCATTAAGGAAGCTATTATTTTTACACATGACTATGACAGGTTGCTTGCAGCTCAGCTGAGGCAGTGGGCACAGTACATGATAACAGGCTAATGAGATGAGAGCTGAGGATGTGTGTCTGTGTGTCGGGGGGGGTCCTTTGCTGCTGCCTTTGTTATTACTGTCTGCTGCTTTGTTAATCAATGCTGCCCCATCACATAACCTTGAAACTAATCAGAATTCAACAAATGTTGATCAAAATATCACTTTAAATGTTTCTAAGTCATAAATAGATCTCAGTGGCACCAGTAACTTTTTTATTTTAATTGGTAAGGCTATAGCTCCTTGTTTCATTAGCAAACAAATAAACATTACTATTGTGGGATGCCCTCATTTCCTGCTAAGGATCTGATCTGTATGTTGGTATTTCTCATTTATTTTGACTACACTAATGAATACAAGTTGTTTATGTTTGAATTGTATGTGTACCACATATGAAAGCTTGGGAGTGTGTTTTAAGTGACAAACTACCTCACAAAGTGTGTTATGCCTCATCCTTGTAGCTAATTGCTTAAAGGTAGATGATGTCTGCGGGAGGAAATAAATCAACAAGAAAATTGGTTGCTGGTCTGCACAATCTGTTTTGCCATTCTGTAGAGATACCTTACACTTGGTCTGGCTTTCATGTCTTTCTCAGGAACATGAATGATGCAAAAAACTGACATACATTTACTCCCAGCGGATGTTGCTTCACATTCACATCATTCAGTGATTATTCCACACTAACAGCTTAGTCATCTATTCCTGGCTTGAAGCATGATCCAGTCAGATGAAATGTTTGTTTGGGTGTCATGCTGTGTTGTGTTTGGAAATACAATTGATAAAGTATAGGAACATCATGATTAGCTGACAGTGAAATGAGAGTGCTTAGTAAGACCAATATTTTTTTCATGTACAAGATCACTGCTTTTTATCCAATACTTTATTACCTTCACTTTAGGGTAATGCAAGAAAGTGGCTATTTGTCAAGGCTACAGATAGGCTAGTCCAGATAAAGAGTCATGATTTATTAATCCTTACGTATGTCTCATCTGTTCACTAACTAGGTTGTCTCTTTGATTAGGAATAAATTGTTTTCTAGTTCTCCTATAGACATATGTTCACATTGTGTCTTATTTGTATTCTTCTGCACTGGAGATATACTGTTGTTAGGTTATCAAATACAACTGAAGCACTGAAATGCAAAATGGAAAAAAAAAAAAGAAAAATTCCAAGACGTCGAAAATTGGTTTCTTGATTAGCCCTGCGATTGGCTGGCAACCAGTCCAGGGTGTACCCTGCCTCTGTCCATTGCTCTGGGATAGGCTCCAGCCCCCCCGTGACCCTCAGTGGAGGAACAAGCAGTAGAAGATGGATGGATGGATGGGTTTCTTGATTAACCAAGTCAGGCCAAAATTTTCTACAGTGACACTCTGGAATTTTCAAAAATACTAAATGAAACAAGACTGATATCAAGTCACAAACACTTTCATGTCACCAGAATTGTTGTCAACATTCCCAAGGGGAACACCTCTGTTTTATAATTATCACTACTAATAATATTTTGATATGAGTCATAATTTAAATGTCTCCAGGGAGATGTCCTTGTGTGTGTGTGTGTGTGTGCATGAGTGTGTGTAGGTGTGTGTGTGTGTGTGCATTGTCAGGGGTAAAAGTTGATGCAGCACACATTCAGTTGCAGCACTTAAGCGGATAATTGGCCTCTGCTGTGAGTACATGATGTCCCTGCTAATAGACACATTATAAATCATTTCCTGCTCTGCTCTCCCATTTGACCTTTGGTTTGTGTTGAGGTAACATTAAGGTTGAATTTTTCTCCATTGGTTGGTTACATACTCTTGCAAAGTTTAACACATTGCAGTGTTTTCTAATGTAACCTTAACTAATTAAGTAAAATTTTGTATTTCAATTTTCATTATCTGCTAAATTTTATTCTTGTGTGTGTTTTTAGATTTAATATAATTTTGAAACTTTAAATGAGCAGCCTTCCTTAATTGCTTACCCTTTGAAAATCTTGAGGCAGTGAATCAGACTAACAAAAGCCCCCAACATATTTTCATTTTGATTGGTAGGCACCACAATGCATGCTTGCTTATCATCATGTTATAAAAATGCTGAATATCTGTATCATACTTAAATCAAATCTAATTCAAATACAGATAAAGCAGGGGAGCATGACATTCTTGTTGTGGTCTAAATGAGAAAATAGACAAATTCAATAGACTTGTTTCTCAGCACTTAGCTCTGCTGAATGAGGTGACAAGTCACCCTGGAAAAGTATTAGGAAGAGAATTATAGGAGAAAATGTCTGCCAGTTTAACTCAACCATGTCTTATTAAAAATGGAAAAAAGGCCCATGTCACATTAGGGATTAGAAATTTGTATTTGAGCGTGAAATGAGTCCAGTGCCATACACTGTACACACAGTAAATGTTCTAACCCACCCTGAATAAATTAAATAAAATGCCTTAACCTTATAAATTTGCTTTGCATAATAGTCCTCTATGTGAGTTTCTGCTTTCAACCAATTTTAGATACTCTGTTGCAGTAATGATAATAGAAGATAATTCATCTCAATAAACTAACTGATAAACAAAGAAAAAAAAGCAAAACTTTTAATTCTTCACATATGAGCAGCCTTTGTATCTTTACAACATACTTTATGAATTATGTCGTGTAACTCTGCCTTTGCATCCATCAACAGTAGATGCAGATGGTGGCTTCAGTAATCCGATGGAAATGGAACAAAAAGGGGAGGGAACTGCTGCCATATGCAGGCATGTTATGTCTGTAAGAAGCTGGTCTTATAAGACCATCTGTTTACTACCTTAGGTGCACATTCGAGCCAAAAGCTTTTTCTTATGTAAAATGATACATGACTGCGAAAAAAAAAAGTTCAATCAAAGCAGTTACTTAAATGATTGAGATTGTATGTGTGTGTGTGTGTGTATATATGTATATCTATATATATATAAATATATATATACTGTATATTTACTGTATATTCTTCTACCAGAGGCTTGGGAGTCTGAGGGTCCTGCGCAGGATCTTAGCTGTTCCTAGGACTGCGCTCTTCTGGACAGAGATGTCTGATGTGGTTCCTGGTATCTGTTGGAGCCAGCTACTCAGCTTGGGTGTTACTGCCCCAATGTTCCAACCACTACTGGGACCACTGTTGCCTTCACCCCCTACATTCTCTCTATCTCCTCCTTCAGCCCTTGGTATTTCTCCAGCTTCTCATGTTCCTTCTTCCGGATGTTGCTATCACTTGGGATTGCTACATCTATCACCACCACTGTCTTCCGGTGTTTATCCACCACCACGATGTCAGGCTGGTTGGCCACCACTGTCTTGTCAGTCTGGATCTGGAAGTCCCACAGGATCTTGGCCTGCTTGTTCTCCACCACTTTCGGGGGGGTCTCCCACCTGGACCCTGGGACCTCCAGTCCATACTTAGAGGTTTGTTGTTTCCTCCTGGACAGTAGTTCGGACACTTACTAGTCCACGGCCCCTTCCTTACGCTTTGTGTACAGCCTCAGGACACTGGACTTAAGGTGAAACCCTCCGTGCATTGTGAGCTTCCTTGTCTTGATGTCAGTGGCTTGTATCTATTCCAGTGGCCAGGGTATTATGCCAGTAGGGTATCTGATTACTGGCAGGGCGTAGGTATTTATGGCCTGGATCTTATGCTTACCATTCAGCTGACTTTTCAGGACCTGCCTTACCCTTTGTAGGTATTTAGCTGTGGCTGACCTCCTGGCCGCCTCCTCGTGGTTACCATTTGCCTGCGGGATCCCCAGGTATTTGTCACTGTCCTGCACATCTGTGATATTCCCTTCAGGTAGGTCAACCCCATCAGTTGTGATCACCTTTCCTCCCATCCCGATGACCTTGCTGTAGATCCTAGTGAGGTGAATCAAGGAGTCCTACAGTCCTGGATGACTGCCCTGTCGACCAGTAGCTGGTGCTTGGCACCTCTGGTGTTGTTCCCGATGCCTTTCTGTGCTTTGCTCATGTATTGATCCATGTGCCTGCTGATCTTAGCCGCTATGATGCCCGAAAGGAGCTTCCGTGTGGTGCTGAGGCAGGTTATGGGCCGGTAGTTGGACGGTGTTGAGCCCTTCTGGGGGTCCTTCATTATGAGGACTGTCCGGCCTTGGGTTAGCCACTCTGGGTGGTTCCCTAATGTTAGCAGCTGGTTCATCTGTGCTGCCAGGTGTGCATGGAGTGCAGTCAGCTTCTTAAGCCAGTAGGCGTGGATCTTATTGGGCCCTGGTGCTGTCCAGCTCTTCATTTTGGACACTCTTTGTTGGACGTCTGCTAAGGTGATGACTACTGGGTCTTTGTTGTGGGAGTTGACTCTGCTCAGTCTGTAGGTCTTGCAGCCATTGGCTTGTTGCCCTGCCACTGAGAGTAGACTCTTAAAATAGGAACCAGCACCCAGCACCAACTCAGCAGCTCCCCACGCCTACCTAGCACGCAGTGAGTGAGTTGCCGCCTGCCGCCCCTAAGGCACTGGACAGTTTGCCAGAATCTTCTCGGTGCCGATCGAAAGTCTTCCTCCATAGCCTCACCGAACTCTTCCCACGCCCGTTTTTGCCTCTGCGACCGCTTTGGCCGCAGCCCGCTTGGCCACCCTGTACCGGTTGGCTGCTTCTGGAGACCCACAGACCAGCCATGACCTCTTTCTTCAGCCTGATGGCTCCCCTCATCTCTGGTGTCCACCATCATGTATATATATATATATATATATAGATATATATATATATCAAAACTCTTTAAACCACTGGGACCGCTTTGGATTTTCACATCTATCGGAGCTGCTCTTTCAATCCCACATAAAAGCTCTTAATCCCCATTCTGCTTAATAATAAAGACAGCAGAATCTACAGTTGCATTACTATGGTCCTGTTGTTAATATAATGTTATCTCTGTTAAAAAAAATTATAATAATAATAATACAGATATTTTAAATTTGTCCACTTGAAATCAATTCAACATTATTTATATAGCCTCTGTTGCAATCAAAATGTCACAAGGCCCTTTACATTAGAATTTTCTCCTGCTGACAACAGACATCATCATGCATGCAAATACAGAATTTTATACATATTCTGTCATGCTGAACATTGAGATTTAAAACTGAGCATGACAGTTGGGCTGGAGGTCAACTGTGTATCAATGAAATAATGCAATCTTGTAAAAAGATACAGAGGGAGAGAGAAATAGAAAGAGGGAGATTAAGAGGACAATGCATCGCGTTGTTCATTTGTTCAATAGTCTTGTCTCGTCTCGTTTTCTCCCGCTTTACCCGAGTCTGGGGCAGCATCTTCAGGAGGGAGGCCCAGATGGCTCTCTCCTCGGCCACTTTCATCAGCTCCTCTGGGGGGACCCCCAGCCACTCCCAAGCCAGGCGAGAGATATAATCCCTCCACCTAGTCCTGGGTCGACCATGGGGCCTCCTCCCAGTGTGACATGTCCGGAACAACACTAAAGGGAGGCGTCCGGAAGGCATCTTGACCAGACGCCTCAGCCACTGCAACTGACTCCTCTCGATGTGGAGAAGCAGCGGCTCCACTCCAAGCTCCTCCCGGATGTCCAAGCTTCTCACCCTGTCCCTAAGGCTGAGCCCGGCCACCCTGTGGAGGAAACTCATTCCGGCCGCTTGTATCCGCAATCTCGTTCTTTCGGTCATCACCCAACGCTGATGGCCATAGGTGAGGATTGGGACGTAGATCGACCGGTAAATTGAGAGCTTCGCCTTCCGGCTCAGCTCCTTCTTTACCATGATAGATCAGTTAAGTGTCCACATCACTGCAGACGCCGCTACGATCCGCCTGTCGATCTCCCGTTCCATCCTACCCTCACTCGTGAACAAGATCCCGAGATACTTGAACTCCTCCACCTGAGGAAGGACCTCCGACCGGGACCTGGAGAAGGCACTCTACCTTTTTCCTTTTTTCCAGAAATTCTGTCCATAAAAGTTATGAACAGAACCGGTGACAAAGGGCAGCCTTGGCGGAGTCCAACCCTCACTGGGAACGAGTCAGACTTACAACTGGCTATCCGGACCAAGCTTCTGCTCCTATGGTACAGGGACTGGACGGCCCTTATGAAGGGACCATCCCCCCCATAATCTCGGAGAACCCCCACAAGATGCTCCTGGGGACCCGGTCATAAGCCTTTTCCAAGTTCACAAAGCACATGTGGACTGGTTGGGCAAACTCCCAACTCCCCTCAAGCATCCCAGCAAGGGTAAATAGCTGATCTGTGGTTTCACGACTGGGGCGAAACCCGCATTGTTCCTCCTCGATCAGAGGTTTGACTATCGATCTAATCCTCTTTTCCAGCACCCTTGCATAGACTTTCCCAGGGAGGCTGAGGAGCGTGATCCCCCTGTAGTTGGAACACACCCTCTGGTCCCGACTCTTAAAATAGGAACCAGCACCCAGCACCAACTCAGCAGCTCCCCACGCCTACCTAGCACGTAGTGAGTGAGTTGCCGCCTGCCGCCCCTAAGGCACTGGACAGTTTGCCAGAATCTTCTCGGTGCCGATCGAAAGTCTTCCTCCATAGCCTCACCGAACTCTTCCCACGCCCGTTTTTGCCTCTGCGACCGCTTTGGCCGCAGCCCGCTTGGCCACCCTGTACCGGTTGGCTGCTTCTGGAGACCCACAGACCAGCCATGACCTCTTTCTTCAGCCTGATGGCTCCCCTCATCTCTGGTGTCCACCATCATGTATGGGGATTACTGCCATGACCAGCACCAGCGGCCTTGCAGCTGCAACTCGCGACAGCCGCTTCGATAATGGCTGGGCGGAACATGGCCCATTCAGACTCAATGTCCTCCACTGTCCCCGGGATGCGGTCAAAGCTCTGTTGAAGGTGGGAATTGAAGACCATTCTGGTGGGTTCCTCCACCAAGCGTTCCCAACAGACCCTCACTGAGCGTTTGGGCCTGCCGGGTCCACGCGGTGACTTCCCCCCCATCTGATCCAACTCACCACCAGATAGTGATCAGTTGACAGCTCTGCTCCTCTCTTCACCCGAGTGTCCAAAACATATGGCCGTAGATCAGCTGATACGACTATAAAGTCCATCATTGACCTACAGCCCAGGCTGTCATGGTGCCAAGAGCACCAATGAACAACCTTATGTTCGAACATGGTGTTAGTTATGGCCAGACTACGACTAGCGCAGAAGTCCAATAACTGCACACCACTCTGGTTCAGATCAGGCTGACTGTTCCTCCCAATCACGCCTTTCCAGGTCACGCTGTTGTTACCCACGTCTCCCAGCAGAATGATGGAGTCCCCAGTTGGACACTGTCCAGTGTCCGTCCGAGGTCCGCCAAAAAGGGCGGGTACTCTGAACTATTGTTTGGTGCATAAGCACAAACAATATTCAGAACCCGTTCCCCGACCCGAAGGCGCAGGGAAGCAACCCTTTCGCTCGACCGAGAGAACCCCAACGTCAAACTGGAGAATCTAGGGGCAAGCAAACGGCCCACCCCTGCTCTCCGTCTCTCACAGTGAGCAACTCCAGCATAGAACAGTGTCCAACCCCCCTCAAGGACTTGGGTTCTCAAGCCGACGCTTGGGAACCCAAGTTGAGGCCGACTATATCGAGTATATAGCGCTCAACCTCCCCCACAAGCTCCAGCTCTTTCCTCCAGAGAGGTGATGTTCCATGTTCCAAAAGCCAACTTCTGTAACTGAGGATCGGACCGCCAAGGCCCCCGCCTTGGTCCACCACCCAATTCACACTGCACCAGACCCTTCATGCTCCTCCTGTGGGTGGTGGGTCCACTTCGGGAGGGAGTGCCCACATAGCCGGTTCGGACTGGGCACAGCTGGGCCCCATGGGCGTAAGCCTGGCCACTAGGCGCTCGCGTTCAAGCCCTAGCCCCAGGCCTAGCTCCAGGGTGGAGCCTCCGGGCCGGGGTGTACCTCCTTGATTGTCCATTCTTGGGTCTTATGAACCATTCTTTGTCCGACCCTTCACCTAGGACCAATCTACCTTGGGAGACCCTACCAGGGGTAAACTGCCCCAGACAGCTTAGCTCCTAGGCTCATTAGGGTAAACTTCTCCACCACGATAAGGTGATGGTTCACAGAGGAAATAGTATCAATTTTAATATTTAATAAACAAAAATCATGAACGTAACTGCTTTTGACCATTTCCAGTCATCTCTAATTGCTTCGGTTTTTTCCCCTTCACCACTCCTATGCATTTCATTTCAGTCTGCTTTGTAAATATTGTAATGTTAGCAAGTTCTATGTTACAACAGTTTCTTCCTCTGTCTCCTTAATGAATACCTGAGGTTATGTTGGTGGAGAGTCAAATGCAATAGCAGTGAGTCAGGTACAAATGTATGAATACCTATACCTAAGATATGTGATAAATATACTTTACTGCCTCAATGCAGACCAAGAAAATACTACACTATCACAAAGTTAAAATACTTTTCACTATAGTAAAGTCCTGTGGCTGAGCTACAAAGTAGATCAATGCACATTTTTAGATCAGTCTTAAGCGATACCTTCCCATTAAATACAGGTTGGAAAAACAAGCAAACATCCCTGGGGTAGATCCCACAAGCCACACAGCTTCTCTCAGAATACATTATGAATGATTGCATATCAAAGCAATGTTTGTTTGCATTGAGTAGCATTAAAACATTAGTGTAACAGCAAAAATTTACTTAAAAAAAAATAAAAAGTTACCAGGCTTTAGAAACCATATTGAAAAAGTAGCTAAGGAACCCTACAAATACTACAGAATCAGACAGGGAAAAATATCATAACGTATTTTCTGGACTGTAAGCCACTACTTTTTTCCCACGCTTTGAACCCTGCGGCTTATACACCAATATGGCTAATCTATAGATTTTTATGGGCTAAAGGAGGCGCTCTAGCCAGAAGTGCAAAAGTGGGACAGACGAAAGGTGATGCAAAAAAGAAAGTACTAGTTTTAAGCTTAACTTTTAACAATCCTTTTGTGTTTCGTGCACACGAAAATGATGCAGCTTTTAAGTTGAAAGTAATTGATCTGGCATGTGTGTGTGCGTGTGTCTGAGCATTCCATTCCATTATATTTACATTTGTTTACATTTGATATATTTGTACAGTGATTTTCAGAGATTTACCATAACAAAAAGGTTAAAGAAAATATTACTGAACACAAACAACAGATTATAAGAACATGAACATTTTTTTTTAAGTAGGGACAGTCTGTGTCCCCTGTCTATGAGAAAAAAAATCTGCTGGCTTACCTGAAAAGGTGCATTTATGCAGATTCACACATGTAATGTATAATAATAAAAATAATCAATTTACCACTGAAGTAAACTGAAAATCAGTGGTGAAGTAATATGCATTTACCTTCAGGTTTAGCTTATCCACACAATGAACACAAAATCACTCCATGTCCTCCTGAATCTCAAAGTTGAAAAGAATGGCATCTCTTCCTTCATCATCAAGGTCCTTGAGAACATCCAGCTGAGTCTGTTTGTTCATTTGGAGGAGTGAAGTGTGTCACCTCCCCACCGAACAAGTATTACAATTCAAATAAAATAGTTTGAAATGATTTATGTTGTTATTTTATTGAACTTGGATTTTTTTTGTTTTTTTGTTTTTTATAAAGGTGCCGTATGCATTTACATTTGTGGAGTACAAATGGTGTTTCCGTGACATATCATATAGTGATAGCCAGCAACCAATAAGATGGAAGTTGCTAAAGAGTATGTTCACCCACCCCAAGACAGAGCATTCACCTGACATAAAGTGTTATACACTCTGCAGGAAGGAATTTTCCTTTCACCAAAGCATTTACTTCATAAAAGACCACATTAATGCAAAGCAAGCATTCAATCAGGGATTCTGTTAGCACTTTGGCTATTGCACTACCCAGCTTATCCACCCCCCATTGTTTTCTCTTGCAAAATCTTAGCATTGTTTTCTCTACAGACCTGTGATGAGATCTGATTACATTATTTAACCATTTGACTGCTCCATATGTATATATATATATATATATATATATATATGTGTGTGTGTGTGTGTGTGTGTGTGTGTGTATCACACTCTCTCTAGCATCTCCCCTGACAATGTGAAAGAATAGAAAATAACATGCAAGATTCATTAATAATTCATTAACACAATTATAAAGTTTTTGAAAGCAGACACTTAAGGGTTTTTTTTATTTATTTCCTTTTTTTACACTTTCTACACATCAGTTTTAACTTCACAATTCCCTCCAAACAAGTGAAGTTCAACTGTCAGAACTGTCTGTCCTTGATGGAACTTGCTGATAATTACTTCAAGTTGTTTTATGCCTTTAATTGCTGCTAATTGCAGAAGCTAAGCAATCCTCTATTGTATGTCAGCCCTTAACGACTGTAATGAATGGGTTCTTAATTCATCAGCAGTTTCAGGGTTGGCTGTCCTAGACTCCTGTGTAGCTATAATATGTGTGAGTTTTCTTTTCAGTCTTCTCACATTTCCCGTTAACTTAAACACTACTGCACTAATGAAGATATAAGTCCTCAATTCATGCTTGTTACGCCTGAATTTTTTATTATAGTTAAAATAAATGCTGTTGGTTAAATGGGGAGTTCCAAGTACAAAGTCAATATCACATTTTCTCAATGGGAATAGGCCTTCACCATAGACTAATGGCTGCCTATGAAAAACATCTTAAATCAGGCAAAGGGCTCTTTTCATTCACGTGTGGCAACTCTTTCAGCCTTGCCATACTACAGCATTTTTTCCTTCCTTTTAAATTTTTGATGACATACTGTATGTGTTTCAGTACAGTCTATTTGTTCAAGAAGACCTGCTACATATATTTTAACCTAAATGAGGAATCTGTTTACCTCAAGTAAACAATTGTGGAAATGTTTCAGATATTTAATTCACCTGTTTTCAACTCCTTTTCAGTGAAATCTGTTCATTTCTATTGCCATGTTTGTGTCCCATTCAATATCAATGAAATACTTTAGGGTAGGAGTAACTAATTTACAATCCCTTAGCCTCTGTTTATGTTCAAGGTATGATCAATTAGTTATGTTGTGTTGTTAGAGATTTAGACATGTAAACACAAAAGCTCCCAGTAAATGTAAGAATTTTTTTTAAGATAACTGAAAGATAATTTGTCTGACAACACCATTTAAATTATAAAACATAATGAAATAATAGTCATTCTTCAAGATTGTAGCAACTAGCATTTTTCATGTTGAACCAATTTTGACACAAAAATTGTGCAAGAATGTAGATATTTATATCATTATGTTGACACTATCCTGAGTGAGATGTGGTTCCCCACTGACCACAGTGTCAGACAGAGGGAGGAACTTCTTTCACTCAAAGCCTATAATCCCTTTAATCAAGATCTCTTTCACGCAGATTCCAGCAGAAATACTTGTTAAGAGGCAGACCCATCAATTCTGGTATATATATATATATATATATATATATATATATATATATATATATATATATATATATATATATATATATATATATTTTTTTTTTTTATTATTATTATTTTTTTTTTTTTTTTTTTAATTAATTAATTAATTAATTTTTTTTTCCACAGTCGCAGATGGACCCATTTACTCAGTCAGCTCAGAATTTACACAATACGGACACCTCAGCATAAGCCCCTATTCACACTTGGGGAGATAGTAATAAAATTAATAAATGATTCATTTTATCCTGCTGCGTCATTTTTGTTTTGTGACTTCTCTGTTGCACCTGCTATATTACTCACTTTGTGCTCCATATCAGCCATCATAGTAAATTAAATCTTTCTTGTTTTATAATGTGCTATCACTGTACATAACCCCTTACTTCAAATAGCATGTTTCCCTGTGTGCACTGCAGAACATATCTTGTCATGTCCTATAATGGTATAGAAAAGCTGTGAGATGGTTGTCTTAATGTTGTTTAAGTATTTGTTTTTCAGTTCTGTTTAAACCTGAATTTAGAAATATGCCTTTTTTTAAGGGTTTGGAAATTGATCACATCTCAATTTACTTTTTAAAACACATTCACAGTGTGAAATTACAGTGTACCAGTATTGTGAAGCCACCCACCTTCCATCCATCTGAAGTCAGTCCCAGTATTATTGTACAAGTCATATTCATTGAGGAAAATGTTTCAATTCATTTGTAAAATGACATGCAGAGGTTCACACAGGTTCATGCCTATTTTAAAATAATGAGATAACTAAATATTACAGTGAGGCTGATGCTTTATTCCACAATACAGAAAGTGAGAGAAGAAATTAAGGATTAGTTGGTTAAAGATTTTAATGAGCCAGAGCAAAACACTTGATAGGCAGAGTTGATAGCATAAGACAGTGGGGTGGAGAAAGATAGGTGCTAGCCACACAGGGCTGGAGATCAACAGTGGCTGGAGATTCATGGTTAGCCTAAACCAGAGGCAATTGTTGGAAAAAGATGAAAATATGTGAAGTGGGACACTCAGGAAAATAAGTCCTTAAGGACTTCATACCTCAGGCCACATGTGTATTGTATTCTCCTGAGGTATGAAGTCCTTGAGGAGCCAAACATTACCAATGGGAAGTCCACAAATTGGGGAGAGTGGATAAATGAACTGGTCTTTCTAAGATTTGCTGGTCGCTGAGAAGATTGGTTAGATTGAGCTATCAAGGTATGTGAAGGTGGTGAAAGTAGTTCAGGCCTATCCAGTCTGGGATCAAGAGGGGAACTGACAGAAAACATGCAGGGAAAAAGAACACTAGCATACCCTAACATACACTATGATAAGGAGTTGGAACAGGCAGAAGAATTTTTTCTAAAAAAATTGACGGTGCGCCTTTTAACCCCGTGCGCCTTTTGTATGGATTAATATTGGTTAATCGTGGCTACCGTAGTCAGAAGGCGTGACCGAAGTAACAGCGTTATGAACGATAAAGTGAGCTTTATGTGTTTCTTTTGTGTGTTTACAACTGAACAAGGCTTATCATACTGTGAATATGGACATTAACGTTCGAACAACGTTGGCTTATTGTTATTTTGCTATTGCTTTGCACTACTTCGAGAGTTAAGAGAGTTCGGGAGTTATATTGTGCTTGCACTAACGTTTGATTTGCCGCAACGGTATCAAACTAATTCTTTTAGGTGTTTAATAAATCGAAGATTTAATAAATCAAAGATTTATTAAACTCCACTATCCACTACGTGATAAAAATGTTGGACTACCTGTTATAACTTGATGTTCTTAAAAGAACTGTGTTATGCAAAAACCTTACGTCACTGAAAAACAATAAAACAGCTGCTTATTCATTTTGGGAGTGAACGGAGTTGTGAGAATGCCGGTTTGTATTCTATTAATAAAGTTTCACTGACTTATCTCACTGTTTTATTGACGTTCCCTTTAGCGCAGCTTGATCTAATGAATGCATCATGCAACCCCAGCCACTACTGTAGTTTCTATTCTATGCGCCTTATAATGCAATGCACCCAATATATGAAAACAGTTCTAAAATAGGCCGTTAATTGAAGGTGAACCCTAAAATACGGTGCGTCTTATGGTCATGTAATATCTTAATTGTGATTAAAAATAAATAAATGAGGGAGCATCTGCAAATGAACATTTACAGAATATGTTTCTGAGTGAATTTTGTTAATACACAAAACACCTCAACCAATTATTAGATAATAGAGAAACTATTATGTAAATGAATAAGGTTAAAAAAGAGTCAAAGCAAGTTTTTGATTATACTTTCATCATCTCCGTTGTTGCTGAATTAAAGTTTTTAAAGGTTATATCAGTGATTCTGAACAAAAATAGCACCATCTCACCCCTGTTCACCAGCTTGACACAACCCAGCCCTGCCCTCTGATTGGCTGGAACATTTTATTGCGTTTTTGGGAGTGTGTGAAACATACATCAACTCTTCACAATAGTTGATGTATGTTTCATAGAATTTTTACTGACACTAGTTGGCGTACAGTAATGGGAATTTTCCCACTATCGAAAGAAACAGTTTGTGAGGAAAGTTCTCCTGTAAGTGAGCAATTTCTTTATTTCGTGGAAAAACAGTGCTGACCTTTAAATTAAGGGTGGATTGGGCACAAATCTCATTAAGACATTTGAATAGGTTTATGCTGTTGTTTATCTTACAGTGGAGTGTATATTTGATCAAAATACTGCCAAACACAGAATGGATATTGATTTAAAATAATTCTCATGAATTTAAAAGATAGCATGTGAAAAAAACTGTCATTTAACCCAATCTCTGTGAAGCATTCAACTGTCTTAGCTCCTTTATCCCAATGCAAGGGAAGATTAGAATATTGCAATGATCTCCATATTGCATCTATCATTTTTAACAAGCCTGAAAAAAGAAATACCATGAGAAGACTTGCTGTGATGATTATCTGCCCCCAGACTGAAATGATAAAGCAGGATTCTCTCACAGCTGGTCTGCAGTGCGTAAGCTGGATTTCCTTCTTCGGCTGATGATGCAGCTGCCGCCTATAAATAGACCCACCCTAGACAGGGAAAAAGGAGGTTTTAGGTTAAATCCTGAGATCCAGTCCTAATCTGACCCCAATGATAGTGAGAATCAGTAAAGGTAACTCAGGTTCACTCAAACTGAGGTGCACTGTATAGGGGATGCACTGAGCCAATCAGCCACTGTCCTCTAATGCAGGCAAGGGCAGGATAATATCTGTGCCTCTTCATATCCCCATTTGGCCAAATGTGGGTGAGGTTTGGTAACTCTCTGTCTCATCCAATTGTACAATAAATTCTATATTCTCATTGTGCTCTTGTGTAATCAAAGGGTATTCTGGTCTCTCTTTACTCCTTCCTGCTCTCTCCCTTATCACCAGTGTATTTATATACCTATTTGCCTATTTGAAGCAGGTTATAATCATATCTCTTCATGTTATTGAACTGACCAATGCAGCTTAAAGAATGTAGATATTTGCAGCTTGTTATCAATCTGACATTATATAATATTCACAATACTTTATATACTCTAACCTCTACCTTAATTACTTTTATGTTTGACCTAAACTCATGAAGACCCTAAGTAACATATGCCTAACATCCTGCTGTGATGATCAGGTGACATTCATGTGACTGGACAGAAAGTGACATTTCCAAATTGATGGTATCACCTGGATACAAATCTAAAAAAAGGAGTTAATTTCAAAAAACTTCTGTTCTAATAATATACCTAGATGAAATTAGTATAAATTAAAAGGGGTAACAGGTAAATGTGCAGCGAAAGATCTTACTGGACCCTAACAATGATGTAATTGTACAGGTTCAGTTAATCAATTTTTGAGGAAATACAAATGTCTTTGTAGTGACTGCTTCAGCGCATCATACATAAGGACATCAATGTCCCACATAACTTGGGTTTTGAAATGCCTCCAGTGGCAGCAATGTGTGACTAAAGTGTGAAAAGGTACATATTTGAAATACCCTTTCCTCATAAAAGGTGACCTTTTCTGGTTCTATTACACTGTTGGGGTTTAAAAAAAAAATCAGACCATTTGCTACAGCCAAAACACCTGATGTCATTTTAGAAAATTACAGATGGCCACAGTGCTCCAAGGTCCTTGAAAAGTGTACTATTTTTTTCCACCATGTGTCATAAATTTCATGTCAACAACTTTCAACCACAACTTTCAAGACAGCAACAGTGCTGTGAGAACATTTTCCTGAGAAAGATAACATTTAACATTTTAAATCTAAATAAACAATCTGATTGCCTTTCTTTTTAGGTTTAAAGTGACGAAAGTATTTTTTCTTTCTATGCTCGTGCTTTTTTTCGTGGATTCAGCATTGTCGATTTCTCATGCAACAGCACTTAGCAAACTAAGCCTGAGGCAGTTTGCTTTCTCCAGGGGAGGAAGGTTATACAAGTTTCTGCACCCTCATAACAGTTTATTCTTATAAATGCAATTCGGTTTTGTCCTCTTACAAGGCCGTGTCTATATTAATCGCAATTATGTGATATTGTTTACCTTGCTAAACTTAACAGCAGCACCGCCACTCCAGCTCACCTATATTCTTTCTTCATGGCTACTTTAGTAGCTCCATTACTCCTGCCATACATTCGCTTTCATGGCTATATGTTGCTTCTGAGAAGAGGATAAACATTAATCCATCACTTAAATACCGCGTGACTTTAACTGTCGTGTAAACATTACAAATAAAAGTATTCCTTACACAGAAAGATTCAGCTCATATTTTCAAGATACTATCCTCCCACCTCTGCAGGATCTTGACACAAACTACAGTATTACACCTGCAGAAAGCAGGGTGCTTCACAAATACAGAATGCCAAACTCTCAGTCTTTATTAAGATTTTACTACATCCATGAATATCTTCTGGCAAATGTTCTGCCGATACTTTTATCGGGTTTTCAATTATTTCGCTTTAGGACATTATGAGAAATTGACTTATCATGGCTTCAAATGAATCAGTGGGGTAATTGCAGGCAGGAGATCCACACTCTGGGCCATGAGTCAACAGTTTATGCGTAGAAGGATCTCTCAGGGCAAAGAAGTGGGCCCATTGCATTCATCATCAGAGGAATCGTCTTTTTAATGTTCTCTCTCTTTCTGCTTCATAGGTCACAGATGGAGGAACCATCAAGCAGAAAATTTTCACCTATGATGCAATGTTTAATACCAATTACTCTCACATGGAGGACTACCGCAGGCGTGAAGACCTGGTGTACCAATCAACAGTCCGGTGAGCCTTCAAATCTATTGCTCCTTGCTTCTTTATTGGCTCCCTCCAATGAAAATGACATTTTTGACCTTATTCACATGTCAGTTGGGTGTTTTTTTATATTCCTTGACTGGTCATAACGGATATAAAAACTCAGTATAAAATGGGTGTTTCAACTTAATTCTGTAATCATTCAACAACAGAAAAAATTCAATTGCAATTCAGTATTTGGATAACAGCTTCAGCACAAAAACCTACGGACCAAATACTGACAATGTATAGGATTAATAATAAAATTGCCAACTTTATTTATGTTATCTGTTAAAATTGAAAACATCTCTAAGCTCATATGGGAGAGATAGGGCAAGAGGAAAGATCAGAATGACAAGAGGAACAGACACGTGCATCATAAATCTAAATAATGAGAGGAGAGAAAGGAGAGGAAAGAAAGACATGCAACTATGAACCAATAAGATGGGAGGAAACATAGGAGGATCACATTTCTGTACCCTGCTAGCCTTGGCCCATAGCACAATAACTAAGTTGATGTGTAAAGTAGCTAGTATTATTAATTCTTACTGCTAAAGAATTATTGATGATAAATTGTTCTATAAGAGAAATGTTTTTAGTTTTATAGCAGAGAGGGAATCAGCCACCTGCACCTGGACAAGGAGCTGGTTCCACAGAAGGGTGCCAGGAAGAGAGTGCAGGCATGAAAAAAGATAGCATAGGAGTAATGCAGTTCCCCTTACTAAATCCTGTCAGGAAACTAGCCGTAGCATTTTGCAAGAGCAAGAGGCATCTAACAAATGCTTCAGTGATTCATTCTAAAAATTAATTACAATAGAAGTGGATAAAGAAAGGCATGCACTCACTTTTGTTAATATGTTAATATGCCCCTAATCTTCATATTTGTGCAAATAGGGAAAAACGGTACTTCTACAGTCTTTCTTTCATAAGGAAAAGGAAATTGCTCTATTTTTATTGTACATAGTACATTAAGTACAGCTAGAAATCATCAGCATATTAAGAATTTTTTTCTATTTTTTACATCCTACCAAATAATTAATTAATACTATTACAAGGCAAAAAGGACAGGTCAAAGTACTGACAGAATCAGAAATGTAATAACGCATTTTATCTTCACCAGAACTTGTTCGGACATTCTTTCATCCTTTTTTTTTATGTCCTTTGTTATACAGAACTAAACAAATACAAGGAACAAAGACTCTGCTCCTATAATATTGATGATACAAAGTTTTTTTTCCCCCTTTTCTATTTTTTTTTTTCTCCACTAAATTTTCTGACGGCACAAGTGATAAATGTAAAACTTGGATTTTAGTCAGATGATATGTTGATGCTGTGAGAGTAATTGCACCACAAATGCATTGTAGTCATCTGCTGTTTGGTCTAATCAGGTCTGGTTTTAGTGACCAGTCGTCAGGGTCATTGAATTTATTACATGCGAACAGGAGGCACAGACGGACACTAATCAAAAACTCTGCTCAGTATAAAGAGGTCATTGTGTAAGACTTTGCTAACATCTGGCCAGTCTAGTTCGTATTCCACCCATGGTCATGTTTATACCCCAGGTAGCTTTATCTCACAGAGGCGTATACACTGAAGTGTGCCTCATGCAACTTCCAAATCCATAATCAAATGTTCACAGAAAACTAACTTTGTGTCAATTAACACATTTGATCTGATAAGGGAAAAGAGTATTATGAATGAACAGTCACTTGGCTATAGTCAATTTGTTTAAATTTTTAACAATGAACATAGTATTCTGTGACAAATGTCCCTTCTTCAAATGATCGGCTACAAACACAGTAAGAAGCATCGTTTCTTTAAATGCCTATCAATAGCATCATTTTCTTTTGATCAGATCTTTGTCTGCATTTACTCATCTTTGTCCTGCTTTTTTTCCCCTGCTCATCATTCCTGTTTTTTTCCTCTCCTTTGATTATTTTTATGTATTTTTTTTGCTACCCATCTGAGGATTATTTACCAAGACCATCTTTCCATCCCTTTGGGAGCATAATTTTCATGAGGATAGAGTGTTGGAAACTGTTTCATGCACCCTGCCTTAGAACAAGGCAACATCCGGAAATCTTGATGCATACAGACATACAAAAAAGGGACTTGTAGTTATACAACACATCATAAACAAGGTAAAACAAAAATAGCCATAGAGCTGTGAGCTCAAATACTCAAATAAAAAAATGGTTTCAATATAAATCTGGCAAATTGATCGAGCAAGATGGAGGTAAAATGCACACAGATCACTTATAACATTATGTCACCAGCATAATATTGTGTTGGTCCCAGCCAATGACTGTGCCAGCTGTGTCACTCTGTGGGCCTGCAGACAGCATTGGAAGGAATAGCAGACAATGGAAAAAAATATTTTATTCTGAAAATGTGCAGCTGAAAATGTGCAGCAAATTAAGCTCACCTGAGAAACAGGTGAGCTGCACTGCTGTAGCATGTATGTATTATACTATTGACAAGAAAAGAAGCATTGTTGTTCATCCTTTCAATGACCGATGCAAGATGTGCAAACGATGTGACACAATGGCACATTTGATACTATTTGCCTTGTCACTCATTCAAGGCTGGTTCAACTCTGCTGGGTTAACTGGGTGTGTACTAGCAGGTGCTGGCAGAGGCAGGAGGTGGGCACAAAAGGAGGGGCTCCAGACTCCACCTTTAAAGTCGTGCTCCTTTAACTATACCAGAATGAGTTCTGCTCTGTGGCAGGGGGCATTGAAACAAGGCCACAGCCATCAAGGAATAAGATTTCCCTTAAAAGGCCATTGTGTACAACAAAGTGAATTCATTTTGGGGAATTCACTTTTTTTAAATGAATAATGTTCACACAGAAAAAAAGTATCTCCACAGTTTTTGCCAGAGCTATAAATACAATTTTGGAGAGCTGTGGCACAATAATGATGCCAGTCTGAGGACCTGCTTAACCTGTCAATAGTCTGTTATCGCTCTAGTGGCTGTTACCAGTAGGATTTTAAAGATTAATCTCCTATGTGCTTTGGCTAATGATGCTTATAATCTTCAAAACACAGCTGAATGGTTGTTTAATGAAGCATTAATCCTCATGCACAAACATTTGCATAAATTGTACAACTAGTGTATCAAGTTATTGTTAGAATCTTGTTTATATCTGTACTTACCAAGTCATTTTATGACATATTTTACCTGACACTACATAAGCAGAATTGTTAATAATAGATAGGGAAAGTGTCATATAATGTGCCACTTGCATAAGATTTAAAATTATACTAGTACATATGTTTTGTCACAAATTTGTTAGGGTTTACTTGAGATAAAGGTGAAAAGTATATTACTTCCAAATTTCAGAACAATATAAAGGAAGAGAAGAGAAACAATAATGAACCACAGTGCCTTTGTATTTTGAAGAAGAGTCATGAAAATGTTGAGATATACACATCATATTATGAGAGGATAAGTGGAAATTTGTGACAGAGAAGCAACATCACCCAGTTCCATTTCCAAGAATGCCAAGTATAATCACGATTCCCAAATGAGAGAACATTGTCATCTACAAACCCAAAAACCTTTATTTCAATCAATTTCTTCAAGCTCATTGTCATCACATTCTTTTTTCTGCTATATATGGATATATTTGAATCAGAATGTATTTTTAAAATAGCAAATAAAGATGCAACCCTCTGTAAATCCCAGATTGAGCATCACCAGCAGTTTACTTCAATGTAACCAGCCAGCACTAAACCCGTTCATATCTTACTCAGTACTCAAGAGAATCTCATCAAGATTGTGTCTCCTCCTCATTCCCTAAGGAAACATGGGTGATTACACATTATTTCTTTGCAGCCTCTCTGATTTCCATCAAGTGTATGCTGTCTTGCTGTTGTCAGGCATGATTTATTCATCTGAAAGGCTTCAAGGCAAAAGATGGAATCTGACAATTTGTGTCAGAAACTGACTGAGTAAATGTTCAAATTCCTATTTTTCAGTTTCTGTGTAGGGGGTCGCATTTTGTGTGTATGGGTACTTGTAAACAGGAAGAGTTTTACATGGCACTCTGCAACAGAAAATGGCTTTTAAATGCAACTCCAGGAGGACAATTGATCTTTATACATGGTGGTCCGTTTTGGCTGCTTCCCAATGGGGCACATTGTTATCGATTTTGAGAGCATATTTGCTATTTTCTGCATTTTTTAAGTTTTGCACTGTAGTTAGCATAAAAATTGCCTCTTGCTTTTTAATTATTTATTCATTCACTTTTTAAGCTTTTGAAATAAAGGTGCACCCCTTAGGGGGCACGGTGGTGTGGTGGTTAGCACTGTCGCCTCACAGCAAGAAGGCCCTGGGTTTGAATCCTGGTTGGGATTGAGGCTGGGGACTTTCTGTGTGGAGTTTGCATGTTCTCCCTGTGCCTACGTGGGTTCTCTCTGGGTACTCCGGCTTCCTCTCACAGTCCAAAGACATGCACGATTGGGGATTAGGCTAATTGAAAAACTGTAAATTGTGAATGTGAGAGCGAATGGTTGTTTGTCTCTGTGTTAGCCCTGCGATTGGCTGGCGACCAGTCCAGGGTGTACCCTGCCTCCGCCCATTGCTCTGGGATAGGCTCCAGTCCCCCCGCGACCCTCAGTGGAAGAACAAGCAGTAGAAGATAGATGGATGGTGCTCCCCTTATGTTTCTATGTTTTAGCCATATCAGTGTTTTTCCTGACATTAATAACATAACTAACATAATTATAACTTGTACTTGTACTTAAGGCTAACAGTATATATACACACACACACCTGCTAATCTAGTACTCAATGGTGATTGTGTAATTAGAAAAAAAGAAAATTAAAACCTCTTTATTTTGGTTTGGCTTGTTTTTTAGGGTCAAAAACAGGTTCACCAGATGTTTTCTCATCCCTAGCTCATTAAATGATACCTAAATAACTATATATGAAACTCAGTACACTATTGGATGAGTGAGAACTGGGAGAAGGGGCAGCACAGTCAGGTATTCTGTCATGACATCCTCCTTGGAATTGCATGTCTGAAACACTTGACACATCAAAGATTAGAGGGACTGCATTAACTTTGATTCCACCATTAATATTTAACAGAATGTTCAAAGATATAGTAATCCAACCTTTTTTCATTTCAATCTCAAGGAGATGTCCCGCTGTCAACGTAAAATAAAAATAGCGGTTGAGGGTTATTGGTGACTTTCACACTCCTTTGCCAGTAAAACTTCTGTGGTTCCTCTTATCTTAGGGCTCAATTTTCTCTGCAATTCCTTTCTGTGAAGCCATGAATGCAGCAGACAGGGTTGTGGATAACAAATGCAGGTTTTCTATGTAAAAACAAAACCACAGACTGGTCGAGCAGTTATGATAATGTTGGCAGCAAATTTGTGAGCTGCAACCACAAATGTCCTTTTTGGTTTTTTTTCCAGGAGTTAGAACAAAAGCCTTTACAGGTATTTAAGGAAACAAATAAATATCTATGTACAATATAAATATGCTTTCATTTCTTGCTGGATTTATTATGTTTCTCCAATGCAGTTATTCATGTTTGCATCGAAGGTGGACTTATTGATTTGTATTTGCTCCATATTTTCATGTGAAGCAGGGCAATTGTATATTCTGATATATGCTCATCCATTTCTATTCAGAAATGATACAAGTCTATTTATTATCTTTACAAAACAATATATTTACTGAATAAGAACGGTCTTTATTTGCTGTACTTTTCACTTGTGATGCCTTATTAGAGATACTGTGCTGAAATTTGGGGAAATGTTTATAAAACAAACCTAGATCCAATAATTAAACTACAAAAAAACAAGACAATTCCTGTTTGTGTTCAAAAAATGTTTAAGGCAGGGGATTTAAAACTTAATGTTTGTCAGAACTAATCTCAAGTACAGATGTATGTCAGGTTTGGGTGTAAAATTATGGAATGGACTACATGATGAAATAAAGATCTTTAATTCTATGTTAGTCTTCAAGAAGACTTTAAAATCTAAAATTAACAAAGGTTGCAATGAAATTTGATTTAATTGATTTTTTTAATTTAAGCTCACATGTGTTTTGTAATAATGGTGAAGTACTGATGTTTTGTGAATTATCCAGGTAATCCAATGATGGCATAGGATAGGCAGAAGTAAACCTTTGGGCCTCAGCCTATTCCTTTTTCAGTTGCTGCCTGATACATTATTTGTAAAAAAATTAAAAAATAAATAAACCCTGTGAATTGAATTGAAAACATTTTGTGGTTGTTGTTTTCTGTAGAATCTGACACTGAAACACGCAGGCAGCTATTGTAGAGAGAAACCGCAGAATATAATTGTAATGTGACTCTTGTTATCTTCCCTGTTGACATATAGGACAGTTCAGAACAAAGCTTCAATGACCTACCACTTTTTAAAAATGCAATCACTGGTTTGCTAAGCTATTGTTGGCTTGCACAAATGGAGGCCATTGTCTTTATGAGAAGAACTCTCAACCTCAAAAGTAGTCAAAAGGAGAAGGATTTTTCATAAATAGTTGCAGTGTATTATCTAACGGATAAGATGTTATTCAAAATTGTTTTAAAAAAAATGAACATGGTGTTAAAATATATAACCACTCCACAAATTATAATAAGGATTTGACAAAACATTTAGAAGTCTGAAGGGGAAATAATTTTATAAAGTATATTTAAAATTTAAAATACACATTTTGACATATGCATTTGGAAAGTGATAATGCCTATTTCGTGTTTTTGAATTTGATTTTTTTAAACTTCAAATTTATTAATATACATTCATTAACTCACTAAAAATACATTTCCACATCACTGTACCATTGCTAAAAGTGCAAAGATTTCTATCAATTTACTGAGATTTTCATGTACTTTATAGGCTCCCAGAGGTAAGGATCTCAGACAACGGGCCTTATGAATGCCATGTGGGAATCTATGACCGGGCAACCAGGGAGAAGGTGATCCTGGCTTCAGGGAATGTTTTTCTTACTGTCATGTGTGAGTATTGCCATTGTAAATCTTTAACAAAGTAAATATGTTTTTTCTGGTGTCTTGCCTACAGCAGTTAATTTACTACATGATTAAAAAGGACTGTAGGGAGCTATATAATACAAAAAAATTATTCAGATTTTATGTTTTTGATATTTTATCACGTGCTTGTTATAGGTTTTTTTCTTTTTTTAATCAATGGTGCTGCCCTCATTCTTAAATGTATTTTGGATGTTTCCTCAGTTTTCACCAAGCCTACTGCCTTTGTGATGCAGCTGTTGTCGACTTTACCATATCCTATTTTGTCATCAGAGGAGGGTGTGTGCAGCCTATTGGATAGTCTATGTTGTAAATGTTGAATTCAAAACCAGATGTGTATTTCAGCAGCACAGGCATGCTGTTCTCCACCTGGTCTGATGGCTATTTAGAAACTGGTTACTGTTTTTTTTTACAGACCATCGGAGAGACATTGGCGACAATAATATTTGATTATCACATTTGCACTTCTGGGAAATTACTGCTTTTTTAAATAATTGACACATTGATGATCAAATCTCTATTTGAGATTTCACCATACTGTTATCAGTAAAAGACAGTAAAGGGCTCCCTTACCATTTGCTGTAACATTGAGATGGAAAGAGTGAGCAACGAAGGCACAGGATGGTGTGAAGCGCCCCAAATCAACTGTGTGTTAAATCACCACTCTATAAGAGAGGAAGGAGAATGGCCTCTGGCTTCGTGGCTAATTGCTGTCTAAACTGAAACAGAATTATTCATAACCTATTAGTGTGTCAAGTTCAGTGGCAAGTGAGGAAAAAAGGAGAAGGGAGAAAGAAATAAATGAGGGAAAAAGTTAATTAATAGGAAGCAGTACATGGAGAGTATTTTAATTTTTTAAAGTGCTTCATAAATAAGAATTATCATTTTAATGAATCCCTTGCCAAGAAATTCAATCATCCATTTCTTGAAGGATAAACCCTGACCTCCCACTACCACCACTGCTGTCCTTCACTCTTTAAAAAGTTATGAGTCTTAGATTTCTTCCTGCCCTACAGGGGCATCTGTGACTTTATTGAGCTCAAATTACTTAAAAAAATAATAAAAAGTCTTCAATGTAGATGACATGTATTTTCGTTAGTAACAAAAATGTTGAATAATTAAATCGACTAATTTATGGAAGTAAATAGCCAAGTAGATTGCAGAATATAATTAACCTCTACATGATAAAATAAACTGGACAAACTTGACTATTCTTAGTTTAGACCAGATTATAAGATTAAGCAGAACAACACATTAAATTTAGGCTAAAATTAATATGTTTCTTACTTGAATTAATCTTATCCATTCCAATCATAAAGTTTTAATTGAGCGACTTCATTCAACCTTCATCAACATGCATGTTAATATTGATTAAGTTTGAGCTCATCTGACATATATTTCTCTCTAAATGTTTTGAACAGTGTATAGACCTCTGGCCCATGACTGCACACATAAAGTGAAAAATAATGATAAACTAGATATCACATTCCGCAAACAGTGACATATCCATTTCTGCAAAGCTAAGGTCATGAATTCAGTCATTCAGGTGATAGGAAATCAATATGTCTTTTCCCAATAAAAAAAAAAAAAATGGGGTCATTATTTGTCATTAACCCAAATGAGTTCTATGGGATAATCCACACATGACAGTAATTGTTATTTGTCTCCTCAGAAGTCATTGACCTTGAAAAAATGATTCCATGCATCCAAAGCAAGACACCTAAGATTGCTTTATTTGCATCAGAATTGTTAGGCTGCAATTTGTTTACTGGAAGAACACCCTAACACTCTCACAAATAAATGCCATGCCACATAATTCTGGAAATCTTTTTTAGTGTTTTATAAGCTATGATGGTGCACTTTATAGGATAGCCTTCATGATGCAGCAAAGCAGGTGTTTATAATCCCTAGAAACATGAGCATGAGATGAGCACCAAGGTGGAGAGAGACTAATTGCCTCTTCATCCCTTAAAACTAGGATTTGCTTCAATAATAGATGCCTGACTTTAATTAAGTCCTGTGTATATTTAGTTTCCCATTTTCTAAATGGGTAAGATTAATGGCATATGAACCAACCCTAAAGAGAATAATGTTCACAAACATTGTAGTTCAGCGTCCTAACAGAAAGGCTTTAAGTTTGTGTGCAGCATGGAGTAACAGGCAAATGAAGACATCACCTTTACCAGATTTGAAAAGAAATGCAAATCTGACATAAATGCCAAATTCACTGGTTTTGGAAATCATAGCACTGTTCCTACAATGTTATAATATGGTCAGAATCTTCTAAGACTGAAGTGGTGTTTGTAACTGGGTAATAGTGAGCAGAACATTTCAATATTGTCCAGACAGCACAAGTTACCCGTGTACTAGTTCATTGTAATACCACTTGTCAGAAATGAAAATGTATGACTCTGACAGAGATCATACCAATTTGGCCATATTATTCACTTGCCTTCTGAAGTGTTCTCTGTTGCACTTTGGAAGATTGGTCAAGAGTCTGTGATATGATTCTGTTTTTTTCTCTCATTTGTCTTCCATGTCACCTCCCACCATAACAGTCCTGTACTGTTTACGGCCAACATTTCATTCTGTAACCTCACTTTGTCCATTGATGTAAATGTAGATTACATTGGTTCTGTTTTTCATTCATATTTATCTGTCTTTCCTGTGATATGAATTTATCTGAAAAAAAAGGTCTCCATATTTAATTTTATCCCACTGTACTGTTATGACAGGAAGCAGCCCACAGCATTCCATCAATCAAACATGTAAGAGCCATTGAAGAACAACAAAACAATATAATGAATTGAAAGAGCAGGTGAATTATTAAATGTCAATCTTTCAGTTAAAAGAACCCTGTGGTGATTATTGAGCTAAAAATGAAAAACATGTAGGCATCTTCATCTTTATCTATCAGCAGTGTACTAATACAGTAGTAGTAGTAGTAGTAGTAGTGCATAGTCTGAAACTCAGGCATGTCATCTTCCATTGAATAACTTTGTTAGAATAATACTAGTTTCCTCTCTGTGTTACTAATATTAATAGTCCATAAATGCAACTGCATGTATAAGATTTTACACATTCAATAGGCAATTATAAAGGTTAACCAACCACATTAACGCATTTCCCATCAAACTGCATCATACTTAAGGGCATTATAAAAACTTGCTATTTCTAACCCTAACTCTTTCAGTTTAATTCTCACTCAAGACTCAGCAGAGTCAGCAGATCAGGCTCACCAGATTTGGTATCATGTCTTATGTAAATGTTTATACCCACCAATTTGTCAAAGCAAACAGAATAATGGCTAGCCCAAAGTTTTATTCACTAAAATGTTCCAAGAAGTCACACTATGTGGCTTGATACATCACCTACTATCTAACCATTGCAAAATACAAAATACAAAATAACAATTGTAAAAAAAAATAATTGTAACTTTTACTTTCTTTAAGTAATTTTACTCAGTGTGCCTTTGTTATATCTTAGTCTTAATAATAATGACAGCATAATTGTTTGAATCAGCAACAGCAGTTGTATCATATCCACTGTTGGTACAAAGAGAGAGGACCCTTTGAAGGAGAACAATTGGGAATTACAACATGAAAACTGTCACAAACCAGACGAGAACCCAAGTGTGACACAATCGTTGGATCACACACTGCTTTATTGATGGGGTTGCACCGAGAGAAACAACCAGACCCATGGGGAAGCAGGATCCGGGCGAGCCCGGGTGAGGCCGAAGTCAGGGATAGAAGGCAGCATGGTCCACTGAGGCTCAGGGAGGGTGTTATGGTCAAGGGCAATCCAATATTTAAAGCAGCAAATAATAAACATACATAAAAATAATATTATATGACAAAACTTTTCTTGGCAAATATGAACACTCAATACACTCATTACATCCTGTCTGTATGGTATTTTGGATTTGCTGTTTAACACTCAAGTGGGAGTTGGTGATGAGTAAATCAAGTAAGCCAGTGTAAGAACCTTTATTTTTGAATACTGCGTGAATTTACAGGGCTGTACAATGATGTTCCAAACTAGAACTAGAACTTCTCTGTTATAAGCATCACAAATAAATATCTTGGAATCTGGAATTCTTGCATGTATTCTAGCCAAGAAGTGTGATAAAACTTACAGTACTGGGAGAGTTTGGTCATGACTATTAATTATTTTCTTATTTTACGGAGAGGATGTTGATGAAATTTTCAAGAAATGTTTAAAATGGGTCAACAAAAAGATGATTCAATTTTAGTGATGTTCCAGATTCTGGGGGGACTTCCAAAGATCAAAGTCAATGGTCTTTAATAATAAAGCAACTTACTATGTTATATATTCTATTACTACTGCTTTTAATACTATACTATGTAAGTCACAATATGTGGTTTTACCTACTTAGTAGAGGTCTGCACTGTCCACGTGCCCCCCCTAGTTTTGTCTATCATATATCATTAGAAATCTACAACGAAATTTTAACAAAACTGGACATATAGAGAATCATCTTATGATCTACATTCCTTATGTTTTTGTCAAGAAACTAATTATAGTACTAGGTAACTTCGTTAAAATTCTTAAACTTGTAAAGTATTAATACTGGTATCAATATACAGATTCAATGCAGTTTTTTAATAGAATTATTGATATATATTACTATATTGATATATAGATACGACACGCTATCCTGGGTTGAGAAACACGCACATCCACTGCTAGACTGTAGTGCCCACATTGTGACTTTCTCAGTCGGTCACACTATTTGTAACCCCCACCTAAATTTCTATACTAGCATTCTAAAATGAGCACCACCCTTTGGTTGACAAAGTAAACAGTAGGAGTTTTGTCTGGAATTATTTTGGATAAGAGTCAGACGAACATGGACATAAGGTGCATGCAAGCCAAAATGCAAAGAATGAACCCTGCCAAGAAAAGGAGCAAATATAACCCATTTACAAAAACACCTCCAGTATAAGCTTTGTAGAGAATTTAACCATGTTGCTAGCACCATTGCTTTCAACATTACTAGCACTATGAGTGTATTGTGATTTTAACAACTAATCCCAGTGATAGGCTACTATAACAGCTGTCTTTGACCAACAAAAAGAGCATAAAGCAAATTCAAAGTATCAAAGTCAAACTAGTGAATAGGGCTATAGCAGAGTACCTGTGCTTAGATAAGGTCCATTTTTATATTGTTGAGAAAGCTGGATTTAAATAATTTCTTTAACAGTTAGCAGATATTAGCTTCCGGGAACAATGAGTGAAGAACATGAGGATGCATCTTCCCCCAGAGAAGATGCTGGTACAGGGCTGTACAATGAGTTCCACTTATATGGTGGATAATAAAAACAAAAATCAAAACAAAAATGTACTTGTGCTTTGCTACTTCTAATGTAGCTTCAAAGCATTCCTTACTGAGAACCATATCAATATGCTGGTGTTCTCAACATATAAACTAAAAGTGGAAAAGAAACTAGAAGAAGAGTAATTACATTTCTTAAACTGCATGTGACTGCACTTTTGTTTTATATGTGTTTTCTAATTTAAGTGGCTTCTAGAAAGACTTTTGAAGAAGCCTGTACCTTGTTCACTTGCACAATTTTAAGACTATATTATTTTTTTAAAATGTACAATAATGTGTGAAAATCTCTGGCTACAATTACAAAAAAAAGTAAGAAAAAAATGAACTACCTCAACAAAATGTTTTAAATTTTCTGTTTTCTTAAATTATCACAATCTTAAGAGGCTGTTGGAGTGCGCTAGCTCTTTTTGTCTCTCACTAAATTAAAAGATTTTTGCCCTAAAATTCTTTCTATGTGGTACCAAAAAGTATTGAATATTGAAAATGTTCATGGTATTATTGAAGTTAGAAATGTCAGTATTGTGACACTATAAGAAACATTTGACTATTCAGTATTTCTTTACAGCAGCTCATTTTAACACAGAAATATATATCCTCAAATGTTTCCAAAAGTCTTTAAACCTTTACTTTTGAATAACCTTGTGATGTCTTTCACAACACATCTCTTTCTTCGTTTGTGGGTAGCTTTCTTTGTTTTTTTCCTGAGATACACGTCTAAAGTTGAACACAGCGCCTCCCCTGATGTGTCCTTGTGGTTGTCTTTGTTATGTGAAGTGTATGCTTCACTACTTTTTGTGCCTTCTCCCTCATTCCCTTTGCTCCCACTCACTAAGAATGCCTCCATCACTTTCTTCACTCTGCTCCTCTCCAAGGTCCCTCATTTTGAGCGTAGTTGACTGAGGAGGAGACGGAGTCGAAGCAGCTTTGTTTCCCCAGAGATGATTGTAACAAAGTATGAGAAAAGCTCTTTGTGTCACTAGTTTTTACCTCAGTATCACCTTTTGTGATAGGTTTTCTCCCCTATGAAGCCGTCTATTTAAGAATATTTAAGAGGATATGTAATCTGCAATGAAATAAGCAGAAACGGTCAAAATGACTCAGTATTGTTAATATCATTACAGCCCAGACTTCTGCTTGTTTGGTGGTCAGGGTCTGGGTTAGTGTAAAATGCATTGAGGAAATTTTGACTGAAACAGCCTCTATATCAATAAGATTAATTTGATTGATTTTTATTTTGAATATTAGTGAAATTGAAAATACATTTTTATAGATCTAACCCGTTGCTAACTGCCCCGTGTCAATAGTAATGCAATCTGTATAGCTGTGACACCCTCTGTCCTTAAATCTTTGAATTGGGTCAGGAAAAACAACCAAAAAAAAACCTTTTAGGGAAAAAAAAACCTGAAGGAGAGCCAAAGATGAGGGATTCCTATCCCAGGGGCAGACAAAAGTTCAATAAAATTTTCCCTCAGGAAGAAGCCACAATTACCATGTGGGAACATTATGGGTTTTGAGGCTTGTCTCAAGAGCCAACAGCTTAAGTCCAACTTAAAGGAGTGACATTCCAGTCAGAAGTTTACATGCAGTCTTGTATCATCAAATATGATTTAGTGCTGGTGTTTTCCTTTAATAAATACATTTGATGAATTTTCTCTGCACTCACAGGCACAGTCTGTACCCCACATGCTCTCTTATCAAATAACTACATAATTTTCTATTTCCATGTGTCAAAAATCATTTAGGCTTTGATCATACTTTCATATCAAAGGGGCTATATTTATCTATATTTATGCTAGAAAATCTGCTTGGAAGCCTTGGAAGATGTATGGCTTGGCAAATGTCAACAATCCAGACATTATAAATTATTGGCTCTTTTTTTTTGCAACCACGTGAATTATTTCAAAGTTCTAGATACTTCTTGATCAAGTGATTGCTTTTCATTACAGTACTTTACAAAGTGCTGTGTAGATCCAATACAAATTCTACAGAAAGCTGCAGATATTCACAGTCTCACTGGGTAACATTCCTTGAAAACCTCTGGTTGAAAATGTGGCACATATCCTTTCTTCAGTGCAAAGATAAATAACAGGGGAGAAATTTGTGAAAATAGCCTGCAGATATTCAATATTATTATTCAATATTATATATTATATATATAATATATACATATATATATATATATAGTATATATGTATCTTCCTCGGCCTCCTGGGCGGTGCCTCCCTCCTTCAGACTCGGGTCCTCTACCAGAGGCCTGAGAGCCTGAGGGTCCTGCGCAGGACTTCTCCAGCTTCTCGCGTTCCTTCTTTCTGATGTTGCTATCACTTGGGATTGCTACATCTATCACCACCGCTGTCTTCTGGTGTTTATCCACCACCACAATGTCAGGCTGGTTGGCCACCACCATCTTGTCAGTCTGGATCTGGAAGTCCCACAGGATCTTTGCCTGCTTGTTCTCCACCACTTTCGGGGGGGTCTCCCACGTGGACCCTGGGACCTCCAGTCCATACTAAATGCAGATGTTCCTGTACACTATGCCAGCCACCTGGTTATGCCACTCCATGTACGCCTTGCCTGCCAACATCTTGCACCCTGCTGTGATGTACTGGCCTGCACCTGGGGTCTTGCCTGGTGTGGTAGACCCTGGCCTCTCTTGCTCTGGTGCTTAGGGCCTGTTGTTGTGCAGCCATGATTAGTGCCTCTGTGCTGTCTTTCAATCCGGCCTTTGCCAGCCACTGGTATGTCTTCTCGATATCAGCCACTTCCTCAATTTGTTGGTGGTTCATTCCATGCAGGGGCTTGTCCTTCCATGATAGCCCCTCAGGTTCCTCCTCCTTGGGGGGGGTTATGTTGCCTAAGGCATTCCCTCAGCAATGGGTCAGTGGGGGCCATCTTCTTGATGTATTCTTGGAGGCTTGTTGTTTCCTCCTGAACAGTAGTTCAGACACTTACTAGTCCTTGGCCTCCTTCCTTCCTCTTTGTGTACAGCCTCAGGACACTGGACTTAGGGTGAAACCCTCTGTGCATTGTGAGGAGCTTCCTTGTCTTGATGTCAGTGGCTTGTATCTATTCCAGTGGCCAGGTTATTATGCCAGCAGGGTATCTGATTACTGGCAGGGCGTAGGTTTTTTTGGCCTGGATCTTATGCTTACCATTCAGCTGACTTTTCAGGACCTCCCTTACCCTCTGTAGGTATTTAGCTGTGGCTGACCTCCTGGCTGCCTCCTTATGGTTAGCATTTGCCTGCGGGATCTTCAGGTATTTGTCACTGTCCTGCACATCTGTGATGTTCCCTTCAAGTAGGTCAACCCCATCAGTTGTGATCACCTTTCCTCTTCTAGATACCATCCTCCCACATTTATCTAGCCCGAATGACATCCCGATGTCCTTGCCGTAGATCCTAGTGAGGTGAATCAGGGAGTCAATGTCACGCTCGTTTTTGGCATACAGCTTGGTGTCGTCCATGTAGAGGAGGTGGATGACGATTGTTTTGATCTCTAATCTGATGTTCACCCGTGCAATTGGCTTGGAGTTGGCCTCCAGAGTCCTGTTCCACAGCGTCATGGAGTTCTTGATGAGCTCTCTTAGTGTCCCATTGATGTTGTACAGCTTTAGGCACTCCAGTATCCATGTGTGCAGAATTGAGTCATAGGCTTTCTTGTAATCAATCCAGGCAGTGCACAGGTTGGTGTGGCGCGTACTACAGTCCTGGGCGATTGCCCTATCGTACCAGTAGCTGGTGCTTGGCACCTCTGGTGTTGTTCCCGATGCCTTTCTGTGCTTTGCTCATGTATTGATCCATATGCCTGCTGATCTTAGCTGCTAGGAGCTTCCATGTGGTGCTGAGGCAGGTTATGGGCCAATAGTTGGACGGTGTTGTGCCCTTCTGGGGGTCCTTCATTATGAGGACTGTCCAGCCTTGGGTTAGCCACTCTGGGTGGTTCCCTGATGTTAGCAGCTGGTTCATCTGTGCTGCCAGGCATTCATGGAGTGCAGTCAGCTTCTTAAGCGAGTAGGCGTGGATCTTATCGGGCCCTGGTGCTGTCCAGCTCTTCATTTTGGACACTCGCTGTTGGACGTCTGCTAAGGTGATGACTACTGGGTCTTATTGTGGGAGTTGGCTCTGCTCAGTCTGTAGGTCTTGCAGCCATTGGGCAGTAGTGTTGTGTGTTGCCTCTTTCTGCCAGATACTCTTCCAGTATTGTTTGGTCTCAGCCCTGGGGGGGGGTCTGTTGTCAACTTGTTGCCCTGCCATTGAGAGTAGACCTTTCCCAGTTGGTGGAGAACACCCTATTTATTCTCCTTTCCTCTACCTTTCTTGTGTACCTCTACCTCTCTTAGTCGGGTAGCCAGGGTTGTGAGCCTTGCTTAGCAGTCTCCAGTGCCTCAGGTATGGACAGCTTGTTATACTTCTTGGGCAGCTCTGTTCTTGGGTTCATGCCTCTACTCAGCTCTGTTAGGAGGCTGACTTCTCTCCGTGTTGCCATGATTTTTGCCTCTAGCCTTCTGCTCTATGGGGCCATTTGCTCCTTATGGCTATTCATGCTCTTCATCTTATAGCCAAGCATCTGTAGGATTACTGTTGCCGCTGCATACATCAGTTGATTGATCTCAAGGATGGTTGTGGTAGGGATGGTTGACAGTGCCGTGTTGATGTCCTCCAGTAGAGATTGGTCTGGTATTTTGTCTGTCAGCCTTGGCAGGAAGGTAGTTGAGTTCCCTCAGGACTTGATGATTCTCTCTCTCAGGTCAGCTGCCATCGTCCCGATTCTATCTATGATTGGGGCTTTGTACCCAATCTCGATGTTGGGGGGTGATGATGAATTCCCCCCCATACTGACCTGGCGTCCTGGCTCCCCCTTGCTGTAGCATATTTGTACCTTGGTAGAGTCACACCGCCGTGCCTCGTCAATCTCTAACTGTGATAGCAGCTTCTTGTTGCAGATATTCGAACACTGAGTTACGAGCTGCTGGGGTTTCGAAGTACCAACCAAGGTGATCCACTTCTTAAAAGCATATTTGCTCTCTTCAACTTTCCATTGCAGTTCTGAAATTGCTCTCTTCCACACATATTCAGTGAATGCTGAGTGCTTGTTTTGAAAATGTCTTTCAATGTTGACATTTTTTTGTTGTTTGATAATTTCTCACAACATATTAAGCACACAGGTAATCCAGCATTGTTGGTGGTGAAGGCAAATGAATCTGTCTGCGCAGAATTAACCTCTGCGCAAGAGCCCTAGAGGCCAAGGTCTACCACAGCAGACAAGTCACAAGGTACAGGCTGTGTAAGTATGCCCCTGAGACACCCTAGCATATAATAGCAGGATGTAAGATGCAAGGTGGAACAGGGTAGATGGAGAGGCATGATGTAGTTAGTAAGTAGCTGGAATAGTGTACACAAAAATATGCACCCAGTATGAATTAGAAGTGCTCAAATCCAGATCGAACACACAACCAGTGGTGGTCGAATACAACAGGGCTAAGGTCCTGTGGGACTTCTGAGGGTCCGGACATAACAAACAGCAGAAGACTGGAGGCTGTGACCTCAAAACTGGCAGAGTGGCTCCAACAGATTCCAGGACCAACCCAAACCTTAATCCAGAAGAGTGCAGTCGTAGGAACAGCAAAGATACTGTGCGCAACCCGCAAACTCCCAGGTCTCTGGTAGAGGACCCAAGCTGGAAGTGCTTTGGCGAAAAGAAAAGTCCTTCCTGCAGAGTGCATAACAATTAAGGTCGGCTGGCTGTTCCATGTTGGTGTTTTGGACAATGAGAGGGCCAACGTGCTGTTTAGTGTTTTCTATCTTTATTATTGCTTCTGCTTCCTGTCACAACTGCATCAACTGCCTATTTCCACATGTGTGAAGGTAACTCTCCTTGGACAAACTGCCTGAAATATGTTGCCAGTTGTGTGTGAGCATGATATCCTGCTAGAGTTACTTCTTTTAACCTACTTCCAAGGACTTCCAGGAGACTGCTGTCTCTGATTAAGTTGAACAAGATCAGTGATGTGCGGTGAGGTTGATGGCTGGGGAGGCACTGACGTCATCAGTCAGATTTACAAACATCATATGAGCCCTCCAGCGTATTCACAAGTAGCACACAAAAAAGCACATTTAATTTTAAAAAATGTCATTACGGTCTTACCTTTACTAATAAATTAAGTCCATGCACCATTCCTTCTGAACGAAATCCAAAGTTGAGAATGGTTTTAGCTTCTGAATATAATCCTCCATTCTGAATGTATGACAAGGCAAGAAGAAAATAAATTGATGACTCAGCACTTGACACACTACCTGTAAATGGCTTATTCAACTGCCACTCCTTTGCATCAGTAGTGCCCCATAACATGAGGCCAGAGAAGTGTCGGTCTCCCTTCTACACAACCAATTGTATGGAACAAGAATTAGAAGTATTCTGGAAAGAATTCAAAGTATAATACAAGTCAGTGGTGGAAATACAAGGTATTGAATAAATTTTTGTTAAAAATTGCAAGTTGCAAATCACTGGCAAAATACAACCATTTCATTTATTTTTTCATTTTAATTTTTTCTTTCCATGATGGCAGGGGAGGCCCAGCTTCCTCTTGACTGCATGTCACTGAATAAGATGCTGTCACACAAAGCAAAAATCACAAAACAAAACAGGTTTTGCTTTATTTGAAAAGTACTATTTCTTTGGTCAACTCAAAATTTGTGGTAGGGCTGTACTCATACTTAACCATCTTGATCCTGGTCATGTCATCACCTCCTGCAAAAGCAGCTTTAAAGGTGACATATCATGCCCCTTTTCTGCGAGTTGACATGGCTCCATGATGTCCAAATGCAATGTTAGTAATGTGCTTTGGTTTTCCCATTAAATCATAATGATCTACTGCGAGCAGATGGTCTTTGTACCACCCATCTCTTCTGTTTGGGGAGGGCATGTGGAAATGGGTGGATCCTTGCACTGTGGTTGTATAGAAGGACCCAGCGTGAGGGCAGGGTTATTCAAATCACCCCACCTGTTACATTATGGTAGGGCATAATTGCAAATGGGATGCATTTGAGATGTATTGAAGTTGATTACAAGAGTTTACTTAACATTTAATTAGTTGTGGGCACTCCAGATACAACAACATATGCAAATATATGGACTAAACTGAAAAAGTGAGTTTTGCATATGCCCGCTTTAAGTAGTCATCATTCAGACTGCATGTTGACATGAAGTTTACTAGTTTGTCATTTCATGACTGGGGTCATTATATCAGCCAGTTCCAGAACCTTTCCCCACAAGTGCAACATTAGTAGACAGCCTTGTGGGAATTTATTTTTACTTCAGCAGATTTTATTCATTTTTTTTATTATTTCAGCAGGATCTAAAAAAAAAAAAAAAAAAAAAACATACAAAAAAAAAGAAAACAGCTCAATGGTCAAATTATTGTTCCCTGAACATCATCAGTGGTATACATTGTGCAGGTCAGTTGCTGGTCATGTGCTCGCTCGCTCGCTCGCTTTCTACTGCTTATTCCTCCACTGAGGGTTGCGGGGGGACTGGAGCCTATCCCAGAACAATGGGCGGAGGCAGTGTGCACCCTGGACTGGACGCCAGTCAATCACAGGGCTGACACATATAGACAAACAACCATTCTCTCTCACACTCACACCTATGGTACAATTTTGAGTTTTTCAATTAGCCTAATCCCCAACCGTGCATATCTTTGGACTGTGGGAGGAAACCGTCCATCCATCCATTATCTACCTCTTAGTCCTTAGTCACAGGGGTGCTGGAGCCATTGGGTGAAAGTGGGGTACAGCCTGGATAGTCACCAGTCAGTCATGGGGCTGATACATATAGACAGACAATTCACACTCACAGTCACACCTCTGCGCAATTTTAAAATCACCAAATTAACCTATTTCCCCAATTACACAATTATTACAGTATTGATTATAGCACTTTTTTTAAAAGCAATGAGTAAGAAAACATAAATGCTTTAAAACAAATGTGCACTTTCAGTGTTAATCTCTTCAGTTCTCTGTTTCCAGATCAATCCATTTATAGATCATATTGACAAAATGGAATGAAATGGAACATTAGAAATGTTGCCATGAAATTTGTGAGGACATTTGACATAGATGGAAATTATTCGTACAAAATTAGACAGCAATAGCAATGAACACCAAATCATGTATGATAAAATGTTGAAAATTATATAATTGTACTTGCTAAGTTTAGCTTTGTCAAGGATGAGTACTGAGATGCCACTGCATGATGTTAAAAATGAATGTACTGCTAATGTGGTCTAACAGTTTTATTAAACTCACCGAATAAGCAAAATATATGAATGTATTTTGTAAGCAATTTTACATTCGTAACAAAGGTCCAGGGCTAATACATCAATGTGTACTTCTTCATATGTTCTGATGTACTGAAATACTAATATCACACCAAAATTGCAGATGGATTAAAACTGCACAACTAGGAAGAGACATTATCACTCTATAGTACAAAAAAATACATTTCATGTGCATGTCAACAATAAAGAATCTGCAGCAATTATGAAGGAACAAATCAACTCATAATCTAATCCTGTCCCTGAATCCTTGACTATTTAAGTGAGAGATTACTGCAGGTTGCTCAATCAGAGTTATGTTTTATGTTTTACCACATAGGCTTTTCTGCATTACCTTCAGGGAAATTTGGTGGGTTTTCTTGACATTTCTGTCATCATATTTTGGAGACTGATATGGTGAGGACTGGTGGGGTTTTTAGGGGCAGGGTGGGGTGGGGGGGTGTAAGGAATTACTAGAGATTAAGATCAGAAGTAGCCTCAATCTCTGTTGTTATCCTACAAAATTCAATCTCTGGCAGAGTAATTTGTAGAAACGGCCATGTGCCAAAATCAGTTTTGAAATTGCAATTGACAGACACACACATGTGCACTCACACACACACACACACACACAACACACACACACACATGTGCACACACACACACACACACACAGTCATTCTATTCTAAGGAAGCCAATCTTGAAATACACATCCATCATTCATTGTAATATTACAGTGAAAGGCTGATACCAAGCTGAGGATACAGCTAAACTAAATCATTCCAAAATGGAAAGCAGATGCACGCATATCTAGGACTTTAATTTTAGCAGTCAATACTTTTGAGTCACAATGTTTCATAGATGACTCACTTTTTATCATATCATGAAGACTATTTCAGTTTGGTTCTGGCTGTGACTTTGCAATGTTTTACTGTGACTGAAAAGCTGCGCACTACAACATGTTTTTCAATATGACGCAGCATTATTGCTGGTGCGCTTTATTTCAGAATGGAGGACTTTGTGTGTTTTTGTATTTGCTTGTTTTTTTATTGAGAGAAAATTGCACATTTTCCTTCCAAAGCAATCATTTGGGGGCTCAGAAAAGAAAGATGCTTTCCTGCTCATGTGTCATAGAAGAGTAAATATCACTTCTACCTCAACACACTATTCCATGCTCACTGTGGGTTCAATAAAAATACTCCCTTCAGAGCATTTTGCAGCATCTATGCGGACAAGATAAATCAGTACACACTCCCCATGCTCAGGAAACATTGACACAATACATATAGCAGACCAAATATACTATCAACCAAATGCAGACTACTAAAAAATAGCAGTTGCTAGATAGTCATTTTAAAAATATTGTCATAATACACCAAGACTCAACTGTTATCAAGGCTGTGTATCATCTTATTTTGTGATTTCTTGACACTAATCTACTTAGCACATGCATTGAAAGTGACTGCTGCAGGCACCCAAACGACCTCAATAATTTTATGAGTCACAAACCACACCAGCCAGAATGTGCTCAACTGCTACACACTCCAGTGAAGTGACAGCTCACTTAAATTTGGACTGTGTTTGCTGTGCTTTCTAGGTGTGCCAGGTATTTTGTCAATTTGTCTGTTGTTGTTTGTCTATTTGCATGTATTGTTTACACTTTGGTGATGTAAACAAATATACACAATGGGAGAAATAATTGTGTTGTGAATAAAATTTGCAAAATATACATATACATACTTTCATTGTATATATATATATATATATATATATATATATATATATATATATATAGATAGATAGATAGATAGATAGATAGATAGATATACATCAAGAAGATGGCCCCAACTGACCTACTGCTGAGTGAATGCCTCAGGCAACAGAAGCCCACCAAGGAGGAGGAACCTGAGGGGCTATCATGGAAGGACAAGCCCCTGTACCACCGACAAATTGAGGAAGTGGCTGATATCGAGAAGACGTACCAGTGGCTGGCAAAGGCCGGACTGAAAGACAGCACAGAGGCACTAATCATGGCTGCACAACAACAGGCCCTAAGCACCAGAGCAATAGAGGCCAGCGTCTACCATACCAGGCAAGACCACAGGTGCAGGCTCTGTGGAGATGCCCCTGAGACAGTCCAGCACCTCACAGCAGGGAGCAAGACGTTGGCATACATGGAGCGGCAT